>OZ010793.1:121645955-122272433 GCA_963932465.1 Maratus speciosus | reverse complement strand
GCTTAATGAATAGCTAATGAAATAATATATTATTCATTAGCTATTAATTAAGCTAGCTTTGAATAACAATTCAAACACACGAAGTTCAATTTAGTGGAAACCGATTACAGAAGATTCAATACTAATTTTTATCAGTACTAAATCATTATGAATTGGATTAGTGGAAATTAGTCAGCTTTTTCCAAGCTGCTTTTATTTAATGTAACTTATATTTGGTTGCCAAATTCGGAGATATCTTGAAGTTCCTGCCATTTTAAGACAACATGGTGGATGAGGCTAACCAGTGAACTTGGTCGAGACCTTAGTAATTCCTGTGCACATGCTCACCCACATCGGGATCGGTTGATATACAGGAGTGCTGTCGCAGTTAAAAAATCAGATTTTTCAAAATGTCATCCACATAGCTGCCAACTTGTACGGATTTTTCCCACCACTAAAATTTAGTAGAAAATTTTATCAAAAACAATCGCCGAAATCTGGCCTTTTTCTAACGATGAAATAATATAAAAATTTCTGTTAAATTTTAGTGGTAGCAAAAATCCGTACAATTTGGCAGCTATGAATCCAAATAAAGAAATTCAAACTGCTATATTTGAGCCATTTTTTAAGATAAAGACAAAACAAAAAATGTTCCGGAATCCTTATATCAAGGTCAAATACTTAAGAAAGAAATCTTTTTCAATTTCTAACTTTTTTGCACTTTACTTTAAATACAATTTTTTTAAAATTTAATGGCCGCCATTTTGAAACAAGATGGCGGATGAGGCTGGCCAGCGATCTTGGTCGAGACATTGCTACATACTATCCACATGCCTTCTTACATCCAAATAAGTTTATAAATACGTGTGTTATAGCGTGACAAATGTCAGATCGTTTCAAAATGTCAGCCATGCTAGAAATTCAAAGTGCTATAACTCAACCATTTTTTAAGATATAGGCGAAACAAAAACTGCTCCGGAATCTTTGTATCAAGGTCAAACACATAAAAAGATCTTTATCATTTTCCAATTTTTTGATACCTTATTTTAAAATTAAAATAAAAAACAATTAAATGTCACCTTTTGAAACAAGATGACGAAAGAAGCTGGCCAACGAACTCGGTCGAGACATTGGTATGTACTATGTACACACCAAGTTACATCCAAATCGGTTCATAAATACGCCTGTTATCGCATGACAAAAATCAGGTCGTTTCAAAATGTCAACCACAATAGAAATTCAAAATGCTATAACTCAGCTATTTTTTTTAGATATAGACGAAACAAAAACTGTTCCGGAATCTTTGCATTAAGGTCAAACACATAAGGAAAAAAATCTTTTTCATTTTCCAATTTTTTAGCACCTTATTTTAAATTTAAAATTTTTGAATTTTTTTTTAAAATGGCCGCCATTTTGAAACAAGATGGCGGATGAAGATGGCTAACGAACTAGATCGAGACATTCGTATGTACTATCTACACACGAAGGTACATCCATATCGGTTCATAAATACGCCTGTTATTGCGTGACAAAAATCAGGACGTTTCAACATGTCAGCTACGCTAGAAATTCAAAGTGCTATAACTCAGCCATTTTTTAAGATATAGACAAAACAAAAACTGCTCCGGAATCTTTTTATCAAGATCAAATGCTTAAAAAAAAGATATTTTTCTATTTTCAATTTTTTGGTACCACATTTCAAATTAAAATTTTTTTTAAATTATTTAAATGGCCACCATTTTGAAACAAGATGGCGGATGAAGCTGGCCAACAAACTCGCTCGAGACATTGGTATGTACTATGTACACACGAAGATACATCCATATCGGTTCATAAATACGCCTGTTATCGCGTGACAAATATCAGGACGTTTCAAAATGTCAGCTACGCTAGAAATTCAAAGTGCTATAACTCAGCCATTTTTTAAGATATAGGCAAAACAAAAACTGTCCCAGAATCTTTGTATCAAGGTCAAATACATAAGAAAAAAATATTTTTCCATTTTCAATTTCTTGGAACCACATTTCAAATTTTAAATTTTTTAAATTTTTTTAAATGGCCACCATTTTGAAAAAAGATGGCGGATGAAGCTGGACAACGAACTCGGTCGAGACATTGGTATATACTATGTACACACCGAGTTACATCCAAATCGGTTCATAAATACGAGAGTTACAGTGTGACGAAGATCAGATATATATATATATATATATATATATATACAGTGAATTCTCGATAAGTCGAATTCGAAGGGACCGGCAAAAATATTCGAGTTATCGTAAGTTCGACTTATCAAAAATCCTTAAATACATACAGAAAATATATGAAAAATAATTCAATCATATAGATAGGAATTGCAATTATACTGTAATAACGGAGTCTGCAAAATGAGCGCAAAAGAGGTATATAATTTAATGCTACATATAAAGTACTTACAAACTCAAGTTTTCCGAAAAAACTGTTGAAGACTGTTTGAAGAAACTTTTTTGTCTTTTACATGTCAGAAAGTATGTAAACAAAGGAAAAGAGAATCGTCCACATCGTCTCTACATTCGAGATATTGCTGTAGTGTCGTCATTGCCACATGTGCTTCTTGATTGCTTGGAGGTGAAACGCAATTTACTTCCTCATCATCCTCAAACTCAGAATCGTTCTCCACCTTTTTCATTGCTTCAACCATATCTGAAGCACTAATTTCTCCGCAAACTGCGACATTTTCGTCAATATTCAAAAACTCATTATCGTCATCTTCAGAAATAACTTGATCGTGTAGATTTTCAGTCACAACACATGAGTGTGCATTGCTTGCAAAGAAGCCACATCTATTGCAGCAAGTTTTGATAGTGATTTGTTTCACGTCGTTGCTCCAGGGACTTGAAATCAGTCTAATTGTTTCTAACACATCACACTTTTGGTTTATTCCATTTCGTCATCTTCGATGGCCTACCACTCTTTTCTGTAGGAATGTTTTAAACATTTAATTATTCCCTGGTCTGCTGGCTGTAGTTTAGAAGTTGTGTTAGAAGGGAGAAATTCTAACTTGATAGATTTCAAGTTCAAAAGTTGATCGTGAGCTGTACACGGATAACAAAGATCAACATTTCAAGCTTTTTTGCATGAAACACTACATCTAAATTTCTGATGTATTCCTCGAACAATATCAGTGTCATCCAAACCTTGTTATTGGATCTTTACTCTACCGGAAGTGACTTTTTATGTTTGAAACAGCGAGGAATTTTGTAATTAGCGATGAGCAGTAAAGGTAATTTTTCTGTTCCAGAAGCATTTGCTCCGACAAGCACATTTAAACGTTCTTTACTTGACATTCCCCTGGAACATGATTACCCCTTAAACATCATTGTCTTTTTAGGAAAACATTTGTAAAAATCTCCCATCTCATCCATATTGTAAACGTCGTCCGCAGTATAGCCTGCAAGAAGTTTGGGTAATGAAACTGTCTTCCATTCATCTCACAGCGTATCAGACACATCTTTTGCTTCAGTTTCTAATGTGCGAAACACAATGTTGTGTCTAGCATTAAATTTTCCCAGTAATCCCGTGCTTACAGGGAATCCTTCCACATTCAATAATTTTGTGAAATCCAAAGCATTCTCATGTAACATCGTACCACTTAAAGGAATTACACTCTTCTGTGTACTGCAAGATGCCCAAATGTAATCTGATTCATTTTGTGTCGTAGATTGTCTGTATATTATTAATACTGTAGTTTATAAGTGTAACTGATTTTGACAGTTAGTTTTTATTTTGATTTTTGTTATACTGGATGGTAATTAGTCTATACGTAAATACAAGCATTCTATTTTCTATATACATTCCAAATAACTGTCTAACGAATGAAATTAAGGATTTAATGTAGAAGGTGTTATCATGTCATCATAAAATAAGTTAATTTTCAAAATGATGTTTTTGCAATTTCTAAAAGAGTATTTCATAGTGTTATACGATGTTACCGAATATTTTAAATAAGAGAAATTACGCTTTTTTTTTGGTACAATAATGAAAGTTTTAAAATTCTAACATACATTTTATAATTTAATAAAGATAAATAATTATATGTAAATAGATATAAATCTAAATAAAAATTATAAATAAACACATTTTACTTTTTACAATGTGAAGCTCTATAAAAATTTTTTTGATGCAATAGTAATGCCCAAAAAATGTTATGTTAAAGTAACATAAACAAACAATCATTATAATTTTCACGTAAATTGTTAAGAACAGAATGAAATAGGCGTGGTTGCGGCTTGATTAATATTTCATATAGATTAAAAAAAATTGGAATGCAAAGAAGATATTTATTCGCGAGACTATGATCATTAAGAATTAATTTTTCACATAATTTATTTTTTTAATTATGTGTACTTAGATATACAGTTATATATGCAAAGAAGATATTTATTCGCAAGACTATGATCATTAAGAATTAATTTTTCACATAATTTATTTTTTTAATTATGCGTACTTAGATATACAGTTATACTTCAACTAATGGATACCTTTGGTAAGAAATATTTAAGCTAATAAAGACCATTTTTGATGGAATTTGTCTAAAAATGTATTGGACTACGAGGGGCAGTTAAAAAGTTCCCGAAATTATCGTTCTAACTCTGTTTTGCCACACTATACCTACATATATACTTAGTTGCTTTCAAAGCAGTCTTTGTCAGCCCACACACACTTGCTTCACCACTCCTGCCATTGCTGGAAACAACGATGAATATCCTGTTTTGGTATCTTCCCAAGGTCTGCTTTCGCGTTGTTATTGATGTGATCACAGTGTCAAAACGGTTATCTTTGAGGGCCATTTTGATCTCGGGGAAGAACCAGAAATTCAATGGTGCTAAATTCGGTAAGTAGGAAGGCTGGTGGAGGAGTGAAATGTTCTTTTCTATGAGCCATGTTTACGCAACAATCTATATGGGGGAGGGAGAATTGTCGTGATGCAGTGACCATCCTCCGTGCCATTTGGCTGGACGTTTTCTTCAGATTGCCTCCCTGAGTCTTTTCAAATCTTGCACGTACTAAGGCAGGTTAACAGTTTGTACAGTTGGTGCAAATGCATGGTGCATCATACCTTCGTTTCGAAAAACGCGAATAGTCTCCTTTTTGCTTTGGATTTGACACGATGTGATTTTTTTTTTGTCAACGAGAGGACGTTGTGTGCCATTCTGTGTCCAAAATATAGAGGTAATAAACAAATAAATTATTTCTGAAATCTTAAAGAAACGGACTCCAACTCCGACATCCGGGTTGGCTAATATACTGTAGTTACCATAAATAAGCTAATTTAACAACATAAAAAAGGGACATTTTTCCATGTGAAATGCAATGTTATCACTAAAAAATTATAGAAATGGCTGCCATCCCTATCTAAGAGTACTGAAGTAGACCCCCATTATTTACGAATGTAACCGAGAGTACATACCTTTCATTTACCGAAATGCCTCACACACCTGTCTCTTTGTACGATATCAGAGTATTTGATAGAAGGTAAATCTCTTGATTTCAAATATTTTTAATTTAGTTAAAGTCATAAACGATAGTTTTGTTCGTGTGGGAATGGATAAAATGAGTTTACGCTTTACGTTTACTCTATCAAAAAGGCTTCGTTTGGTTTTTCAATACAATCTCTGAATATTTGTTTAATCTCTCTTGAAACAACTTGTAATTTTATAACCAACTAAAATCACAAAATGTCCTTAAATCGATCTGCGATGGAGAAAGTAATCTATAAAAATGAATGTAGCGTTATTCTTATCTTTTGTTACCAATTAATATTTGAAGATTCAAATGATAAAGGTGGTAAGTGACACAACCATCACTTTGAAAAAGTGAGCTCTAAAGTTCGAAATATATATTTGCGTTTATTCTCAAATGCCCTCTTTATCACATAAAATCTATGTGCGTAAAGAATTTATCTTAAAGCGAAAATTAGGGTTAAAAAAATGGTGGCATCCGTAAATATTTAAAACTGGGACCATGTAAAGTAGGTGAAAAACGCGGTTTTTTAAATATAGCTATGTAAAACTTAAAAGTATTAAAAGGATCAAATTTGTACATACTAGGAAATGATAGATAATTAGTTATTAGAAAGGAGATAATAAGATTTCACAAAGAAATTTTACGCGAAAATGAATATGAAGTTAAAAGAAAACTACTCATATGTGACAATCCCAAAACTTTTTTTTATCGCATAGATGTTAATACTTCAAAATTCGCTATCACTGTGCTAAAATTAAATGACGATCTATGCCCATCATGATGATTCTAAAGATATGAAATTGCGCACATTAGTTCTTGAGATATAACTATCGGTTAAATCGTGTTAAAACTGCCCTTGCTTCATATCAAATGTTTAAAGATTTACTGCAAGATGATTGGCCATCTTTCTCACTAGATCAAAATCTTTTAGACTATTATATCTGGGGGATATTCGAAGCAAAAGTGAATGCTAAAACATACAGATGCAAAGCTACTATTTTGTTTAAATGGGTCAGATTACCTCCTAAAACAATTCGAATCGTAGTCATATCGCGGCGTAAGAAATTATCTTTTTTAATAAAGAAAGATGATTGTCGATTCGAATAAAATTCTTTCAAGGTAAACTTATAGATTCTAAAATCTTCAAATAAATCGCTTGAAAAGAGTAAGCGTAATACAACACACCAACATGACAAAACAGATTTTGTTAAACATAAGTTTGAAAAATAAGCGTCGAATAAAATATACACCAAGTTGCGCATAATTGCCATAAGGATTATGAATTCCGTAACTAACCAAGTAATTTTTTATTCTGAAGTAAACTCTGAGTTAATAAATACACATTAAAGCATTTTTAATTTGATCAATTGCTGGTTCCTCAAACCACATGTTTTAGAGTTGTTTCATAGTGGAAAAATGTATTTTTGTAAAATTTGTTTAAGATTACCTCTTAAATGATTCTAGTCGTAGTCGTATATTGGCGTAAGAAATTATCTTTTCTAATCAAAAAAGATTGTGAGTATATTCGAAAAAAATTATTTCAAGGTAAACTTCTAGATCTTAAAATCGTCAAATAAATACCTGAAAAGAGTAAATGTAATGCTACACACCAACATGAAGAAACAGGTTTAGTTACATATATTGAAAAATAAGAGTCGAATAAAATAAACACAATGTTTCGCAAAATTGCCATAAAGATTATGAATTCTGCAATTAAAAAGTAATTTTTTATTCTCAAGTAAATTCGAATTAAAATATACATATTAGTGAGGATATACAGGGTGTTTCATTTCATCTTAGACTAATGGCAAGTTCCTAAAACTACTTGTTTTAGAGTTGTGTTTCAGTGGAAAAATGTATTTTTATATATTTTGTTATTTTCAGCCAAACAAACACTGTCCTTGCTACACGTCAATTATCGAATGTTTATTATGCAAGATGATTGGCCCTCTTTTTTACCTGATCAAAATCTTTCAGACTATTATATCTGAAGGATTTTCGAAGTAAAAGTAAATACTAAACAACACAGAAATTTGGTCTCTCCCAAAACATCCATATTGCTGAAATTGGGCAGATTGCCTATTAAAACGATTCATACCTGATTCGGAGAGCGGTGTAAGAAATTACCTTTTGTAATCAATAAAGATGTTATCAGATAGAATTAGATTTTTTCAAGATATACTTTCATTTCTGTTTTTCATCATATTGAATATTGAAAAATAAGCATAGAATAAAATTAAGACCACGTTGCGCACAATGTTATAAACAATATAAGTTTTGCAGTTAAGGAAGTATTTTTTATTCTGAAGTAAAATCTGAGTTAAAATATACAATTTAGCGAAAATATATCAAGTGTCTCGTCTTATAGTTAACCAACTGTTGGTTCCTAAACCGTTAGTGTTAGAGTTGTGGTGGCTCACAATAAAAATATGTATCTTTATATACTATTTTGTTATTTTCATGTGTTTCAAAAATTATAGTTATGGTTGCCATGCTCTTTAAATTATATTAAAAAAAACTTTTTGTGATACAAAGAGTAAAACAAAAAAAATTCAATAAAAAAACTGACCAAGATCTAATATTTTGAATTTTACAAATGCAGTGTTTTTCAACACTAGAAGCAAAACTTTTTAGTGCCGAAAAATTCTAAAATTCATATGTAAAATATCATAACTCAATAACTTTTGGTGATGCGAAAATACTTCTTTTTTGTTCTACTGGTCAGAGCAAAGATAATGTTTTTCTAAATATAACTTATAGCACTCTAAAGACCATATAAAAATTTCAGTTTTTAAAAAATAAAACTACTTTGATCTATATGGCTAATATGATTCAGAATTGAATTTTTAACTTTTTTACAATTGTAAGTTTACCCTTAATGAGCTAAAAAAAGTATATTTCCAATTGAATATTATGTTTGATCATTAGATTATTTTCCTCTGCGGCAAATATGTTTTCCTAATGAATGACTTTTCTCTTTATTTGTAATTCTGTTTACTGATAAATGTAAATATTTGATATGGTAATTAACTTTTTCCCAAGAAAATTTTACAGGTCTCCATGAAAAAAAAAAAAGAGAAATTCACAAAATCTTTCTTGTTCTTCTATTTAAATAAATTGCAAGTTTTTTCAAGTCATTGTTTACCTTTTCTTATTTGCAGCATGCATACTTGCTTATATTGAATTAAAAGAATAAAAAATATTATCAAATATGTGGTTGAGATTATATTTGGACACCGAATTTTTATATATATATTTTTTTTATCAGAGTAACAGTTTACAGTGAAAACGTTTCATAATTCTAAAATCTTAGATTGTGTAAAGTAAACTAAAGGCCAGAATTGCAATTTTTGTTCTCCCCTTACTGCTGTTCTAATTCTTTTGAATTTCTCTTATCTATAATTTTTTTTGTCATTTCATCTATCGGTAAAATTTGGCTATGTTATTGTGAGATATTTACTATCTTTTTTTGGATTAAAATAATTTTTAAAAACTAATATGTCACTGAAATGAACTCAACATCGAAGGGAAAGAATCCATAGTATTGATTACGCCAGTATATGACCAAATACTATAGAGAAACTGGAATGCTTTTAGGGGTCGGATCAATTCGAATTGCCATTTCGAAATCTATATATATGTAATAATAAAAATTTTCGCCCTTTTATCTTGATTAAACTATTCCAAATTATTATAATATCTATCATTTTTACTTAGCTTTAATACTATCTTAAATATCTTTTATCCTTTTTCCATGCTTTAAATACGTATTCTTTTTTTATTCTAAAAACCTTAAATCCATTCGTTTAATCTTATAAAACCCATTAAATTACTTTTTCCATTTTATTCTGAAACTAAATTCTTTTTGTTTCGAATGTTTTTAATAGCATTTGTTCTCTGATGTTCTATTTCACATAATTCCTTGCAAAGCCCGCTAACATTTGTTTACGTTATTAATCTGACGCCGAGACTAAAGAGTTCACATCGACGTCAAGCGTACTTCCCCCCTTTCCCCCGGAGCTAGGGCCTATCGTAAGCCTGTCTCTCGTCGCGTCGTCCCGCTATTTTTACGAGGTTTGTTCTTGCACTTGTAATGTATTCATACGCATGCCATTTTCGCGAGTATTTAACATGTTGCATCGGCTAGGAGAGAGAAGAAATTTACGATTATTGAGTTGCTTAAATAACCCATGCCATCTGGAGAGCTTTGTTTCCTGCATCTTCGTCATACGGTTTTAATACTTAACATCCAGTGGTTTACATTTTACGACGTAGCAACTGCCTGAACATGGGTAGCATATTGCTAGTGGAGTTTGGTGCATTTTATGATCATCTAATAAATGTTTGTTGAATCTAACGGCTTCAGTTATTATTTTTCGGAAAACCTACCAATGGACGGCGGCCTGATCTTCCACTCTTAACCATGATTTGACGACTACAAAACTTTGATTTCTCGAATAAGTTACATAACGGGTGTCTGCTGCTGCTATAGAACCGATATGTTATATCTTACTAGTGAATACGTATCATATATATATATATAAATACTACCGATATTTATGTTTGTAACATGTAGACATGAACTCAATGTTTCAATTTTTACTTTCTTTGAGTGACCCTTTCGCCCTCTTTCGTGTGGTGCTGCTTTAAGGTGTCGAACCCGTAAAGGGACTCGTTAAGGCTAAACACTTCATTTTCTTTACTGAACATGCCATAGGAAACCCAAATAACATATATCCATTTCATGGCAATCGGCTTATATTTACGTGAGTTAGAGAACGACAGACAGATAGACAGACGGGCAGACAGACAGAAAACCGAATTCATAAACACTTTTTAACTGTGAAATACTTTTCAACTTTTTTGTTGGAATGTGTTAAAAACGAACCTCCCCCCGCCCCCCCCCCCAAAAAGAAAGAAAATAAAAGAAAATAAATGAAACCAGAAATTTCGTATGAAAGGAATGAAATCAATCATTCATTTAAGTTTTTTAGATGGACGTTTTATTTACCCATTATACGTAGTATAGCGTAAGTCTTGTAATCGTTTAAAAAATCAAAAACAAATTTTTGACCGATTTACATGTTTCAGACACTGGAGACTCCGAAAAACATATATTAAAAACATTCCGTCCGTCTGTCTCTGTGTGTGTGTGTGTGTAAACGCTCTATCTTCTAGAGAAATTGAGAAAGAGACTTGAAATTTGGTATGTACTTAGTATGTAATAATGGGAAGAAGTCTACTGAATTTCCGTAATCTCGATTATCTGGAACTATTTTTTTCGGACTCGCGAAATATTCGTTCTGATAAAAGGTATATAAAAATTTTTCGAAATTGTTTATTTTAAGGAGTAAGCATAAAAGACAATAAAAAACATAAATTTTGCATAAAGAATGAAGACAATCGGATAATTTGTTGACGCGATATTTGTAGTCATATTTTCCACACTCTTCGATTTTTCATTCAAATTTCAGTTCAAAGATATATTTTAATTGGAAATGAGACGCTTAATCCGAAGCAGAAATTGTTAATTAATGCAATTATCATTTTTGGAGTTATAACGATGTTTCTTTTACGGAATTCCGCAATAGAGCATTTACAGTTTATGATTGTCATCAAGCCACGATTTTAAACACTCTACCTACCTAACAAATTGAGGCAGAGGCTTGGAATTTGGTATGTACTTAGAATGTAATAGTGCGACGAAGCCTATTACATTACAGTAACCTTAGTTATCCTGAACTATTTTTTCGGACTTTTGAAATATTCGTTCTGATGAAGCCTATATAATATAAACTTTTTTTCTTAAATGCAGTTTGAATTTAAAAATAAAGAACAATTCCGCTATCATCTAATTCGTGTTTTCGGTAATTATATATATATCAGGGTCGGCGAACCTATCGCACGCGTGCCACTTTCAACACGCCAAATAATAACTTTGGCCCGGCACGGCGTTGATTATGTCTCTAAATGAGGATACAGCGATTTTACACAAAATACACTAACTTAGATGATCTGATTCGATTCTAAATTAGATTAATTGCAAATTGAAGAATTTTAATCTTATTCAATAAGGTTTCGAAAATTTATCAAACAAAGAAAATATTTGAAAACTATCAAAAATGAAAGATTATTACCGATGGTAAATTATGGCAACCTGTATATTTATTTCAGAACTATTTATATAAACTGCTTTTCTTTTTTTTTCCATTTTAATAATTTTTTCTACGATTTATATCTGTGAGTCATCATTTTTGCAAATTTATAGTATGAAAAATCAAATAGAGAGTGGTTGCCACATAAACTCATTTAGTTTGCATTCTGTTGAAATTAACTGAACTTGAACATGATATTAATTATTTTTCATCCAAGATACAACAATTAATCACATTATTTTTTAATTAATTTCTAAAATATAATTATTTCTATGATTATTGCAGTGTAATACTTACATGCATGTTACTTATTTTAGAAAATATCTTAATAAGTAATTTTCAAGTAGTTTTGATTCATTATATTTCAATCCTCTAAATTTGTGTTTTAGTTGTCACGTCAAGGTCAAATATAATATTTTTTGAAAAAAATTCGTACGCGACTATAAAAAGGTTCGCCAACCCTGATTAATATTCTAAAACGAGTATGAGCTAACCTTAATATTCTATGAACTCCAATATTTCCTGTAAGAAAAATATTTCCAATAGAGTAAGAAACTTCTAATATTTAACTTCATTTAATAAAATGAACTATGAGAGAAAATAAAACGAAAACTAATTTTTAAAGATATTAGCGATCAAAAATCGGAAGAATTGATATCAATGATATGTAAAAATATCAAATTTTTGAAAAGGAAGGAAAATTTAATTAATTGTGCAGTATCTTTATGTGAAGAATAAAACTTTTATACGAAATTCTGTAACCGTAATAAAAATATCTGCATTTATTATAATTCTTTATTTGGGGACACTAATTTTACAAACACGGTCACAAGATCGTTTTCTATGCAGCAACAATGGGCCAGATTAAGCAAAATAATGATAAAAGTGATAAATTAATCCACGCTCACAAATAGTTAATTTAATTTTAATTTAATTTTAGGTTTGCAATATTTTTCATTATGCATCATGTCTCGTGACATTGTTTACTATGTTTATTGTTTTTAAATTTTGTGAAAATATCTTCTATCATAAATGATTTTGAAAATGTCGCCGTTGGTGCGTCGAAACGATCGTCAATCTTAATAAAGATATTTTCCCACTTTTTAGCATTATTTTAATTAATCTGTTTATAAATGATTTTTATATATGTTTTTATAACAATGGGCCATTCTATACGTAGGGATACTGAAATAATAATGACGTTTACCGTACATATAAAATGGCAACAATTGGTTATTTTATACGTAGCAAAAGAGGTATAACAATGACAATAATTATTAAAAAAATATTTCAAGTATATTCTTAAAAATAAACATTGTTAAAACAACAATTAAACAGTAATGGGAAACAGAAAGTGTTTCAACAATATAAAATGCATTACAATTTTAATTCTCTTGCGAATTTTGAGAAATATAAAGTTGGTCAAAAAAAAGTGAATAAAAAGTATTTTGAAAGCTAATTAAAACAATTTTATTGTTATAACTTCCTAATTGCTTTGACAAAAGCGTATTAAATTGGGTGAAAAGAAAAATAGCATGGAATATCAACGAGGCGAATACCAAAAAAAAGCTGTAAAGTTTCTGAAAAAGAAACGTTATACTTATTTTAAACAATTAGGATCGGGCGCGTTTGGTGACGTGATCGCCATCGGAAAAAATGATTGTGAAATTATAGCAGCAAAAATAATGCATAAAACGTGCACATCGCCCGGCGAAATATACATCTGGCCTCGTCTTCGTCACCCGAATGTGTTACCTATGTTAGAGAGAATGCATTATAAAAACTTGGACATATTCCTGATGCCTTTAATGTCTGACTGCTTATGCAACGTTTTAAACGATCCAGATTTTCGGAATAATCCTAATCTTTTCGAAATGACGATAGGATGGATGAAAGACATGTTTACCGGTTTGGAGTACATGCATGGTTATGGTGTTTGTCACAATGATATAAAAGAAGACAACATATTAATATCATCCGACTTAAGAGCTGTCATTTCTGATTTCAGTGGGATTACAGAAACGAAAGAACCAGTAAAGCGGTGAGATTTTTTTTCTTTAAACATAAATATAAGATAGATAAATATAAGTTAAAACATATATTTAACTACAGAATGTTAGAGGGTTGTACATCACAGTAACATAAATTATGATCTCAATATTCCGACCCTACGAGACAGATCGAGATAAAAAGTTTTCGAGATATCTAAGTTTAAATGGCAATAAACAATACTTTTATGGTTTGTTCATTTGTAAACAGTTTATAACATTCATATACGAATAATAATTTTTCCTAGTTAAACATATAAAATTCTATGATGAAATAATGCGGATATCAGAATTAGGAAATAGCTATGATTAGTGCTGAATAAAGTAAAGCTCGTGGAAATTCCATTTAAAAAAATGCGTTTAAAGTTTAAAACGTTTTATAAAGATGTAAAATAACCGAATTATTTGTTTTATTTTAAAACTGAAATATGGAAGTGATATAAAACTATAATGTTTATATTTAATCAAGTAAAGGAAAGAGGATTTTTTTTAAATTATACTTCTTGATGTTTCCGAAATAATTGGTAATAGAGTGTCAATGTTTGAACAGTTTCGTCTTCTAATATTTAAGGAGCTTCGGAAAAGCTGATTGTATTTATCAAATATACGGGGTTGGGTAAAAATATGCTAATTCAGAGGAATGTCGATTGAGTTCTGTTGCTCCGACCAAGATATTTTTTACAGACATGTAACGCAAACAATGCTCTTTGGATTTGATAAACAAACGGAACAGAATTTTGCCCTATATAATCCAAGACGGAATCCCTTTCCTTTTAAGAAAATGTGTTGATTGATGTCACTGTTGCACTGTCAAGTAAGTATTCATTAGGTTTATGCATTTTTTTGAGCGGAAATTGGATTATCATAGATGTTTCGTATGCTTCCAAGAAATAATCCTTTTGCCCCTTTTACTATAATTATAAAAATTTAAATAGTATTTAAATTACAATTAAATTTAATTATTTGGAATATTGTTAAACAGATGATATTTTATGCAAAATTTAAATATAAAAATTTAATTACCTAATGCAGTGGCTTTTTAAAAATATCTGTGACAGTAGCTCCGCTCCCAAAGGGTCTGACTTTTTAATACCGCTATTTTCTGAGAGAGATTCTTGTTTTATGTTTCTACAACATTTGTAATAGAAATAATATTCTGGCTTTTGATAATTGCAGAAAAGAAAACGAACAAAACAGAATTATCTTGTTTTTGCAACCCTGCTGTAGCGTAGAAAGAATTTTGTTTTGGATCTTGTAGCAAACTCGGCGAAAACGTTTTTGAGTGTAAATTGGAAAACTGTTACAATTTTAATTACTTCTGCTTTTAACTGTTGCAATAAAAAAAAAAAAGAAGCATAATGGTGTCCCTTTTTTTAGTCGACAAGGTTTTTCTTACTTTTACGATTCAATATACTTAAAAAAAAAGAATGTTGTACAGTCGTCTAAAAAAAAGCAAAAAAAACCCTACTAACTCCTCAAAAAGTTATCGTAGAAGAAAGTTACTGGTACCGGACGATTGGAAATAAAGTTTACTTTTAAATGATGTATATAAAATTTGCTTAGGGAGACATCTGCATATTAAAACGAATTCAAACTTCATTTTTTTTCAATGCTAATACGCAATTTTAATAAGGTATTTCAAATCTTTGGTTCAAACTATGCATAGTCACCAAATTTCAAGTCATTTGAATGATAAGTTTTCGAATTATAAACATTCAAAATTTAGTTCATCTAATGTTAAATTATATTTTCATATTTTCGTTAATGTCCCCCAGAAATTATATTCCTAATGTGCTAATTTTTTAACGATGGTTTAAGGAGCCGTCTATGATAGAAGTGACTAGATATTTTGAAATTTCTTATGCTATCCTGTAATCTAGCAGTCTCCAATGACTGCTTAAGTGTCGCCTAAGTAATATGCCTTGATCAAGGAGGCACCTCTCTCGGTAAACAATTGAGAACTGAACTTCAATTTGGGTACAGCCCCTAAAATACACTAGTTTTAAAATAACTAATTTCTCAGAAACTTATCCTACGAATTGCATAAAAAAATGTGTTTTTAGGATAATTGAAGGGTGTAGAGTTCATTTATACTGTCAGAATTGTGTACTGCTATTTAAAAAAAGTTATGGTTTGTTTTAATATGTAGATGGCCCCCTAAGCAAATTTTATATAAATCATTTAAAAGTAGACTTTATTACCAATCGTGTGGTATCAGTAACTTTCTTCTACGATAATTCTTTGCATAGTTAGTAAGGGGTGTTTACTTTTATTTCCCCACAACTGTACAATAGAGTCTGATAAAAGCCTAAATACCGATTATTCTTTAAGTGCTTGGGATGTCTCATTTTTTAAAATTACATGTCACTGTTGTAAAATTAACTTAGGTGAATTTAAAAAGAAATTCGATTATGCTACTTTTTTCGTATAATGATAATTTAATGATTAAAAAAGAAGCTTTTTCTTTCCCACAGGATATCGCTTACTTTTGTGATTCAACTGAAATATGCGATTTAACGTTAAAAAAAATATGTTGCAGAATACAGGCCTTTATAAAAAGCTCGAATTTAGAGGATAGGATCATAAAAGTTCGTAATTCTTTATGTACGTAGACTGTCTCAATTTTAAAATTTTATATTTCTGTTGCAAAATCTAATCAATTGAAAGTTTTAAAAGAAATTCGAATATACTCCATTTGTAGCGCATTGATTGTTAGATGGAAAAAAAAGCAAAATACTATCTTTACTTTTTTTTACAGGACGTTAGTGAATAAGTAGCACCCCCCCTCTCAAAATAAAATAATTATCAAAAAAAGTGGCGGAAATCGCGTATAAAACTACTACTATCACTTGACTGTCACATTATTCAATTACTAATCACTTTTCTAATTATTAAAATATTTAAAATCTTATTAGGGATTTTCTACATATAGAAATTTAAAAGAATCTTTAAAATTTCCAACGTTTTCGTCTATTTGGATTTGTCGGAAAATTTCACTTTTGGTAAGCAGATAATAAAATTTTAGGTCAGGTAGATTAATAATTATTCAGCTTTAAAATTTGGAAGTCCTAATGTTAAATTCATTTATATTGGTTGTAAAACAAATTGCAATACAAGTCGCTTTTTCAACATAACACAAGTACTGTCTAGCGAATAAGCTGATATTTTCTGTTAGAATATTTCAATCTTCTAGAAATCAATTTCCGTTAAAATCTTCAGTGGCTAAAATTTATATTTTTCTTGAAAATCAAATTTCAAACAATATATATTTTAAAATTAATTTTAAAAATATGAAACATAACTTAAAAATTGTCTATTTCTAGAAGCTTCAATGCTTTAAATATGCTAATACAAAATTAAACCTAATTCAGACAGGTAGTTTTTGATCTTTGCTTAAAAACTATCGGCATCAGAATCTGTTTTACATCGATTCAAATTGAGATTTAACTTTAGGAGTTTCTAATTTTAAGCGAGTATAATTTCCAAACAGCTTGGGGAAATGACTTCACAGTTGTTATCGTAAGGTACAATTTACGAAAAATCCAAACATGACGTCAAAAACAATAGAAATAAAATTTTAAATTTTGGTATATGTTCTATATGTAGACGATACCTCGGTAATAGTGAAGTACATTATTATCAATCGCCTGGTACCAGTCGTGTTGTTATATGATGATTTCCGACAGAATTATTATGAAAAGTGTTTCTGTCTTCCGATAGTTTGTTTTTGAAAATTCTTCAATATTAAGTAGAAAATAAATAATATTTTATAATTTTTGAGTTATTATGTAGAGCTTCATTAAAAAATCACGACAGAGAAAGAAAGTGATTACACAAATATGCTAATGTGACCTAAAAATAAAATATATCATAATATTGTATATACAGAATTTTACCATATTTCTTCTTCAAAGGTGTATACTTCCAAAAGATTACAGTCCTCCTGAGACATGGATAAATGAAGAACAAGAACTACGTGTTGACGGTGAAAAAGTTGATATATGGTCGGCGGGACTCGTCGTATTTTACTGCTTCTCCGACCGCTGGTTGGAAAAAAAAAGAGAACGAATGTCTCTTACATCGAAGATATTCTTTGAAACTAAAAAGTGGATGTGTGACATATATCCATCGATATATAAGTGTTTACAGGTAAGGGCCTATTTAAAAAAAATATTTTTACATGCTTTCTTTTAACTTACAATTCTGTTTGTATATATGTACGTGACAGTAAAATCTTGTTACTATTTTTTTACCCACTGCCTGTTGACATAGAGCTTTGAAATTTCGAATATACATGTATTCCTGAGGACAATAAAGAAATTAAACACTAATATTGAAAAATTCGGCCCCTAAGGGGTGCAACAGGCGAAAGTTTAAAATTTAAAAATATCACCCAATCCCGTAATAGAATAAAAATCTTGAAACTTGACATGTCTATATAGTAAACACGTGTTTCCAAATTTTTCAAAATTTGACCGCAAACAGAAGTCTTGAAGCCAAGTGCCCTCCGTTTTTGTTAGACATCGCAAAAACACTACATAAACTTAATGGTTACTCATGGTTAGTTGGATTCCTTATAGAAAAATCAGTATCAGCTTCAAAATTTTGTATTGTTGAAAAGTACTAATAGCAAGATTACCACAATTGCGTCAAATTTTGGCCAACTTGTCAAAATATCGCCAAATTTGTTAGTGGATTATAAAAAAATATATTTTTTATCTACCTTTTAGTGAATTTTAATGAAAGGATGTTTATTATTATTTTTTTAAGCTTTATATTATTTACATTGATTTTACCAAATTGCTCTAATCTATATAATACAAGAAAGATGTTTATATGTTTGCGTATAAGTGTTTGTCTACCTGCCTGCAATGACTAGGAAAATCTATAGCGCTTAGAGGTTTGGTAACCTGTGTGAAATACAAAAATAAAAAGATGCGCTGTTTTACCTTATCTCTGTCAATAAGTCTTTATAGCCCATGACGTTTTCTGGTGGGGGTTCAGATGCTCCGGATACCACTAATGTTATTCTGTTATTTTTGCTTTATTACTTTTGCTATCCAAGAAGAAACTGTGAATAGATCAGGTGATTTTTTTTAAATATTGAATAGTTTTTGGATTTCTACCCTGCTTACGCTACAGTTCATATCATCTTTCCATTGGAATTGTCCTAACTGAACTATTGTTAAAGGAAACAGTAAAAATGATTTTTATTTTAATTTTCGATTATTTTAATTTCGAAGCTTTATCATTTAACAATGTATACCTGATAGTCTTCTTCTTTTTTTTTTAAAATCAAATAAAATCAGAGATTTCTCTGAATAACACAATTTCAAATTAATCAAATAGAAACAATACACATTTAGTTAAGTAATGTTTTTGATTCATTTTACGTTTATTGGGCTTCAAGAAAGAAGGAAGAAGATTGATAACTAAGTATCTGTATTTTATTAAATGAATCAGTAATACATGGCTGATTATGAACTGTGTTTATTACAGGAAAACTTCTTTAGTTCTTTGATCAGAAACGCTCATCCTGCCTGTGAGATCACGAAGGAGGATTGTGTAATGGCTCTTAACCTTTTACAAGGCATTTTAAGATATAGTGCTGAAAGCAGGCCATCAGCAACAAAAGTATTGAACCATTCTTTGTTTTCGAGAAAGTTAAGAAGTAGTGATATGTTACAATCAGATGAAATATGGATTATTAAGCAGTCAGACACATGTAAGTTTAAGAGAATATTTAATGCTTTATATGTATTAGTTTATATTCTTTCGTATATAGTTTTTTTTTAAGCACAGCTAATTTACTGTAGGGAAGTGTAAGAATGTGGATATAATCTAATTGTTTTCATGAGATTATGAAAGCTTTCCTTTCATATTCCAGGAGAGTTTCATATTTTTTTAATACTATATTTTATGAATAGCATTTAATACAGTTTAACAATTTTACAGATAGTTTAGAAGATGGTTTAGAGGATAGATGCTTTTTATTATATATATAATATATTTTAATAAATAACCTATAAAAATTAATCTTTTCTTATTAATTAACGTTTTTAATTAATTAATCTCTTTATATAAACACATAAAGGTGTCTCTATAAGATGTTTTTTCTTTAAAGGCTCTGTTGATTATTTTGAGTGTTTACACAAGAGGTCGAAAATTGATGTCAATTTGAACTTTCTATTTGACCCAGATTTCACAAGAATATTCTTCCCGTGAGTTTTGGGAACCAAAATGATCAATTTTGTTTTATGCACAATCATTCCTATAATCGAGTGTTTGACTGGATGTAATCCATTTGTAGTTCACATTGTGGTTTTCAGCGAAAGGAATTACAGCCAATTTCATCAGTTCGGAACACAACGTTTTCAGTGTTACCGTCTGATAAAATAGCCTCTTCATCTGAAAAGTTGTTTCCTAATTTTTTAGAATTTAATCGCTTACATGTTTTTCATTAAATGCTGCGTTGATTATTTCAAAAATATTCCACTTTCTTGACTGACGAATATTTAAATAAAGAAGTTAAAGTCACGCTGTTTGATTCTTTCACGGGAAAATATCCAGGATTTTTCAATTTTTGTCACAACGATTGTTTTTTATTCACTCGATTACAGTCTTTTATGACGGCGCGATTATGGATTATGGTTGTCCATTTGATTGACTGCATGCTCCTGTTTTTTAAGTTATATTTACATGCAAATTACTAACGACAATTAACCATTATAATTAAATATGACTGTAAATTAGTATTGTTCCTCTCCAAAGTCATTAAATATTTTAGCGCTCGTAGTGTATCAGCTTGAATGATTATCAATTGGTTGAATGATCAGTTATTAAGGAAAGGGCATGTTTACAAACAAACACTTCAGTCAGCCAATCTACCACAACATTTTGTTATAGCGATCAATGCAGGAATCGTCTTGGCGACGTAGGACAATCTAATCATAGATCTGTTAGACGTAGACCAATCAAATCATAGATCTCTTAAACGTAGACCAATCAAATTCCCAGAGCTCATTGTACAGTAGGAGTCATAAAGAACGGACAGGTTTTCTTTTGCTGACCCACAGTAATTCAACCCACAGTGACATCAGCTGCCTTTTCCTTATAGCTAAATTTGTTCATAATACACATCTAGTACCTAAAGACAAAAATTTATGAAAATCATAGAAAAAGACGTATGCTTAGTCATAAAAATAGCATAACAGATTTTTTTGCATTCAGATTCTAGAGTAATGACTTCATTTTTTGTTGTTGTTAAAGATTTGCTTCTTTGTGGAATTGTATAAATAAATATTTAAAAACATCTCCCTCCCCCTAAACAAATTTAAAAACATATTTAAAAACAAAATTTGAAACGTATAATAAGAATCACCTACACATTTGTAATTTAATTTATCATGCTCCATTTAACAAACATAGATTTTTCCCGTTCTTTATTGAAATACACGTCAGATATAAGAAATAAGATGGTATAAAGGATTTTTTTAAAAACTCATTTTTAAGATTAGAAAAATGTGTCAATATAACTATAATAATACTGGTGAATCATTTTTTATACTACGACTTGCTTTAAAATACTTGTTACTTGCTTTAAAATATTTGTTACTTGCTTTAAATTACTGGTTACATGCTTTAAGACAAAGTGTATGTGCTTTAAAGTACATAACGATAACGTTTAATCACCGAAATTTCAGAAAATGGATTTTTAATTTAAATATGTTACAGTGTTAAAAAGTTTGCGCTGGCTTGACCTAAACTTTAATGACGCGATACCTGGCACCAAAGAATGGTGAAATTTTTTTTCAATGTTTGAACATACGGTGTAACCAAAGGTCCGAATTTGGGAGCGAGATTTCAACGCCTTATGGTTGCAGCTAATGTAATACCTTTGGTTATATGTCATTGTACATGGTATTTTGTTACCATTTACATGATATTACCAAAAATTTGAGTTTAGAACATTTTAACTATTCATAACAGCGAAAATTTGATATTTAAATTGTTCTAAAATAAAACAACCAGTAACTGACACCTGAAAAATTCTTTCTTGTACAAACCACTATTACAATGTTTTAAATCTATTATCTAATTTTACACTTGATAGAGATATATAAAGAAATTATTGATGAAAAAGTTTTGAGAAATTATGCTTTTTATAACTAAAAATTATATATATTTTTTATAAATATGGTCAATAACTCCATTAACTGACACCATCTTTTTTTGAGAAACCAATAAATGAAAAACAAGATACAACAGTTAAGACAAATAAGTTACCACTAGACAGCATTACTTTGTAATATTTTACAAGAAAATACTTATTTGAATTAGATTTCTACTGAAGAATCAGTTACTGGCTAGGTGTCAATAACTAGTGATTTCACCACATTTTTATTTACAAATATGTATATTTGAAATTCGGAACAACATTACATTTTTTTTAATTTGACCATCTGTGTTTAAAATTTTGTTAGCATGAAGCATTATGTAGTGAAAATGGTTACAGAATGATAATGATCTTGAATCCGACCGGAAATGCTAAGCGAAAATTCTGCCCAGTGCCAATTTGAGGACCTTTCCATTTCAGGATTGGCCAGAACGGTAGCAGACCAGAGTACTGTAGCAACAGACGCGATCACGAATTTCCACCGGAAAAATTTAAAAGCTAAATTCAATAAATTTAAGACAGGGATTAATGGGACAGATAGAGATATGTGTTTAATTCTTTACACTACAGCGACGACTTCGACCTCGCTATAACTCTCTATCACTTCTTTATAATTTCCTGCAATGACTGGAACGGTACCTGCAGACTTTATCACGGAAAATCCAACCGGAAGAAATGAAAAAGTAAATTGAATAAATTTAACCCTTCAATGCCTGAGTTTTCAAAAATTATTTAAAAAATGTTTTTCGGCATCCCTTTTTTACATAAATCATGAGAAAAATACTTAAAAAAATCATATTTTGTTTTAAGTATGGTTTACGGCTAAAAAACTGTTCGTTACTAATCGGTAATACTGGTGTTTAATTGAAAAAATAATTTTCCTATATAAAGTTCTATAATATTAAACACACAAGAATTTTGAGAACTATAATAAAAAATACATTTTACTTGCTCACTGCGGAACAAAATAGGGTATTTCTAAACAAAACAAAAAGAACATGTATCAACAATTGAAAAAATAAATCTATCTTTATTCATAAACAGCACAAGTGTTGCCATCTAAATGTTGAAAATCGATTTAATTATATTTACAGAATGTATTTTATTGGCAACATTGGGCATTATAGCTTCAATATTATTCTAATGGTACTTATAAGCCTAAATTGGGTACGTTGCCGAAAGGCAATAGCCGGCATTTAAGGGTTAAGATACTAAACAACAGGACTGGGTGAGTTGGGGAGTTTAATACGTAGGACGACTACGGGGGGCTTCGAGTTCATTACGTGCCGCTCTACCTTGTTAGTTTGATATGGTATGACATATTTTTAGATTTCCATCAAGGTTATTTATTTTTCTACTGTTAGGATCCTAAACAACGACCCTTTTGTTGCAACAAAATTATAGTTTCGTAAACAGTCATGAATAATAAACTTTTAGATAATGTTCACTAGACTTATTTTATCATTGAGTTATGTTTAAAAATTTATTTATTTCATTCATCAATTAAAACACAATTCCCAATATTTAGATGAACCAAAATGTCCTGATAACAAGGCAAATATTAGTCAAGTTTCGGCCACTCAGTCTTTCAAAGTAGCTGACCGAATTGACGAAGTTGATTCAGTTTCTCCGTTTGTGCCAGCATTTCGAGATAGTGATGAAGCAAAGAAAAATACGAAATGTGATGAGAGGAATCGACATGCAAGATCCTTGCCGATTCAGAAGGAGATCAAAATCTGCGATGTGCAGTCTAGTAAAGGTATCTTGTGTTATTTTTTTCTATTAATAGTTATTAAAATATTTTCTTTTCTCAGCGAATTCTATTAGCACGTTCACACAAAGCATAATAAATTAATTCTAATCATAACTCAGGTTTTTTAACTTTCATATCACTAAGGTGAACATAAGCGACTTACATAAGTGTTTTAGAATGACTCTTTAACCCTTTATACTCCGACGTATTTAAAGTACCATTAAAATCCTTTGTTATAAAATTCATTTAATTCATCGATTATTAGTAATGAGGTTTAGAATGAGATACATATTTTTTACTTTATCTTATTCCAAAAGATTCATTGGTTGATCAAAAGACAAAATATTTTTTTAAAGGATGATTTCGTCTTTATTTGCATCTCTTCAGATTTCTTGACGTTGAAAGATTGTGGGTGAAAAGTTTCAGTTCGGAATTATTCCTATATTTCTATTGTAAGAGAATTATAGTTGTACATTACCCAAGTCTATAAAATACTAAAATTATATTTTTAATAAAAGATTTGAGAGAAGTTATAAATATTGCATGAAATTCCTATAAATACAAATTTAATTATTTAATTTTAATTGGCATAATTCTTCTAAAATTTATTAAATGATTGTGTAAATAATTTAATGTTGTTTCAAAAATTTTCGAAAAGTTACTTAGAAGATTATATTTTCATGAATTCATAATTTGGTACATAAAAAGGTGAATTCGTTATCGGAAATATAAATGTTGCATCTACTTCCAGTTATTCTCAAAACATTCACGTGCGTCAGCAGTAGCTACATTAATTTTAGTCGAAACCCTCGTTTCGTGTTTAAATGTTATGCATAGAATAATAGACGCACACTTTTTATTTTTTATCTTTTACAAACGAGAAATTTATAGTTTAGCAACTACCACAGCTTTCTAAAGAAATAATTGAAATCTCTTTAGTAGTTAGCGAGAAAAGTATGATTTTATATCAGCTCTTTTTAGTAAGATTTCGCAAATGTTGTGGACCTGTTAGTATAATTTTTAAGCTGCTCATTTGTGGTGTTATAGGTAAAAGAAATAAACGATACATTAAATACTTACATTTTTTATTTTCACGTTTGAATTAAAAGTGATTAAGTGACTGTTCTTCTGAAATAAATTTAATTGCAACTTACACACTATATATCTGCTGTAGATCTTTCTGAGATAATTGTAAATTTTTGCTTAAATATTTTTAAATATATTTACTTTTGAAATTTCTGATTTTTAGCTCTAATTACGCAATTAGATAAAAATACTATCATTTTAGTTAAGGAAAAATAATAGATTTTTAAAACTTAATCACGATTGAATTTCAAAATTGTCTTTACTAAGTCCTTGAATCACCATTAATATAACTCCAAAACAGCTTAATTATGGCCTCTTAAACATTAACCCTCTTTTAGGGCTAAACCATAATAAGCAGTAGCTTAGTGCAAAGTTGTTCTAAAAAACTATCAAAACTTATTTTTATAACTTATTTAACAAGGTTTATTTATTAAATATATATTTAAACATATATTTCATAAAGACACGTAACATGTACACTGACAAAAATTCTGGAAGAAGAGGAAATAAACAGAGTGGTACTTACATTAAAAATTGGTAGTTACACTATAAAAGTAAATAAAAAAGAATCCCTGCTTGTAAGAACATGTGAAAATGTGCAATTAAAGATTGTTATCAGCATAAAAATTCCCATCATGCGGAAGAGCTGATCAAAAAGCTGCTGCGTAATTTAAAAATGGCAGTTACCTCTTGGGACAGAATTTAAATAATTATAATTTGAAGAAATATTTTTTATTATGTTTGAAATGTCCCAAATATATAAAAAGTTGAGAAATTCAATATGACCAGATAATCGTTTCTTTAGCTGTACATCTATCCATTTCTTAAAAATAAAGATCTCTTTTCCAGGGTTGCCATATGTGACGATTTTTTAATTCTACCTCACACCACTTTCTCAAAACAAAATTTATTGGCGTACAGTTCTGGAACATTTGCAAGAGAAATATACTATAAAATCTCTTTTTTTAAATAGTGGTGCGAATATAATAGAAAAATAGTCACCAGTGGCAGCCCTGCATTTCATAAGTTTGAGGTCTCGGACAAGCCTTGGTAATGGTATTTACAACTTTTCATTAAACAAATGAAAATTGATTCTTTTCATATATAAACTAGTGCATAATGCAGTGCTTGGAATAAATGTTGGTAAGTATTTTAAGCATTCATGGTTGACTTGCTTAATTCATAATTTTTGACCACTTATGTAATATTTACCATTATCTGAGGATAACCTTGATGCATATCTAGTTTTTCTACTAGCTATCTAACTAGGAATAGAATTAGATGATAAAAATAAGGATTTTGCAAACATTCTTCATACATATTTATTCTTCCATTCATTTTTTTTCAGATGCTAATGACGTATTTAGTGAAAAAGAAGTGAGCAAGGGGGGCATATGCGAAAGAATTCGAAATGTGTTTAATAGATTGAGGAAATGTTTCTCCAGGAAGAAAATAGTAGATAGTAGAAAATAGTAGAAGAAAAAAATATAAATCTACATGAAACCTTGTTTTAAAATAGACCATTACATCATGTTGGAAAGCAATAAAACTTTCACTAATCCATAGCCTCGGAATGCAATAGCCTATTTAGGATCTGCTGGACTTGGGGTTTTTCCAAATTCGTGTGCTTCAGAAAACAGGACTCAAAATTCTTTTCAGTGATTCAAAATTAAACCCTGTGAAACCAATGTATATATTTGCATCAATATTGTAACTTATGTGGCCCCAATAAATCCCATGTTCCAGCCCAAATGTAGTTTGGTTTATTTCATGTAGTTGATCTTTTGTATGTTATTAAGAGGACATTTTATGCTTTCAACAATTTTAGTTTATTTTTAAGAATATGGTTATAATGATGGACTCACTGCATTTGAATGTTTAACTAAAAGTGAATTTTGGAAAAAAAAATGAACTGCATATTTGATTAAAAAAAAAAAAAAAAAAAAAAAAATTAAATCCCTATTACTTTTTTAAATATTGATATTTTCGCCCAATGCTTCTTAAATATTTTCAGATGTATATTACACAAGACTGAACATGGATTTTTAGATTCATCTATTATTACATTTAATTAATATTATTTTTTTTTAATTGATACATGTAGTGGTTGGCTGTGTTTATGTCGGCCAATTATCAACACGAGGGATATAGGCCCTAAAGGGGAGGAGTGCTCTTCGTGATGGTCTTTCTAAGGGAACCTAACCCGCATTGGCGCTTGGAAGTCCAAGGTTCAAAGAAAACCACGAAAACTCCGAACGATTAGGCCGGCGGTTGCGATTGAGATCGAACCCAGCACCTTCAGCATCTACCAGCTTCGAGAGCAGAACCTCTCGGCCACTGGTGGGGCGATACATGTAGTGAAAAACGATGAAATCAAGCACATTTTCATATACTTTTTATTTTAAATAACAAAAAACCTAAAGGATAATTCCATGCTTAGATTTATCATATATAACAAAGAATATACAGAAAAAAAGTTAAATCTCTATCTCAAATACAAAAAAAGCTTTAGCATTTTTGAAACAGGAAAGTGGCAAAAATATGAACATGGAGAAAAAGCCATTTAAAGTTTTAATTTATATGGGTAAACGCGCTGGGTGTATTAACGTAAAAATGAAGTGTCAAAATACTCACAATTAAACAAGCTGTCATTTAATAATAAAAAATTAAAATCGATTTTTTTTTACCAATTTTGAGGTAAACTGTCCGCTTAAGATTAAAGTGTATAAGAATAACTGATTCTTTTTCCTTATTCGTCACTTTGTATAGTTCATATTAAAAGCAATTTGCGTGAAAATTTTATTTTCTGTACAGATACATTTGTTTTAATGGCGTGTGTTGTCAAAGGCATGTGCAGTCGTTGAAAAAAAGAGTAAACACCCCTACTAACTCTGTTACTAATCATTATTTGAAATAAAATTTACAAGTACGAAACGATTGGAAATAAAGTCTACTTTTAAATAATGTATGTAAAATTTGCTTAGGTAGACATCTATAAATCAAAGCTAAACCAAAATTTGTTTATTTCAATGAAAACACCCAATTTTGACAATATATTTTAAATTTTCGGTTCAAAATATTCCAAGAAATGCAATTTCAAGTCATTTGGGTGATAACTTATTGAATTATAATCACTCAAAATTTCGAGCTTCTAATGTTAAATTACATTTTCGTATTTTTATTAATATCTCACGAAACTTTAATCCTAATGTAATATTTTTTTTGTTTGATTATAATACTATAAAACCAAAACATAAATGCATTGAATTTGTATTTTTAAAATTTTATAATATGAAATATGGAATTAATATTCGAAAAAAAAATTGAATTGCTACTTGTAATTTTTTGATAGGTTTATATTTAGTATGTCCTGCTTTATGAAAATTATTAATTTTAAATTTTTTTCCAAGTAGTTTTCGAAACATATTAAGCGAGTGAGATGTTCATATTGGTAAAAAATAATACATTAATAGAAGTGACATAGTGATTCTGTAGCATTTCAACAATTCTCCTCCTGCTCCTGCCCCCCCACGTCCAGACCCCTGCTGCTCTGTTGCCACCTGGGGATGGTATTCTCCCGAGTCTGTTCACTCGAACCAATTCGGTTCCACCATTAAACTGTAATAATTCTAATGTCAACTCTGCTACTATTCCGGATGGACAAATTCCCAATGACCACTGAAGTAACTGATATTCTTGACCATGCACATTCTCAACCTTCCGAACAATTTGTTGCTCCTTCTGGAGCGGAAGCTGGGAATTCTGCTGATGGACCTTCGAGCCTTGTTGCTTAGGCATCAGACAGTTGTTTTTTCGGGTTCCGGAATGTAGACTTGCATCTATTCATCTGTTAAATGTGTTGTAAATAATGTAAATATAATTTTACTTAGTTCATATTATTAGCTAGTTATTTTAATGTTAATTTTAGTTATGCTTTAAATTCTTATTCTAGTTTTATACTTTATTTTTTAATTTTAGTCTTATAGTTTAGTATTTCTTATTGTGTATTTTTATGTCTGTTAGGAACGCGCATCTTTCTTGCATTCTATCCCTTCTTTAGCTATTAGCGCTCTTGTAACCAACAGCATCTTTTAATGTCATTCCTAAAATGGCATTTAATGATAACTTTTTACTGTTGTTTAACAACATTCTTTATTTTTTCAAAAAACTTTTTATTTTTGGGATGGTCAGATTCGAATCATTCCACACCAATATCTTATTTTTGCTATCCTATGCTTTTACAAATATTAAAGTTCTTCTTTTCCGCCCTATCCTATTTAGTTTTTTATGTTTGTAAGTAAATGCAGGTACTAATTGGCTATAGTTCCTCTATTTTCATATCTCTATTTCTTCTGTTTTTCATATTTTTCTTTATTTTTGGAGGGGTCATGATGAGGCAAAGTATTTGCTGTATGATATTGCAAATTAACATGCTTTCTGAACCCCTCTATTTATGGTGTCAAACTAGGGTATTGCTATGGAATAAAACAAAGTTTGGGTTCATTTTCATATGTAGATGACCCTCTAAGCAAACATTATATACATCATTTAAAAGTAGACTTTATTTCCAGCCGTTTGATACCAATAACTTTATTCTACAGTAATTTGTTGCAGAGTTAGTAAAGGGTGTTTACTTTTTTTTCCCACGACTGTATGTGCTGTAATTCGCTATCACAGTGCCAAAATTACATGACGATCTATAGCTGTTCTAAAGATAAGAATTTACGGGCATTGATTCTTGAGATATGACTATTGCTAAAATCGTGTAAATCTTGAAAAATACAGAATATCAGCATATGAGTGCCAGCTGTTGCGTGATTTACGCGAAAACCTAATCAACAACAACTTATGTCAGCGTCTAATTAAATCTCAAGTTTGATGAAAATCCGCGCATTAGTTTTTGAGATAGAGCTATTGCGGAGATAGTGAAAATTCTGCATAGCATCGCAACCTGAAAATCGATTTATACCAAAAACTAAACAGCACCAATCTATATCAGGAACCAACTGAATCTGAAGTCTGACGAAAATTCATGCATGAGCTCTTGAGATAGAGCTATTGCAATAATTGGAAAAAAAAATACAGCATGACACCTTTTGGGCGATTTACACCAAAAACTAATAATTCTGAACTGAATATGAAATTTTATAAAAATCTGTACATAGTTCTTGATATATAGCTATTGCGATAATCATAAATTGTTCTGCATAGGAACGCCACCTTTTGGACGATTAAACCTAAATAGTGATCAGCACAAATTTTACTAGGGATTAACTTATTTGAAAGTTTTCTGAAATTCCATTCATTTGTTCTTGAGATAGAGCACCTACAAAAGTTGAGTCACATACAGACAGACAGACTCACCGACAGACATTTTCTAAGAACTGTCAATCGTGCTCAGGAGCTCCTAAAATGTGTAAATCCGTCGACAACCGGAAGTGGAAATTTTTCAAGGATCCTACTACTTTATTCTTGTAAAGTTAGAAGAAAGAAATAACAAAAAGAGAAAAGCATACATCTAACATAAATTATCAGACAGTTTTTAATAGAAATGGTTTCTAATCTACTATTTTTATTGTCGAAAAATGTATGAATCTGTATTGCTGTAAAAATTTTAAAATTGCTGCCTTCATTGCATGAATGCATTATTTGCTTAAATATATTTTTCTTGTAGATTATATGTAATGCATTATTATTAAATCGGAAAAAGTTTAAAATGGAAAAAAGTCTTTCTTTTATTAAAGATTAAAAATATGGTTACTTTTATAAACCATTGCTTTTCTTACGCTGTAAGAAATGTGATACTTAATTTTAAATATGACTATAATACAGCAATAACTAAAAAAAAATAAACAAAAACAAAAAAACAAATTCTTACTGTTTTTTTTTTCAACGTGTATCATTTATTTTTATTATGCAGATCTAATTATAAACAGGGTTCTCCGATCTTTTCATCGATTAATACACGTATGATTCAATATGCAAACATGTATCAAATGTTGTTATCCGTCATACTGAAATACATTTTTATCGAAATAATTATTTTTATAAAAGCTACGATATTAATTTTTTTTATTTTAAACCAAGTTATCGTAAGCGAAGAAAGAGTATCCCACAATAAAATTCAAAGCTTTACTGCAACCCATATAATAAAAAGGTTATAAAGATGCAGGAAATTACTGAAGCAGCAGGATATCAAAAGGGTTGACAAAGTGACATTTTCTGATGAGAAACTACTTTGAACTGAGCAATGTTATAATGCTATATATGATATCGTATATTCAGCAATTTTTGAAGATATATACCTGAAAACTTTCGAACTGTTAAACGCTTCCAGAACAAGAATTCTGTTATAGCTTGGATTGCAGAGTCAAAATTTCCTCTGACATTCCCTGATAAAGGGGTAAAAATCAATACAGAATATTACAAACATCGCACATTGACTATACATTTATTGTTGTATGCTGATAGAGTATATTAAAAAAGAAGTGGATGTTTGAGTAAGATTCTGCATTTTCGCACTGAATCAAACGAAAAACTGTCATTGCTTCATATCAATTGTTTAAAGATTAACATGCAAGATGATTGCCCATCTTTTTCACTGGATCAAAATCTTTTAAACTATTATATCTGGGGGATTTTTGAAGCAAACGTAAATGCTAAACGACACAGAAGTTTGGAATCTCTCAAAGCTACTATTTTGCTTAAATGGGGGCAGATTACTTCTTAAAATAATTCGAGTCGTAGTCATATAGCGGCGTAAGAAATTATTTTTTTTTTAATGAAGAAAGATGATGGTCGATTCAAATAAAATTATTTCAAGGTAAACATACGGATTCTAAAATCTTCAAATAAAAAGCTTGTAAATGGTAACCGTAATACTACAAACCACCATAAGAAAACAAGTTTTGTTACAGATATTGAAAAATGAGCGTCGAATAAAATAATCACCATGTTGCGCACGATTGTCATAAGGATTATGAATTCCGTAACTAACCAAGTAATTATTTTTTATTCGGAAGTAAACTCTGTGTTAATAAATAAACATTAGCGAGAACATACAGGTTGTTTCATTTTATCTTTGATCAATTGCTGGTTCCACAAACAACATGTTTTAGAGTTGTTTCATAGCGGGAAAATGTATTTTTGTAAAATTTGTTTAAGATTACCTTTTAAAATGAATCGAGTCGTAGTCGTATAGTTGCGTAAGAAATTATCTTTTGTAATGAAAAAAGATTAAGGGTCTATTCGAATAAAATTATTTCAAGGTAAACTTATGGAATCTAAAACCTTCAAACAAATCGCTTGAAAAGAGTAAATGTAATACAGTAGACGCTCGATTTTACGAACCTCTTTTTTACGAATTATTCCTTTTTTAGGAACTGGTGTACAGGTCCCAAACAGCATCTCATTGAAATAATGTTACTCCCATTTACGAACTTTCGATTTTACGGACACATTATATGAGTCCCACCGAGTTCGTAAAATCGAGCGTCTACTGTATTACACACCAACATGAAGAAATAGGTTTAGTTACAGATATTGAAAAATAAGCCTTTAATAAAATAAACACAATGTTGCGCAAAATTGCCATAAAGATTATGAATAAATGAGTTGTGGTGCCTCACAATAAAAAAATGTATCTTTATATATTTTGTTATTTTAATGTGTTTCAAAAATTTAAGTTTATATATGGACGCCATGCTCTTTAAGTTATATTTTTAAAAAACTTTTTGTGATCCAAAGAGTAAAACAAAAACAATTCCACAAAAAAAAAAAAAACTGACCAAGATCTAAAATTTTGAATTTTACAAATTTACAGTGTTTTTCAACACTAAAAACAAAACTCTTTTGTGTAAAAAAATTCTAAAATTCATACATAAAATATCATAACTCAGTAAGTTTTGGTGATGCGAAAATACTTCTTTTTTGTTCTACTGGTTAGAGCATTGATAATGTTTTTCTAAATATAACTTATAGCACTCCAAAGACCATATAAAAATTTCAGTTTTTTAAAAATAAACCAATTTGACTTAAATGGCTAATATGATTCAGAACTGAACTTTTAACTTTTTTACAATTGCAAGTTTACCATTAATGAGCGGAAAAAGTATATTTCCCATGTATATTTCCAATTGAAAATTATGTTTGATCATTAGATTATTTTAACTTTGATTTCCTCTGAGGCAAATATGTTTTCCTCGCGAATGACTTTTCTTTTAATTGTAATTCGGTTTACTGATAAATGTAAATGTTTGATATGGTAATTAAATTTTTTTCCAACCAACATTTTACAGCTCTCTATGAAAAAAAAAGAAAAAAAAAGACAAATTCACAAAATCTTTCTTGTTCTTCTATTTAAATAAATTTCAAGTTTTTTCAAATCGATGTTTACCTTTTCTTATTTGCAGCACGCATACTTGCTTATATTGAATTAAAAGCATAAAAAATATTATCAAACATTTGGTTGAGATTATATTTGGATACCGTATTATTATAATTTTTTTCTATTAGAGTAACAGTTTATAGCGAAAACGTTTCATAATTCTAAAATCTTTCACTGTGTAATTTAAACTAAAGGCCAAAATTACAGTTTTTGTTCTCCCCTTACTACTATTTTAATTCTTTTTGAATTTATCTCATCTGTTAAAATCATATCTTTCAGTTCATCTATCGGTAAAATTTGGCTATGTTATTGTGAGATATTTACTATCTTTTTTTGGATTAAAATGATTTTTAAAAAGTAATATATCACTGAAAAGAACTCAACATCGAATGGAAATAATCGATAGTATTGATTATACCGGGTGTCCCAAAAATGACTCATGGATTTTAAAATTCAATAACTTGCAACCGGTGACAGATATTTGAATTTATTTATATGAATGATATATGAATTTATTTTTTCTCTAGAAGTATAACTTATTTCACAAATAAATAGTCCGTCAGGAAAATGCATGAGACTATTAAATGCACATGAATAGAGTGTAATACTTGCGAATTATTTTGTGGTGTCCTGTACATGAGCTATAGAGTAAAAAGTATTCATAAAATACAGTAAAATTTAGCTAAACTTCAAAATGCTCACAAAAATCACATACGCACATCAGCAACTATTACTTACAAAGGGATATATATACCCGGGCTTCTCGGATTATAGAATATACAGTAAAACCTCCCTAAAGCGACCATGCTCCGTTCCAATAAAAATTGGTCGCTCCGAAAGGGGTCTCTTAATGGAGGTTATGTTTAAATCTAGATTTTAATTGTTGAAAAAGGTAACAATTAATGTTACTAAAATTTATTTTTCACATTAGGAAAAAATAAAATGTAAGTATCAAAACAAAAGTTATTTAAGTTAATTACTATAGAGTTTAAAAAATGAATACATTGAACTTTGCTTTGATTTTACGGTTTTATCTTTTATAACTTTCCCTTCCAAGTCCTTTCGAAGTTCAGTAAATAAATGCAATTTTTTTGAACGGGAAAAAATAATGATGAATTCAGTAATTTATCTATTTCTTTGAGAGTTTCCTGACAGAAAAGGGCGGGGGAGTTTATTGACCGTCATTCTTAATTTGTCATCAGAGTTAAATTCATTGCCTAAAAAGGCACAAAGGGGTTTAAACACTTAAAAGTTACCGGAATAAAAAAACTCTAAACTCAGTTTAGAAGTTTGATAAATAATGCGGTCTCTGGAATTATTTTTCTAGTAAGACCTTCTTCAAGCGACCGGAAAAAGCGGAATTTGTTTCATTATCTTCAAAGAAATGGGTCGCTCATGGAGGGAGTTCAACTGGGATGGTCTCTGAATGGAGGTAAAATTTGTATTGAACTTATGGAAATAAATTTCGTTCCATGAAATAATAGTCGTACAGGGAGGTGGTCGCTTAATGGAGGTGGTCGCACAGGGAGTTTTCACTGTAGGTGAAAACCATATATTTTTGCGAATTGAAACCTCCAATAGATTTTTTTACAAATTAAGTTAAATAATGCTATAAAAAGTGATAAAATATCTTTATTAAGATTGACGATAGTTTCCTAGCACAAACGGCTACACTTTCAAAATCATTCACGATAGAAAAAAAATAATTTTTTTTTAATTTTTAATTTTTATTATTTTTTTATTTTCTATCGTGAATGATTTTGAAAATGTCGCCATTTGTGCGACGAAACGATCGTCAATCTTAATAAAGATATTTTATCACTTTTTATAGCATTATTTAACTTAATTTTTTTATAAATGATTATTGTACTTGTTGTTATAAGATTTTTTACATTTAATATATATCTTTTAGATTTTTCGCTGACAATATCAGCAATCATTTTTATATGAAAAAAATAGCAATTATGTAATCAAATAAAATTTTGATATTTATTAAAAGCGATACATTTGTAGCGGCTTCGTGCAGGGAATTAACAGTCAAATAAATTGCTAAAGATCGCTAGGCCTTTTTATTCTCATAATTTCAGCGCTTTAAGCATGGTTTGATTATATGTCTTAAATTTCTGTTTTATTTATTTCATTATTTTATTTTTAGATTGCCAAAGTTTTAATTTAATTATCGATTATAAGTCGGAAACAAATACTGAACTATTTATGTTAATTTATGTGGAAATAGATTTATCTTTTGTAATCATCTGCCTGCTTAAAATAATCATGCATGAAAATGATTTAAAAAACAATAAAAAATGAGTAACTTGCGTTACAGTTGTCAAACAAATTAAAGTATAGTTTTCAAACAAACTGCATTTGAAAATGCAATTTTTCTTTCTATTCCACAGTGTGAAAATTAAAAATGTGCGGTATTTAGAAAAAAAAAAAATGCAGTAATCTGTATATATATATAAAGTCAATTGTCTGTGGGCAAAAACAGACTTTTCTTCATGAACATCTACTGCCATCTACACGCGGTTGTAGTGATTAAATAGCGCTTGCTCTCCTGCTGTTAGTAAGGCAGTTTGGTGGCGTTTAGAGGAAGTGGGGCAGTACAGGGACACTCAAAAGAATTCCATTACATTACGGCCTTTGGGGAAAAATCGTTTGAGATAGTTTTTAATCTTTATTTCCATATATGAAAGGCCCATTTCAAACTACTGAACCTCGAAGCATGAAAATTCTCCATAATGGGGTTTAAAAGGGAGGAGGGACGAAAATTTTAGAGCATGTGGCCATATGTTAGCAGCAGTTTTAGTTAGGAGCGTGAAATTCCAGAAGATATATCTACTAAAAAAATAATTAAGCATGTATTTCAGCGATTTTAGAAATTCCCCCCAAAAGGGGGTTAAAAGGGGGATCGAAAATTTTAGAATATTTGCAATATATCAGGAGTCGTTTGAAGTAAGAACAGGAAATTCCAGAAAATAAATCTACTAAAAATTAATTAAACATGTGTGTTTTTAGAAATTCATCCTTAAGGGGGTTAAAAGGGGGTGTTGAAACTTTTAGAACATTTGGCCATATCTAAGCAGCTGCTTTACGTAGAAGCGTGAAATTCCAGATAACAAACATACTAAAAAAATAAGTAAACACATTTCATTTTTGCTAGATATATATTTCGTTTGATTTAAGGTTCTTTTAGAGAACCGAGCAGCGAAGCGGGTGATGTCCGCTAGTCGTAAATAAAAGTTAAATTTAATCGTCTTCCGTTGCCACCGCCAAAATGACGACACAGCGTTACATACACACGCGTTTGCTATTTATAAAATAGATAGTTAGTCCCGTAACAGAATTTTTTATGTCTCACTGTAATTGAACAATAAACGCTAAAAAATTTATAACATAAAGAGAGCATGTTGTAATGCGCTTTAGTCATACATATGAATTTAATTGTACTCCAAGTAGTGTAATATGATTGAAATGCACTACAAACAATTTTATTTCAGCACATCTTAAGGTAGTTGAATTCTTTTAAGCGTTCCTGTAAATGAACTATAATTGCTACTTCCTGCCTTGTCTATGGAAAAAAGATGTTGTAGTCTAACCCAGTGATGCATATCATGTGCATTACGTTTGTTTTGTCACAACATCACAAAAATGCACTGCAAACGATGCAAACTTGGGTATTGCTATTGAAATTTGGGTTCGTTTTGATATGTAGATCGCTCCTTAAGCAAATATTATATACATCATTTAAACGTATGCTTTATTTCTAATCATTTGGTACTAGTAACTTTCTTCTAAGATCATTTATTGCAGAATTAGTTGGTGATGTTTACTTTTTTTCCCACGACTGTACTTGGATTTCCTGTAGCAAAAAAAAAAAAAAAAAAAAAAAAAAAAAAAAAAAAAAAAAAAAATGCAATTCAAAGCAACATAAAAATAGTTTAATCATCTGTCATGTAAAATAGTGAAAAAAAATGTAATGGTGAAAAACAAAGAGATAGATAATGAAAATGCTTATGGAACAGGTAAATTTATTTTTTATTTTATTTATTATAGAAGTGTAGATGTTTATTATAATTGTTGGTGTAATTTATCTTAATTCTTCGTAAAATATCAGTTTCAGATGATATTGTCCTTTTTATTTCTAAAGAACTGAAAAATAACTGTCATAATTGCACGGAGATAATGTTAATATTTGTTAAAAAAAGAAAAAATAGTCCCATTAAACGTCATTGCTCTCATTTTGGGAATATACTGTTTCTCATAAATATTCGAAATATTTAGAATTTTTTTCTCAGATGTACTTTGAAAGACTTCCAGTTCATTAAGAAAAAACAACGGTACCATAAAAAATAGGTCAATATGGGAGGGGCTTAGAACTATAGTAGTCCAAGTCCATTTAAAAAAAAGAGATATTCCATTTAGAAGGAGCATAAAATTTGTTTTATCCACTACCACAGTAAAACAAGTCAATAAACAGTTGACGTATATGAGAAAGTATGGGAAAAGAGACTTGGTTCATTGTGAGAGTGGATAAAACAGATTTTATGCACCTTCTAAATGGAATATCTCATTTTTTTTTTTCAAAATGGACATGGACTACTGTAGGACTACTGTACCCCTCCTATATTAACCTATTTTTTTATGGAACCGTTGTTTTTTCTTAATGCAGTGGAAGTCTTTAAAGTACTACTGAAAAAAAAAATCAAAATATTTCGAATATTTATGAGAAACAGTATATTCCCAAAAGGAGAATGCTTTATCTGATTTTTTTTTTTTTTTTTTGAAAATGGATTTGATCTACTATTAAAAAGAGAGAAACAACGTTTAAAGAACACAAATGTAAGTAATTTTAAAAAGCATGTAGATAACAAGAACTCTCCCAGAGCATCTGGGCGGTTTTTGATTGGTCTCCCTGAGTGCGTGTGAGACCGACTCCGTGGCTTTTTGTGAACAGTAATTTTCATTTCGCTGTTGACGGTCGGGATGTGAGGTGTGCCTTCTGGCTCTGCTTACCCCTCTTTTATTCCATAGTTTTATTTTTATCTTTAATTTATAAGCACTGATGATGGGGCCTTAGAGGCTTCGAAATAGGTATATGCTTTTTTAAATTACTTACATCTGTGTTCTTTAAACGTTGTTTCTCTCTTTTTAATATATTGACACAAAGTACAATCCTCTCCCCCCTTTTACTGATCTACTATGGTTGTGAGCACCTCATATATAATGTCGTCTAATGGGTTCAGGTAATTGAATTGTTTTGAGCTCTGCAAACGAACTATAATTGCTACTTCCTGCCTTGCCTATAAAAAAGAATATTGTAGTCCAAGTCAGTGAAGCATATCATATGGATTAATTTCCGTTTATCGTAACATCACAAAAATGCACCGGAAACGATATTTACCTACAGATTGTAATATAACAGAATTCTTTTGTGTGGCCCTGTAAATGAAGTGTGACGGGCAAATAATCTTCAGTATGAATATAAAATAATAATCGCCAGTAACATACATCAATGTCGCGGAAATCCAAATATATTTATTGCATTTGTAGTGCGAATAGACAGATAGAGCGGAAGTCAAACCGGATTCATAAAAACTCTGTAAGTGTAATCAAGAATGAAAAATAATGTGTCAATCATAGATCATGAAACGTTTTCCAACACATTTAGTAATCTGCAACAAACTTTCATAGTTTCATAAGATGAAATCTAAATAAAAAATTTGAAAAACGTATTTTTAGCAATTATAATCTATAATAAGAAAATATTTGAATTATTTTGTACTGTCCTGTATAGACTCACAAATGCATATTTATATAAACTACATAGTAAGCTAAAATTTAGAACATCTGAGACACACACAGCACAAATATAAAATACTCTCAAGTAATTTCCGTCAATAAATGAAATTGTACTACTCGAGATCTTTTGTGCAAAGCTGGCCAACAAAGTCGGTTGAAACTATGCATTGAGGTATGAACTATGTATATGAAAAATTTCACCCAAATCGGTTCAAAAAATTTGAAAGCTAAACGATAATAAAATTCAGATATAAATAAATATATATATATATATATATATATATATATATATATATATATATATATATATAATAAAAAATTTCGCCCTTTTTTCTTAGTAAAACTATTCCAAATTCTTAATATTTTTCCTTTTTTACCTATCTTTAATACTATCTTAATATCTTAATATCTTTTGTCTTTTATTTCATGCATTTAAATTTGCGTATTCTTTTGTTATTCTAAAAACCTTAATCCATTCGTCTAATCTTATAAAATCCATTAAATTACTTTTTCATTTTCTTCTAAAACTAAATTCTTTTTCTTTCGAATGTCTTTTAATATCATTTGTTGTTTGGTGTTCTATACCCACAATTCCATGCGCCCGCCAGCATTTAATGGCGCTTTAATTCTCACGCCGTATAAAGAACTCATTATCGACGTCATCCCTTCCCATCGAATCGTAGCTTATTTTTTGTCCCATTCTTCTCCATCTCTCTGCTGGCATTGGTTTTCCATTTTTCTGTATCCATCCGCGTTCTGTTGCTTCTAGTACATATATCGTTACATCGGCGAGGAGCGAGAGAATTTACGTTTATCTGGTTGTTTAATTAAGTTGCGTCGCTTGGAGTGAACGTTCTAATGTGTAGATCCTAATCTTGTAACATCTAAATTTTTATGAAGTGAATGATCGATTATTCAGAGTTGATGAAACAGCTACTGGAAATTTTGATATGTTTATTGTCAAATAAACCAGTTTAAAGTTACGATGACTCTATTCATTATGTGATGGGAAATTTCTCAATGTTTATTAAGCCTGTCTTACTCGGCACCCTGACTGCAATCCGATATTTTCATGATAACGAACGGTTTGCCTTGATTGCTCTACTACGTTTTATTTCGAGATGTACTAGTGTCGCTGAAATGTCTGAAAATCGATAGCAAAATTCTACATATGTATATAGTAAATATATATAAGTTATCATTTCAACGGAGGGTGGTTTTGGTATCTGAAGTTCATAATCGGCGAAAATATGGCAAAATTTCCCGAAGTTTTTTTCCTTCGGACTGCTGCAATAGGTAGATTTTTACTTTTTGTAATGAAAGCTACCTTAAAGTGTCCACAATTTTCGCCACCAGTGTATATATATATATATATATATATATATATATACTTTGCTATATGTTTAAAATACTGTTACATCATTAAAATACACCGCCAGCGATTTTACCCCATAGAACGTACATGTAACGGAATAGATTTGAGTGTCCCTGTAAATGAATCCTAACGTCTAAACACTTCATTTTGAATATGGGGCATGCTATAGTAAACTTCAATAACAAATACAAATTGCATGTAAATCAGAGTATATTAACGTGAGTTAGAATACAGAAAAACGGCAGGCAGACAGACAGATAGAGAGACGGCAGAGAGACATACGGCACAGAGACAGACAAACAAATCAAATTTATAAACACTTTTCAAGTATGTCGAAAAATGTTAAAATTGAGGTAGGTGATGTTTTATGGGTGGTTCTGTATTTGATTTCTCTAATAACACAAGACTGCAAATCTTGGATTGTGTCAAATTACCCAGCTTTTGATAACTGATTCTTACGTATTTTCTAAAGCTGAATTCGAAAATGACCTTCATTTTTTACCATCACGTCAGAATTTTTTGCAATTTTTTTTAACTTTTTAACTTTGAAATTTACGATTTGTAAAAAATTTTGACGTGATGGTTAAAAATGAAGGTTATTTTCAGATTTAGTACTAAAAAGTACATAAAAATCAATTATCAAAACTTTAAAAACACAACCATCACATCTATTTTAGAGTATCAGTATTTTGCTATTTTTTACTTTGAAATTTACGATTCGGAAAAATACCTGACTTGATGGCTAAAAGTGAAGGTCATTTTTTAATTCAGCGCTAAAAATTATATAAAAATCAGTTATCAAAAGTTAAAAAACACAACCATTTCCTGTATCTTTCAGTAACAGATGTTCTCTATTTTTTGACTTTTTACCATTGAAATTTACGATTTGCAAAAAATCCTGACATGATGGTTAAAAATTGAGGTCATTTTCGGATTCAGTGCTAAAAAATACATAAAAAGCAATTATCAAAAGTTAAACCCCAAAACCATGCAGGCTTGTGTTATAAAATTAGAGACATTAAGAATAGTAGATGGCCGGGTTAACGGTTATTAACTTACTTTATTACGGTTATACTTAATTAACGGTAATTAAGAACTTAAATGGGAGTATAAAGCTGCATTTCAACTAAATGTCACTTATAGAGAAGCAAATAAAACACGATAACAAATATTATGAGAGAGAAATTTTTTCCAAGCGAGGTTTCTGAAGATATTACAAGAAATTCCAGAATTCGATTAATATTGAAAATACACACACACACACACAAATGAATTATAAAAAAAAACTAAACATAAACAAAGAAACAAAACCCCTTAATTATGAGACAAAAACAAAAGAAAAAAGAGAAAAAAAAACTTGGATTATGAAAAAACAGAAATGAAAAATCATGCGTAGAGCATAGATTATGAAATACTTTCCAGCACATTCACAATATCATAGCAAAAGTTCACAGTTTACTAAGATGAAAGATAATGTCTAAATGACCAATTTGGAAGACGCATAACCTTAACATATTTGAAACCCAATTTCTGCTATTTCTACGAAGAGTCCAGAAAATATACGATTTCTTTGTACAGCGCTGTATATGATCTATGAACATGTATGTATACTACATAATATGCAACAAAATAGTTCAGTAAATACATATAATAGTTCAAATTTTCCTTTCAGGAATTTTCGCCAATAAATGGGTCTTGTTGAGAACTTTTGTGCAGTCCTGTATATGATCTATAGAATTCGTAAACATCAAGTAATGATAAAAGTTAAATTTAAAAGCTCATTCTACAATTGAAAACGCACTTCCAACCGTTATTGTATGTAGGTGTCAATATTTCAATTATTGCTCATATTCTTCTGTAGCAAAATTCTTTTGTTTGTCTGCAAATGAACGATAAGCTATGCGCACAAAATTCTATAATAAGAATCTTGCAATAAACATCAGCGCAAAAAAAAGAAAAAAAAAAACAATTTAACAAATTACAACGACCATTTGGAAAAGGATTTTTTTTAAAGGGGTCAAACCACGTAAAATGAGCAAAAATTAAAAAAAAGTCGTGGCCACATACTAACCAATTTTAATAAAATTCGATGCACAGGTTCAATTCATATTCAAGTAATGCTCTGCAAAATATCTTGACAAAAAATAAATTTTTTAGCAGTTTTAGACATTTAAAAAACTTGTGATATAGAATGGCATGTGCGCAATCGTCCAAAGTTGCAAGTTTGAAGTTCTGTATATTGAAAACTGTTTAACAGAAAGGAATTTTTTTTTATAATTTTGTAAACTCTGAAAAATTATCTTCTTATTTACCGAGTAATAGTAATCTAGTAACACCATGATTATTTATAAATTGGTTGCAAAAATTGAAAATTTGTGAATTTTGAGGAAATTAGAATCGTTATAAAAATCAAAGGAATTAAAAAACCTCCGTGAAATTAATGCCTGATGTAGTATGTCATATGTAGATCGAATTTTCCAAGTTTTAAAGTGGCCATTTATTTCCTTCATCTTCAAAAAACCTTAGAAACTTTAAAAAAATTACAAAATCATGATTTTTCCTCTTCTGTATAAGCAAAAAATGAAAAAGGGATAGGCCCGACATTAACAATATTGCACAGACATAAAGATTAATAAGTCCATGATACGTTAAAAAAAATTCAAGATTGCCTTTTGATTCCTAACATTAGAAAAATGCGTTCAAAATAGTAATGTTTTCTACATTCCATTCGCTATACCTCTTTGAATTAGCCCGCGTATTTTAAAAGATTGCAGGATTTCATGGGAAAACAAATTTAGTGCTGCCATCTAGTTTTTTTTATTTGAATTTAGAATTGATATATAGTTTTTCGTTTATCTTAGTCAGTTCTTTCTACTTTAATTTAAAATTCTGTTAAGGCAAAAATAAACTGAAAGCAAGAATAAAAGTTTCTGTATTTAAAGTATACACATTTATCTGTAATATCAAATAATTTAAAAGTTTAATAAAGCTTTCCTTGTCTTAAAAAAAGTGATTGAAATATTGCATTTTACCCTCAACATTTTTTACTATTTATTTTTTTTCTCATTAAAGAATAAAAAAGGCATGAATGAAACTTTCGATATTTCAAATATATAATTTTAGCTATAAGGTGTAGCAATTTGCAGCTTGTCAAGGCTGTCCTTCGTGTGTAAAGGATTAATAGAAATATTGCTTTTTTCCCTCAAAAATTTTCAAAAATAATTTTTTTCTCGATACGAAATAAAAATACAATTACTAACTTACGCCAGTCTGTTAATTATCATTCATTCCTAATTATAAATAATTTTTAATATACTCTTTCCATTCCTAAGGCTAATAATCGAAATTGAAATTTTAAGCACGTAGACAATACCTCGATTTTACATTCACATTTAATGTAAATTTTAATACTTAAATTAACAATCCAGATATCTATTATTTTACATTTACTCATAAATAGATATGATCTACTTATAGACTGATTTTGATTAAAATCTGTGACATGTGTGCCACAGCTGATTTGCTCAGTTTGTATGGAATGAACCAAAGACTAAAATTTAAGTCATAAAAAATAGCACGGAGTTGATCATACATTACGTACGCCATGAATTAAACATTAATAGTGTTATTACACATAACAATTGCTAGCGACAAAAATCGCCTGCGACTCGTACGTATTATCCACCTGAAACTTACGTATTATCCAAGCATTTCATTGGCTGTTCGGGAAAAGGCTTTTCCATCGTCAGATTACCAAGAAATCTGACAACCCATTTTAAATGAAATTTATTTCTTAAACTTCTAAACATCCCACAATATTACTTTTCATATCGTCGTATAGAAAAAAAAATGTACTTTTAAATGCAATTTATTTGAAAGCTGTATCTCAATTTGTTTCTGAGTTATTAATTTTTTTGTAGTTTTTATCCCTTTTTTGTGATAGTAGCAACACTCTGTTTTCCATCTCTGTTGAAAGTAAAGGGAAATACAGATTACTGTATAGACCAATCAGAAAACGAATAAAATGATGATTAAACCAATAAAAACATTCAGATATAGTTTTGATTTCCTACCCTGACAAGGACAATAACCATTTTTCCAAATGGTTATAAAAAAAAATAATAATAAAATAAAAAAAATAAAAGCGCAATATCATTAAAATACACCGCAAACGGTTTTTCCCCGATATACCGCAATGTAAAGAAATCCTTTTGAGTGTCCCTGTAGATGAATCGTAAAGATTACACTCTTCATTGTTCTTACCGAACATGCCATAGTCAATTCCAAAAACATATACAGTGAGACTTCAAAAATCCGGCATTCAGAAATCCCGTAACTTCAAAAATCCGGTATCAAAACCATCTTATCTTTTTCTTTTTCTTTTAAACTTTCAAGTTATAGGAGAAGAAAAATAGCTATTGTTTATGAATTAAAAACTTCTAGATCGAAAGTAATAAATGCAAAAATATAATATTTGTCTCATTTTTTTATTTGCCAGAGGTAGTGCCAGAGATTTAAGGGGTCCCAGGACTCTTAAAATTGGAAAAAATGAAAAAAAAAGGACCATTTTCAACATTTAATATCTTAAAAGATATTTGATATTAAGACACAATTTTAAATGGGAATGGAAGATACAAGTATTTTCTTTCATTTCAAATGTTTTAAAAATTGCAAGATGCAGAATTAGTATTTACAGCGGGCTCCAAACTGTCAGACATTTGACGAGAAGAAAATCGGCATAACAGCTTATGCGCACGATTACAAAATACATTTTGCAACTAGAATGAAAATTTTAGTGCCTATTTATACCTCAGATAATAATAATTACACTGAACCTAAATAAAATTGTATTTAAAGCATTTTTATATTTTTAATATAAAGTTGTATTTAGCTAATGCAAAATTTAGAAAATTTCAACAATATAAACCCCTAAAAAAATATTTTCTTTTATCAATGAAAAGAAAATTTTAGGTTCAGTTTATACAGACTAACATGAAACATATATTTTGAAAATTTCATGAAAAAATATTCAGAAGTTTTTGAGATATCGTGCGCGTTATGCCCAAAAACGTCATTTGGAGAAAAACGATTTAAAAGTTTTGGAAACACCGCTTCAGCTATTGAGCGAATATAATTCTAAATGCCATAACTTCTGTTCTAATGGGAATTTCAATATAACTATCACATCAAAAAGTTCAGAAAACATAGAAGTTTAACATAAAAAAAATTTAAATTTCGAAAATTTTACAGCTTTAAGAGTCCTGCGACCCCTTAAAGTAGGGGTGCACAACCTTTTTAAGAGAAGGGCCACTTACAAAAGTTTCTGTGTTGTCGAGGGCCACATCGATAACACGGAAATAATTATATTTCGGGGAGGTGATCTGTGGCCTATAATCAGATAAAAAATATGATTTGAGAGGAGGGGGAGGGAGATTTACACCTCTAGGTTCCCCTACCCAGTCAACATATCCAATTCAGTTGGCAATGATATATCAAGAGTTTACGTTTGTATATATAACATAGAGATATAGCAAGGATTATTTAGGAGAAATGATAATATTCTTTGACTTTATTTGGGGGAGTAAATTTTGTTCTATTAAAAGTGCTAAAAAGAAACATAGGCATGAAAGTGGCAAGTGCAGAAAAATATGTGAATTTTATGAACGAAGAGGTGAGGAGGAGCCGATCAACGAAATTTGCGATTATTTTCGTGCTTGATTAACGAAATTCGCGATTTTTCCACGTCCGAACAACCAAAGTTGCGATTTTTCCACGCCTGATCGACAAAATTGGCAATTTTTCTGAAGCCGGTTGACAAAATTCTCGATTTCTCTGCGCCTGATCGACAAAATTCACGATTTTTCCGATCACCTTTCCGTACCTGATCAACGAAATTCGCGATTTTTCCGCGCCCGATCGACGAAATTCGCGATTTTTCAGAGCTCATGACAAAACTCGCAATTTTTTCGTGCCCGATCGACGAAATTTGCGATTTTTCCACGTTCGATCAACGAAATTCGCGATTCTTAACTGACTGACGCCATTTTCCATTCTTCCCGCAGCAAACTGACGAAAGTCGCAATTTTTTCCCACGATAAATTGACGAAACTCGCAATTTTTCCGCAGCCGATAAACGAAATTCTTAATTTTTAAGCGCATCAGCGAGAAAATTCGCGATTTTGCCTTTCCTGATCAACGAAATTCGCGATTTTTCCACGCCTGATCGACAAAATTCGCGATTTTTTCGTCTCGATCAACGAAATTCGCTATTTTTCCGCGTCTGATCGACGAAATTTACGATTTTCCGCGTCTGATCGACGAAATTTACGATTTTCCGCACCTGATCAACAAAATTAGTGATTTTTCCGAGCCCAATCAACGAAATTAGTGATTTTTATGAGCCCGATGAACGAAATTAGTGATTTTTCTGTGCCTAATCACCGAAATTGGCGATTCTTAACTGACCCTGATGAAATCATTTTTCCTGCTGCAAATTGATAAAATTCGCGATAACCAGACAAAATACGCGATTTTTCCGCAGCCGATCAACGAAATTTGAGATTTTTCAACTCCTAATCGACAAACACAATTTTTCTGCAATCGACGGAATTCGTGATTCTCAACTGGCAACGAAATTTGCAATTTTTTCCCACGACAAATTGACGATATTGATTTTTTTCTCACGAAACTCACGATTTTCCCGCAGTCGATCAACAAAAGTTGCAATTCTCCACGTATCGTAAACAAAATTTGCAAATTTCCACGCATCATCAACAAACTTAACGATTTTCTGCTGCCCGATCAGTGAGATTAGCGATTTTTCCGCTCCTGATCGACAAAATTTGCGATTTTTCCATGCTTGATCCCATGCTTGATTCCATGAAATCTGCGATTTGTCTGCGCCTGATCGACAAAATTCGCGATTTTTTTGCGTCCGATCAACTAAAATTCGCGATTTTTCCGAGCCTCATCGATAAAATTAGCCATTTTTCCGCACCCGATCAACGAAATTCGCGATTCTTAATTGGCTGAATTTTCAATTTTTCCCGTTGCAAATTGATGAAATTCATGATTTTTTCATGCGACCTATGAACAAAAATTGCAATTTTTTCGATTTAGAAATTTACGAATTCGCGGGCTGCACGTTAACCCATCACGGGCCACAGGTTGTGCATCCCTACCTTAAAGAAACAAGACTGTATTTCCGAAATTAGCATTCTTCGTTTGTATAAAATACTAGAAAGACTTGTTAAAGAACGATAAAAAAAATTGAAGCAAACGAAATTGACATCTATGCTTCCGAAATTACACGAGAAGAAATAATTTCACTTTTTATGAGATTTTTTTTCTGTAACATAGAAAATATTAATTAAACTAAGTTTTTTTTAATTTAATTTTCTGGTTTTCTTACATAATTATGACTTAATAAAGAATTTATTTGTGGCTAAAGGCACCATTAACACTATAGTAGTACTTTGATATTCCTACAGAGTGGCTACTAAATACTGTAACACTCCAAAAAATACGAATTAATTTTAATCGTTTGGTAAAACAATTTATTTCTCTATTTTAGCGTTTGGCAATCTTCATTGTTTGGCAATCTTAGTTCAGACGAATTTTGTTATGAAGCAAATATTTAAAATTATATTAAAGAGGGAAGGCAAAAGAATGATGATTAAACAGCTCTTTGATCGCAGATTTTCTGCAGGTAAAATCTTTAAGCAATTAAAATGCCTTGGTTTTAATGGAACATTTATACATAGAACTATAAATCGATTATTGGATACTAATAGGTATGTAAAGATCGATCTAGTTCTGGTCGTCCATGCTCAGTTCGCACAATAGAGCGCAACAAAAGAATTCGTGAAAAGGTGTGAAGAAATCCACAACGTTCTGCAAATAAAATGGCTGCAGAAGAGAACGTGAGTCGCAGAACTATGCAAGTTATTATAAACGAAGATCTGCGATATTGCCCTTATCGCAAAATAAAAATTCAAGGTTTGACTGCTGCACAAAGAATAAAAAGATTACAAAGAAGGAAGAAATTGATGAAGCGGCATGGTAGGAAAAGTGTTGACAGAATAATATTTTCTGATGGGAAGCTATTTTGCACTGAACAGTGTTATAATGCTAAACAGGATGTCGTATATTTAGCAACCCTCGAGGATATACCGGGAAGCTTTCGAAGTGTTAAACGCTTTCAGAACAAGAATTCTGTTATGGTTTGGGTTGCAGTGTCAAACAATGGAAAATTGCCGTTGAAGTTCATCGATAAAGGGATAAAAATCAATGCGAATATTACAAACAGGACATACTGGCTACACATTTATTGCAACATGCTGACAGGTTGTATCCCAAAAAGAATTGGATATTTCAGCAAGATTCTTCACCTTCGCACCGAGCTAAATCAACACAGGCTTGGCTCTCTGTCAGTTGTCCGGACTTTATCATGCAAGAAGACTGGCCACCCTCTTCACCAAATGTAAATCCTTTGGAATATTTCATCTGGGAGATTTTAGAGGCTAAAGTAAATAGCAACCAACACAGAAGTTTGGACTCTCTCAAAGCTTCCATATTGCGTAAATGGAACCGATTGCCTCTAAAAAAGATTCGTGCCGCAGTCGGACAATGGCATGAGAGATTATATTTGGCAATCGATAAAGATGGCGGTCAATTCGAGTAAAATTATTTCCCGGTAAACTTTGACCTCTGATGTTCATCATATTAGTGTAGTTATCATTTTATATTTTATATTAGCAAAATAAAATGACTGAATATTTGTAACAGTATTTAGTAGCCACAACTTTTTTGACGTTCCTTCAAAAATCTGGCATAATCTCCGTCCCGATGATGCCGGATGTTTGAAGTTATACTGTAGCTATTTCACGGCAATCGGCCTATATTTACGCAAATTATAGCACGGACAGACAAACCGAATTCATAAAATTTTTAACATAGTTGAAAAGTATTAAAAACAAACATTCCCCCCCCCCCCCCAAAAAAAAAAAAAACCAAAAAAGTAAACCTGAAATTTTGTATGAAAGGAATAAAATCGTTCGTTTAAGTTTTTTAGAGTGACATTTTTATTGCTGTGTTCTAATATATTATTGTTTTCTTAAATACAGTTTTAATTTATACGGGGTGTCCTCGTATAACGTGACCGACTTTTATTTTCGCTATCGTTGGTCCTAGATGCATACTTCCAATTTCAAAAGTGGTCAAAATTAGATACAGAGTTAAGATAAAACTAGTCGGATGTGCCAATCCCAAAACTTTCTTCTATCTCATATATTACAATATTTCAAAATGTTGTTACAATGTCAGCATTTCATTTTTATTAGTTCAATACAATATCAATTTTCACATTCATCTTAAATTTCTGTTTCAGTCAATTAATTGGAGTAAAACGAGTTAATTTCGATCATAATATGTAGTAAAATCAGTAGTTTTTCGTTATTGTATTGTATATCAGCTGTTCGCGAATAGTCGGCTCATAAGGATGGGAAGTTCCTGTAGATTCACGAGACACCGGTGTACAATAGAACTACGAAAAGTAAAGAAAATTAGAAAAATTGCCATTATAGTGCCTTCTTTCGGCAGAATATTTCCAAATTCAGGGAGAACTTTCTTGCTACGGCCGAAAACATACACAAAAAATTTGGTTCAATTCTATGCATAACTTCATACACTTTTCGATTGTACAATATTCAAAATGCACAAAAATTGACACACAAAAAATTTGGTTCAATTCTATGCATAACTTCACACACTTTTCGATGGTACAATATTCAAAATGCACAAAAATCGACCAAAGATAGCTATTACAGCAACCCCTACCGGCGGATTTTTTACAAATTAATGGAGGACCTGCTTGCCATAGCCTAGAAGGTAAAAAAAAAAATTCGATAAATTCCATGCATAACTTCATACGCTTTTCGATGGTACAATATTCAAACACAGGAAAATCGCACAAACGTCGCTGTTACAGCGCGTCTTAGCGGCAGATTTTTTCGAAATTAAGGTAGAACTTGCTTGCCATAACCTAAAACTTAAAAAAAAATGGTTCAATTCTATGCATAACTTCATACACTTTTCGATGGTACAATATTGAAAATGGCACAATCCGGCAAAATTTTTCCAAATCCAGAGAGGACCTGCTTCCCATGGCTAAAATCCTACACAAAAAATTTGGATAAATTCCATGCATAACTTTATACGCTTTTGGATGGTACAATATTCAAAATGCAGAAAAATCGCACAAAAGTTGCCGTCACAGCGCCCCCTAGCGGCGGATGTTTTCGAAATTAAGGTAGAACTTGCTTGCCGTAACCTAAAACTTAAAAAAACGGTTCAATTCTGTGCACAACTTCATACACTTTTCGATGGTACAATATTGAAAATGGCACAAAAATCGCTATTACAGCGCCCCCTTCCGGCGGATTTTCTCCAAATTAAAGGAGGATCTGCTTGCTATAGGCTAAAACTTAAAATTAAAATTTGGTTCAATTCTATGCATAACTTAATACATTTTTTGATGGTACAATGGCGACAGACATACGGACACACGAACAGACAGACAGACATTTTCTATAAACATGTTTTTTGCTATCTCTAATCCCTAAAACGTTTCGATGGTACAATATTCAAAATGCACAAAAATCGCTATTACAGTGCCCCCTACCGGCGGATTTTTCCAAATTAAGGGAGGACCTGCTTACCGTAGCCAAAAACTTAAAAAAAATGGTTCAATTCTGTGCATAACTTCAAGCAGTTTTTTATGGTGCAATGGCGACAGACATACGGACACACGGACAGAGCGATATTTCCTATAAACATGTGTTTTTGGATCTCTGACCCCTAAAACGTGTAAATCCGTCGAAAACCGGAAGTCGAAAAAAGTTTCGATTGCAATACTTTCTTCTATTGAAGATAGAAGAAAGTAAAAAGTTTGAAGCGAAAAACTATTTAGTGAAGAATTACAGAATCTAAATTTTTATACAGCCCCCAGATCCCGATACTTATAATTAGGTATGATTTCTCTATTCAAAAGTATTGCAAATACGAAAAGTTCCGTATCTGTACGACCAATATTCACTGAGAAATTTGAGTTCAAAGTTATCATGCATACTATGGGGACCGTATACAAATGGAGATGCGAATATATCCCCTATCAGAACGGTTTTAGAGTTAGGTATGATCATGACAAAAGGGTTGTTGTTCAAGTCAAAAAGCAGTTTAATATTTGTCGAATCATTGGTATTGAAAATAAAAATGTATATGTTGTATAATACATAAAACCACAATGCACAAACTCATAGAAATTTAATAAAGTAAGTTGAAATAATAATATACTAAGTACTGCTTTCTCGCAGATAAACTCAAATAAAAACGAAATAGAAATAAACAATTTGGATAAATATCGTCTTTCATACTTTCTCACTACATGTGTTCCAAGTGTCTTCCCTGTACTACAATACATAGATGGATACGTTAAACATTGATTCTTAAGTATTTTTTGGCGCTGAATTCGAAAATGACCTTCATTTTAAACCAGCAGTACAGGAGTTTTCTCAAATCACAAATTTTGGAGTTAAAAACTCGGTGAAAATTAATCCCCCTCCCCTCCTAATCTCATCGGACCTCTGAGCTGTGTAGCTGTAAAAAACCCAGTATAAGAAAAAAAACTGAATAAATTATTGAATTAAATAAAATTAAACTGAATAAAAAGGTCTTACATCTATTTTGTAGTATCATATTTTTCGCTGTTTTTTAATCTTGAAATTTACGATTTGGGAAAAATCCTGACACGACGGTTAAAATTGAAGGTAATTTTTTTATTCAGGGTTAAAAAATACATAAAACGTAATTATAAACGAAAACACAACCATCGCAGGTTTATGTTATCTAATCTAAAACTCTTTCTTAAACTATCCAAATGTTTTTCATTATTCTCTAATATAAGTATGTATAAGATGGTAAGCGTCGAAAATCATAATACTATTACATTGTCATCGGATTAAAGTCAGTATGTAAAATTTAACTTCGATCGAACATTTGAAAGTGAGTTAAAGTTAGAGTATAAATTTTAAAGTGGAAAGACGATCGTTGCAAGTTAAATAAAAATGAAAATAACATAATTTTTGTTAAAAGAAATCATAGCCTCAAATCCTTACAAAATAAAACGTATGTTAAAATACAATTATTTTAACTAATCTGAAACTTAACTAATAAAAGTTAACTCAATCGTAATAGTTGTACAATTTCTTTCAAAGCGCATATACCTTGAAATAAGTTTAAGTATTTTATATACGACCTCTGAAAGCATGGCAGAAATCATCTGTTTTGTCATGCTAAAAGTGGTATAAGCCATGCATTTCAAAGTTTCATAACTCGGTCAATTTTAATGTTAGCGAATGGGACTTTTTTTTTTGTCTTGCTTGTTAGTGTCACAGTAAAAATTTAATAAACATCACTTATAGGGTCGGGGGATTGTATAAAAATTTAAATTTCGTAAATTTTTAATAAAAAATTTTTCTTGACCCAAATCATTTTTAAAATAATTCTTTACTTTATTTAAACCATTTTTGTAATTAGAAGTCTGCATCTAGGACCAACATTTGCAAATATAAAAGTCGATTATGTTATACTTGGACACCACCCTGTATACCAAGCACAACTGCGCTATCATCTAATTCGTATTTGTGGTGATTATATATTTGCTAAAACTATAGGTGCAGATTTACGGTCGCCAGTCGCCCCATGGCGACTAAATTTTTTGCTCCAGTCACCAGAGATCAATTTAAAGTTTTTCCAATCCCCGTCGCGGAATTTTGATTTTTTTTCTTTTGCATATAGAAAAGCATCTGCTCATTTCACTGGCCGAGATCAAGTATGACCTTGATAAAATGGCAGGGAATTTTTGGGATCTGAGTTACCGTCGTGTGCGCTACTCCTGTGATGTACTGCTTTTTTACCGAACATTATGTTTGAATATAATTCTGTGCATATCCGCTCCCCTACAAAGCTTAGCAGCTGCAAAGCTCGGTACAATGGTAAAGCTTCTCCTTTGAATACCAGTGAAAACAAGCATTTCTTCGAAGATTTCGTCCGAAATCCAGAGTTGAAATAAATACTTCTTTACTGCAGATCGGCTCACGAGACAGTCCAAAGTTTTCAATGCGATGGAAATTATTTAAGGGCTTTGGATCAGGGAGTCGCAAAGATAGAGGATTACGAATTCTGAAGTAAAAAGAACAATAAGAAATAGAAACTCGCACGAAAAAATACTTAGCGCGAGGTATATTCTTGCTGTGTAAATGTTTTCTGGAAGTGCGAAATTTTCATAGAAGGATTTTTTTTTCACGAGTTTTGTGAATTTAGCCCCTCAGTAATTTTCCTTATCACTATCTTATTCCATCTAAATCTAGAGTGTAGAGTCTTGCATCGGGTCGGGTTCCCACTGCATTTTTTCGTTTTATATTATACTTTTTTAATATCAAAGTTTCAAGAATTTTAGGATTAAATTAAATATACACATTTGTTGTATCTAGTCTATGTTTTGTTGTACATGTGTATTTAGTAATTAAACTATTTTTCATTTTGAATTCCTGAGTTTTTCTGTTAAGTTTTTCCATATAAACACTATTGTTTTATGAGTTTGTTTCACAATATGGCCTCTAGATTTTGGTTAGGAGCCAAAGTGGCGATTGGATTTTTGGGGTTTAGGCGCCACTGGCTCCTTAAAAATTTTGGGAACCTGAATCTATAGCTAAAACAAGTGTGAGCTAACCTTCCTATCCTATGAACACCAATAATTCCAATAAGAACAGTATTTCCAATAGAATAAGAAACTTCTAATATTTAACTTTATTTAATAAAAGGAACTATGACAGAAAATAAAAAGTAAACTACTTTTTAAAGATATTAGAGATAAAAACTCAGAAGAATTAGTATCAATGGCATGTAAAAATACAAAATTTTTAAAAATGAAGGAAATTTTAATTAATCGTGCGGTACCTTCATGTGAAGAATAAAAATTTTATACGAAATATCTATAACCGTAATAAAAATATCAGCATTTCTTATAATTCGTTATTTGGGGACAATATTTTTACAAACACGTTCACAAGATTTTTTTTCTATGCAGCAACAATGGCCATTGTATATTTAGCGGTACAGAAATAATAATAACGTTTACCGTACATATATAAAGGCAACAATGACCCATTTTATACGAAGCAAAATCGAGGAAAATAGATATAACAATGACAATAGCCATTAAAAAAATAAAAATATATAGGCATTGTTAAAACAACAATTAAACAGTAAAGGGAAACAAAAAGTGTTTCAACAATACAAAACGCATTTCAATTTTAATTCTCTTGCGAATTTTGAGAAATCTAAAGTTGGTTAAAAAAAGCGAATTAAAAGTACTTTAAAAGATAATTAAAACAATTTTATTGTTATAACTTCCTAACTGCCCTGAGAAAAACGTATAAATATGGGGAAAAAGAAAAATAACATCGAATATGAAAGAGGCGAATACCAAAAAAAAAGCTGTAAAGTTTCTAAAGAAGAAAAATTATACTTTTGTTAAACGTTTAGGATCTGGAAGTTTTGGTGACGTGATCGCTATCGGAAAAAAAGACTCCGAAGTCATAGCAGCGAAAATAATACATAAAACATATACCTCGCCTGGAGAGATATACATATGGCCTTGCCTTCGTCACCCAAACGTGTTACCTGTACTAGAGAGGATGCATTATAAAAATTTGGATATATTTCTGATGCCTTTAATGTATGATAGCTTATGCAATGATTTACAAGATCCAGATTTTCGGAATAACATCAAACTTTTCGAAATAACAATAGGATGGTTGAAAGACATGTTTACCGGATTAGAGTACCTGCATGGTTACGGCGTTTGTCATAATGATATAAAAGAAGACAATATATTAATCTCATCTGACTTAAGAGCTGTCATATCAGATTTCACTGGTGTTGCAGAAACGAAAGAACCAGTAAAAAGGTGAGATTATTTTTTCTTTTTAAAGTTAAAACATGTATTTATTTACAGAATCTTAGAAACTTGTACATTAAAATAACATAAATTAGAATCTCAATGTTCCGAGTTTACGAGACAGAGCAGGATAAAAAATTTTCGATAATATATAAATAGTCGATTAATAGTAATAAGTAATATTTTAATGGTCTGTACATTTGTAAACAGATTATAACTATCCTTTACGAATAATAATCTTTGCTTATTAAATATATAAAGTTCTACGATGAAATGATGCGGATATTAGTATTCGGAAATAGTTATGATAAGTGCGTAACAAAGTAAAGCTCGTGGAAATCCTACTTAAATAAAAATACGTCCAAAACTTAAAACGTGTCATAAAAATGTAAAATAATAGAATTGTTTAAATTCATTTTTAAACTAAAATACGGAAGTGATATAAAACTATAATTTTTGTATTTAATCAAATAAAGGAAATATAAATTTTTTAAACTATTCTTCTTGAGGTTTCAGAGAAAATTGGTAATAGATTCTTGATGTTTCCGGGATAATTGGTAATAAATTCTCAATCTTTTGAACAGCATCATCTGCTAATAATTAAAGAACTTCGGAAAAGCGGATTGTATTTATAAAATACACGGGGTTAGCGAAAATTATGTTAATTCAGAGGGATGTCGATTGAGTTCTGTTGCTACAAACAAGGTAGTTTTTAAAAACATGTAACGCAAATAATGCTCTTTTAATTTGATAAACAAACGGAACAGAATTTTGTCTTATATAACCCAATACGGAATCCCTTTTCACTTAAGAAAATGTATTGATTCATGCCACTGCTGCACTGTCAAATAAGTATTCATTAGGTTGATGCATTTTTAAAGCGGAAATTGGATTATCATGATAGATGTTTCATATGCTTACAAGAAATAATCGTTTTGCTCCTTTTACTATAATTATAAATATTTAAATAGTAGTTAATTTACAGTTAAATTTAATTACTCGGTCATTCCATACAAAATGAGCAAATCAGCTGTGGCACACACGTCACAGATTTTAATCAAAATCAGTCTATAAGTAGATCATATCTATTTATGAGTAAATGTAAAATAATAGATTTCTGGATTGTTAATTTAAGTATTAAAATTTACATTAAAAGTGAATGTAAAATCGAGGTATTGTCTACGTGCTTAAAATTTCAATTTCGTTTATTAGCCTTAGGAATGGAAAGAATATATTAAAAATTATTTATAATTAGGAATGAATGTTAATTAACAGACTGGCGTAAGTTAGTAATTGTATTTTTATTTCGTATCGAGAAAAAAATTATTTTTGAAAATTTTTGAGGGAAAAAAGCAATATTTCTTTTAATCCTTTACACACGAAGGACAGCCTTGACAAGCTGCAAATTGCTACACCTTATAGCTAAAAATATATATTTGAAATATCGAAAGTTTCATTCATGCCTTTTTTATTCCTTAATGAGAAAAAAAAATAAATAGTAAAAAATGTTGAGGGTAAAATGCAATATTTCAATCACTTTTTTTTAAAGTCAAGGAAAGCTTTATTAAACTTTTAAATTATTTGATATTACAGATAAATGTGTATACTTTAAATACAGAAACTTTTATTCTTGCTTTCAGTTTATTTTTGCCTCAAGATAATTTTAAATTAAAGTAGAAAGAACTGACTAAGCTAAACGAAAAACTATATATGAATTCTAAATTCAAATAAAAAAAACCTAGATGGCAGCACTAAATTTGTTTTCCCATGAAATCGTGCAATATTTTAAAATACGCCGGCGAATTCAAAGAGGTATAGTGAATGGAATGTAGAAAACATTACTATTTTGAACCCATTTTTCTTATGTTAGGAATAAAAAGGCAATCTTGAATTTTTTTAACGTATCATGGACTTATTAATCTTTATGTCTGTGCAATATTGTTAATATCGAGCCTGTCCTTTTTTCATTTTTTGCTTATACAGAAGAGGAAAAATCATGATTTTGTAATTTTTTTTAAAGTTTCTAAGGTTTTTTGAAGATGAAGGAAATAAATGGCCACTTTAAAACTTGGAGAATTCGATCTACATATGACATACTACATCAGGCATTAATTTCACGGATGTTTTTTAATTCCTTTGATTTTTATAACCATTCTAATTTTCTCAAAATTCACAAATTTTCAATTTTTGCAACCAATTTATAAATAATCATGGTGTTACTAAATTACTATTACTCAGTAAATAAGAAGATAATTTTTCAGAGTTTACAAAATTATAAAAAAAATTCCTTTCTGTTAAACAGTTTTCAAGATACAGAACTTCAAACTTGCAACTTTGGACGATTGCGCACATGCCATTCTATATCACAAGTTTTTTAAATGTCTAAAACTGCTAAAAAAATTTATTTTTTGTCAAGATATTTTGCAGAGCATTACTTGAATATGAATTGAACCTGTGCATCGAATTTTATTAAAATTGGTTAGTATGTGGCCACGACTCTTTTTTAATTTTTGCTCATTTTACGTGGAATGACCCTACTTGGAATATTGTTAAACAGATGATATTTTATGCAAAATTGTAACATAAAAATGTAATTACCAAAGATAGTGACTTTTTAGCAAATGTAATGCCAGTAGCTGGGTTACCAAAGGGTCTGTTTTTTTTAATACTGCTATTTTCTAAGAGAGATTCTCGTTTTATGTTTCTACAACATTTGTAATAGAAATAATCTTCTGGTTTGATAGTTACAAAAAGGAAAACGAGCAAAACAGAATTGTCTTGTTTTGGTAACCCTGCAGTAGCGTAGAAAGGATTTTGTTTTGGATTTTGTAGCAAACTCGGCGAAAAGGTTTTTGAGTGTAAATTGGAAGACTGTTGCAATTTTAATTACTTCTGCTTTTAACTGTTCAAATTTAAACAAGTAAGAAAAATCATACGTACAGCATAGATTATGAAACACTTTCCAACACTCCCTGAAAGCTTTAACGAAACTTCGTTACTTCGGGAAATAAGGTAAATAAGATAACTAAGTAAACATTTAAAAATCTGATTTCAGTAGTTACCGCCCATAGCCAAATATGTATTCCAATTATTTTGAACAGCCCTGTATTCGATTTGTATGTTGATATCTATACTATATAATGGGAAAATTTAGTTTAGCAAGAAAATGCATAACAGGTTGAAATTCATCTTTCAGCAATTTATGCTAATAGATGGAAATATACTTGAACACTTTTGTATAGCGCTGTAATTTACCTAGTATACCTTTATTACATGCCACTATTTAGCTAAAATTTAATTCAAACTAAAACACGCTTAAAACTACTGAAATTACATTTCCAAAAATTATCACCCATAGATGGCCATGTATCCAACTCTTTACGTGGTCCTGTATATCATTTTATCTGTATTCTACAAATATTTCCTAGTACACTAAATTCAGTTCAGCGTAAAAATGCATAACTCCTTTAAAACCCACCTTTAAGCAATTTATGCTCATACTCAGCAGCATTTACGAATTCATTTCTGTAGCTCTGTATATGAACTATAGCATTTAAATGCACTTTATAGTATGCATAAATGTAGTGAACAAGTAGGTAAGTGTGATCACACATCGCCCAGAGGGTTTCGTTTAATATTCCTTTCAAAACACTTTATCCTTTTAAAAAATCTGTTTGTTCAACATTTCGCAACCAGGGTCGCACTCTATTCTAAACAAACCTCTATCCGAACGAAACTCCGTTTTATAGACTATCCGTAGATATATCAGTCGAGGGGATTGGGCCGATAGCACCCGAGATAATTAGGCGCCCCTGGCGGTAAAAAAGTGGAACTAAAATATGTAAGGCGATGGTGCATAATATGAAAGAATGGTCAAAGGGGTGTCGGCAAAAGTTGGAAAAGTGCTCCCCGGGTGAAAAGGGCGGAGGTTAGAAAAATTGCTTAAAATACACAAGTTACAGCCCGGAGGAGTAAATAATGTAAGACTTTTTGAAAATTTTATGGTTTGGCGTGTGGTCTGAAGTATTCAGCTATACGTATGCAAAAATTCATGTCTCCAACTTAATTAGGGGCTTTCTTAGAAAGAATTGCTTAAAATACATATGTGGTAGCTCAAAGGGTTAAACGTAAGACTTTTTCAAGATTTTATGATTTGTCGCCTGGCCTAAGGTGTTCTGCTATAAGTATGCAAAATCTCAAATCTCCAATTTAATAAGGGGCTCAGTTAGAAAGAAATGCTTAAAATACGCATGTCGGAGCCCAAAGGGTTAAATGTACGATTTTTTTAAAAATTTTATGATTTTTCGTATGATATGTGGTGTTCAGTTTTAAGTATACAAAATTTCACGCCTCCAACCTAAATAGGGGCTCACTTGGAAAGAATTGTTTAAAATACACAATTGGGAACTCAAAGGATTAAATGTACGGCTTTTTCAAAATTTTATGGTTTGTCGTTTGATGCGAGGTGTTCAGCTATATGTACCAAATTTCACGCCTCCAACCTAATTAGGGACGCACTTAGAAATAATTGTTTAAAATAGACATGTGGGAGCCCAAAGGCTTAAATGCACGACTTTTTCCAAAATTTTATGATTTGTCGTTTGAAGTGAGGTGTTGAGCTATAAGTATGCAAAATTTCACGCCTCCAACCTGATTAGGGCTCACTTAGAAAGAATGTTTTAAAATACACATCTGGCAGCCCAAAGGGTTAAATGCACGACTTTTTTCAAAATTTTATGATTTGTCGTTTGACGTGAGGTGTTCAGATATAAGTACCAAATTTCACGTCTCCATCCTAATTAGGGACTCACTTAGAAAGAATTGTTTAAAATACACATGTGGGAGCCCAAAGGGTTAAATGTACGACTTTTTCAAACTTTTATGGTTTGTCATTTGATATGAGGTATTCAGATATAAGTATGCAAAATTTCACGCCTCCAACCTAATTAGGGCTTACTTAGAAAGAATTGTTTAAAATACGTGAAATTTCAAGTCTCCAACATGTATAGTTTCTGAGAACGTGCTCTGTGACAGACTGACAGACAGACAGACAGACAGACAGTGGAGCGAGACGAATAGGGTGTCGTCAGATGAACGAAACCCTAAAAAAGCGCATATCATAATTAAAAATGCATTTCGAGCAATCATTACTAATATACAGGAATTCGGATACAATATAGTATCTGAAATCTTTTCAAATACACCTCAAACAATTTCCCCTATACCATTATGAACGGAATTCTTTTGTGTGGCCCTGTAAATGAACAATAACTATTCTTTGCGCCGCCTATTCAACAGAATACATATTTTAGTGGACTTCATAAATGAATATCAATTTTACTATGTTTGAAAGAGTGTAACACCATTAAAAATCATTTGAAACGATTTTTTCCCATTGGCCGTAATGTAACGGAAAAATTTTGGCTGTCCCTGTAAATGAACTAAACATGCTATAAACTTCATTTGAAATAGGGAACGTGCTATGGTAGAGGTCACTAACATCCAAAAATTTCAGATCGATCCGAGCATATTTACGACGGATAGAGCGTGGACAGATGGCCAGACGGCCAGACGGAGAGACGTCCAGGAAAACCGAAGTCATAAACACTTTTCAACTTTGTCGGAAAGTGTTAAAAAAGAAGCACAATGGTGTCCCTTTTTAACAATTTCCAACAAAGTTGAAAAGTGTTTATGACTTCGGTTTGTCTGTCCGTCTGTCCGCGCTCTAACTCTCGTAAATATACTCGGATCGTTCTGAAAATTTTGGATGTTTGTGACCTCTACCATACTACGATCCCATACTACCATACAAAAGTTTTTCGTTACATTACGGCCAATGGGAAAAAATCATTCCAAATGATTTTTAATGGTGTTACACTCTTTCAAACATAGTAAAATTAATATGCATTTAAGAAGTCCACTAAAATGTGCATTCTGTAGAATATGCGATGCCAAAAATAGTTATTATTCACTTACAGGGCCACACAAAATAATTCCGTTACTTAATGGTATAGGGGTAGGGGGGTATTGTTTGCGGCGTATTTGAATTATGTTAAACCATTTCATATATAATGATATACGTCGCTGAGCTTTAGTATAAATTATTTCATGTATAATACGAAGTGCATAGCATTTAAAGGGACACACAAAAGATTTCAGATACTATGTTGTATTCGAATTACTTTATATTAGCAATGATTGCTCGAAATGCATTTTTAATTATGATATGCGCTTTTATGTATGCTTACTATATTTATGCATAGTATATGGTGTGCATAAATACTATAATTCATACACAGGGCTACAGAAAAGAATTCGTAAGGATTACTGAGTATGAGCGAAAATTGCTTAAAGTTGGATTTTAAATCAGTTATGCATTTTTACGCTGACCTGAATTTAGTTTACCAAGAAATGTTTGTAGAATATTGATAAAATGATATACAGAGCCACGCAAAGAATTAGATACATGATGGTCTGCGGATACATGACGTCTATGGATGATAATTTCTGGAAATATGATTTTAGTAATTTTAAAAGTGTTTAGTTTGAAGTAAATTTTAGATAAATAGTGGCGTGTAATAAAGGTGCTGGGTAAACTACAGGGCTGTACAAAATTATTTAAGTATGATTCCATCTATTAGTATAAATTGATGAAAGAGAAATTTCAACCTTTTAGGCGTTTTCTTGCTAAACAAAAATTTTCCATTATATAGTCTATATATCAACCTACAGATCAAATACAGGGCTGTTCAAAAGAATTGGAATACATATTTGGCTATGGACGGTAACTGCTGAAATCAGTTTTTCCAATGTTTTATGCGTTTTATAAAATGCTTACTTAGTTAACTGATTTACCTTATTTCCCTAAATAACGAAGTTCTGTTAAAGCATTCAGGAAGTGTTGAAAGGTGTTTCATATTCTATGCTTAAGGCCTGATTTGTCTTGCGTTTTTTTAGTCGACAAGGTTTTTCTTACTTTTACGGTTCAATATAAATATACTAAAAAAAAGTCCTTGCGGCCAGTGCCGGGAGGAAGAGGTAGCTTTCATATTCATTATTTTTTAAAAGCAAGCTTATATTATTCAAACACCGAAGTTCACTAGATTAATTTAAACACAATTATTCTAAAATTAATCTTAAAACGAATCTAGTAATTATAGGAGATTCAATACTAATTTTTATCAATACTAAATAATTATGAATGAGAATTTTGCGAAATTAGTCAGCTCTGTCCAAGCATTTTTTAGGTAGCTTTCTTTACAAAAAAGCTACCTATTGCAGCCGTTCGGAGGAAAGCGATTTCAAAAAATTTTGGTATATTTTCATCGATCATGACCCCCAGACCCCGAAACCACCCTCCGTTCAAAATTGATATATATATATATATATCTATATCTATCTATCTATCTATATATATATATATATATATATATATCTGACCTATGTCACACTGTAACTCCCGTAATTATGAACCGATTTCGATGTAATTCGGTGTGTACATAGTACATACCAATGTCTCGACCGAGTTCGTTGGCCAGCTTCATCCGCCGTTTTATTTCAAAATGGCGGCCATTTAAAATTTTTAAAAAAATTTAAAACTTGAAATGTGGTACCAAAAAATTAAAAATGGAAAAATATTTTTTCTTATGTATTTGACCTTTATACAAAGATTCCGGAGCAGTTTTTGTTTCGTCTATATCTTAAAAAATGGCTGAGTTATAGCATTTTGAATTTCTAGCGTGGCTGACATTTTGAAACGTCCTGAATTTTGCCACGCAATAAAAGGCGTATTTATGAACCGATTTGGATGTAATTCGGTGTGTACATAGTACATACCAATTTCTCGACTGAGTTCGTTGACCAGCTTCATCCGCCATTTTGTTTCAAAATGGCGGCCATTTAAAATTTTTTAAAAAATTTGAAATTTGAAATGTGGTACCAAAAAATTGAAAATGGAAAAATATTTTTTTCTTATGTATTTGACCTTTATACAAAGATTTCGGAGCAGTTTTTGTTTCGTCTATATCTTAAAAAATGGCTGAGTTATAGCATTTTGAATTTCTAGCGTGGCTGACATTTTGAAACGTGCTGAAATTTGTCACGCGATAAAAGGCGTATTTATGAACCGATTGGGATGTAACTTCGTTTATACATAGTACATACCAATGTCTCGACCGTGTTCGTTGGCCAGCTTCACCCGCCATCTTGTTTAAAAATGGCGGCCATTTAAATTTTTAAGAAAAATTTAAATTTGAAATCTGGTACCAAAAATTGAATATTGAAAAAATATTTTCTTCTTATGTGTTTGACCCTGATAAAAAAATTCGGGAGCAGTTTTTGTTTCGTCTATATCTTAAGAAATGGCTGAGTTATAGCATTTTGAATTTCTAGCGTGGCTGACATTTTGAAACGTCCTGATTTTTCTAACGTAATAACAGGCGTATTTATGAACCGACTTGGATGCACCTTGGTGTGTACATAGTACATACAAATATCTCGACCGAGTTCGTTGGCCAGCTTCATCCGCCATCTTGTTTCAAAATGGCGGCCATTTAAAAAAATTAAAAAATAAAAAAATTTAAATGAGATACCAAAAAATTGGAAAATGAAAAAGATTTTTTTTGTATGTGTTTGACCTTATTACAAAGATTCCGGAACAGTTTTTCTTTCGTCTATATCTAAAAAAAAATGGCTGAGTAATAGCATTTGGAATTTCTCTTGTGGCTGACATTTTAAAACGACCTGAATTTTGTCACGCGATAACAGGCGTATTTATGAACCTATTTGGATGTAACTTGGTCCGTACATAGTACATACCAATGTCTCGACCGAGTTCGTTGGCCAGCTTCATTCGCCCTCTTGTTTCAAAAGGGTTGCCATTTAAAAAAAATTAAATTCAAAATTCAAAATGAGGTATTAAAAAATTGGAAAATGAAAAAGATTTTTTTTATGTGTTTGGCCTTGATACAAAGATTCCGGAGCAGTTTTTGTTTCTGAAAATTTGTTCTTTTGTTGATATCTTAAAAAATGGTTGATTTATAGCACTTTGAATTTCTGGCATGGCTAACATTTTGAAACGATCTTGTATTTGTCACGCGATAACACACGTATTCGCCTATTTCGATGTAAGAAGGCATGTGGATAGTATACATCAATATCTCGACCAAGTTCGCTGGCCAGATTCATCAGCCATCTTGTTTTAAAATGACGGCCATTAAATTAAAAAAAATATATATATTTAAAGTGAGGTGCAAAAAAATTAGAAATTGAAAAAGGTTTCTTTCTTAAGTATTTGATCTTGATATAAGGATTCAGGAGCATTTTTTGTTTGTCTTTACCTTAAAAAATGGCTCAGATATAGCAGTTTCAATTTCTATTGTGGGTGACATTTTGAAAAATCTGATTTTTAAAATGCGACAGCACTCCTATATATTAACCGATTCCGATGTGAGTGAGCATGTGTACAGCAATTACTAAGGTCTCGACCAAGTTCACTGCTTACCCTCATCCACCATGTTGTCTTAAAATGACAGGCACTTTAAGAAATTGCCGAATTTGGCAGCCAAATATATGTTACTTTAAAGAAAAGCAGCTTGGATAAAGCTGACTAATTTCGCGAAATTCTCATTCATTATATTGATAAAAATTAGTATTGAATCTCCTATATTCGGTTTCCACTAAATTGAGCTTCGTGTGTTTGCATGATATAAGTTGGCTTTTTTAAAATAAGGATTATGAAAGCTACCTCTTCCTCCCGGCACTGGCCGGAAGGACTTTTATTTAAAATAACTTATATTTGGTTACCAAATTCGGCGATATCTTGAAGTTCCTGCCATTTTAAGGCAACATGGGGGATGAGGCTAACGAGTGAACTTGGTCGAGACCTTAGTAATTCCTGTGCACATGCTCACTCACATCGGAATTGGTTGATATATACAAGTGCTGTCGCAGGCAAAAAATCAGATTTTTCAAAATGTCACCCACATTAGAAATTGAAGCTGCTATATCTAAGCCATTTTTTAAGATAAAGGCAAAACAAAAAATGCTCCGGAATACTTATATCATGGTCAATTACTTAAGAAAGAAACATTTTTCAATTTCTAATTTTTTTGCACCTCACTTTAAATATAATTTTTTACATAATTTAATGGCCTCCATTTTGAAACAAGATGGCTGATGAAGCTGGACAACGAACTTGGTCGAGACATTACTATATACTATCCACTTGCCTTCTTACATCGAAATAGGTTAATAAATACGCGTGTTATCACGTCACAAATGTCAGATCGTTTCAAAATGTCAGCCATGCTAGAAATTCAAAGTGCTATAATTCAACCATTTTTTAAGATATATACGAAACAAAAACTGCTCCGGAATCTTTGTATCAAGGTCAAACACATAAAAAAAATCTTTTTCATTTTTCAATTTTTTTGATAACTCATTTTAAATTTAAAATTTAAGTTTTTCTTAAATGGCAGGCCTTTTGAAACAAGACGGCGAATGACACTGGCCAACGAATTCGGTCGAAACATTGGTATGTACTATGTACACACCAAGTTTCATCCAAATCAGCTCATAAATACGCCTGTTATGGCGTGACAAAAATCAGGTCGTTTCAAAATGCCAGTCACAATAGAAATTCAAAATGCTATAACTCAGCCATTTTTTGATATAGACGAAACAAAAACTGTTCCAGAATCTTTGTATGAAGGTCAAACACACACAAAAAAATCTTTTTCATTTTCTAATTTTTTGGTACCATATTTTAAATTTTAAATCTTTAAAAAAAAATTAAATGGCCGCCATTTTGAAACAAGAATACGGATGAAGCTGACGAACGAACTCGGTCGAGACATTGGTACGTATTATGTATACACCAAGGTCCATCGAAATCGGTTCATAAATATGCCTGTTATCTCGTGACAAAAATCAGGTCGTTTTAAAATGTCAGCCACGCTACAAATTCAAAGTGCTATAACTCAGCCATTTTTTAAGATATAGACGAAACAAAAACTGCTCCAGAATCTTTGCATCAAGGTTAAACACATAAGAAATTTTTTTTTTCAATTTTCCGATTTTTTGATACCTCATTTTAAATTTTAAATTAAATTTCTTTCTTAATGTTTCCTTTTGAAACAATACGGCGAATGAAGCTTGCCTACGAACTCGGTTGAGACATTGGTATGTACTATGTACACACCAAGTTACATTCATACCGATTCATAATACGCCTGTTAACGCGTGACAAAAATCAGGTCGTTTCAAAATGTCAGCCAAGCTAGAAATTCAAAGTGCTATAATTCAGCCATTTTTTAAGATATAGACGAAACAAAAAATGCTCCGGAATCTTTGTATCGAGGTCAAACACATAAAGAAAAAAATATTTTTCAATTTTTTGGCACTACATTTCAAATTTTACATTAAAAAAAATTTAAATGGCCGCCATTTTGAAACAAGATGGCGGATGAAGCTGGCCAACGAACTCGGTGGAGGCATTGGTATGCACTATGTATGCACGAAGTTACATCCAAATTGGTTCATAAATACGAGAGTTACAGTGTGACACGATCGTGGGGTCATGATAGATGAAAATATACCAACATTTTTTGAAATAGCTTTCCTCCGAACGGCTGCAATAGGTAGCTTTTTGTAATGAAAGCTACCTAAAAAGAATGTTGTACAATAAGGCTATATGATAAATGCCTAAATACCCATTATTCTTAAGTGCTTGTGATGTCTAATTTTTTTTTAAATTACATGTTACTGTTGTAAAATTAACTTAACTGAATTTTTAAAGAAATTGGATTATGCTACTTGTTTTCTTGTAATGATAGTTTAATGAAGAAAAAGAAGCGTAATAGTGTTAGTCTGTTTCAAGCGACAAGGTATCGCTTACTTTTATGATTCAAGTGAAATATATTGTTTAACGTTAAAAAAAAAAAAAAAAAATATGTTACAGAATATAGGCCTTTATAAAAAGCTCGAATTTAGACGAGCAGGAGCATAAAAGCTCGTAATTGTTTATGTACAGTCGTGGGGAAAAAAAAGTAAACACCCCCTTCTAACTTCTCAACAAATTATCTTAGAAGAAAGTTACTGGTACCGAACGATTGGAAATAAAGTCTACTTTTAAATTATGTATATAAAATTTGTTTAAGGGGCCATCTACATATTAAAACGAACCATAACTTTGTTTTTTTTCAATAGCAGTACACAATTCTGACACCATAAATGAACTCCACACCTTTCAAGTAGCCTATAAACAAATTTTTAAGCAATTCGTGCCGTAAGTTTCCGAGAAAATAATTGTTTTAAAACGAGCGTATTTTAAGGGCTGTATCCAAATTGAAGTTCCGAACTCGATTGTTAACCTAGAAAGCCGCCTTCTTGATCAAGGCAAGTTTAAGCGTAAATGAAACCTGTCTGATTACAGGATAGCAGAATAAAATTCAAAAATTTACTCACTTCTATCATAGACGGCCCCTTAAACCATCATTTTGCCGTTTTTTAAGCATAATTTGGAAACTACTTGGCAGAAAAATGTTAAATTTTGGATTTCCATAAAGCAGGACTTAATAAATCTAAATCCATCAAAAAATTGGTATGCTGCAATTCATAATTTTTTCGAATATTAATTTCATAATTCATAATTCATATCATAAAATTTTAAAAATTGCAAATTCAACGTATTTATGTTTGGGTATATTAGTATTATTGCTACACAAAAAACTAGCTCATTAGGAGCATAATTTCAGGAGATATAAATAAAAACATGAAAATGTAATTTAACATTAGAAGTACTAAATTTTGAATGCCTATAATTCAAAAACTTATTATTCAAATGACTTGAAATTTGGTGTCTAGGCATAGTTTGAACCGAAGATTTGAAATATCTCGTTAAATTTGGGTACTGCCATTGAAAAAATTGAAGTTTGGATTCGTTTTAATATGTATATGGCCCCCTAAGCAAATTTTATACACACCATTTAAAAGTAGACTTTATTTACAATCGTCCGGTACCTGTAACTTTCGTCTACGATAATTTGTTGAGGAGTTAGTAGGGGTGTTTACTTTTTTTTTCCACGACTGTACGAAGACTGTCTCATTTTAAAAATTTTATACTAGTGTTGGAAAATAAAATCAATTGAAAGTTTTAACCCTTTTAGGGGCAGAGAAATTCTGTTCGTAAAATGATGAAATAATTGACTGACACCAGAATATTCAAGCGAATTTTTCATTAAATAAAAAAACGCTATTTTGCACTTTAATTACTAAAGGAACATTTTATTAAAATATTCTTGGCGTCAGTAGTCAGTTTTAGAATTAAAATTAGGTGGCTAGACCCTCTAGCCACTGCCCCTGAAAGGGTTAAAAGAAATTCGAATATACTCATTTTTGTAATGCATCGATGGTTAGATGAAAAGCAAAGCAAAACACTATCTTCCTATTTTACAGGATGCTAGTGAATAACTAGCGTCCCCGCCCCCTCTCAAAATAAAATAAGTTAAAATAAATTAAATATTTTAGGCGGAAAACTCGTATAAAACTGTTACTATCACTATATTGTCACGTTATTCAATTACTAATCACGTCTTCTAATTATTAAAATACTTAAAATCTTCTTAGGGATTTTCTACATAAAAAAAAAAAAAAAAAAAAAAAAAAAAACTTAAAAATTTCCAATGTTTTTGCATATTTGGATTCGTCCGAAAATTGCACTTTTGGTTAACAGATAATAAAGTTTTAATCTAGTATTCAGCTTTAAATTTTGGAAGTCCTAATGTTAAATTCGTTTATATTGGTTGTAAAACACATTGCAATACAGGTAGCTTTTTCAACATAACTGAATTACTATTTAGCGAATAAGCTGCATATTTTTATATTGGAATATATCAATCTTCTAGAACTCGATTTCCATTTAAAACGTCAGTGGTTAAAATTTATATTGTTCTTGAAAATTAAATTTCGAACAATATATATTTTAAAATTAATAAAAAAAATATGAAACACAACTTAAAAATTATTCGAACAACATCTATTTCTAGAACCTTCAAATATGCTAATTTAAAATTACAGCTAATTCAGACAGGTAGTTTTTGAGCTTTGTTTAAAACTATCGGCATGAAAATCTGTTTTACATCGATTCAATATGAGATTTAACTTTAGGAGTTTCAAATTTTAAGCGAGTGTAATTTCTAAACAGCTTGGAGAAATTACTTCACAGTTTGTATCCTAAAATAAAATTTACGAAAAATCCTAACATGATATCAAAAACAATTGAAATAAAATTTTAAATTTTGATATATGTTCTATATGTAGACATTACCTAGGTAATACTTGAGTACATTATTATCAATCGCCTGGTGCCAGTCGTGTTTGTATATGATGATTTCCGACAAAATTATTATGGAAAGTTTTTCTTTCTTCCGATAGTTCATTTTTGAAAATTCTTCAATATTTCGTAGAAAATAAATAATATTTTATAATTTTTGAGTAATTATGTAGAGTTTCATTAAAAAAATCACGACAGAGAAAGAAAGTGATGACACAAATATGTTAATGTGACCTAAAAATAAAATATATCATAATATTGTACAAATATAATTTTAACCTATTTCTTCTTCAAAGGTGTATACTTCCAAAAGATTACAGTCCTCCTGAGACTTGGATAAATGAAGAACAAGAACTATGTGTTGACGGCGAGAAAATTGATATATGGGCGGCGGGACTTGTCATTTTTTACTGCTTCTCCGACCGCTGGGTGGAAAAAAAAAGAGAAAGAATGTCTCTTACGTCGAAAATATTCTTTGAAACTAAAAAATGGATTTGTGACATATATCCATCGATATATAAGTGTTTACAGGTAAGGGCCTATTTAAAAAAAATTTACATACTTTCTTTTAACTTACAATTCTGTTTGTATATTTTTACGTGGCAGTCAAATCTTGTTACTCATTTTTTACCCACTGCCTGTGGATAAAGAGCTTTGAAATTTCGAATATATAAGTATTCCTGAGTGCAATAAAAAAATTAATCATTGATATTGTAAAATTCGGCCCCTAAGGGGTGCAGCGGGAGAAAATTTAAAATTTAAAAATATCACCCAATCCCATAAACCAATAGAATAAAAATCTTGAAACTTGACATGTCTATATAGTAAACACCTGTTTTGGCATTTCTCGAAATTTGACCGCAAACTTAGGTTCTGAATCCAAGTGGCCTCCGATTTCAAAAGATATCGCAAAAACAATACTTAAACTTAATGGTTACTCATGGTTAGTTGGATTTCTTATAGAAAAATCCGTATCAGCTTCAAAAATGAGTATTGTTGAAAAGTACTAATAACAAAAGTACCATAATAACGCCAAATGTAGGCCAACTTGGCAAAATATCGCGAAATTTGGTAGTACATTAAAAAATAGATATATTTTATCTACCTTTTAGTGAATTTTAATGAAAGATTGTTTATTAATTTTCTTACCTTTATATTATTTACATTGCTTTACCAAATTTCTCTAATCTATATAATAAAAGAAATATATTTGTGTGTTTGTGTATAGGTGTCTGTAATGACTATGAAAATCTATCACTAAAAAAAATCTGTAGAAAATCAGTAGGCAATTGGCCCAAAAATCCGTAGGAAATTGGCCCATTTCTGCAGATATTTTGAAGAATATCTTAAAAAATTCTGGAAATATTTTTAAGGTAAATCGGAATCTTCAAAATTTCAACAGATTTCTGTAGAATTCTGGAGAAAGTAGAGATTTCTTCAGATAATCGTAAGATTATTTTTAGTGGGTGGTAACGTGTATGAAATACAAAAATATAAAGATGCTCTGATTTACCTTATCTCTGTCAATAAGTCGTTATAGCGCATGGCGTATTCAGGAGGTGGGTTCAGATGCTCTGAATACCACTAATTTTGTTCTGTTATTTTAGCTTTATTATTTTTGCTATCGAAGACGAAACTGTGAATAGATACGGCGATTTATATTTTAAATATTGAATAGTTTTTGGATTTCTACCCTACCTACGCTGTAGTTGATATAATCTTTCCATTAGGACAACCAGTTAGGAATTGTTCTAACTGAACTATTGTTAAAGAAAACAGTAAAAATGATTTTTATTTTAATTGTCGATAACGGTTTTATATTGAGCTTTGTCATGCAACAATGTATACCTGAATGTATACTTGATTCAATTTATATTTATCGGGCTTCAAGAAAGGAGGGAGAACATTGATAACTAAGAATCTGTATTTTACTAATAGAATCAATAATACGTGGCTGATTATGAACTATGTTTATTACAGGAAAACTTCTTTAGTACTTTGATCAGAAAAGCTCATCCTGCCTGCGAGATAACAAAGGAGGATTGTGTCATGGCACTTAACCTTTTGCAAGGGATTTTAAGATATAGTCCTGAAAGCAGGCCGTCAGCAACAAAAGTATTGGACCATTCTTTGTTTTCGAGAAAGTTGAGAAGTAGTAATATGTTACAGTCAGATGAAATATGGATTATTAAGCAGTCAGACACATGTAAGTTTAAGAGAATATTTAGTGCTTTATATGTATTAGTTTAGATGCTTTCGTATATAGTTTTATACGAAATTTGTTCGTATTTATTCGTATTTTTTATACGAAATTTACTTAAGTTTTATTCGTATACAGTTATACGAAAGCTTTCCTTTCAAATTCCAGGAGAGTTTCATATTATTTTTTTAATACTGCATTTTAGGAAAACCATTTAATACATTTAACAATTTCACAGATAGTTTAGAAGATAGTTTAGAGGATTGATGCTTTTTATTATATATATAATATATTTTAATAAATAACCTATAAAAATTAATCTTTTCTTATTAATTAATCTTTTTATATAAATACATAAAGGTGTCTCCTTAACATGTTTTTTCCTTAAATGTTGTGTTGATTAATTCGAGAGTTGACACAAGAGTTCGAGAGTTGATTTCAATTTGAACTTTCTATTTGACCCAGATTTTTCAGGAACATTCTTCCCGTGAGTTTTGGGAACCGAAATGACCAATTTTGTTTTATGCACAATCATTCCTATAATAGAGTCTTTGATTGGATGTAATCCATTTGTAGGTCACATTGAGGTTTTCAGCGAAATGAATTAAAGTCAGTTTCATCAGTTCAGAATAGAAAGTTTTAAGGGTTACCGTCTGATAAAATAGCCCATTCATCAGAAAAGTTGTCTCCAAATTTTTTAGAATTTAACCGTTTACATGTTTTTCATTAAATGTTGCGTTGATTATTTAAAAAATACTGCCCTTTTTTGTATGACGAATATTTAAAGAAAGAAGTTAAAGTCACGCTGTTTGATTCTTTCTTGGGAAAATATCCAGGGTTTTCCAATTTTTGTCACAACGATTGTTTTTTATTCACTCGATTACAGGCTTTTATGACTGGGCGATTACGGATTGAGGTTGTCCATTTGATTGACTGCACGCTCCTGTTTTTTAAGTTATATTTACATGAAAATTACTAATGATAATTAACTATTATAATTAAATAATGCCTGCAAATTAGTATTTTTCTCTCCAACGTCATTAAATATTTTAGCGCTCGTAGTGTATCAGCTTGAATGATTATCAATTGGTTGAATGATCAACTAATAAGAAAAGGGCATGTTTACAAACAAACACTTCCGTCAGCCAATCTATCACTACATATTTATTACAGCGATCACTGCAGGAATCGTCTTGGCGACGTAGGACAATCATATTATAGATCTGTTAAACGTAGATAAATCAAATTACCGGAGCTCATGTGTACAGTAGGAGTAATGAAGAACGATCAATTTTTCTTGCTTACCCACAGTAATTCGACCTACAGTGACGTCAGCTGCCCTTTCCTTTTATCTAAAATTGTACATAATACACATTTAATACCTTATGACAAAAATGTAAAAAAAAAAAAAAAAAAAAAAAAAAAAAAAAAAAAAAAAAGATGAATATTTAATCATAACAATAACATAGTACATTTGTTTGCACTCAACTTCTCGAGTAGTGACTTCTTTATTTGAGGTTGTTAAAGCTTTGCTTCTTTGTGGAATTGTATAAATAAATATATTTTTTAAAAAGTTTCCCTCTTAAACAAGTTTAAAAAACATATTTAAAAACAAAAATTGAAACGTATAATAAGAATCACCTATTTTATCATGCTTCATTTAACAAACATAGATTTTTTTTGTTCTTTATTGAAATACACGTCACACATACGAAATAAGATAGTATAAAGGATTTTTTAATAAACCCATTTTTAAGATTAGAAAAATGTGTCAGTATAACTATAATAATAAGGGTGAATCCTTTTTTATAGTACTACCTGTTTTAAAATACATGTTACTTTTTTTAAAATATTTGTTACTTGCTTTAAAATACTGGTTTAATGCATTAAGACAAAGTGTACGTGCTTTAAAGTACATAACGATAATGTTTAATCCCTTAAATTTCAGAAAATAGATTTTCAATTTAAATATGTTACAGTGTTAAAAAGTGTGCGCTGGGTTGACCTAAACTTTAATGCCGCGATATCTGACACCAAAGAATTGTGAAATTTTGTTCCAACATTTGAACATCCGGTGTAACCAAAGGTCCAAATGTGGGAACGAGATTTCAACACCTTATGGTTGCTGCTAATGTAGTACCTTTGAATGTATGACATTGTACATGATATTTTATTATCATTTACATTATATTATCAGAAATTTTAGTCCAGAACATTTTTACTATTCATAACAGCGAAAGTTTGATATTTAAATTGTTCTAGCGTAAAACAACCAGTAACTGACACCTGAAGAATTCTTTCTTGTACAAATCACTATTACAATGTTTTAAATCCATTTTCTACTTTTACACTTCATAGAGATCCACAAAAAAATTACTGATGAAAAAATTTTGAAAAATTCTGCTTTTTATAACTAAAAATTATATGTATTTTTTATAAATAGGGTCAATACCTCCATTAACTGACACCATCTTTTTTTGAAAAACCAATAACTGAAAATAAGATACAACAGTTAAGAGAAATTAGTTTCCTCTAGATAGCATTACTTTGTAGAATTTTACAAGAAAATACTTATTTGAGTTAGATTTTTACTGAAGAATCAGTTATTGGTTAGGTGTCAATAACTGGAGATTTCGCCACATTTTTATTTATAAATATGTATAGGGTGGTTATAATTAAACTTCCCCTATAAACAGCATCCTACAGCGCAAACGGGTGAACGGAATGTAATGAAATTTGGTGGATAGACTATACATGAGATGCGCTCACGGAATATCGAAAAAAATAAAAGTTCCAAAATGTCCACCAGATGGCGCTTTTCCGGGAAAAAACATTAAATTTAACACAATAAACGGCCAAAACAGCCGGTTTTGCATTTCATTACTGACAATATTTGTTCTTGATTGTTAATATTGTTTTTGTATTCCGTTTAGGTCGTTTATTGTGTTAAATTTAATGTTTTTTCCGGAAAAAGCGCCATCTGGTGGACATTTTGGAACTAATTTTTTTTTCGAAATTCCTTGAGCGCATCTCGTGTATAGTCTATCCACCAAATTTCATCGCATTCCGCTCACCGCTTGCACTGTAGGATGCTGTTTATAGGGGAAGTTTAATTATAACCACCCTGTATTTTTGAAACTCGAAACGACATTACAATTTTTCTTTATTTGACCATCTGAGTTTAAATTATTGCTAGCATTAAGCATTATGTAGTTAAAATGCTTACAGAATGACAATGATCTTGAATCCGACCGGAAATGCTAAGCGAAAACGGCAGCCCAGTACCAATTGGAGGACAATTCCGTTTCAAGACTGATCAGAAAGGTAGCAGCATATATTACTGTAAGTACATAACGAAATTCCACCAGAAAAATAAAAAAGCTAAATTCAATAGGTTTAAGACAAGGATGAGTAGGACAGAGAGAGTTTAGGTGTTTAATGACTGGGTGAGCTGGAGCGATTAATGTATCCGCCGATTGCGGGGGCTTCGATTTCATTATGTAGCTCTCTACCTTGTTAATTTGATATGGTATTATATATTTTTACAGATCTATCAAGGTTATTTATTTTTTTACTGCAAGGATTCCAAACAACGAACCTTTTGTTGCAACAAAAGTATAGTTTCGTAAACACTCATGAATAATAGACTGTTTTATAGATAATTTTCACTAGATTTATTTTATTATTGAGTTACATTTAACATTTTATTTATTTCATTCATCCTTTAAAACATAATTCCTAATATTTAGATGAAATAAAATGTCCTGATAACAAGAGAGAGATTAGTCAAGTTTCGGCCATCCAGTCATCTAAAGTAGCTGACCGAATTGAGGAAGTTACTGAGTTAGTGGCAGACTTTAGAAATAGTGACGCAGGAAAGAAAAATACGAAATGTGATGAAAGGCATGAAGGTACAGGATCCTTACCTATGCAAAAGCAGATGTGTGATGTGCAGTCTAGTGAAGGTATCTTGTGTTAATTTTTTTTCTATTAATATTTATAAAAATATTTTCTTTTCTCAGCGAATTTCATTACCAGGTTCACACAAAGCGTAATAAATTTAATTCAAATGATAACGTAAGTTTTGTAACTTTTAGATCATTAAGGTGCACGTAAGCAACTTTAAATGTTTTAAAATGAATCTTTAACCCTTTATACTCCGGCGCCACTTTAAAGTACCATTAAAATCACTTGTTATAAAATTCATTTAAAACATAGATTATTAGTAATATAGTTTAGAATGAGCTGCAGATTTTTTACTTTGTCTTATTCCAAAAGCTTTATTGGTTGATCAAAAAGCAAAATATTCTTTAAAAGGATGATTTCTTCTTCATTTGCATCTCTTTAGCTTTCTTGACATTGAAAGATTGTGGGTGAAAGTTTCAATTCGGAATTATTCATATATTTCTATTGTAAGAGCATTATATTTGCACATTACCTAAGTCTATAAAATACTAAAGATATATTTTAAATAAAATATTTGAGTGAAGTTATAAATATTGATAAATAAAATCCCTAGAAATACAAATTTAATTAATTAATTTTAATTAGAATAAACCTCCTAAAATTTTATAAGTGTTTGTGTAAATTTTCTAATGTTGTTAAAAATTCACAAAAATTTATGTATAAGATTAAATTTTCATGAATTAATAATTTGAGACATAAAGGGTTAATTCATTATCCCAAACATAAAATATTGCGATTACTACAAAGTACTCGCATAAGATTCACGTGTGTCATCAGTCGCTACATAAATTTTGGTCGAAACCCTCGTTTTGTGTTTAAATGTTATGCATAGAATAATAGAATCACACTTTTTATTTTTCATTTTTGAGAAACGACAAATTTATAGTTTAGCAACTACCAAAGCAGTGTAACGAAATAATTGAAATATCTTTAGTAATTTGCAAGAAGTACATACTTAAATATCAGACATTTTTCGTATGATTTCGAAAATGATGTTGACCTGCTAATGATATTTTCAAACAAAACAAAAGAAATAAACGATAAATTAAATACTTTCTTTTTTAATTTTTACGTTTCAAGTAAACATAATTAACTGATTGTACAGTCGGGGAAAAAAAAGTAAACACCCCCTACTAACTTCTCAACAAATTATCGTAGAAGAGATTTACTGGTACCGAGCGACTGGAAATAAAGTCTACTTTTAAATGATGCATATAAAATTTGTTTAAGGGGCCATCTACATATTAAAACGAACCATAACTTTGTTTTTTCAATTGCAGAACACAATTCTGACAGCATAAATGAACTCTACACATTTAAATTAGCCTATAAACAAATTTTTATGCAATTCGTGCCATAAGTTTCCAAGAAATTAATTATTTTAAAACGAGCGTATTTTAAGGGCTGTATCCAAATTGAAGCTCCGAACTCGATTGTTAACCGAGAGAGCCGCCTTCTTGATCAAGGCACGTTTAAGCGTCAATGAAACCTATTTGATTACAGGATAGCAGAATATTTCAAAAATTGACTCACTTCTATCATAGACGGCCCCTTAAACCATCATTTTGCCGTTTTTTAAGCATAATTCGAAAACTACTTGGAAGAAAAATGTGAAATTTTGGATTTCCATAAAACAGGACTTAATAAATCTAAATCCATCAAAAAAATTGTAGGTTGCAATTCATAATTTTTTCGAATATTAATTTCATAATTCATAATTCATATCATAAAATTATAAAAATTGCAAATTTAACGTATATATGTTTGGGCATATTAGTATTATTGCTGCACAAAAAATTTGCTCATTAGGAGCATAATTTCAGGAGATATAAATAAAAATCTGAAAATGTAATTTAACATTAGAAGTACTAAATTTTGAATGTCTATAATTCAAAAATTTATCATTCGAATAACTTGAAATTTGGTTTCTAGGCATATTTTGAACCAAAGATTTGAAATATCTCGTTAAATTTGGGTACTGCTATTGAAAAAAAAATGAAGTTTGGATTTGTTTTAATATGTATATGGCCCCCTATGCAAAATTTTATACACACCATTTAAAAGTAGACTTTATTTCTAATCGTCCGGTACCAGTAACGTTTGTCTACGATAATTTGTTGAGGAGTTAGTAGGGGGTGTTTACTTTTTTTTCCTCGACTGTACATCTGAAATAAATTTAATTGCAGCTTACACAGTATCTATGTGTTTTCGTGCCTTTGTGAGATAATTGTAAATTTTTGCTTTAAAAAATTTATATCTATATTTAATTTCTGATATCTAGCTCAAATTACGTAATATAATAAAAAATATATAATATTATTTGAGAAAAAATCTGTTTTAAAAATTAAACAAATAATGACTATTAAATTCGAAAATTGTCATTACTAAATCCTTGAATCGCCATTAATATAACTCCTAAACAGCTTCGTTATGACATTTCAAACATTAACACTCTTTTAGGACTAAAGCATAACAATTGGAAGCTTATAGCATGCTTGTTCTAAAAAGGCCCAAACATTATCTTTTATAACTCATTTAACAAAGTTAAATTATTAAATATTTATTTCAACAATAAAAAAAGGAACGTAACAAGTACACTGACGAAATTTCTGGAAGAAGAGGATATAAAAAGAGTTATAATACAAAAGTAAAAATAAAAATAAAAATCCCTGCTTACAAGAACATGTGGCAATGTGCAATTAAAGATGGTTCTCAATGTAGAAATTCCCATCTAGCGGAAGAGCTGATCAAAAAATTGCTGTGTACTTTAAAAATGTCAATCATCTCTTGTGAAAGAATTTAAATAATTGTAATTCGAAGAAATATTTTTTATTATTTCTGAAATGTCCCAAATATATAAAAAGTTGAGAAATTCAATGTAACCAGATAATCGTTTCTTTTGCTGTACATCTTCCCATTTCTTGAAAATAAAGATCTCATTTCATAAGTTTGAGATCTCGGACAAGCCCTGGTAATGGTATTTACAACTTTTCATTAAAAAAAAAAAGGAATTCTTTTTATACATAAAATAGTGCACAAGTTACTGTTTGAAAAGAAATGTAGGCAAGTATTTTAACCTCTTCAGTTCCGAAGCTAAAATAATATTACAAATGCTTATTGATTGGTCTTTTCCAAACAAAATGACATTGCAAATGACAGAAAAAATATTTTTTCTGAAATTCATGCTTTAGGATCTTGGTAATTTAGGTTCAACAATATGGATCAAAGACTACAAAACCCCTTAAAAACTTAATTTTTGTAACCATCAACTTAAATTAACACAATCACAAATTTAAGAGTTTTAAACAAGTAAATATCTACAAAACCTTAAAAATTTATTTTGAAAAATATTTAAATTAAATGCTATGAAAATTTCTAACTTTCTTACGTACTGTCTTTTGGGCATTTTTATGCATTTTGCAAACTCAGATGAAAATAACATTTATTTTGTGTGGGAATCGGCTTAGATGCTGCCATTTATTCGTTGGCTTTGAACGCAAAAAACATTCAGCTATTAAGAAGTGATGTGAAAATATAAAAAAATCGGACATTTTAGTTTTTATAAGAAAAAGAACAGAGGCCCCCGTATGAGCAGGCTGGGACCGAAGAGGTTAAGCATTCATGCTTGCTTAGCTTAATTCATAATTTTCAGCCAGTCATGTAATATTTTCCATTATCTGAGGATAAACTTGATCCAAATCTATTTATTACACTAACTATCTAAGTAGGAATAGAATTAAATGACTAAAATAAGAATTTTTTAAACATTATTCATACACACTTATTTTTCCATTCATTTTTTTTTTTCAGGTTTGAAAGAAGTTAGCAAGGGGAATATATGTAAAAGAATTCGAAATGCGTTTAATAATTTGAGAAAATTTTTCAGAAAGAAAAAATATAGTTCTACATAAAACCTTTTTAGAAATAGACCATTACATGGAGTTGGAAAGCAATAGAATATCACAAATCAATATCCTTGGAAGACAATAGCCTATTCTGAATCTGCTGGACGTGGGGTTTTTCCAAATTCATGTGCTTCAGAAAACAGGACTCAAAATTCTTTTCAGTGAATCAAAATTAAACCCTGTAAAACCAATGTATATATTTGTATCAATATTGTATCTTATGTGGCCCCAATAAATCCCATGTTCCAGCCCAAATGTAGTCTGATTTATTTCATGTAGTAGATCTTTTGTATATTAATAAGGGAACAGTTTACCTTTTCAACAATTTTGTTTATTTTTAAAAATATGGTTCAAATGATAAACATTTCAGTTTTCAACTAAAAGTGAATTTTGGAAAAAAATTAGCTGCGTATTTGATTAAAATTTTTAAAAAGTAAAAAAAAAAAAAAAAAAAAAAAAAAAATGCATATTTTAAAATACGTAATAGTTTTTTAAATATTGATATTTTCTTCCAATGTTTTTTTTAAGATTTTCAAATGTGTATTAGACAAGACTGCGCATGGATTTTTAGATACATCTAATATTACACTTAATATAATTTTTTTACTGATATATATATATAGTGAAAAACAATGAAATCTATCAAATCTTCATATACTTTTATTTTTTTTAAATAACAAAAAGACTAAAAGCTAATTCCATGCACAGATTTATCACATATATAACAAACAATATGCGCAAGAAAGTTTAAACCTCTATCTCAAATCCAAAAAGAGTCTAAGCATTGTATAAACTGGAAAGTGACGAAAATATTAAGATAGAGAAAAAGCCGTTTAAATTTTTTATTTGTATGGGTGCGCTGGGTGTATTAAGGCTGTGCTGAAATCAAAAGGGCAATTTTATGACATAAGTTTTAATTTATTCTTGCTCGGAAATGCATGAAACTAGCAGTTGTTGTCGTTCAGAAACTATGTAATCGATCTGGGTTTTTTTTTTCCATTTTTTTTGCAAACGCAATACATCTTTCAGAAAATAGTGTAAAAGTGGGCGTTTTGAATCGAATTTCCGCGCGAAATGAGAAAAACCACTCAGGAAAGGATGAAAAACGTGTTTGTCACGTGATCAAAATCCATTATAACTCAATAGGTAATTTATTGATCAAAAAATGGAAAACACAGTTCGATTCGAAATTGGTTACATGGTCAAGGTTCCAATTTTATACCTTTCCGTTAAAAAATGAATTTGTAAATGTGTCACAACGTTTTGCGCTTTTTGTGCAGAGCAGTTGAGAACAGCCTTAACAAAATTTACAATATTTTGCGATATAATTGCCGTATGGGTTAAAATGAGGTGTGAAAATATTCACAAATTTTGAAAATGAAAATCGATTCTTCGACAAATTTTGTGAAGATTGGAGTTTATAAGAAAAACTGAATTTTTTACTTATTCGCCACTTCGTATTCTTCATATTAAATGCAATATGTGTGACCTTGAAACTGAAAATTTTATTTTCTGTACAGATCCAATTTTTTTTTTAATGCCGTGTGTTGTTAAATGCATGTACATACATCTTTCCCTTGAAGGGAGATTTAAGAGTGTAAAATTAACAGAGTTAGCCGAGGGAACATTTTCCCGAAGCAACTGAATTCTCTCATACGCGAGTTTTTGAATTTTATACTTATTAACGTGTTAGAAGAGCAAGCCCCCCCCCCCCCACCTAGGTCAAAATTCGTGCTAGTACTAGCATCAGAAATATACTAGTTTTTGCTATGTATTGCTTTGTCTGCTAGATTTTCATGCTATTATATGCTTTACAATGCTAGCCAGCATCACAGGCTATATAGCTAGCTTACACAGTAATGGCATGACAAGCTATATACAAGCATTTTATGCTTGTTTGCTGTTTAAGCTCCTTCCAAAGCATGGTGTGGTAGGTACCTTACCGTGCTATTATATGCTTTTTTATGCTTGCCAGCATAATATGCTATGCAGCCAGCTTAGGGAAAAATAGCATCACAAGCTATGTACAAGCATTTTATGCTTGTTTGTTGTTTAAGCTTCTTCCAAAGCATGGTGTGGTAGGTACCTTACCGTGCTATTATATGCTTTTTTATGCTTGCCAGCATAATAGGCTAAGCAGCCAGCTTAGGTAGAAATAGCATGACAAGCTACGTACAAGCATTTTATGCTTATTTGCTGTTTAAGCTTTTTTCAAAGCATGGAGAGGTAGGTACCTTAACGTGCTATTATGTGCTTTTTTATGCTTGCCAGCATAATATGCTATGCAGCCAGCTTAGGTAGAAATAGCATGACAAGCTACGTACAAGCATTTTATGCTTGTTTGCTGTTTAAGCTTTTTTCAAAGCATGGAGAGGTAGGTACCTTAACGTGCTATTATATGCTTTTTTATGCTTGCACGCATAATATGCTATGCAGCCAGCTTATTGAGAAATAGCATGACAAGCTATGTACAAGCACGTTATGCTTTGTTGCTGTTCAAGAGTCTTCCAAAGCATGGAGAGGTAGGTACCTTAATGTGCTATTATATGCTTTCTTATGCTTGGCAGCATAATATGCTATGCAGCCAGCTTATTAAGAATTAGCATGACAAGCTATGTACAAGCATTTTATGTGCCTTTTTGCTTTTTAAGCTTCTGTCAAAGGATGGAGAGGTAGGTACCTTTACATGCTATTATATGCTTTTTTATGCTTGCCAGCATAATATGCTATGCAACCTGCTTTGATAGAAAACAGCATGACGTACTATGTGCCAGTAAGATATGCTAATTTGCTACACAAGTCTCTTCCAATAATGATGAGGTAGGTACTTAAATGAAGAACTGTGTACTTGTTTTTGCTTGGCAGCATCAAATGTTTATTGTTATTTTTTAATTTATTTATTTATTTTTGTTTTGTTTTAATTACTCGAAAGTATAAATTTGACTATGTTTTTTGAAAATAGATGAAAAGGAAATTTTAATTATAAATTAAATTAATTTTTCAAATCCAGGGAGAGATAATAGCTCTCTTTCACCTCCGCCCTCCCCCCTCCCCCCCACAAACAGAAAATTCTTAGTTTCTCTTTTATTATAAGCTAAGAGAAAAGATTAAATTTCAATTTGTTTTTCAAAATCGGAGAAAAAAATTAGTTACATTTCAAATTCGAGGGAGGCTTAATGGGTCACATAAGCCCTCTTCCCTTAACGGAATATTCAGGAGTTTTTGTTATGGAGGTTTCACTGTACATTGCAATTTTTCAAGATGACTATGATGATTTCAAGTTAAAAATTATTCAAGTTCAAATTATTTGTCGTGTACCGGAGATGTTGCACTATTTTAAACTGCATCACTGATTTTTGAAAATTTGATGATAGGAAAAAAAAAAAAAAAAAAAAAAAAAAAAAAGAACATGTTTTCTTGTCAAAATGAAATTTTCTTTCGAATAAAGACAGATACTGAAAATACTTGCTCTGATTCAAAAAAGCATAGGCCATGATGTTGAGAAATATTGTTAATCTACGTGAGAGCCAGTTTATTCTCGTTATTATCATGCTTATGATCAAGATAAAAAGTTTTATATCGACTCTGTGTGACTTTGCGTGATTCTTTTTATGGCATATTTCTCCGAGTTTTGACGTTAAATATTTAAATATAGCGGTTAGCGAGAATTTATTTGTTAAAATTAAATTTTTTTATTCATCCATACATGCATCACAGTGAAGTGTGGGGTAAGGGAATGTAGTAAAAATTTCTTGAGATCGTCTAATTGCAAAAAACTTCAAAAGATATTTAGCAGCGCAAAAATGGAATCAGTATTTCAAGAGTCAACAGAAAATATACATAAGGGGCTCACAACCTTAATCGACCAATTCCATTTTGAAAAAGACTGAGATAGTTCATTTAGAAGGTCCATAAAATCTGTTTTATCCACTCCCACAGTGAACCAAGTCTGTTTTCAAATACTTTTTCACATATGAGGTGCATTCAAGTTCGAAGGCCTCCGATATTTTTTTTATCTAACTACTCACCCAGAAACTATGAAACTGGTGTTACTTCTCTACGTAATCTCCCTGCAGACGTACACTTTCACAACGTCGACGCCATGACTCCATGGCCGCGGCGAAGGCTTCTTTAGGAGTCTGTTTAAACCACTGGAAAATCGCTGAAGCAATAGCAGCACAGCGGATGAATGTGCGGCCACGGAGAGTGTCTTTCATTGTTGGAAACAGCCAAAAGTCAGGTGAGTAGGGAGCATGAGAAATAACTTCAAAGTTGTTTTCACGAAGAAACTGTTATGTAACGTTAGCCCGATGTTCGGGTGCGTTGTCTTGGTGAAACAGCACGATTTCCTTCAGCGATTTTCCAGCGGTCAAAAACTCCAAAAGAAGCCTTCGCCGCAGCCATGGAATCATGGCGTCGACGTTGTGAAAAATATGTACATCTGCAGGGAGATTATGTCGAGAAGTAACACCAGTTTCATAGTTTTCGTGTGAGTAGTTAGAAAAAAAATCGGAGGCCTTAGAACTTGAATGCACCTCGTATTTCATCTATTTACAGACTTGGTTTACTGTGGAAGTGGACAGTAGCGCCAAGTTTTGAAATATATTGGGTGGTTTCAAAGTTTTTTGAGTAAAATAACACATACATTTTCTTCCCTTAGTGCACGTGTGTGTGGAGATAAAGGCAAGGGAGGAGCAAATAACTAAAGATGATAACTCGAAGTTTCATTATGTTTTTTCAAAGCAAAATATAAAATTATTACAATTTAATTTTAACGACTGGTTTCTTTAGCTATATTAACCTATTTGACAGTTTTTAAACTTGATCGCGGCAGTAGCGGAAATGAAAAAAAAAAGAGTTCTTATTGCTTAAAGAAAAAAAAAGGTCAAACAATGACCGTGAGACGCCAATGAAAGTTAAATATCTCATAAAGAAATGGGGAAAAATTAAAAAGTTCCGGGAAACAAAATTTACTTATATTGGCATAAAATATTGAAAACGGATTCCTTGTGTAAATATAAAAATAAAAATAAATAAAAAAAATCCTCTGAAAATATTAAAAATCACATAAAACTTTTGCGAAAAATTCAAAAAATCAGTGTACGATAGTTCTAAATAAACTTATTATTATTAAAAAGTAGAAAAATTTTACTTTATTAGATTAAATATTAAAACCAGATTCCTTTTATTAATTTGAAAATAAAAATGGCGAAAAACGTACAAAATCCCATACTAAGGCAGAAAACTCTGGACTCTCTCTCTGATGCGGAAAACTCTGGTCAGACAAACAAACATACAATATCAATTGTTATTATTTTAGGTAAAAGATTTATGAGGAAATGTAAATGTTTGATAAGCTAATTAAAACTGATTTATTTCTAAGAAACATTTTATGTATGTAGAAAAAAAAAATATTTCTGTAGAAAAAAAAAAAGATGAAAATTTCTCTAAATGCCTTTTTTCTTCAATTAATCAAATTTTATATTTATTCAAATATGACGTACACTTTTTCATTTTCTAGCGCGCATATTTGCTTATGTTTGGCGAAAAAGAAAATTTTGAAATTAAAAGCATGAAAAATATCATAAAAAATTTCTCTTGAGATTGTATTTGGAGAATGAATTATTAGTAATTTACCATATGAGAAGAGCATTTCACCATGAAAACGTTTTAAAACTCGAAAATCATGTCTTAAATAATCTAAACTTTTAAATTTTCTAGAAATCAGGGTTATCATATTCAAATTTACCAAATCAGAAATATATATTGTATATAAAAGAAGATATTTGGTCAGAAAAAGCAAGATGAATTTTAAGAACATTTTAAAATTTGAAAATGTAAATATCTCCACGCGCGCGCACACACACACACATATATATATATATATATATATATACTAGGGGGCTCTGCCCCCTGCAAGCTACGCTCGCCAACCCCCGTTCAGACACTGCAGAATCTAATAGCACGCTAATCTGATGGGTTTTAAAAAGATCAGAGAAGATTGAATTATACTGAAAAAACCTGTAGCGATCTCCCTGTAAACGGGTTTCCATTCAATTTCCTTTGATTGCAAAAATTTAAGGTAGAATCAGTTGCTGTTAAGACATCCAATGGTTGTTTTCGTATTTGGTTAAAGAAGATCAGTTAAACATTTGAAAAGAAGTTAAAATAAAATGAATTAAGTAAACAGAGTCTTTGTCTCTCGGTATTTTTTAACAGCGTTATAAAGCGATTGACATAATAAAATTACTAAAATTTGCTGCTTTAACCCCTTCAAGGGCGGTTGTTCATTTTTGGACCACTTAATTTTAATTCTTAAAAGCCACATTAGCATCAAAATATTGGGATGAAAATTTCCCCTTCATTAAGTAAGTGAACAAAAGCATTTCTGTATTTCGAAATTTGTTTGTAAATTCTGGTGCCATTCACTGATTTCAAGATTTTACGAATAGAAGTGCCTTGCCCGTGAAAGGGTTAAACGGATATTAATGTATTTATTATTTTAAAGTTTCCTTTCCCATTTAATATTCACGTGTAAATACAATTTTCAATACTTTCCTGCATTTAACACGTGCTCATTTAATGGTAAGTTTTTTTTTTTCTGTTTTTAATAGTCACATGAAAATAACTTTCTAATCGTTAGGAAATATTATTCTTTGCGCTGTTTGTAAAATTGAAAACAATCTCTATAATAGTAGCCTAAGTCATGTGACTATCATCAACAGCTCCAGGCGGATCCCTTCACTTTTTATATTCAGGGGGCCATTTTGGTACTTTAATGTTAGCCACCCACAGGTGTGATAAGTCGCCGAATATTATTCTATCCCCATTATTTCGTTTATATTATAATAGTCCAAGTAATGTAACTGCCATAAACAACGGGCTGATTCCTTCGCTTTTAATAAGAAATGTTTCCATTTTGATTAAAGAATCAAAATTATTTTTTCGAATAAAACTACATAAAAGTTGCCATGATCATAAAGAATTCCTGGTACTTTTATGTTAGCCGGGTGAAAATCTCGCCAATAGCTCTTTTTTAACTCGCCAGTTAGCATTTTTTCTATTTTTCGAGTGGTAAATTAAAACGGTGCTACTTGGTTATCCCATTGACCAAAAATCTGTCGCCAAACTATAAGATTAAATGCCAATAATGGTTGATCGTAAATGTCACATTCACTTGACTTTAAGGAAGTTACACATGTTCATGCCATCAAGTGATCTTTATTTCACTAATTTATTTGTTCTTTTGTTATTTAAAATAAAAAAAAAATATGTCAATTTGTATAATTTGGCTATTTATATAATTTGGCGAAATTGGTCGACGGGAGAAGTAATAACATTAAAACGTTGCTTTGAAGTGGAAATTAAATCTCATGATTTGTTGCATTGTCACATACGCACCGGGTTTGGCGTGATTTTTTTTTTTTTTTTTTTTTACGACAATTTGGCGAAAACCTCATTTTCAAATAACTATAGAACAAAACAATTTATAACATTTTTTGTAAATAAAAAGAAAATAAATTCAAATAAACATTTATTAATAAATAAGCAACAATAGCCGGGTTACCGTGTCAGGCAAAATAACGCCATTTTGGCGCCAATTAGGTACCCCGTTGCATATATGACATCTGTGTCTAATGTTTTTGTTTTCGTTTCGTTTTAAAAAAAGAATGAAATAAAAGCCATTTAATTTTAAAGTGTTCAATTTTAAATGAAAGTTTTGTATTATATAAAATGATAATGAAATACAAATTGAATTCTGAATAAAAGTAATATGATGCATTTCTTAGCATATATTTAAGGGAGGCCAAACTCGTCGCCAAATTAATTTAAAAAAATCTTTTCTAAAATATGAAAAAAAAATATCTGTTATGATTAAAATGTGAGTTGTCATCTTTAGAAAAAAAGTATTTAAAATCAGAAAAAATTAATATTTTGAAAACTAATTCTAATTTTAAAATTCTATTACAAGTTATGAGATCTGTGGATCTATACGGATTTGTGGTGTTAATTTCATCGCAAAGTATTCCATATTTTTGGAGAAATCGCCGTGAAACGTAATCAGTTGTTTAATCAGTCGTTTCATAGAATCGTTACACAAATTCGTTTCAATTCGATTCATTAGGATTTTATATATATAGGGTAGATATAAACTATACTATAACTTACAAAACTACTGAAATGAACCAAAATAAAAATAAATTGAACAAAATGAAAACAATATAATTTATTTAAAAACAAACCCGACATTCCATAACACCAAACCATCAAACTTTAAACAATATGAAATAACTTAAAACGTAAAAAACTTAAACCAATGCAGACAGGTGGCATTGCTTATGACATGCTACATATACAATATACATAGCATGTAGGTTATTGTAAATGTGTAAGATTGTTGGAAAAAGGAAAAGAACATTCTCTAAATGTAGACTTTATTGTATCTCTTGGATCAAAAATTTATATAAGACTTGGTTGTATTTCTAGGGAAACGTAGCACATACTAATCAAGAAATCACACATAAAAAGATCATCCATACTGATGTTTAGATTTTAGTACAATCATGAAAAAGTGTATTAAATTAAATACAAAGAGAAAACCAAGATCAGTCCTTGAATACAATGGTATAGACAAGCGTATTGCAGCTTTCCACGTATTTTCTTATGAATAACCAGCTGAATAAAAAAACAGCCGATTATCCGAACTCTAATTAACCGAACTGTTCAATTATCCAAACACCCCTATTTTTTGTCTGATTTTTTTTTTTCTTCAAGACTGCCTTTGAAATCGAAAACGTTTTCTGGATAGGTGGGAGCAGAGTCCAATTCGCGAAAATTTCCTCTGAAATCTATCTCACTTTTTTTTTTTTTTTTTCGCGTCTGTTCGAAAAAGACTGGCTATTTTCATGCAATTTAGAATTGCACAAAATTTACAGGAAAAGGAAAACGAATGTTATGATAGTACCCCAGGCCCCTCACATAATGAAACCTTTGAAGAATGTTTGCAATCAGCTATGAAATAGTTGAAACGATAGGAAAGTGCTGATCCTGTCCAACTTTTGTATTTGGGAAGAATACGTCATATGGTAGTATTGAAAGAATATCTTATTTAAAGCACAAAACCATCCAAAGTTTTTTTTTTGTTTAAAGTTCAAATTTTGAAGCTAGTAAATGATAAAAAATACCAAAAACATTTTTTTAGATAAAAATGACAAAGAAAAACTAGTTGGATGTGCCAATCCCAAAACTTTCTTCTATCTTATACATACTAATAATTCAAAAAGTAGTTACACATGTTAATACTTCAATATTATTCATTCAATACTATACGAACTTGGATTTTCATCTTACATTTCTGGTTCAGTCAATTAAACGGACTAAAAACGTGTTAATCTATATCATGATATTTGTTAAAATTAATAGTTTTTCCTTATTCTGTTGTTATCAGCTGTTTGGGAATAGCCGGATAGCAGGAAGCGAGTTCCCGCCGCTGCACGAGCCGTCATGATTTTGTCATGATTTAGTTGTCGACATTATTGTTTAGAAACTTATTTTTTTTAAATCGAGTTTTGCAATCGAATTTAAAGAAATTCAGCTAATCTAAATATAGGAAATTTGTGCAATTTCGCTACATTTTGATTAAGAACTTGAATCTCTAATTTGTGCCTTTATTTATCATAGATGTTGCATTATTTCCAACTACATCATTGATTTTTGAAAATGTTATGATAGAAAAAAAATCCTGTTTTCTTATGAAAATGAATCCTTCTGTCCAATAATGACAGTTACTAAAAATGCTTGCTCTGATTATTAAAAAAAAGCACAGGCCATGATGATAAGAAATATTTTTAAATCTATCTCTCTGTGAGAGCCTGGTCATTTTGGTTATTAGCATGCTTACGACCAAGATGCCAAGTATTATATCAGTTCTCTGTGACTAATGTGAATGAATGCTGTAAATGAGTGAAATTATCTGTCCTACATCTATTAAATAAGAATTTGAATATTTTCTGTTCAGAAAGTCTCGTGTATGACAGCTCTTGAGAATTCGGTAAATTTTGGCTACTTACAGACGTATTTGCCATACCTATCACGAACGCATTCATATTCTAAATATCTGTTCCAGGCTCATCCATTCTCATCTCCTTAGTGAACGTGAATTTTTAGTATTTTCATGTTCTCTTAGATTTTCTTTTAAGAGGGAGACTCCTGTAAAACGCTGTTTTTTTTTCCCAAGATTTTTTTAAATGATAACGGGAACAATTGTTCAATCACAGTAAAATACAAAATAATATTGACGTTTAAATTTAAAGAATTTTTTTTTTCATTGTTTAAAAAAGAAAAAAAAAATGTGCGGCGCTGTAGTTGACCAAACTTGGATCCTACGATTTGTGCCGAGTAACGCCCATGTTCTTGTATTTGACTAAAATCAAAGAACCAAATTTTTTTCATTAAATTAAATATTTACGCTCAGCATAAATCTACAAATTTATTAGAATAACAATTATATATATATAAATTTTAGAATTTGCTTATGAAAATAAAAAATTATTTTATTTTCAAAACATCCTCAGTTTTTCAATTTTTTGTATTTATTGCTATATTTAGGTTCATTCGGAGCGTAAGTATTTACTTTAATAAAAAAAATGGTTTATTCATTTTATTCACCTACAAGTAGCTGGGCATTCTCCGGCGCAAATCGTATGATCCAAGTTTGAGCAGCTGCAGCGTCGCCATTTTTTTTTTCAACAATAATTTTTTTATTGCTTGTAGATTTAATCGTCAATATTATTTTGCACTTTACTGGGACTGAATTAATTTCATTAGAAAAATCTTGAAAAGCAGCGTTGTACACGAGTCTCCTTCCTTAACCCCTTCACGCTCGAATTAAATTACGGTTGAATAATTCAAATTGCTTATTAGCACCACTTTTATGAAAAAGAAATATTCACTTTATTTAATGACAGTAAACACGAAACTAAAATATAGCCAATTTCACTATTTTATAAAACTGGTGGGAATCAAACAATTTGAGTAAAAGACACAGACCGAGAATATAACGGGAGCGAGAATTAAGGGGTTAACCCCTTGGGGTCGAGCGACACGTATACGTGCCGGAAATAGGCCTAAGGATCTTTCTTTATCCTCACCAGTAAAATTTTACTGTAAAATTGGTCTTATTTAATCCGAGCATTTCCCCGATTTGAATAGGCACAAACTTCTGTTTTTTAAAACCGGTAGCAAAGTAATAAACATTTCGTAAAAGGCTCCCGTCGCGAAGGGGTTAAAGGAACAAGGATCGTTAAAAACCAAATCTTTTAATTTTCAAAAAATTCATTTTAAAATTGGTAGACTTATTAATGACAAGTTCAAGCAGTTAAAGTAAAAATTTAGTGTTAAAATAATGAAAAATTTTTAAATTATTAAAATTTTAAAATACCGAATAATTGTTATAATTTAAAATGCCCCATCTGCATTGCTTTTGAAAATAACATTACTATTCTTTTTGGATCAGGTACTTTTCGGTTATTAGAAAGAAAGTTATCATAAACTGTAAAAGTTCACTGAACCTGTAAAAAGAAATTTTTTTTTAATAAGAATACTCTACTTTTTCGTGTAAAATAACGATAGTTTTTGTATTATGTAGAAAACTTTAACGTTAAAAGGTTCCTTAAATGGAATTATTTATGCTAACTTTTATTTATTATCATATGAGGGATGCACAGTAAAAATTTTAATAGAATATGATAATTAGGAATGCGCATAGAAAATTTCATAAATCTGCGAAATTTTTAATTCTGAGAAAACCAGCGTTTAAAGTACACATACATATTTATAACTATATTTCGCAAGTTAAACTATAATATACTAATCAAACATAATTTACTATACGTATACATATGTATCTAAATAAAACATAATTGACTTTACTCGTAAAAATTGAAAAATCAAATTTTAAATCGAATTTGATGTTTTTCAGTGTCCACTGTCCCCTTAATTCCCTTTCAATGTAGTGTTGCGGATCTCTGCTTTTGCTTTCCGTGACTTACGTCACGTACTCAATGCATTCTTCATAGAAGCGTTTTTAACGCTTTTAAACATAGCTGAAATATGTTTGTCTTCGGTATGTCTGTCTGCCGTATAACTGCCGTCTGTCCGCGCTCTAAATTGCGTAAATATAGACCGATTGCCACGGAATTCATATATGTTATTGGGTATCATTATGGCAAGTTCGGTATTGAAATTAAAGCGAGTACCGTTTACGATTCATTTACTGGGACACTTAAAAGAACTGCATTACATGACGTTCTGCTGCGAAAAATCGTTTGCGGTGCTTTTATTGATGTTATAGGTTGGGAGGCTTTGCACAAAACATCACCTCATCGAGCTCAAGGCTGAAATTTTAAGATTAGTTTAAACTTTTTTCGCATATCTAACTGTAACTGGTCTGCCAAGTCATGTCTTGATGGAAATCACCTCCAGACTCAATTTTAATGGTTAATTGGTAGGTTTAACATTGTGTTTTCCTGCACACAGTCCTTCCTCTATCCGTATGCTGGGGTGCAGGAAAACACAATACTAAACCTAGCAACCAACCACTAAAATTGGATCTGGAGATGATTTCCACCTAGATATGACTTGGCAGACCAGTTGCATTTTAATATGCGAATCGAGTTTAAACTAATCCTAAAATTTCAGCCGTGAACTCGATGATATGATGGTTTGTGCGTTGCGGTCTATTACGAGAACATTTTTTTAAACATACTTACGGAGTTTACTACACTGTGTTTACGGATCTCTGTCGAATATGGCGCTTTGTAGAAAAGGGTGGTTTTAGACCAATGTCAGATGGGCGTCTGTTTTGCTGCTTTTTTGCTTACGTATTATCCATTCACAATGAATGGATTCACAGGGATTCACAAAAGAATTTGTCTGCAGAAGAAATTGACCAATAATTAAATTATCGAAGCATATGAATGAATGTGTATAAAATGAATATAAAATTATTGAGTTTTCAGTTGAGGTACGCGTTAAATATAATCGGATTGCTATGAAATTCATAGATGTTATTGGGTGTCACTATGGTATGTTTGATATTATAAATTAAGTGTGTACCATTTACGGTTAATTCACAGGCACACTCAAAAAAATTTCGCTGCATGACGGTCTATGGCAATAATCGTTTTTGGTGCATTTTAATGATATTACACTACTTCAAACGTACTGAAATGTACATATATCATTGAGGTGTACTACACGTCGCTTACGAAGCTTTATAGAATAGTGTGTACATAGAATATATCGTTTTTTTACAGGGACACACAAAAGAGTTTGGCTACAGAAGAAATTGAAGAACCCAAGGCTATGAACAATGATTACGTTTTAATTTGTGGTGCGCGTTTTTAAATGGAAATATTTTTTTTTACGTTACTTGGTGTGTATATATTCTATAGATCATATACAGGGCTGCACACAATTTCTTAAGTACAGTTCGTTTTATTCAGAAATTGCTGAATGAAAATTTTCAACACTCCTATTCGTTTAGACAATTTTTTGGATGCTATGTAGTATGTATACAAATCTATCGATCATATACACACAAACGGGGCTGCACAAACGTAATCGGATATTTTACGACTATTGATGGTAATAGCTGTAATTGGGGTTTTAAATGCGTTAAGCATATTTCAAATTGTTTATTTGGGCATCATGATTCACCTTAATAAACTGTGAAGTGTTTTTACAGTATTCTGAACGTGTTGGAATGTGTTTCATAATTTATGCCGGACGCATTATTTTCCATTGTTGTATAAAATTTCAGTGAGAAATTTTGTTTAAGAATTTTCAAAAATAAGCTGTCAGTATATCTTAACTTCATATTCTGGAAAATTATTTTCAAACTCTAGAAATAATCTAAATATGAAACTCTTTTACTATGTACTCCTCCATGGGTCAATATCACAAAAGACGGAAATTCAGTCCGCACAATAAAATTTCTATTTAATGCTATATAATACAATTTTCCTTTTTACATTCTAATAAAAAATATTCTTAAAAGTACTTTCAATAAATATTATATTCCTTATAGCACTTGTCATTTTCCTGGCAGGTCACACTGTGATGTGTGCAAAGTAAAAAGCTTTCTGCTATCATGTACAGATATCGTATAAAAAATTTGCGAATATTTAAAGAATCACAGAAAGCAAATTTACTTATATTGGCATAAAAGATTGTAACCGGATTCCTCATGTGAAAGCAAAAATTGAAATAAATAAAAATAAATAAACAATGTCAGCAAAGCCAAAAAAACGATAAAACATAAAAAACATAAAGCTATGTTTTTTAACGGTACAAAAATTTAGCAAAATTAAAAAGAAAATGTAATTTTGATTTTTAAATCTTTATTATAATGAAACGTTCCTGTGAGTGATAAACACTTTATGAACATGAACTTAAAATATGCATAGTTTAGATAAAAAGTAAAAAAAAAACTGTGTGTATGGGTGTTTAATTCTGTTCGGTGTAAACTCAGCTGAATTTATCAGGCAAATTGAGAAATCCATTGATTGCCGCGATCGCGCAATTCTTTTCCTGGTCAATTGGCGCCGTCTTTCCGAAAGCGACTCATTCGGAAAGTCCATAATAAAAATTAAAAAAAACTTTTAAAACATTCAAAAATAGCTATTGACAGATCAAAGCGAGCAGTGGCTAAATATAAGCACGCTTATCCCTCGGTTTTTCCTAAAGAAACAGCGTTTCACTGTTGCCACTACAGAAGAGTGAAATACATGAATCATTGATATGAATCAATATTCATATGAATGATTCATAGGAATAATCATTAAATTGAATCATTAAAACTATTAATATTTGTTGAAAACATTGATAATATTTTTAAAAATATTTATTCAATAAATTACGTAATATTTCATATGTATGTCGTAAACTGACTGCTTGTAAATGTAAACAGTCGTAAATAAAATTGCTGCTTATAAATGTAAACAATAATGAAAAACGCATTTCAAAAAACTTAAAGGCTTTAATATGCTTTAAAAAATATATTTAAAGCAGAATCAGATGTTAGCTGTATTTTTTTTTTTTGATGAATCGTCAAAGAGTCATTCATTTGTTTCTTAATTTGCTGGAATTTGAATCTGAATGGCAACAGTATCGTTTGTTTAGATTTGATTTGTAATAGCTTAATTTTAATTTAGAACTTAATACATTATAAATGGATATGATACACATGTTTTATATGAAAATATGCTGAACAGACATGATTTCAAGTAGAACAAAATATCATTTAGCTGTCATATGTTAAGATATGTTTTTTATTAAGCCTAACATGGCGTTTAGCTACGGTCGATTCGCACTTTGGAGTGGTTCGCACCGGCATCGTTCTGCCGGTCCTCAGCACTCAGCTTTTATTATAAGTAGATAAATACACCATGTAATATGATAAAATATTTTTCAGCTGTAAAAGGCGTAAAACATTTGAAAGTGTTCTTTCAGAAAATCCCGTTTTTATACGTTAATCCGAACGTTGCGTTAAATCAAGAATATAAAATCATGCGTCAAGCATAGATTATGAAACGTTTTTCAACACATTTAGTAATCTGAAACAACACTTCACAGTTTAATAAGGTGAAAGATGAAGTCTAAGTAAATAATTTGGAAAATGCATAACACATTTCAAAATCCAATTTTAGCAATTTCCATCTATAGTGTGAAAATATTTTAATTCTTTTGTGCTGCCCTGTATAGATTGAAAAATACAATACTTATTTATCTACACTACATAGTACACTGAAATTTAGAACATCTCAGAAATACATAGCACATTATCAAAATTACCTTAAGCAATTTCCATTAATAAATGAAATCGTACTCGAGATCTTTTGTGCAGCCCTGTATATATGGAATTTATGCCCACCAAGTTATATATAAAAAAAATAAAAATAAAAAACGCGTAACCGGATTAATAATACAATTTAAGCAATTATTATTCACAAACAATACTGTAACCAAATTATTTTGTGTGTCCCTGTAAATGAACGATAACCATTATGCATGTCATATTCGACAGTAAGCGTCTTGTAGCAGCAGTTAGTAATATATATACGCTAGGGGTACATATATCGGGGAAGTTTTTTATGACCACCCTGTACACCAATTTCAATATGTTTAAAATACTGTTAGGGGAGAATAGCTGAATTTAGACAACTTCCCTTATTTTTAGGTATAATCCACATCATTTCTTTAATATCTGCGAAATATCACTACACGTGGACAATCTATTTATCTACTAACTAACTAAATCTTTAGAACAATTTCTTTTTGAAAAGTTTTATTTTAATTTGAAAAATTTTGCCAAAAGTGGTCCAAATTCAGCGTCTGGTTGCCTAAGTTGGGCACCCCAGTCTCCTAAACTGGACCAAATAATATTACGCTGTTTTAATGAGTATGGAATATAACTAATTTTATTAAAAGCAAAGTTTGCGATTATTGAAGCAATCAAACAAAACAACAGCAATGAAATATAATGAAACCAAATGTCTGAAAGTAAGTGTAATTATTTTAAATGAAAAGATATTCAAAATATAAATCAAATTATAATTAAGAATAGGAATTATGGAACTAATTGCCAGTTATTTGAATGTCATGTAAGAAGTGATGCAAGGCTTACACATCAATTTTTTTTTGTTCATTTTTTATTCCAGCGCATAAATATTGAACCATATTTGGCAATCTGAACACAGAATCATTTCTGCTATTTTATTTTACTTACAATTTAGGTAAGACCAACCATCACTGCCTTGATTTTTTTTTTTAAGATTCTGAATCATTAGACATTTTTTTTTGCAACAGAAGTTTTCTTTATCTGTAGTCCATCCTTTCCAATGAAATTACGCCTATTTTTTAAAAATTGATTCTCCAATTACTTTCGTTCTTTAAGAACTTCCTTTTTGTTGCTTTGTTGTTTTTTCATTTCAAGGTTTACTTTATGTGCGAAGTTGTTAACACAGCTGTTTTTTTGGTTCCCTCTGTACTTTGAATTAATTGATTTTGGCAAGGGAGATTATATTTCTATTAATTCTTTGCTTTTTGGGTGGTTTTTTAGCGGCAGCCTTCTTGCGGGTCAATCTCTTCACAATTTACTCTTTTCTTCTTTTTCTATATCTTTGAAAACTTTTGCTGTCACTGATGTTCTTCTTCCAGACTGTTTGTCTGTGTCGTTTTCATCATTTTTTTTTTTTTTTTTTACTCTCTTCGTTTTAAAAAGTTTCATGATTACTGAATCTGAATCTGAAATCTCACTAGCAGGAGAATCAACGGATTTATCTGCAGTGCCTATCTCTTCGTCAAGAATATCTGGAATCATATATCTGGTCCAATTTAAGCAACTCAAATGTGTCCAATTAAGGCAAATGCGTCATTTTTTAAAACGGATAGTTTCAAAACTAAAAACAAAAACGAAAGCAAACAAATCCGCATGAAAAATATGCGCAATAAACCTATGAATTTAGATATGTAACATGAAAACATAATAACTTACCTTAGTTTTAAAGTATTATCATACGTTTTGTAGAAAAAAATTACACCAAAAAAAACAGCTAAATTTAGGTTTTTTAAAGCTGCCTGAAAACAGCACATGGAAGGCGGGTGCCTCTTCTAATCATAAATAATGTCCTTCGGATGAGTAGGATTTCAGCGGTAGGTGGCGTCTCTTTCTGTAATTAACGGAAGAATTGGGGGGTCCTAATATGGCTAATGTCACCTAATCATTAAAATTCACCGTGAAAGATTTTCTCTTCTAGAACGTAATTGCAACAGTGCATTTGTGTGTCCCTCTAAATGAACCACAAAGGCTATACACTTCATTCTGAATATGAAACATGTTGTAGTAAAATTCAATAACAAATTACATGTAAATCAGAGTAAATTTACGTGAGGTAGAGCACAGAAAAACAGCAGGCAGGTAGACAGTTAGACAGACGGCAGACAGAAAAAAGAACCAAATCAATAAGCACTTTTCAAGTATGTTGGAAAATGTTAAAAATGAGGTACGTGACGTTTTATGCATGATGCAGTATTTGAATACAGTAATAATAAAAAAAATTAGAGGCATTAATAATAGTAGATAGCAGCACTGTAAAAAAAAAGGACTAAAATCCCTTCCCATCGAATCGTAGCTTATTTTTTGTCCCATTCTTCTCCATCTCTCTGCTGGCATTGGTTTTCCATTTTTCTGTATCCGTCCGCGTTCTGTTGCTTATAGTACATATATCGTTACATCGGCGAGGAGCGAGAGAATTTACGTTTTTCTGGTTGTTTAATTAAGCTGCGTCGCTTGGAGTGAACGTTCTAATGTGTCGATCCTAATCTTGCAACATCTAAAGGTAATTGAAGTGAATGATTGATTATTCAGTGTTGATGAAACAGCTACTGGCAATGTGTGATATGTTTTTTGTCAAATAAACCAGTTTAAAGTTACGATGACTCTATTCATTATGTGATGGGAAATTTCTCAATGTTTATTAAGCCTGTCTTGCTCGCCACCCTGACTGCAATCCAATATTTTCCTGATAACGGATGGTTGGCCTTGATTGCTCTACTACGTTTTATTTCGAGATGTACTAGTGTCGCTGAAATGTCTGAAAGTTGATAGAGAAATGCTAAAAAAGCCGCACAGAATATCATCACTTGCTTTACTAAAGTAATGATTAATAGGGAAACTCGTCGAAACTTCAGAATGTCAAAAATTTTCTGACTAGGCAGTGTGATTTAATGTCATCGACTATCAATAAGTAAGATTACGAAGAGTGATATTTTTCATGAACGAATGTCAGTAAAACTCTGACAATGGAATGTCACTAAGTATTTCAACGACTGAATACAATGATTAAAAATCCCTGATAGCTCCAAGTGATGGAATTAGGTCCCATATTAATTTGAATGCACGAATTTTCTTTTTAAATAAATTCTAGCTCTCCGTCCAGAAGTCAGGTTTAGAAAAATACCTTTCTGTGGGTGAGAATTAATTTATTATTTATTATAGTATTTTAGTAGATTGTTATTTATTTACAATATTGTTACCATTATTATTGTTGTTAGAAAATGAATTATACTTTAGTTGTTGTTATTAATTATTGAGAAAAAAATATATCTACATTGTTTATTTAATTTAAAGTTATATATATTTTAATTATGTTTATACTATTGCATTTTTATATAAATGAGTTATCCCTCCTATATACAATTAAGATCTAGAATTGTTAAAAAATCGAGTAACACCATGAGTGAAATAAATATTGTTCCTTTTGACCCAGAGTCCGGTATGAAAATACAACCTTGGTTAATGCATTTTGAGAAATCTTGCATTACCGAGAAAAAAGATGAAAATTGGAAATTAAATAATATTCTAAATTTTTGAAAGGAGAAGCATTGAAGGTTTATATAAATGATTGTCTGGAGTGCACTAGTTTTGAAAAAATTTCTGAGCTTCTCACTAAAAAATTTATTAGTGTTTATGTTCCAAGATTTTCTGAATTTGCAGCTTTAAAGTTAAATGACTTAAATGAATTAGAACAACATTTTCATAAAAAGGTTGAAGTGTGTAGGAAGTTACAATTAAGTGAAACAATAATTGTGCAGGGACTCACAGATGGGCTAAGGCCCGAATACCAGAATTTTTTGATAGTAAATCCTCCAAATAATAACACTGTTTGGTATCGGATGGCAAAACAACTAGTAATAATTCCAACTTCTCCTGTATTTGCCGTTAGGAATAATTCACAAAATGTTAGGCCTTTTCAGTCTCATTACAAGGCACCCAGACATTGGATTCCTCAGGAGAATCCTAATTTAAATACAAATAATCCTCGATTTACAACTCCTAGAATGGCAAATACACATTTCCAACAACGATACCCCACTAGACCTTGTAGGATGTGTCTTAACAAAGGAGTACTTAACGCATATCACTGGGAAAGAGAATGTGTATTTAATGTTACAACTGCACCATCATATGCTCCTACTAATCAACAACAATCTTCTACTAATACTATATGACGATTGATAGTCTCTGGGTATGGAAAACAAAAAGAGATTCCTTGTGTTATTGATACGGGATCCACTATTTCGATTTTACCTATTAAATTTGTAGATTTATTACATGCGAAAGTTAGAAATATTTCTCCTATTATTATTGGCCAAGCTAAAGGGTCTATAGAAATTAATCAGTCATGTAATTTATTTATTAAAGTTGGTAAAATTAAGCAGAATGTAAAATTTTTAGTATGTGACACTATCTTGAGTACGCAATACTAGGTTTGCCAACCTGTGCACTCTTTCAATTAAATGTAGATTGTGTAAATTGTAAAATTATGCAAGGAAGAACTATAGTAAACCAATGCATATCCAGAAATGTACTAAGATCTCTTCATTTTAATATGAATAACCAATATGATGAAATGTAACCTGATTATGGAAAGTTAGTGGCTCCTCAATCCTTCGCGCAGCCTAATATTAATGATTATAATTTAATTGGGGAAATAAACAAAGTAAAAAACAAAACTTTAAGGGATATTTTGAGGGATTATTTGGATATTTTTTCAAAAAATAAATATGAGGCAGGAAAAATTAATATTGAGCCACAGCGCATTTTTCTCAATTCTGACCTACCTATATCTATGAGGCTTTACCGCACTTCAATAGTAGAAGAAAAGGAAATTTCAGAACAGATTCAATCATTATTAGCTGCGGGATTAATTAAAGAAAGTTATAGCCCTTACTCCTCCCCTATTACATTGGTAGAAAAACGCGATGAAGGTAAGAAAACTAGGTTATGTGTAGACTATAGAAAATTAAATTCAATAATGAAAAATGATGCTGAACCATTACCCTGTATTGACGGAATTTTATATAAATTGAGTGGTGCTCAGTATTTTCCACCTTGGACTTAGCCTCTGGCTACTGGCACATACCCATACAACAAGCAGACACTGAAAAATTGGCTTTTACTACCAACTCTGGACTTTTTGAATGGAATGTTCTTCCATCTGGTGTCAAAGTTGTGCCCCCAATTTTCAATAGAACCATCAGAAGAATCCTAACTAAATATAAAATCGACTTTGCCTGCTCTTATTTTGATGACACAATTATTTTCTCTTCAACTTTGAAGAACATCTACAACATCTTACCATAATTTTTGAATTATGTAGATTGAAAAATATCAAACTAAAATTATCTAAATATAACCTTGTCCAAAATAAAATTAATTTCTTAGGTTATGAAATAAAAAATGGTACCTTGACTCCAGCTAATAATAATACAGAAGCTATCAAAAATTAAAACCCCCCTTCAAATGTTAAAGAACTCCAAAGATTCCTAGGATCCATTAATGTCTATCATAAATTTATTGATAAATATGCAGAAATCACACACCCCCTCAATAAGTTACTTAAGAAAAATACCATATGGGAATGGAAATCAGATTGTCAAAATTCCTTCCAAGAACTAAAAGATGCCCTAATTGCTAAACCTGTTTTGAAAATTTATGACCCTAAATTACCCCTCCATATGTTTGTTGATGCGTCACAGGTGGAAGTAGGTGCAGTCATTAAACAGCCAGATAGAAATAATTTTTTACATCCAATTGCATACTATTTAGGGGATTGAGAAGTTATGAAAAGAACTATTTTATTACCGAATTAGAGTGTCTTACCATCATTGACACATTAGATAAAAATTATCACTACTTTCAGGGTGTTAAGTTTACTATACACACCGACCATGCATCTCTTGTATGGTTAAAAAAAATGTTAAACATCTAAGGGGAAGATTATTCAGATGGTCATTAAAACTATCCATGTTTAAATATGATATTGTCTATGAAAAGGGTTCAACAAATGTCGAAGCTGACATGTTGTCTAGAAATCCTACTACGGATTTTATTCAACCAGTTACTTTCCTTTTGGATGTTAGAGAAGTTATAGAGATGCAGGAAATGGATAATGTTTGTGGAGAAATCTATGTAAATGAAAATGGACTTATGATAATGAAAACGAAAGGTTTCAGAAGAATAGTAGTACCCATGTCCTTAAGAAGAATATTACTAAATGTTGCTCATGAGAAATTTGGTCACCTTGGTATCCAAAAAATGTTAAATTTAATATCCCCTAATTATTATTGGCCTGATATGACTCAAGATATAACTAAATTTGTAAAGCATTGCGATATTTATCAGAAAAATAAAAAACCCAGACAGAAGAAATTTGGCTTATTACAAGCTATACCAACCACAGATCAACCTTTTGAATGTCTTTCTATTGATACTGTGGGAGGATTTAATTACTATAACTCCACCAAAAAATATTTGCATATAATAATAGACCATTCTGTAAGATATGTTTGGGCTCTCCCCTCCAAAAGTGTTACCACAGAAACTTATACCAACTGTCTAAATCAAGTATTTAATATTCAAATTCCCCCAAAATTTGTACTGTTGCAATAAAATTCTTAATGTACAGGTTCCCCAAAAGGTGCTCAGTGATAGAACTGCAGCTTTTACTTCATCTAGATTTAAAAAATTTCTTCGGAATCATAATATAAAGCAGCGTTTAACCTCCGCACACCATCCTCAAACGAATGGGAAATGTGAAAGATTGAATCAAACTATAGTTACTAGATTAAAGTGTAAGGTTAATTCTAGCAATTCTAAAGTTCCTTGGACAAAATTTCTGACCGAAGTAGTTAATGAGTATAACAATACCCTCCATTCCATAACCAAATTCCCCCCTGCTTATTTACTTTTTGGCCAATTACCCTATGATTCCCCCCTTAAACAAGATTATTACCCTTCAGTTCAAGAAGCCCGAAAAATTGCTCAAAAACCCACAGATGAATTTTATTGGCGAAGTAAAAAATATTATGATCGAAATTATGTAGAACCTAAATGTGAGATAGGAGATCTAGTAATTTAAGAGGAATTCCAATACCCAAATACTAGAAAGCTATCACAAGTTTTTAGTGGCACATATCGAATCCTTCATAAATTATCTGATGTTCACTTTGAGATAGATAGGAAAATTCAAAATCGAAATACGGAGATTGTCCATGTAGCTAAATTACGAAAATATTATTCTAAACTAAATAAATACATTTATAAGTTAGTAAGCAATTATTTTCTATATAAACAGTGTGTTCTTGAATCGCGCGACAGGAATATTACTGCTGAGTTTTTTTTACATGAGTTAACTATTTATTCTGGCATAAATTGGTTGATTTAGGTTTAGAATTTCTTGTATTGAAATTAAATGAATTAATAAGTTAAATTCAATTAACTAAATAAATATAATTAACTGGATTAGAATCAAATTTAAATTGAATTTGAATCTAGGATTAAAGTTACTTACTATAATTCAATAATCTGGAACTTTTATCAACCTTTCTTAAGTATGCTACAAAGTTTCATTTTCATTCAGCAACTATAGTTTCTTGTTTGATTGAAAACAAGATCATTGCATAATCATGCTGAATTGATAGTTATTTCACATCATTTCTTATTTATTTTTGTTACTTTATGTTATGTCTAATATTTGAGTATATTGTCATACCTCATTCGCTATCATATGGATGAAATATCAATTAGATACTTTAATGATTAGTTAAAGAAATTTATTTGTTGAATGAACTTATTAAATTGTTGAATGTAGTTATTATTATTATTTATTATACTATACATTATTTTATATTGAGAGGAAAAGATCATAATGAATATTGATTACTGTAATAAATGAGATGTATAAAACTTAACATGGGATATTACGTGAGAGAGAATTTATGCTATGAGTTATGGTAACCCGATTACTATGAATTTCAATTACTAATTGTAAGTTAGTCCTAGAAATTGATATTATTAGGTATAAGATGCTTATTATTAGGTAATTGGAAGATAATTACCGTGTAGCTAACTAATGGACAGAACATGAGATTAAAAAAATTATGATGAAGTTTCAGATTTTAAGAGTTTTTGTTAGTTTATGAGAATATCAGATTTAAATGGTTTTAATTGTTATGAGTTAGAGAGTTTATTAATTATGAGTAATTAATTTCAGAGTTAGAAATTTCAGAGTTTAGAAATTTCAGATTATTAAGAATTTTTTCAACTTAGAGGAATTCCAAAGAAGTTTCTGAAAAACCTATGATGACTGTAATAGGTAAATACCATGTGGTAAATGGTAAATAATAACAAATAGTAAAAAGGTACCCACAAAGAGATGGTCCATCGATGCATGTGTGTCAATACACTTCAAAGATCCTGCAAATAGGTTTATTTAAAAATTTTGTTGTTATTATTGTTAATTTTGATATTATGAATTTTATTATTATTTATTTATTGTAATATATTAATTTCATTTACTGAACAGAAAATGAACGTAGATTGGAGAAACTGAGTTGCTAATGTAAGGATAAGTAGATTCAAATGAACATTATATTTACGAATCTAATTTTGAACTTATATTTTGAAGACATTTTTCAACAATTCCATTAGCACACTTATATTATAAAATGCTACGTTCAAGTCTTTACAACTGAGTTCACTAATGCTTTGCACATGAATATAAGCCATGAATAGCCGTAAATTTATTATGTAAATCACAAAACTATGTTAAATAATTATTCTCAATATTTATAGTAACTTTTTATTTTACATCTTTGTAATTTGTAAACATGATTAATATCTTGTTATTGTATTTAATTAACAATTCCAGTAGTTCGCGTTCTAAATTTTTAAGTTTAATATAGCATTTAGATATATATTTTTTAAAAAAGTTAATTTTTTAGGGTTTACTTCAAGTGACGAAATTGTAATCCAAGTCTATGTAACATTTCCTTTCTATGAACTTGCAGGTCTTAGGACCTACATTCATCCAGTCCTTTTGAGTGGGGGGGATTTGTAATAATAAAAATTTTCGCCCTTTTTTCTTAGTAAAACTATTCCAAATTCTTATTATTTTTCCTTTTTTACCTATCTTTAATAATATCCTTTTTGTCTTTTATTTCATGCATTTAAATTTGCGTATTCTTTTATTATTCTAAAAACCTTAATCCATTCGTCTAATCTTATAAAATCCATTAAATTACTTTTTCATTTTCTTCTAAAACTAAATTCTTTTTCTTTTGAATGTCTTGTAATATCATTTGTTGTTTGGTGTTCTATACCCACAATTCCATGCGGCCGCCATCATTTAATGGCGCTTTAATTCTCACGCCGTATAAAGAACTCATTATCGACGTCATCCCTTCCCATTGAATCGTAGCTTATTTTTTGTCCCATTCTTCTCCATCTCTCTGCTGGCATTGGTTTTCCATTTTTCTGTATCCGTCCGCGTTCTGTTGCTTGTAGTACATATATCGTTACAACGGCGAGGAGCGAGAGAATTTACGTTTATCTGGTTGTTTAATTAAGTTGCGTCGCTTGGAGTGAACGTTCTAATGTGTATATCCTAATCTTGTAACATCTAAAGTTTTCTGAAGTGAATGATCGATTATTCAGAGTTGATGAAACAGCTACTGGAAATTTTGATATGTTTATTGTCAAATAAACCAGTTTAAAGTTACGATGACTCTATTCATTAAGTGATGGGAAATTTCTCAATGTTTATTAAGCCTGTCTTACTCGTCACCCTGACTGCAATCCGATATTTTCATGATAACGAATGGTTTGCCTTGATTGCTCTACTACGTTTTATTTCGAGATGTACTAGTGTCGCTGAAATGTCTGAAAATCGATAGCAAAATTCTACATATGTATATAGTAAATATATATAAGTTATCATTTCAACGGAGGATGGTTTTGGTATCCGAAGTTCATAATCGGCGAAAATATGGCAAAATTTCCCGAAGATTTTTTCCTTCGGACTGCTGCAATAGGTAGATTTTTACTTTTTGTAATGAAAGCTACCTAAAAGTGTCCACAATTTTCGCCACCAGTGTATATATATATATATATACTTTGCTATATGTTTAAAATACTGTTACATCATTAAAATACACCGCCAGCGATTTTACCCCATAGAACGTACATGTAACGGAATAGATTTGAGTGTCCCTGTAAATGAACCCTAACGTCTAAACACTTCATTTTGAATATGGGGCATGCTATAGTAAATTTCAATAACAAATACAAATTGCATGTAAATCAGAGTATATTAACGTGAGTTAGAATACAGAAAAACGGCAGGCAGACAGACAGATAGAGAGACGGCAGAGAGACATACGGCACAGAGACAGACAAACAAATCAAATTTATAAACACTTTTCAAGTATGTCGAAAAATGTTAAAATTGAGGTAGGTGATGTTTTATGGGTGGTTCTGAATTTGATTTCTCTAATAACACAAGACTGCAATCTTGGATTGTGTCAAATTACCCAGCTTTTGATAATTGATTCTTACGTATTTTCTAAAGCTGAATTCGAAAATGACCTTCATTTTTTACCATCACGTCAGAATTTTTTGCAATTTTTTTTAACTTTTTAACTTTGAAATTTACGATTTGTAAAAAATTTTGACGTGATGGTTAAAAATGAAGGTTATTTTCAGATTTAGTACTAAAAAGTACATAAAAATCAATTATCAAAACTTTAAAAACACAACCATCACATCTATTTTAGAGTATCAGTATTTTGCTATTTTTTACTTTGAAATTTACGATTCGGAAAAATACCTGACTTGATGGCTAAAAGTGAAGGTCATTTTTTAATTCAGCGCTAAAAATTATATAAAAATCAGTTATCAAAAGTTAAAAAACACAACCATTTCCTGTATCTTTCAGTAACAGATGTTCTCTATTTTTTGACTTTTTACCATTGAAATTTACGATTTGCAAAAAATCCTGACGTGATGGTTAAAAATGGAGGTCATTTTCGGATTCAGTGCTAAAAAATACATAAAAAGCAATCACCAAAAGTTAAACCCCAAAACCATGCAGGCTTGTGTTATAAAATTAGAGACATTAAGAATAGTAGATGGCCGGGTTAACGGTTATTAACTTACTTTATTACGGTTATACTTAATTAACGGTAATTAAGAACTTAAATGGGAGTATAAAGCTGCATTTCAACTAAATGTCACTTATAGAGAAGCAAATAAAACACGATAACAAATATTATGAGAGAGAAATTTTTTCCAAGCGAGGTTTCTGAAGATATTACAAGAAATTCCAGAATTCAATTAATATTGAAAATACACACACACACACACAAATGAATTATAAAAAAAAACTAAACATAAACAAAGAAACAAAACCCCTTAATTATGAGACAAAAATAAAAGAAAACAAAAGAAAAAAAACTTGGATTATGAAAAAAAACAAAAATGAAAAATCATGCGTACAGCATAGATTATGAAATACTTTCCAGCACATTCACAATATCATAGCAAAAGTTCACAGTTTACTAAGATGAAAGATAATGTCTAAATGACCAATTTGGAAGACGCATAACCTTAACGTATTTGAAACCCAATTTCTGCTATTTCCACGAAGAGTCCAGAAAATATACGATTTCTTTGTACAGCGCTGTATATGATCTATGAACATGTATGTATACTACATAGTTTGCAACAAAATAGTTCAGTAAATGCATATAATAGTTTAAATTTTCCTTTCAGGAATTTCCGCCAATAAATGGGTCTTGTTGAGAACTTTTGTGCAGTCCTGTATATGATCTATAGAATTCGTAAACATCAAGTAATGATAAAAGTTAAATTTAAAAGCTCATTCTACAATTGAAAACGCACTTCCAACCGTTATTGTATGTAGGTGTCAATATTTCAATTATTGCTCATATTCTTCTGTAGCAAAATTCTTTTGTGTGTCTGCAAAGGAACGATAAGCTATGCACACAATATTCTATAATAAGAATCTTGCAATAAACAGCAGCGCAAAAAAAAAAAAAAAAAAAAAAAAAAAAAAAAAAAAAAAAAAAAAAAAGCAATTTAACAAATTACAACGACCATTTGGAAAATGATTTTTTCAAAGGGGTCAATCCACGTAAGATGAGCAAAAATTAAAAAAAAAGTCGTGACCACATACTAACCATTTTTAATAAAATTCGATGCACAGGTTCAATTCATATTCAAGTAATGCTCTGCAAAATATCTTGACAAAAAATAATTTTTTTTAGCAGTTTTAGACATTTAAAAAACTTGTGATATAGAATGGCATGTGCGCAATCGTCCAAAGTTGCAAGTTTGAAGTGCTGTATATTGAAAACTGTTTAACAGAAAGGAATTTTTTTTATAATTTTGTAAACTCTGAAAAATTATCTTCTTATTTACCGAGTAATAGTAATCTAGTAACACCATGATTATTTATAAATTGGTTGCAAAAATTGAAAATTTGTGAATTTTGAGAAAATTAGAATCGTTATAAAAATCAAAGAAATTAAAAAACCTCCGTGAAATTAATGCCTGATGTAGTATGTCATATGTGGATCGAATTCTCCAAGTTTTAAAGTGGCCATTTATTTCCTTCATCTTCAAAAAACCTTAGAAACTTTAAAAAAAAATTACAAAATCATGATTTTTCCTCTTCTGTATAAGCAAAAAATGAAAAAAGTACAGGCTCGACATTAACAATATGGCACCGACATAAAGATTAATAAGTCCATGATACGTTAAAAAAAATTGAAGATTGCCTTTTGATTCCTAACATAAGAAAAATGGGTTCAAAATAGTAATGTTTTCTACATTCCATTCGCTATACCTCTTTGAATTCGCCCGCTTATTTTAAAATATTGTACTATTTCATGGGAAAACAAATTTAGTTCTGCCATCTAGTTTTTTTTATTTGAATTTAGAATTGATATATAGTTTTTCGTTTAGCTTAGTCAGTTCTTTCTACTTTAATTTAAAATTCTCTTGAGGCAAAAATAAACTGAAAGCAAGAATAAAAGTTTTTGTATTTAAAGTATACACATTTATCTGTATTATCAAATAATTTAAAAGTTTAACAAAGCTTTTTCTTGACTTAAAAAAAAGTGGTTGAAATATTGCATTTTACCCTCAACATTTTTTACTATTTATTTTTTTTCTCATTAAAGAATAAAAAAGGCATGAATGAAACTTTCGATATTTCAAATATATACTTTTAGATATAAGGTGTAGCAATTTGCAGCTTGTCAAGGCTGTCCTTCGTGTGTAAAGGATTAATAGAAATATTGCTTTTTTCCCTCAAAAATTTTCAAAAATAATTTTTTTCTCGATACGAAATACAAATACAATTACTAACTTACGCCAGTCTGTTAATTATCATTCATTCCTAATTATAAATAATTTTTAATATATTCTTTCGATTCCTAAGACTAATATTCGAAATTGAAATTTTAAGCACGTAGACAATAACTCGATTTTACATTCACTTTTAATGTAAATTTTAATACTTAAATTAACAATCCAGAAATCTATTATTTTACATTTACTCATAAATAGATATGATCTACTTATAGACAGATTTTGATTAAAATCTGTGACATGTGTGCCACAGCTGATTTGCTCATTTTGTATGGAATGACTCAAAGACTAAAATTTAAGTCATAAAAAATAGCACGGAGTTGATCATACATTGCGTACGCCATGAATTAAACATTAATAGTGTTATTACACGTAACAATTGCTAGCGACAAAAATCGCCTGCGACACGTACGTATTATCCACCTGAAACTTACGTATTATCCAAGCATTTCATTGGCTGTTCGGGAAAAGGCTTTTCCATCGTCGGATTACCAAGAAATCTGACAACCCATTTTAAATGAAATTTATTTCTTAAACTTCTAAACATCCCACAATATTACTTTTTATATCGTCGTATAGAAAAATAAAATGTACTTTTAAATGCAATTTATTTGAAAGCTGTATCTCAATTTGTTTCTGAGTTATTAATTTTTTTTGTAGTTTTTATTACTTTTTTGTGAAAGTAGCAACACTCTGTTTTCCATCTCTGTTGAAAGTAAAGGGAAATACAGATTACTGTATAGACCAATCAGAAAACGAATAAAATGATGATTAAACCAATAAAAACATTCAGATATAGTTTTGATTTCCTACTCTGACAAGGACAATAACCATTTTTCCAAATGGTTATATAAAAAAAATAATAATAAAATAAAAAAAATAAAAGCGCAATATCATTAAAATACACCGCAAACGGTTTTTCCCCGATAGACCGCAATGTAAAGAAATCCTTTTGAGTGTCCCTGTAGATGAATCGTAAAGATTACACACTACATTTTCCTTACCGAACATGCCATAGTCAATTCCAAAAACATATACAGTGAGACTTCAAAAATCCGGCATTCAGAAATCCCGCAACTTGAAAAATCCGGTATCAAAACCATCTTATATTTTCTTTTTCTTTTAAACTTTCAAGTTATAGAAGAAGAAAAATAGCTATTGTTTATGAATTAAAAACTTCTAGATCGAAAGTAATAAATGCAAAAATATAATATTTGTCTCATTTTTTTTATTTGCCAGAGGTGATTTAGAGGCTTTAGAAACAAGACTGTATTTCCGAAATTAGCATTCTTCGTTTGTATAAAATACTAGAAAGACTTGTTAAAGAACGATAATAAAAAATTGAAGCAAACGAAATTGACATCCATGCTTCCGAAATTACACGAGAAGAAATATTTTCACTTTTTATGAGATTTTTTTTCTGTAACATAGAAAATATTAATTAAACTAAGTTTTTTTTAATTTAATTTTCTGGTTTTCTTACATAATTATGACTTAATAAAGAATTTATTTGTGGCTAAAGGCACCATTAACACTATAGTACTACTTTGATATTCCTACAGAGTGGCTACTGAATACTGTAACACTAATAAAAATACTAATTAATTGTAATCGTTTGGTAAAACACTTTATTTCTCTATTTTAGCGTTTGGCAATCTTCTGCGTTTGGCAATCTTAGTTCAGACGAATTTTGTTATGAAGCAAATATTTAAATTTATTTTAAAGAGGGAAGGCAAAAGAATGATGATTAAACAGCTCTTTGATCGCAGATTTTCCGCAGGTAAAATCTTTAAGCAATTAAAATGTCTTGGTTTTAATGGAACATTTATACATAGAACTATAAATCGATTATTGGATACTAATAGGTATGTAAAGGTCGATCTAGGTCTGGTCGTCCATGCTCAGTTCGCACGATAGAGCGCATCAAAGAATTCGTGAAAAGGTGTGAAGAAATCCACAACGTTCTGCAAATAAAATGGCTGCAGAAGAGAACGTGAGTCGCAGAACTATGCAAGTTATTATAAACGAAGATCTGCGATATTGCCCTTATCGCAAAATAAAAATTCAAGGTTTGACTGCTGCACAAAGAATAAAAAGATTACAAAGAAGGAAGAAATTGATGGAGCGGCATGGTAGGAAAAGTGTTGACAGAATAATATTTTCTGATGGGAAGCTATTTTGCACTGAACAGTGTTATAATGCTAAAAAGGATGTCGTATATTTAGCAACCCTCGAGGATATACCTGGAAGCTTTCGAACTGTTAAACACTTTCAGAACAAGAATTCTGTTATGGTTTGTGTTGCAGTGTCAAACAATGGAAAATTGCCTTTGAAGTTCATCGATAAAGGGATAAAAATCAATGCGAATAATACAAACAGGACATACTGGCTACACATTTATTGCAACATGCTGACAGGTTGTATCCCAAAAAGAATTGGATATTTCAGCAAGATTCTTCACCTTCGCACCGAGCTAAATCAACACAGGCTTGGCTCTCTGTCAGTTGCCCGGACTTTATCATGCAAGAAGATTGGCCACCCTCTTCACCAAATCTAAATCCTTTAGAATATTTCATCTGAGGGATTTTAGAGGCTAAAGTAAATAGCAACAAACACAGAAGTTTGGACTCTCTCAAAGCTTCCATATTGCGTGAATGGTACCAATTGCCTCTAAAAAAGATTCGTGCCGCAGTCGGACAATGGCATAAGAGATTATCTTCGGTAATCGATAAAGATGGCGGTCAATTCGAGTAAAATTATTTCCCGGTAAACTTTGATCTCTGATGTTCATCATATTAGTGTAGTTATCATTTTCTATTTTCTATTTGCAAAATAAAATGACAGAATATTTGTAACAGTATTTAGTAGCCACAACTTTTGACGTTTGAAGGAAAAATCTGGCATAATCTCCGTTCCGATGATGCCGGATTTTTGAAGTTATACTGTAGTTATTTCATGACAATCGGCCTATATTTACGCAAATTATAGCACGGACAGACAGACCGAATTCATAAAATTTCCAACATAGTTGAAAAGTATTAAAAACAAACATCCCTCCCCCCCCCCCCGAAAAAGAACCAAAAATGGAAACCTGAAATTTCGTATGAACGGAATAAAATCATTCGTTTAAGTTTTTTAGAGCGACATTTTTATTGTTGTGTTCTAATATATTATTGTTTTCTTAAATACAGTTTGAATTTATACGGGGTGTCCACGTATAACGTGACCGACCTTTATTTTCGCTATCGTTGGTCCTAGATGCATACTTCCAATTACAAAAGTGGTCAAAATTAGATACAGAATTAAGATGAAACTAGTCGGATGTGCCAATCCCAAAACTTTCTTCTAGCTCATATATTTCAATATTTCAAAATGTTGTTACAAATGTCAGCATTTCATTTTTATTAGTTCAATACAATATCAGTTTTGACATTCATCTTAAATTTCTGTTTCAGTCAATTAATTGGAGTAAAACGAGTTAATTTCGATCATAATATGTAGTAAACTCAGTAGTTTTTCCTTATTGTATTGTATATCAGCTGTTCGCGAATAGTCGGCTCATATTTACGCTCATATTTGAGAAGTTCCTGTAGATTCACGAGACACCGGTGTACAATAGAACTACGAAAAGTAAAGAAAATGAGAAAAATTGCCATTATAGTGCCTTCTTTCGGCAGAATATTTCCAAATTCAGGGAGAACTTTCTTGCTACGGCCGAAAACATACACAAAAAGTTTGGTTCAATTCTATGCATAACTTCATACACTTTTCGATTGTACAATATTCAAAATGCACAAAAATTCACACACAAAAAATTTGGTTCAATTCTATGCATAACTTCACACACTTTTCGATGGTTCAATATTCAAAACGCACAAAAATCGACCAAAGATACTATTACAGCAACCCCTACCGGCGGATTTTTTACAAATTAAGGGAGGACCTGCTTGCCATAGCCTAGAACGCAAAAAAAAATTTGGATAAATTCCATGCATAACTTCATACGCTTTTCGATTTTACAATATTCAAAACACAGGAAAATCGCACAAAAGTCGCTGTTACAGCGCGTCCTAACGGCGGATTTTTTCGAAATTAAGGTAGAATTTGCTTGCCATAACCTAAAACTTAAAAAAAAAATGGTTCAATTCTGTGCATAACTTCATACACTTTTCGATGGTACAGTATTGAAAATGGCACAATCCGGCAAAATTTTTCCAAATTCAGAGAGGACCTGCTTCCCATGGCTAAAATAATACACAAAAAGTTTGGATAAATTCCATGCATAACTTCATACACTTTTCGATGGTACAATATTGAAAATGGCACAAAAATCGCTATTACAGCGCCCCCTTCCGGCGGATTTTTTCCAAATTAAAGGAGGATCTGCTTGCAATAGGCTAAAACTTAAAATTAAAATTTGGTTCAATTCTATGCATAACTTAATACATTTTTTGATGGTACAATGGCGACAGACATACGGGCACACGAACAGACACACAGACATTTTCTATAAACATGTTTTTTGCGATCTCTAACCCCTAAAACGTTTCGATGGTACAGTATTCAAAATGCACAAAAATCGCTATTACCGCGTCCCCTACCGGCGGAATTTTTCCAAATTAAGGGAGGACCTGCTTACCGTAGCCTAAAACTTTAAAAAAAATGGTTCAATTCTGTGCATAACTTCATGCAGTTTTTTATGGTGCAATGGCGACAGATATACGGACACACGGACAGAGAGATATTTCCTATAAACATCTGTTTTGAGATCTCTGATCCCTAAAACGCGTAAATCCGTCGAAAACCGGAACTCGAAAAAAGTTTCGATTGCAATACTTTCTTCTATTGAAGATAGAAGAAAGTAAAAAGTTTGAAGCGAAAAAGAATTTAGTGAAGAATTACAGAATCTAAATTTTTATACAGCCCCAGACCCCGATACTTATAATTAGGTATGTTTTGTCTATTCCAAAGTATTGCAAACACGAAAAGTTCCGTATCTGTACGACCAATATTCACTGAGAAATTTGAGTTCAAAGTTATCATGCATACTATGGGGACCGTATACAAATGGAGAAGCGAATATATCCCCTATCAGAAAGGCTTCAGAGTTAGATATGATCATGACAAAAGAGTTGTTGTTCAAGTCAAAAAGCAGTATAATATTTGTCGAATCATTGGTATTGAAAATAAAAATGTATATTTTGTATAATACATAAAACTACAGTGCACAAACTCATAGAAATTTGATAAAGTAATTTGAAATAATAATATACTAACGACTGTTTTCTCGCAGATAAACTCAAATAAAAACGAAATAGAAATAAACAATTTGGATAAATATCGTCTTTCATACTTTCTCACTACATGTGTTCCAAGTGACTTCCCTGTACTACAATACATAGATGGATACGTTAAACATTGATTCTTAAGTATTTTTTAGCGCTGAATTCGAAAATGACCTTCATTTTAAACCAGCAGTACAGGAGTTTTCTCAAATCGCAAATTTTAGAGTTAAAAACTCGGTTAAAATTTATCTCCCTTCCCTCCCAACCTCATCGGACCACTGAGCTGTTTAGCTGTAAAAAACCCAGTATAAGCCAAAAAATTGAAAAAAATATTGAATTAAATAAAATTAAACTGAATAAAAAGGTCTTACATCTATTTTGTAGTATCATATTTTTCGCTGTTTTTTAATCTTGAAATTTACGATTTGGGAAAAATCCTGACACGACGGTTAAAATTGAAGGTAAATTTTTTATTCAGGGTTAAAAAGTACATAAAACGTAATTATAAACGAAAACACAACCATCGCAGGTTTATGTTATCTAATCTAAAACTCTTTCTTAAACTATCTAATTTTTTTTTGCATTATTCTCTAATATATAAGTATGTATAATATGGTAAGCGTCGAAAATCATAATACTTTACATTGTCATCGGATTAAAGTCAGTATGTAAAATTTAACTTCGATCGAACTTTTGAAAGGGAGTTAAAGTTAGAGTACAAATTTTAAAGTCGAAAGACGATCGTTGCAAGTTAAATAAAAATGAAAATAACATAATTTTTTTTAAAAGAAATCATAGCCTCAAATCCTTACAAAATAAAACGTGTTAAAATACAATTATTTTAACTAATCTGAAACTTAACTAATAAAAGTTAACTCAATCGTAATGGTTGTACAATTTCTTTCAAAGTGCATATACCTTGAAATAAGTTTAAGTATTTTATATACGACCCCTGAAAGCATGGCAGAAATCATCTGTTTTGTGATGCAAAAAGTGGTATAAGTCAAGCATTTCAAAGTTTCATAACTCGGTCAATTTTAATGTTACATGAATGGGACTTTTTTTTTTTGTCTTGCTTGTTAGTGTCACAGTAAAAATTTACTAAACATCACTTATAGGGTCTGGGGATTGTATAAAAATTTAAATATCGTAAATTTTTAATAAAAAAATTTTCTTGACCCAAATCGCTTTTAAAATAATTCTTTACTTTATTTAAACCAACATTTGCGAATATAAAAGTCGATTATATTATACGTGGACACCCTGTATACCAAGAAGCACAACTGCGCTGTCATCTAATTCGTATTTGCGGTGATTATATATTTGCTAAAACTATAGGTGCAGATTTACGGTCGCCAGTCGCCCCGTGGCGACTAAATTTTTTGCTCCAGTCACCAGAGATCAATTTAAAGTTTTTCCAATCCCCGTCGCGGAATTTTGATTTTTTTTTTCTTTTGCATATAGAAAAGTATCTGCTCATTTCACTGGCCGAGATCAAGTATGACCTTGATAAAATGGCAGGGAATTTTTGGGATCTCAGTTACCGTCGTGAGCGCTACTCCTGTGATGTACTGCTTTTTTACCGAACATTATGTTTGAATATAATTCTGCGCATATCCGCTCCCTTACAAAGCTTAGCAGCTGCAAAGCTCGGTACAATGGTAAAGCTTCTCCTTTGAATACCAGTTAAAACAAGCATTTCTTCGAAGATTTCGTCCGAAATCCAGAGTTGAAATAAATACTCCTCTACTGCAGATCGGCTCACGAGACAGTCCAAAGTTTTCAATGCGATGGAAATTATTTAAGGGCTTTGGATCAGGGAGTCGCAAAGATAGAGGATTCCGAATTCTGAAGTAAAAAGAATAATAAGAAAAAGAAACTCGCACGAAAAAATACTTAGCGCGAGGTATATTCTTGCTGTGTAAATGTTTTCTGCAAGTGCGAAATTTTCATAGAAGGATTTTTTTTCACGAGTTTTGTGAATTTAGCCCCTCAGTACTTTTCCTTATCACTATTTTATTCCATCTAAATCTAGAGTGTAGAGTCCTGCATCGGGTCGGGTTCGCGTTGCATTTTTTCGTTTTATATTATACTTTTTTAATATCAAAGTTTCAAGAATTTTAGGATTAAATTAAATATACACATTTGTTGTATCTAGTCTATGTTTTGTTGTACATGTGTATTTAGTAATTAAACTATTTTTCATTTTGAATTCCTGAGTTTTTCTGTTAAGTTTTTCCATATAAACACTATTGTTTTATGAGTTGGTTTCACAATATGGCCTCTAGATTTTGATTAGGAGCCAAAGTGGCGATTGGATTTTTGGGGTTTAGGCGGCACTGCTCCTTAAACATTTTGGGAACCTGAATCTATAGCTAAAACGAGTGAGAGCTAATCTTCCTATCCTATGAACACCAATATTTCCAATAAGAACAGTATTTCCAATAGAATAAGAAACTTCTAATATTTAACTTTATTTAATAAACGGAACTATGACAGAAAATAAAAAGTAAACTACTTTTTAAAGATATTAGAGATAAAAAATCAGAAGAATTAATATGAATGGCATGTGAAAATAAAAAAAATTTAATAAGGAAGGAAATTTTAATTAATCGTGCAGTACCTTCATGTGAAGAATAAAACTTTTATACGAAATGTCTATAACCGCAATAAAAATATCAGCATTTCTTATAATTCGTTATTTGGGGACAATAATTTTACAAACACGGTCACAAGATTCTTTTCTATGCAGCAACAATGGCCATTGTATATTTAGCGGTACAGAAATAATAATAACGTTTACCGTACATATATAACGGCAACAATGACCCATTTTATACGAAGCAAAATCGAGGAAAATAGATATAACAATGACAATAGCCATTAAAAAAATAAAAATATATAGGCATTGTTAAAACAACAATTAAACAGTAAAGGGAAACAAAAAGTTTTTCAACAATACAAAACGCATTTCAATTTTAATTCTCTTGCTAATTTTGAGAAATCTAAAGTTGGTTAAAAAAAACGAATTAAAAGTACTTTAAAAGCTAATTAAAACAATTTTATTGTTATAACTTCCTAATCGCCCTGAGAAAAACGTATTAATATGGGGAAAAAGAAAAATAACATCGAATATGAAAGAGGCGAATACCAAAAAAAAAGCTGTAAAGTTTCTAAAGAAGAAAAATTATACTTTTGTTAAACGTTTAGGATCTGGAAGTTTTGGTGACGTGATCGCCATTAGAAAAAAAGACTCCGAAGTCATAGCAGCGAAAATATTACATAAAACCTATACCTCGCCTGGAGAGATATACATATGGCCTTGCCTTCGTCACCCAAATGTGTTACCTGTATTAGAGAGGATGCATTATAAAAATTTGGATATATTTCTGATGCCTTTAATGTATGATAGCTTATGCAATGTTTTACAAGATCCAGATTTTCGGAATAACCTCAAACTTTTCGAAATAACGATAGGATGGTTGAAAGACATGTTTACCGGATTAGAGTACCTGCATGGTTACGGCGTTTGTCATAATGATATAAAAGAAGACAATGTATTAATCTCATCTGACTTAAGAGCTGTCATATCAGATTTCACTGGGGTTGCAGAAACGAAAGAACCAGTAAAAAGGTGAGATTATTTTTTCTTTTTAAAGTTAAAACATGTATTTATTTACAGAATCTTAGAAACTTGTACATTAAAATAACATAAATTAGAATCTCAATGTTCCAAGTTTACGAGACAGAGCAGGATAAAAAGTTTTCGATAATATATAAATAGTCGATAAATAGTAATAAGCAATATTTTAATGGTCTGTACATTTGTAAACAGATTATAACTATCCTTTACGAATATCTTTATTATCGAATATATTTAATAATCTTCGCTTATTAAATATATAAAGTTCTACGATGAAATGATGCGGATATTAGTATTCGGAAATAGTTATGATAAGTGCGTAACAAAGTAAAGCTCGTGGAAATCCTACTTAAATAAAAATACGTCCAAAACTTAAAACGTGTCATAAAAATGTAAAATAATAGAATTGTTTAAATTCATTTTTAAACTAAAATACGGAAGTGATATAAAACTATAATTTTTGTATTTAATCAAATAAAGGAAATATAAATTTTTTAAAATATTCTTCTTGAGGTTTCAGAGATAATTGGTAATAGATTCTTGATGTTTCCGGGATAATTGGTAATAAATTCTCAATGTTTTGAACAGCATCGTCTGGTAATAATTAAAGAACTTGGGAAAAGCGGATTGTATTTATAAAATACACGGGGTTAGCGAAAATTATGTTAATTCAGAGGGATGTCGATTGAGTTCTGTTGCTACAAACAAGGTAGTTTTTAAAAACATGTAACGCAAATAATGCTCTTTTAATTTGATAAACAAACGGAACAGAATTTTGTCTTATATAACCCAATACGAAATCCCTTTTCCCTTAAGAAAATATATTGATTCATGCCACTGCTGCACTGTCAAATAAGTATTCATTAGGTATATGCATTTTTAAAGCGGAAATTGGATTATCAGGATAGATGTTTCATATGCTTACAAGAAATAATCCTTTTGCTCCTTTTACTATAATTATAAAAATTTAAATAGTATTTAATTTACAGTTAAATTTAATTACTCGGTCATTCCATACAAAATGAGCAAATCAGCTGTGGCACACATGTCACAGATTTTAATCAAAATCAGTCTATAAGTAGATCATATCTATTTATGAGTAAATGTAAAATAATAGATTTCTGGATTGTTAATTTAAGTACTAAAATTTACATTAAAAGTGAATGTAAAATCGAGGTATTGTCTACGTGCTTAAAATTTCAATTTCGATTATTAGCCTTAGGAATAGAAAGAATATATTAAAAATTATTTATAAATTAGGAATGAATGATAATTAACAGACTGGCGTAAGTTAGTAATTGTATTTTTATTTCGTATCGAGAAAAAAATTATTTTTGAAAATTTTTGAGGGAAAAAAGCAATATTTCTATTAATCCTTTACACACGAAGGACACCCTTGGCAAGCTGCAAATTGCTACACCTTATAGCTAAAAATATATATTTGAAATATCGAAAGTTTCATTCATGCCTTTTTTATTCCTTAATGAGAAAAACAAATAAATAGTAAAAAATGTTGAGGGTAAAATGCAATATTTCAATCACTTTTTTTTAAGTCAAGGAAAGCTTTATTAAACTTTTAAATTATTTGATATTACAGATAAATGTGTATACTTTAAATACAGAAACTTTTATTCTTGCTTTCAGTTTATTTTTGCCTCAAGAGAATTTTAAATTAAAGTAGAAAGAACTGACTAAGCTAAACGAAAAACTATATATCAATTCTAAATTCAAATAAAAAAAACTAGATGGCAGCACTAAATTTGTTTTCCCATGAAATCGTGCAATATTTTAAAATACGTCGGCAAATTCAAAGAAGTATAGCGAATGGAATGTAGAAAACATTACTATTTTGAACCCATTTCTCTTATGTTAGGAATCAAAAGGCAATCTTGAATTTTTTTTAACGTATCATGGACTTATTAATCTTTATGTCTGTGCAATATTGTTAATGTCGAGCCTGTCCTTTTTTCATTTTTTGCTTATACAGAAGAGGAAAAATCATGATTTTGTAATTTTTTTTAAAGTTTCTAAGGTTTTTTGAAGATGAAGGAAATAAATGGCCACTTTAAAACTTGGAGAATTCGATCTACATATGACATACTACATCAGGCATTAATTTCACGGAGGTTTTTTAATTCCTTTGATTTTTATAACGATTCTAATTTTCTCAAAATTCACAAATTTTCAATTTTTGCAACCAATTTATAAATAATCATGGTGTTACTAGATTACTATTACTCAGTAAATAAGAAGATAATTTTTCAGAGTTTACAAAATTATAAAAAAAATTCCTTTCTGTTAAACAGTTTTCAAGATACAGGACTTCAAACTTGCAACTTTGGACGAGTGCGCATATGCCATTCTATATCACAAGTTTTTTAAATGTCTAAAACTGCTAAAAAAATTTATTTTTTGTCAAGATATTTTGCAGAGAATTACTTGAATATGAATTGAACCTGTGCATCGAATTTTATTAAAATTGGTTAGTATGTGGCGAAGACTTTTTTTTTAAATTTTTGCTCATTTTACGTGGAATGACCCTACTTGGAATATTGTTAAACAGATGATATTTTATGCAAAATTGTAACACAAAAATGTAATTACCAAAGATAGTGACTTTTTAGCAAATGTAATGCCTGTAGCTGGGCTACCAAAGGGTCTGTTTTTTTTAATACTGCTATTTTCTAAGAGGGATTCTCGTTTTATGTTTCTACAACATTTGTAATAGAAATAATCTTCTGGTTTGATAGTTACAAAAAGGGAAACGAGCAAAACAGAATTGTCTTGTTTTGGCAACCCTGCAGTAGCGTAGAAAGGATTTTGTTTTGGATTTTGTAGCAAACTCGGCGAAAACGTTTTTGAGTGTAAATTGGAAGACTGTTGCAATTTTAATTACTTCTGCTTTTAACTGTTCAAATTTAAACAAGTAAGAAAAATCATGCGTACAGCATAGATTATGAAACACTTTCCAACACTCCCTGAAAGCTTTAACGAAACTTCGTTACTTAGGGAAATAAGGTAAATAAGATAACTAAGTAAACATTTAAAAATCTGATTTCAGTAGTTACCGCCCATAGCCAAATATGTATTCCAATTATTTTGAACAGCCCTGTATTCGATCTGTATGTTGATATCTATACTATATAATGGGAAAATTTAGTTTAGCAAGAAAATGCATAACAGGTTGAAATTCATCTTTCAGCCATTTATACTAATAGATGGAAACATACTTGAACACTTTTGTATAGCGCTGTAATTTATCTAGTATACCTTTATTACATGCCACTATTTAGCTAAAATTTAATTCAAACTAAAACACGTTTAAAACTACTGAAATTACATTTCCAAAAATTATCACCCATAGACGGCCATGTATCCAACTCTTTACGCGGTCCTGTATATCATTTTATCTGTATTCTACAAATATTTCCTAGTACACTAAATTCAGTTCAGCGTAAAAATGCATAACTCCTTTAAAACCCACCTTTAAGCAATTTATGCTCATACTCAGCAACATTTACGAATTCATTTCTGTAGCTCTGTATATGAACTATAGCATTTAAATGCACTTTATAGTATACATAAATGTAGTGAACAAGTAGGTAAGTGTGATCACACATCGGACAGAGGGTTTCGTTTAATATTCCTTTCAAAACACTTTATCCTTTTGAAAAATCTGTTTGTTCAACATTTCGCAACCAGGGTCGCACTCTATTCTAAAAAGACCTCTATCCGAACGAAACTCCGTTTTATAGACTATCCGTAGATATATCAGTCGAGGGGATTGGGCCGATAGCACCCGAGATAAGTAGGCGCCCCTGGCGGTAAAAAAGTGGAACTAAAATATGTAAGGCGATGGTGCATAATATGAAAGAATGGTCAAAGGGGTGTCGGCAAAAGTTGGAAAAGTGCTCCCCGGGTGAAAAGGGCGGAGGTTAGAAAAATTGCTTAAAATACACAAGTTACAGGCCGGAGGAGTAAATAATGTAAGACTTTTTGAAAATTTTAACATTTGGCGTGTGGTCTGAAGTATTCAGCTATACGTATGCAAAAATTCATGTCTCCAACTTAATTAGGGGCTCTCTTAGAAAGAATTGCTTAAAATACATATGTGGTAGCTCAAAGGGTTAAACGTAAGACTTTTTCAAGATTTTATGATTTGTCGCCTGGCTCAGGTGTTCTGCTATAAGTATGCAAAATCTCAAATCTCCAATTTAATAAGGGGCTCAGTTAGAAAGAAATGCTTAAAATACGCATGTCGGAGCCCAAAGGGTTAAATGTACGATTTTTTCAAAATTTTATGATTTTTCGTATGATATGTGGTGTTCAGCTTTAAGTATACAAAATTTCACGCCTCCAACCGAAATAGGGGCTCACTTAGAAAGAATTGTTTAAAATACACATGTGGGAGACCAAAAGGTTAAATGTACGACTTTTCAAACTTTTATGGTTTGTCATTTGATGTGAGGTGTTCAGCTATAAGTATGCAAAATTTCACGCCTCCAACCTGATTAGGGCTCACTTAGAAATAATTGTTTAAAATACACATGTGGGAGCCCAAAGGCTTAAATGCACGACTTTTTCCAAAATTTTATGATTTGTCGTTTGATGTGAGGTGTTGAGCTATAAGTATGCAAAATTTCACGCCTCCAACCTGATTAGGGCTCGCTTAGAAAGAATGGTTTAAAATACACATGTGGCAGCCCAAAGGGTTAAATGCACGACTTTTTTCAAAATTTTATGATTTGTCGTTTGATGTGAGGTGTTCAGATATAAGTACCAAATTTCATGTCTCCAACCTAATTAGGGACTCACTTAGAAAGAATTGTTTAAAATACACATGTGGGAGCCCAAAGGGTTAAATGTACGACTTTTTCAAACTTTTGTGGTTTGTCATTTGTTATGAGGTGTTCAGCTATAAGTATGCAAAATTTCACGCCTCCAACCTAATTAGGCCTTACTTAGAAAGAATTGTTGAAAATACGTGAAATTTCAAGTCTTCAACATGTATAGTTTCTGAGAACGTGCTCTGCGACAGACTGACAGACAGACAGACAGACAGAGGAGCGAGACGAATAGGGTGTCGTTTGATGAACGAAACCCTAAAAAAGCGCATATCATAATTAAAAATGCATTTCGAGCAATCATTACTAATATACAGTAATTCGGATACAATATAGTATCTGAAATCTTTTCAAATACACCTCAAACAATTTCCCCTATACCATTATGAACGGAATTCTTTTGTGAGGCCCTGTAAATGAGCAATAACTATTCTTTGCGCCGCCTATTCAACAGAATGCATATTTTAGTGGACTTCATAAATGAATATCAATTTTACTATGTTTGAAAGAGTGTAACACCATTAAAAATCATTTGAAACGATTTTTTCCCATTGGCCGTAATGTAATGGAAAACTTTTGGCTGTCCCTGTAAATGAACTAAACATGCTATAAACTTCATTTGAAATAGGGAACGTGCTATGGTAGAGGTCACTAACATCCAAAAATTTCAGATCGATCCGAGCATATTTACGACAGATAGAGCGTGGACAGATGGCCAGACGGGCAGATGGCCAGACGGCCAGACGGCCAGGAAAACCGAAGTCATAAACACAAAGAATTGGATCAAAAGAATTGTTCAAAAGAATTGGAATACATATTTGGCTATGGACGGTAACTGCTGAAATCAGTTTTTCCAATGTTTTATGCGTTTTATAAAATGTTCACTTAGTTATCTGATTTACCTTATTTCCCTAAATAACGAAGTTCTGTTAAAGCATTCAGGAAGTGTTGAAAGGTGTTTCATATTCTATGCTTAAGGCCTGATTTGTCTTGCGTTTTTTTAGTCGACAAGGTTTTTCTTACTTTTACGGTTCAATATAAATATACTAAAAAAAATGTCCTTGCGGCCAGTGCCGGGAGGAAGAGGTAGCTTTCATATTCATTATTTTTTTAAAGCAAGCTTATATTATTCAAACACCGAAGTTCACTAGATTAATTTAAACACAATTATTCTAAAATTAATCGTAATTATAGGAGATTCAATACTAATTTTTATCAATACTAAATAATTATGAATGAGAATTTCGCGAAATTAGTCAGCTCTGTCCAAGCATTTTTATTTAAAGTGACTTATATTTGGTTACCAAATTCGGCGATATCTTGAAGTTCCTGCCATTTTAAGACAACATGGTGGATGAGGCTAACGAGTGAACTTGGTCGAGACCTTAGTAATTCCTGTGCACATGCTCACTCACATCGGAATTGGTTGATATATACAAGTGTTGTCGCAGGCAAAAAATCAGATTTTTCAAAATGTCACCCACATTATAAATTGAAGCTGCTATATCTAAGCCATTTTTTAAGATAAAGACAAAACAAAAAATGCTCCGGAATACTTACATCATGGTCAATTACTTAGGAAAGAAACCTTTTTGAATTTCTAATTTTTTTGCACCTCACTTTAAATATAATTTTTTATTTAATTTAATGGCCTCCATTTTGAAACAAGATGGCTGATGAAGCTGGACAGCGAACTTGGTCGAGACATTACTATATACTATCCACATGCCTTCTTACATCGAAATAGGTTAATAAATACGCGTGTTATCACGTGACAAATGTCAGATCGTTTCAAAATGTCAGCCATGCTAGAAATTCAAAGTGCTATAATTCAACCATTTTTTAAGATATATACGAAACAAAAACTGCTCCGGAATCTTTGTATCAAGGTCAAACACATAAAAAAAATCTTTTTCATTTTTCAATTTTTTTGATAACTCATTTTAAATTTAAAATTTAAATTTTTCTTAAATGGCAGCCCTTTTGAAACAAGATGGCGAATGAAACTGGCCAACGAATTTGGTCGTGACATTGGTATGTACTATGTACACACCAAGTTTCATCCAAATCGGCTCATAAATACGCCTGTTATGGCGTGACAAAAATCAGGTCGTTTCAAAATGTCAGTCACAATAGAAATTCAAAATGCTATAACTCAGCAATTTTTTGATATAGACGAAACAAAAACTGTTCCGGAATCTTTGTATTAAGGTCAAACACACACAAAAAAAAAATCTTTTTCATTTTCTAAATTTTTGGTACCTTATTTTAAATTTTAAATCTTTAAAAAAAAATTAAATGGCCGCCATTTTGAAACAAGAATACGGATGAAGCTGACGAACGAACTCGGTCGAGACATTGGTACGTATTATGTATACACCAAGGTCCATCGAAATCGGTTCATAAATATGCCTGTTATCGCGTGACAAAAATCAGGTCGTTTCAAAATGTCAGCCACGCTACAAATTCAAAGTGCTATAACTCAGCCATTTTTTAAGATATAGACGAAACAAAAACTGCTCCAGAATCTTTGCATCAAGGTGAAACACATAAGAAATTTTTTTTTTCAATTTTCCGATTTTTTGATACCTCATTTTAAATTTTAATTTAAATTTCTTTTTTAATGTTCCCTTTTGAAACAATATGGCGAATGAAGCTTGCCTACGAACTCGGTTGAGACATTGGTATGTACTATGTACACACCAAGTTACATTCATACCGATTCATAAATACGCCTGTTAACGCGTGACAAAAATCCGGTCGTTTCAAAATGTCAGCCAAGCTAGAAATTCAAAGTGCTATAATTCAGCCATTTTTAAAGATATAGACGAAACAAAAAATGCTCCGGAATCTTTGTATTGAGGTCAAACACATAAAAAAAAATATTTTTCAATTTTTTGGCACCACATTTCAAATTTTACATTAAAAAAATTTAAATGGCCGCCATTTTGAAACAAGATGGCGGATGAAGCTGGCCAACGAACTCGGTCGAGGCATTGGTATGCACTATGTATGCACGAAGTTACATCCAAATCGGTTCATAAATACGAGAGTTACAGTGTGACACGATCGTGGGGTCATGAGCGATGAAAATATACCAAAATTTTTTGAAATCGCTTTCCTTCGAACGGCTGCAATAGGTAGCTTTTTGTAATGAAAGCTACATAAAAAGAATGTTGTACTATAAGGCTATATAATAAATGCCTAAATACCCATTATTCTTAAGTGCTTGGGATGTCTAATTTTTTAAAATTACATGTTACTGTTGTAAAATTAACTTAACTGAATTTTTAAAGAAATTGGATTATGCTACTTGTTTTCGTGTAATGATAGTTTAATGACGAAAAAGAAGCGTAATAGTGTTAGTCTGTTTCAAGCGACAAGGTATCGCTTACTTTTATGATTCAAGTGAAATATATTGTTTAACGTTAAAAAAAAAAAATATGTTGCAGAATATAGGCCTTTATAAAAAGATCAAATTTAGACGAGCAGGAGCGTAAAAGCTCGTAATTGTTTATGTACAGTCGTGGGGAAAAAAAGTAAACACCCCCTTCTAACTTCTCAACAAATTATCTTAGAAGAAAGTTACTGGTACCGTACGATTGGAAATAAAGTCTACTTTTAAATGATGTATATAAAATTTGTTTAAGGGGCCATCTACATATCAAAACGAACCATAACTTTGTTTTTTTCAATAGCAGTACACAATTCTGACACCATAAATGAACTCTACACCTTTCAATTAGCCTATAAACAAATTTTTAAGCAATTCGTGCCGTAAGTTTCCGAGAAATTAATTGTTTTAAAACGAGCGTATTTTAAGGGCTGTATCCAAATTGAAGTTCCGAACTCAATTGTTAACCTAGAGAGCCGCCTTCTTGATCAAGGCCCCTTAAACCATCCTTTTGCCGTTTTTTAACCCTCTGTCTACCAGAAGGGTCCAATGGACCCGACATGTATATTCAAAATATCTATTCAAACCAGAAAATTTTTTCAAAACAAACTAAATGTATAAATCAGACAATAATAAGTTAAATAAACAAATTAAATAGTTTTAAGTAAAAATTCTGGTGTAGAATGTTTTTATAAAACTTGAGTAAAATTTCCGGTAGTTCTAGGGTTAAGCATAATTTGAAAACTACTTGGCAGAAAAATGTGAAATTTTGGATTTCCATAAAGCAGGACTTAATAAATCTAAATCCATCAAAAAATTTGTATGCTGCAATTCATAATTTTTTTGAATATTAATTTCATAATTCATAATTCATATCATAAAATTTTAAAAATTGCAAATTCAACGTATTTATGTTTGGGTATATTAGTATTATTGTTACACAAAAAATTAGCTCATTAGGAGCATAATTTCAGGAGATATAAATAAAAACATGAAAATGTAATTTAACATTAGAAGTTCTAAATTTTGAATGTCTATAATTCGAAAACTTATTATTCAAATGACTTGAAATTTGGTGTCTAGGCATAGTTTGAACCGAAGATTTGAAATATCTCGTTAAATTTGGGTACTGCCATTGAAAAAAATGAAGTTTGGATTCGTTTTAATATGTATATGCCCCCCTAAGCAAATTTTATACACACCATTTAAAAGTAGACTTTATTTACAATCGTCCGGTACCTGTAACTTTCGTCTACGATAATTTGTTGAGGAGTTAGTAGGGGTGTTTACTTTTTTTTTCACGACTGTACGAAGACTGTCTCATTTTAAAAATTTTATACTAGTGTTGCAAAATTAAATCAATTGAAAGTTTTAAGCCTTTCAGGGGCAGAGAAGTTCTGTTCGTAAAATGATGATATAATTGACTGACACCAGAATATTCAAGCGAATTTCTTATTAAATAACAAAACGCTATTTTGCACTTTAATTACAAAAGGAACATTTTATTAAAATATTCTTGGCGCCCGTAGTCAGTTTTGGAATTAAAATTAGGTGGCTAGACCCTCTAGCCACTGCCCCTGAAAGGGTTAAAAGAAATTCGAATATACTCCTTTTTGTAGTGCATCGATTGTTAGATGAAAAGCAAAGTAAAACACTATCATCCTATTTTACAGGATGCTAGTGAATAAGTAGCGTCCCCGCCCCCTCTCAAAATAAAATAAGTTAAAAAAGATTAAATATTTTAGGCGAAAAACTCGTATAAAACTGTTACTATCATTATACTGTTACGTTATTCAATTACTAATCACGTCTTCTAATTATTAAAATACTTAAAATCTTCTTAGGGATTTTCTACATATAGAAATTAAAAAAAAAAAACTTAAAAATTTCCAATGTTTTTGCATATTTGGATTCGTCCGAAAATTGCACTTTTGGTTAACAGATAATAAAGTTTTCAGCTTTAAATTTTGGAAGTCCTAATGTTAAATTCGTTTATATTGGTTGTAAAACACATTGCAATACAGGTAGTTTTTCAACATAACTGAATTACTATTTAGCGAATAAGCTGCAATTTTATATTGGAATATATCAATCTTCTAGAACTCGATTTCCGTTTAAAACGTCAGTGGTTAAAATTTATATTGTTCTTGAAAATTAAATTTCGAACAATATATATTTTAAAATTAATAAAAAAAATATGAAACACAACTTAAAAATTGTTCGAACAGCATCTATTTCTAGAACCTTCAAATATGCTAATTTAAAATTACAGCTAATTCAGACAGGTAGTTTTTGAGCTTTGTTTAAAACTATCGGCATGAAAATCTGTTTTACATCGATTCAATATGAGATTTAAGTTTAGGAGTTTCAAATTTAAAGCGAATGTAATTTCTAAACAGCTTGGAGAAATGACTTCACAGTTTGTATCCTAAAATACAATTTACAAAAAATCCAAACATGATGTCAAAAACAATTGAAATAAAATTTTAAATTTTGGTATATGTTCTATATGTAGACGTTACCTAGGTAATAGTTGAGTACATTATTATCAATCGCCTGGTGCCAGTCGTGTTTGTATATGCTGATTTACGACAGAATTATTATGGAAAGTTTTTCTTTCTCCCGATAGTTCATTTTTGAAAATTCTTCAATATTTCGTAGAAAATAAATAATATATTATAATTTTTGAGTAATTATGTAGAGTTTCATTAAAAAATCACGACAGAGAAAGAAAGTGATGACACAAATATGTTAATGTGACCTAAAAATAAAATATATCATAATATTGTACAAATATAATTTTAACCTATTTCTTCTTCAAAGGTGTATACTTCCAAAAGATTACAGTCCTCCTGAGACATGGATAAATGAAGAACAAGAACTAAGTGTTGACGGCGAGAAAATTGATATATGGGCGGCGGGACTTGTCATATTTTACTGCTTCTCCGACCGCTGGGTGGAAAAAAAAAGAGAAAGAATGTCTCTTACGTCGAAAATATTCTTTGAAACTAAAAAATGGATTTGTGACATATATCCTTCGATATATAAGTGTTTACAGGTAAGGGCCTATTTAAAAAAAATTACATACTTTCTTTTAACTTACAATTCTGTTTGTATATTTGTACGTGGCAGTCAAATCTTGTTACTCATTTTTTACCCACTGGCTGTGGACAAAGAGCTTTGAAATTTCGAATATATAAGTATTCCTGAGTGCAATAAAAAAATTAATCATTGATATTGTGAAATTCGGCCCCTAAGGGGTGCAGCGGTAGAAAATTTAAAATTTAAAAATATCACCCAATCCCATAAACCAATAGAATAAAAATATTGATACTTGATATGTCTATATAGTAAACACCTGTTTTGGAATTTTTCGAAATTTGACCGCAAACTTAGGTTCTGAAGCCAAGTGGTCTCCGATTTCAAAAGATATCGCAAAAACAATACTTAAACTTAATGGTTACTCATGGTTAGTTGGATTTCTTATAGAAAAATCCGTATCAGCTTCAAAAATGAGTATTGTTGAAAAGTACTAATAACAAAAGTACCATAATAGCGCCAAATTTAGGCCAACTTGGCAAAATATCGCGAAATTTGGTAGTGCATTAAAAAAAGATATATTTTATCTACCTTTTAGTGAATTTTAGTGAAAGATTGTTTATTATTTTTCTTACCTTTATATTATTAACATTGCTTTACCAAATTTCTCTAATCTATATAATAAAAGAAATATATTTGTGTGTTTGTGTATAGGTGTCTGTAATGACTATGAAAATCTATCACTAAAAAAAATTTGTTGAAAATCAGTAGGCAATTGGCCCAAAACTCCGTAGGAAATTCGCCCATTTCTGCAGATATTTTGAAGAATATCTTAAAAAATTCTGGAAATATTTTTAAGGTAAATCGGAATCTTCAAAATTTCAACAGATTTCTGTAGAATTCTGGAGAAAGTAGAGATTTCTTCAGATAATCATAAGATTATTTTTAGTGGGTGGTAACGTGTATGAAATACAAAAATATAAAGATGCTCTGTTTTACCTTATCTCTGTCAATAAGTCGTTATAGCCATGGCGTATTCAGGAAGTGGGTTCAGATGCTCTGGATATCACTAATTTTGTTCTGTTATTTTAGATTTATTATTTTTGCTATCGAAGCCGAAACTGTGAATACATACGGCGATTTATATTTTAAATATTGAATAGTTTTTGGATTTCTACCCTGCCTACGCTGTAGTTTATATAATCTTTCCATTAGGACAACCAGTTAGGAATTGTTCTAACTGAACTATTGTTAAAGAAAACAGTAAAAATGATTTTTATTTTAATTTTCGATAACGGTTTTATATTGAGCTTTGTCATGCAACAATGTATACCTGAATGTATACTTGATTAAATTTATGTTTATCGGGCTTCAAGAAAGGAGGGAGAACATTGATAACTAAGAATCTGTATTTTACTAATAGAATCAATAATACGTGGCTGATTATGAACTATGTTTATTACAGGAAAACTTCTTTAGTTCTTTGATCAGAAAAGCCCATCCTGCCTGCGAGATCACAAAGGAGGATTGTGTCATGGCACTTAACCTTTTGCAAGGGATTTTAAGATATAGTCCTGAAAACAGGCCATCAGCAACAAAAGTATTGGACCATTCTTTATTTTCGAGAAAGTTGAGAAGTAGTAATATGTTACAGTCAGATGAAATATGGATTATTAAGCAGTCAGACACATGTAAGTTTAAGAGAATATTTAGTGCTTTATATGTATTAGTTTAGATGCTTTCGTATATAGTTTTATACGAAATTTGTTCGTATTTATTCGTATTTTTTATACGAAATTTACTTGAGTTTTATTCGTATACAGTTATACGAAAGCTTTCCTTTCAAATTCCAGGCGAATTTCATATTATTTATTTTAATACTGTATTTTATGAAAACCATTTAATACCCCTTAACAATTTCACAGATAGTTTAGAAGATAGTTTAGAGGATAGATGCTTTTTATTATATATATAATATATTTTAATAAATAACCTATAAAATTAATCTTTTCTTATTAATTAATCTTTTTATATAAATACATAAAGGTGTCTCCTTAACATGTTTTTTCCTTAAATGTTGTGTTGATTAATTCGAGAGTTGACACAAGAGCTCGAGAGTTGATTTCAATTTGAACTTTCTATTTGACCCAGATTTTTCAAGAACATTCTTCCCGTGAGTTTTGGGAACCGAAATGACCAATTTTGTTTTATGCACAATCATTCCTATAATAGAGTCTTTGATTGGATGTAATCCATTTGTAGGTCACATTGAGGTTTTCAGCGAAATGAATTAAAGTCAGTTTCATCAGTTCGGAACACAACGGTTTCAGGGTTACCGTCTGATAAAATAGCCCCTTCATCAGAAAAGTTGTCTCCAAATTTTTTAGAATTTAACCGCTTACATGTTTTTCATTAAATGTTGCGTTGATTATTTAAAAAATACTGCCCTTTTTTGTATGACGAATATTTAAAGAGAGAAGTTAAAGTCACGCTGTTTGATTCTTTCTTGGGAAAATATCCAGGGTTTTCCAATTTTTGTCTCAACGATTGTTTTTTATTCACTCGATTACAGGCTTTTATGACTGCGCGATTACGGATTGAGGTTGTCCATTTGATTGACTGCACGCTCCTGTTTTTTAAGTTATATTTACATGAAAATTACTAATGATAATTAACTATTATAATTAAATAATGACTGCAAATTACTATTTTTCTCTCCAATGTCATTAAATATTTTAGCGCTCGTAGTGTATCAGCTTGAATGATTATCAATTGGTTGAATGATCAACTAATAAGAAAAGGGCATGTTTACAAACAAACACTTCCGTCAGCCAATCTACCACTACATTTTTAGTAGGAGAGCCGTTGAACATTTTTGAGTAGGCATTTGAGGCACACTGAAAATTTGTGCAACACTTCTTTTGTAATGCCTGAATACAAAATCGAATGTCTGGCTAAAGGATCGTGGCCCAAAACCTGTGCCAGACACGTGCCACGTGCCATTTTTTGACACTACCCCAAAAATATTATTTGAAGCACGCTGAGATTGAAACAGAATAATATCTATACTTAGAAAAAAATATTTTGAAAATGACAGACACTTTAGTCGGCCCAAAAACTGTGCCAGACACGTGTCAATTGCCATTTTTTGACACTGCCCAAAAAGGGATTTGAGGCACGCTGAGATTGAGGCACAATAATATTTATGCTTAGAAAAAAATATTTTGAAAATGACAGACACTTTAGTCGGCACAAAAACTGTGCCAGACACGTGTCAAGTGCCATTTTTTGTCTGGCACAGGTTTTGGGACACGATCCTTCAGCCAGACATTCAATTTTGTATTCAGGCATTACAAAAGAAGTGTTGCACAAATTTTCAGGGTGCCTCAAATACCTTCCCTAAAATGTTTAACAGCTCTTGGACTATTTTGTTACAGCGATCACTGCAGGAATCGTCTTGGCGACGTAGGACAATCATATTATAGATCTGTTAAACGTAGATAAATCAAATTCCCGGAGCTCATGTGTACAGTAGGAGTAATAAAGAACGATCAGTTTTTCTTGCTTACCCAACGTAATTTGACCTACAGTGACGTTAGCTGCCCTTTCCTTATAGCTAAATTTGTACATAATGCACATTTAATGCCTTATGACAAAAATGTAAAAAAAAAAAAAAAAAAAAAAGATGAATGTTTAATTATAACAATAACATAGTATATTTGTTTGCACTCAACTTCTCGAGTAGTGACTTCTTTTTTTGAGGTTGTTAAAGCTTTGCTTCTTTGTGGAATTGTATAAATAAATATTTAAAAAAAAGTTTCCCTCCTGAACAAGTTTAAAAACATATTTAAAAACAAAAATTGAAACGTATAATAAGAATCACCTATTTTATCATGCTTCATTTAACAAACATAGATTTTTTTCGTTCTTTATTGAAATACACGTCACACATAAGAAATAAGATAGTATAAAGGATTTTTTAATAAACCCATTTTTAAGATTAGAAAAATGTGTCAGTATAACTATAATAATAAGGGTGAATCCTTTTTTATAGTACTACTTGCTTTAAAATACATGTTACTTGTTTTAAAATATTTGTTACTTGCTTTAAAATACTGGTTTAACGCATTAAGACAAAGTGTACGTGCTTTAAAGTACATAACGATAATGTTTAATCCATTAAATTTCAGAAAATAGATTTTCAATTTAAATATGTTACAGTGTTAAAAAGTGTGCGCTGGGTTGACCTAAACTTTAATGCCGCGATACCTGACACCAAATAATTGTGAAATTTTGTTCCAACATTTGAACATCCGGTGTAGCCAAAGGTCCAAATGTGGGAACGAGATTTTAACACCTTATGGTTGCAGCTAATGTAGTACCTTTGAATGTATGACATTGTACATGATATTTTATTATCATTTACATGATATTATCAGAAATTTTAGTCCAGAACATTTTTACTATTCATAACAGCGAAAGATTGATATTTAAATTATTCTAGCGTAAAACAACTAGTAACTGACACCTGAAGAATTCTTTCTTGTACAAATCACTATTACAATGTTTTAAATACATTTTCTACTTTTACACTTCATAGAGATCCATAAAAAAATTACTGATGAAAAAATTTTGAAAAGTTCTGCTTTTTATAACTAAAAATTACATGTATTTTTTATAAATAGGGTCAATACTTCCATTAACTGACACCATCTTTTAAAAAAAAACCAATAACTGAAAATAAGATACAACAGTTAAGAGAAATTAGTTTCCTCTAGATAGCATTACTTTGTAGAATTTTACAAGAAAATACTTATTTGAGTTAGATTTTTACTGAAGAATCAGTTATTGGTTAGGTGTCAATAACTGGAGATTTCACCACATTTTTATTTTAAATGTGTACAGGGTGGTTATAATTAAACTTCCCTTATAAACAGCCTCCTACAGCGCAAACGGGTGAACGGAATGCAATGAAATTTGGTATATAGACTATACATGAGATGCGCTCACGGAATTTCGAAAAAAAAAAAATAGTTCGGCGCTTTTCCAGGAAAAAACATTAAATTTAACACAATAAACGGCCAAAACAGCCGGTTTTGCATTTTATTACTAATAATTCTTGTTCTTCATTGTTAATATTGTTTTTGTATTCCGTTTAGGTCGTTTATTGTGTTATATTTAATATTTTTTCCGGAAAATGCGCCATCTGGTGGACATTTTGGAACTATTTTTTTTTCGAAATTCCTTGAGCGCATCTCGCGTATCCACCAAATTTCATCGCATTCCGCTTACCCGCTTGCGCTGTAGGATGCGGTTTATAGGGGAAGTTTAATTATAACCACCCTGTATTTTTGAAACTCGAAACAACATTACAATTTTTCTTTATTTGACCATCTGAGTTTAAATTATTGCTAGCATTAAGCATTATGTAGTTAAAATGCTTACAGAATGACAATGATCTTGAATCCGACCGGAAATGCTAAGCGAAAACGGCTGCCCAGTACCAATTGGAGGACACTTCCGTTTCAAGACTGGTCAGAAAGGTAGCAGCATATATTACTGTAAGTACATACCCGATAACGAAATTCCACCAGAAAAATAAAAAAGCTAAATTCAATAGGTTTAAGACAAGGATGAGTAGGACAGAGAGAGTTTAGGTGTTTAATGACTGGGTGAGCTGGAGCGTTTAATGTATCCGCCGATTGCGGGGGCTTCGATTTCATTACGTAGCTCTCTACCTTGTTAGTTTGATATGGTATTATATATTTTTACAGATCTATCAAGGTTATTTATTTTTTTACTGCAAGGATCCCAAACAACGAACCTTTTGTTGCAACAAAAGTATAGTTTCGTAAACACTCATGAATAATAGACTGTTTTATAGATAAATTTCACTAGATTTATTTTATTATTGAGTTATGTTTAACAATGTATTTATTTCATTCATCCTTTAAAACATAATTCCCAATATTTAGATGAAATAAAATGTCCTGATAACAAGAGAGAGATTAGTCAAGTTTCGGCCATCCAGTCTTCTAAAGTTGCTGACCGAATTGAGGAAGTTACTGAGTTAGTGCCAGACTTTAGAAATAGTGATGCAGAAAAGAAAAATACGAAATATGGTGAAAGGCATGAAGATACGGGATTCTTACCTATCCAAAAGGAGATGTGCGATGTACAGTCTAGTGAAGGTATCATGTGTTATTTTTTTTTTCTATTAATAGTTATAAAAATATTTTCTTTTCTCAGCGAATTCCATTAGCAGGTTCACACAAAGCGTAATAAATTTAATTCAAATGATAACACAGGTTTTGTAACTTTTAGATCATTAAGGTGCACATAAGCAACTTTACATAAGTGTTTTAAAATGAAACTTTAACCCTTTATACTCCGACGGCACTTTAAAGTACCATTAAAATCACTTGTTATAAAATTCATTTAAAACATCGATTATTAGTAATATAGTTTAGAATGAGCAGCAGATTTTTTTACTTTGTCTTATTCCAAAAGCTTTATTGGTTGATCAAAAAGCAAAATATTCTTTAAAAGGATGATTTCTTCTCCATTTGCATCTCTTTAGCTATCTTGACATTGAAAGATTGTGGGTGAAAGTTTCAATTCGGAATTATTCCTATATTTCTATTGTAAGAGCATTATATTTGTACATTACCTAAGTCTATAAAATACTAAAGATATATTTTAAATAAAATATTTGAGTGAAGTTATAAATATTGATAAATAAAATCCCTAGAAATACAATTTTAATTAATTAATTTTAATTAGAATAATCCTCCTAAAATTTAATAAATGTTTGTGTAACTTTTCTAATGTTGTTAAAAATTCACAAAAAATTATGTATAAGATTAAATTTTCATGAATTAATAATTTGAGACATAAAGGGTTAATTCATTATCCCAAACATAAAATATTGCGATTACTACAAAGTACTCGCATAAGATTCACGTGTGTCATCAGTCGCTACATAAATTTTGGTCGAAACCCTCGTTTTGTGCTTAAATGTTATGCATAGAATAATAGAATCACACTTTTTATTTTTTATTTTTGAGAAACGATAAATTTATAGTTTAGCAACTACCAAAGCAGTGTGAAGAAATAATTGAAATATCTTTAGTAATTTGCAAGAAAAACATACTTAAATATCAGATCTTTTTCGTATGATTTCGAAAATGATGTTGACCTGCTAATGCAATTTTCAAATTGCTTATTTGTGTTGTTTAAAACAAAAGAAATAAACGATAAATTAAATATTTTCCTTTTTAATTTTTATGTTTCAAGTAAACCTAATTAATTGATTGTACATCTGAAATAAATTTAATTGCAGCTTACACAGTATCTATGTGTTTTCGTGCCTTTGTGAGATAATTGTAAATTTTTGCTTTAAAAAATTTATATCTATATTTAATTTCTGATATCTAGCTCAAATTACGTAATATAATAAAAAAACTATAATTTTATTTGAGAAAAAATCAGTTTTAAAAATTAAACAAATAATCACTATTAAATTCGAAAATTGTCATTACTAAATCCTTGAATTGCCGTTAATATAACTCCGAAACAGCTTGGTTATGACATTTCAAACATTAACACTCTTTTAGGACTAAAGCATAACAATCGGAAGCTTATAGCATGCTTGTTCTAAAAAGTCCCAAACAATATTTATAACTCATTTAACAAAGTTAAATTATTAAATATTTATTTCAACAATAAAAAAAGGAACGTAACAAGTACACTGATGAAATTTCTGGAAGAAGAGGATATAAAAAGAGTTATAATACAAAAGTAAAAAAAAATAATAATAAAATAATAATCGCTGCTTACAAGAACATGTGGCAATGTGCAATTAAACATGGTTCTCAATGTAGAATTCCCATCTAGCGGAAGAGCTGATCAAAAAATTGCTGCGTACTTTAAAAATGTCAATCACCTCTTGTGAAAGAATTTAAATAATTGTAATTCGAAGAAATATTTTTTATTATTTCTGAAATGTCCCAAATATATAAAAAGTTGAGAAATTCAATATAACCAGATAATCGTTTCTTTTACTGTACATCTCCTCATTTCTTAAAAATAAAGATATCATTTCATAAGTCTAAGGTCTCGGACAAGCCTTGGTAATGGTATTTACAACTTTTCATTTAAAAAAATGAAAATTAATTCTTTTCATACATAAAATAGTGCACAAGTTAGTATTTAAAAAGAATTGTTGGCACGTATTTTAACCTCTTCAGTTCCGAAGCTAAAATAATATTACAAATGCTTATTGATTGGTTTTTTACAAACAAAATGACATCGCAAATGACAGAAAAAATGTCTTTTCTGAAATTCATCCTTTAGGATCTTGGTAATTTAGGTTCAACAATATGGATTAAAGACTACAAAACCCCTTAAAAATATAATTTTTATAACCATCAACCTAAATAAACGCAATCACAAATTTAAGAGTTTTAAACAAGCAAATATCTACCAAACCTCAAGAATTTATTTTGAAAAATATTTAAATTAAATGCTATGAAAATTTCTAACTTTCTTACGTACTGTCTTTTGGGCATTTTTATGCATTTTGCAAACTCAGATGAAAATAACATTTATTTTGTGTGGGAATCGGCTTAGATGCTGCCATTTATTCGTTGGCTTTGAACGCAAAAAACATTCAGCTATTAAGAAGTGATGTGAAAATATAAAAAAATCGGACATTTTAGTTTTTATAAGAAAAAGAACAGAGGCCCCCGTATGAGCAGGCTGGGACCGAAGAGGTTAAGCATTCATGCTTGCTTAGCTTAATTCATAATTTTCAGCCAGTCATGTAATATTTTCCATTATCTGAGGATAAACTTGATCCAAATCTATTTATTACACTAACTATCTAAGTAGGAATAGAATTAAATGACTAAAATAAGAATTTTTTAAACATTATTCATACACACTTATTTTTCCATTAATTTTTTTCAGGTTTGAAAGAAGTTAGCAAGGGGAATATATGCAAAAGAATTCGAAATGCGTTTAATAATTTGAGAAAATTTTTCAGAAAGAAAAAATATAGTTCTACATAAAACCTTTTCAGAAATAGACCATTACATGGAGTTGGAAAGCAATAGAATATCACAAATCAATATCCTTGGAAGACAATAGCATATTCTGAATCTGCTGGACGTGGGGTTTTTCCAAATTCATGTGCTTCAGAAAACAGGACTCAAAATTCTTTTCAGTGAATCTAAATTAAACCCAGTAAAACCAATGTATATATTTGTATCAATATTGTATCTTATGTGGCCCCAATAAATCCCATGTTCCAGCCCAAATGTAGTCTGATTTATTTCATGTAGTAGACCTTTTGTATATTAATAAGGGAACAGTTTACCTTTTCAACAATTTTGTTTATTTTTAAAAATATGGTTCAAATGATAAACATTTCAATTTTCAACTAAAAGTGAATTTTGGAAAAAAATTTAACTGCGTATTTGATTAAAATTTTTAAAAAGTAAAAAAAAAGAAAAAAAAAAAGAAAAGGCGTTTTTAAAATACGTAATTGTTTTTTAAATATTGATATTTTCTTCCAATGTTTTTTTTAAGATTTTCAAATGTGTATTAGACAAGACTGCGCATGGATTTTTAGATACATCTAATATTACACTTAATATAATTTTTTTACTGATATATATATATAGTGAAAAACAATGAAATCTATCAAATCTTCATATACTTTTATTTTTTTTAAATAACAAAAAGACTAAAAGCTAATTCCATGCACAGATTTATCACATATATAACAAACAACATGCGCAAGAAAGTTTAAACCTCTATCTCAAATCCAAAAAGAGCCTAAGCATTGTATAAACTGGAAAGTGACGAAAATATTAAGATAGAGAAAAAGCCGTTTAAATTTTTTATTTGTATGGGTGCGCTGGGTGTATTAAGGCTGTGCTGAAATCAAAAGGGCAATTTTATGACATAAGTTTTAATTTATTTTTGCTCGGAAATGCATGAAACTAGCAGTTGTTGTCGTTCAGAAACTATGTAATCGATCTGGGGTTTTTTTTTTCCATTTTTTTTTGCAAACGCAATACATCTTTCAGAAAATAGTGTAAAAGTGGGCGTTTTGAATCGAATAAATTTAATCGAAAGGAGAAAAACCACTCAGGAAAGGATGAAAAACGTGTTTGTCACGTGATCAAAATCCAATATAACTCAATAGGTAATTTATTGATCAAAAAATGGAAAACACAGTTTGATTCGAAATTGGTTACATGGTCAAGGTTCCAATTTTATATCTTTGCGTTAAAAAATGAATTTGTAAATGTGTCACAACGTTTTGCGCTTTTTGTGCAGAGCAGTTGAGAACAGCCTTAACAAAATTTACAATATTTTGCGATATAATTGCCGTATGGGTTAAAATGAGGTGTGAAAATCTTTACAATTTTTGAAAATGAAAATCGATTCTTTGACAAATTTTGTGAAGATTGGAGTTTATAAGAAGAACTGATTTTTTTACTTATTCGCCACTTCGTATTCTTCATATTAAATGCAATATGTGTGACCTTGAAACTGAAAATTTTATTTTCTGTACAGATCCAATTTTTTTTTAATGCCGTGTGTTGTTAAATGCATGTACATACATCTTTCCCTTGAAGGGAGATTTAAGAGTGTAAAATTAACAGAGTTAGCCGAGGGAACATTTTCCCGAAGCAACTGAATTCTCTCATACGCGAGTTTTTGAATTTTATACTTATTAACGTGTTAGAAGAGCAAGCCCCCCCCCCCCCCCCAGGTCAAAATTCGTGCTAGTACTAGCATCAGAAATATGCTAGTTTTTGCTATGTATTGCTTTGTCTGCTAGATTTTCATGCTATTATATGCTTTACAATGCTAGCCAGCATCACAGGCTATATAGCTAGCTTACACAGTAATGGCATGACAAGCTATATACAAGCATTTTATGCTTGTTTGCTGTTTAAGCTCCTTCCAAAGCATGGTGTGGTAGGTACCTTACCGTGCTATTATATGCTTTTTTATGCTTGCCAGCATAATATGCTATGCAGCCAGCTTAGGGAAAAATAGCATCACAAGCTATGTACAAGCATTTTATGCTTGTTTGTTGTTTAAGCTCCTTCCAAAGCATGGTGTGGTAGGTACCTTACCGTGCTATTATATGCTTTTTAGGTGCGTTCGTAATTATATAAATACGTAGCACCTATAGTCGTCGTTCAGTCCGTCCGTCCGTCCGTCTGTCCGTCCGTCTGTCCGTCCGTCTGTCCGTCCGTCTGTCCGTCCGTCTGTCCGCATGTAACAGAACAAAAACTACCCAACCGAATGGTCTGAAATTTCAAATATATGATTGTTGCAAAATTTTGTCGAGCCATTTCAAATTTTATGAAAATCGAATGTATAGTTTAATTACAGGGACAGTCAAAAGTTTTTCTTTACATTACGGCCAATGGGAAAAATTATTGCAAGTGCATTTTAATGATATTACAGCCTTCCGAATGATCTGAAATTTTAAAGATATAACTGTTGCAAAATTTTGTCGAGCCCTTTCAAATTTTAGGAAAATCGGATGTATAGTTTAATTACAGGGACAGTCAAAAGTTTTTCCTCACATTACGGCCAATGGGAAAAATTATTGCAAGTGCATTTTAATGATATTAGAGCCTTCCGAATGATCTGAAATTTTAAAGATATAACTGTTGCAAAATTTTGTGGAGCCCTTTCAAATTTTAGGAAAATCGGATGTATAGTTTAATTACACGGACAGTCAAAAGTTTTTCTTTACATTACGGCCAATGGGAAAAAATATTGCAAGTGCATTTTAATGATATTAGAGCCTTCCGAATGATCTGAAATTTTAAAGATATAACTGTTGCAAAATTTTGTCGAGCCCTTTCAAATTTTAGGAAAATCGGATGCATAGTTTAATTACAGGGACAGTCAAAAGTTTTTCTTTACATTACGGCCAATGGGAAAAATTATTGCAAGTGCATTTTAATGATATTACAGCCTTCCGAATGGTCTGAAATTTTAAAGATATAATTGTTGCAAAATTTTGTTGAGCTATTTCAAATTTTAGGAAAATCGGATGTATAGTTTAATTACAGGGACAGTCAAAAGTGTTCCGTTACATTACGGGGAATGGGAAAAAAATATTGGAAGTGCATTTTAATGATGTATCAGACTATGCGCTTTATGAAGTGCAAAAAATTATACATTCAGTACAATATGGGGTGCAAAAAATAATTATAAAACTAGTTATAGTACGAACGCACCTCATTTGCCACGTTTGACGAGCAATTTCCAACTTGTTTATGCTTGCCAGCATAATATGCTATGCAGCCAGCTTAGGGAAAAATAGCATCACAAGCTATGTACAAGCATTTTATGCTTGTTTGTTGTTTAAGCTTCTTCCAAAGCATGGTGTGGTAGGTACCTTACCGTGCTATTATATGCTTTTTTATGCTTGCCAGCATAATATGCTATGCAGCCAGCTTAGGGAAAAATAGCATCACAAGCTATGTACAAGCATTTTATGCTTGTTTGCTGTTTAAGCTTCTTCCAAAGCATGGAGAGGTAGGTACCTTAACGTGCTATTATGTGCTTTTTTATGCTTGCCAGCATAATATGCTATGCAGCCAGCTTAGGTAGAAATAGCATGACAAGCTACGTACAAGCATTTTATGCTTGTTTGCTGTTTAAGCTTTTTTCAAAGCATGGAGAGGTAGGTACCTTAACGTGCTATTATATGCTTTTTTATGCTTGCACGCATAATATGCTATGCAGCCAGCTTATTGAGAAATAGCATGACAAGCTATGTACAAGCACGTTATGCTTTGTTGCTGTTCAAGAGTCTTCCAAAGCATGGAGAGGTAGGTACCTTAATGTGCTATTATATGCTTTCTTATGCTTGGCAGCATAATATGCTATGCAGCCAGCTTATTAAGAATTAGCATGACAAGCTATGTACAAGCATTTTATGTGCCTTTTTGCTTTTTAAGCTTCTGTCAAAGGATGGAGAGGTAGGTACCTTTACATGCTATTATATGCTTTTTTATGCTTGCCAGCATAATATGCTATGCAACCTGCTTTGATAGAAAACAGCATGACGTACTATGTGCCAGTAAGATATGCTAATTTGCTACACAAGTCTCTTCCAATAATGATGAGGTAGGTACTTAAATGAAGAACTGTGTACTTGTTTTTGCTTGGCAGCATCAAATGTTTATTGTTATTTTTTAATTAATTAATTTATTTTTGTTTTGTTTTAATTACTCGAAAGTATAAATTTGACTATGTTTTTTGAAAATAGATGAAAAGGAAATTTTAATTATAAATTAAATTAATTTTTCAAATCCAGGGAGAGATAATAGCTCTCTTTCACCTCCGCCCTCCCCCTCCCCCCCCACAAACAGAAAATTCTTAGTTTCTCTTTTATTATAAGCTAAGAGAAAAGATTAAATATCAATTTGTTTTTCAAAATCGGAGAAAAAAATTAGTTACATTTCAAATTCGAGGGAGGCTTAATGGGTCACATAAGCCCTCTTCCCTTAACGGAATATTCAGGAGTTTGTGTTATGGAGGTTTCACTGTACATTGCAATTTTTCAAGATGACTATGATGATTTCAAGTTAAAAATTATTCAAGTTCAAATTATTTGTCGTGTACCGGAGATGTTGCACTATTTTAAACTGCATCACTGATTTTTGAAAATTTGATGATAGGAAAAAAAAAAAAAAAAAAACAAAAAAAAAACAAAAAAAAAAAACATGTTTTCTTGTCAAAATGAAATTTTCTTTCGAATAAAGACAGATACTGAAAATACTTGCTCTGATTCAAAAAAGCATAGGCCATGATGTTGAGAAATATTGTTAATCTACGTGAGAGCCAGTTTATTCTCGTTATTATCATGCTTATGATCAAGATAAAAAGTTTTATATCGACTCTGTGTGACTTTGCGTGATTCTTTTTATGGCATATTTCTGCGAGTTTTGACGTTAAATATTTAAATATAGCGGTTAGCGAGAATTTATTTGTTAAAATTAAATTTTTTTATTCATCCATACATGCATCACAGTGAAGTGTAGGGTAAGGGAATGTAGTAAAAATTTCTTGAGATCGTCTAATTGCAAAAAACTTCAAAAGATATTTAGCAGCGCAAAAATGGAATCAGTATTTCAAGAGTCAACAGAAAATATACATAAGGGGCTCACAACCTTAATCGACCAATTCCATTTTGAAAAAGACTGAGATAGTTCATTTAGAAGGTCCATAAAATCTGTTTTATCCACTCCCACAGTGAACCAAGTCTGTTTTCAAATACTTTTTCACATATGAGGTGCATTCAAGTTCGAAGGCCTCCGATAGTTTTTTTATCTACCTACTCACCCAGAAACTATGAAACTGGTGTTACTTCCCTACGTAATCTCCCTGCAGACGTACACTTTCACAACGTCGACGCCATGACTCCATGGCCGCGGCGAAGGCTTCTTTAGGAGTCTGTTTAAACCACTGGAAAATCGCTGAAGCAATAGCAGCACAGCGGATGAATGTGCGGCCACGGAGAGTGTCTTTCATTGTTGGAAACAGCCAAAAGTCAGGTGAGTAGGGAGCATGAGAAATAACTTCAAAGTTGTTTTCACGAAGAAACTGTTATGTAACGTTAGCCCGATTTTCGGGTGCGTTGTCTTGGTGAAACAGCACGATTTCCTTCAGCGATTTTCCAGCGGTCAAAAACTCCAAAAGAAGCCTTCGCCGCAGCCATGGAATCATGGCGTCGACGTTGTGAAAAATATGTACATCTGCAGGGAGATTACGTCGAGAAGTAACACCAGTTTCATAGTTTTCGTGTGAGTAGTTAGAAAAAAAATCGGAGGCCTTAGAACTTGAATGCACCTCGTATTTCATCTATTTACAGACTTGGTTTACTGTGGAAGTGGACAGTAGCGCCAAGTTTTGAAATATATTGAGTGGTTTCAAAGTTTTTTGAGTAAAATAACACATACATTTTCTTCCCTTAGTGCACGTGTGTGTGGAGATAAAGGCAAGGGAGGAGCAAATAACTAAAGATGATAACTCGAAATTACATTATGTTTTTTCAAAGCAAAATATAAAATTATTACAATTTAATTTTAACGACTGGTTTCTTTAGCTATATTAACCTATTTGACAGTTTTTAAACTTGAATTTAATCGCGGCAGTAGCGGAAATGAAAAAAAAAAAGAGTTCTTATTGCTTAAAGAAAAAAAAAGGTCAAACAATGACCGTGAGACGCCAATGAAAGTTAAATATCTCATAAAGAAATGGGGAAAAATTAAAAAGTTCCGGGAAACAAAATTTACTTATATTGGCATAAAATATTGAAAACGGATTCCTTGTGTAAATATAAAAATAAAAATAAATAAAAAAATCCTCTGAAAATACTAAAAATCACATAAAACTTTTGCGAAAAATTCAAAAAATCAGTGTACGATAGTTCTAAATAAACTTATTATTATTAAAAAGTAGAAAAATTTTACTTTATTAGATTAAATATTAAAACCAGATTCCTTTTATTAATTTGAAAAAAAAAATGGCGAAAAACGTACAAAATCCCATACTAAGGCAGAAAACTCTGGACTCTCTCTCTGATGCGGAAAACTCTGGTCAGACAAACAAACATACAAATATCAATTGTTATTATTTTAGGTAAAAGATTTATGAGGAAATGTAAATGTTTGATAAGCTAATTAAAACTGATTTATTTCTAAGAAACATTTTATGTATGTAGAAAAAAAAATATTTCTGTAGAAAAAAAAAAAGATGAAAATTTCTCTAAATGTCTTTTTTCTTCAATTAATCAAATTTTATATTTATTCAAATATGACGTACACTTTTTCATTTTCTAGCGCGCATATTTGCTTATGTTTGGCGAAAAAGAAAATTTTGAAATTAAAAGCATGAAAAATATCATAAAAAATTTCTCTTGAGATTGTATTTGGAGAATGAATTATTAGTAATTTACTATATGAGAAGAGCATTTCACCATGAAAACGTTTTAAAACTCGAAAATCATGTCTTAAATAATCTAAACTTTTAAATTTTCTAGAAATCAGGGTTGTCATATTCAAATTTACCAAATCAGAAATATATATTGTATATAAAAGAAGATATTTGGTCAGAAAAAGCAAGATGAATTTTAAGAACATTTGAAAATTTGAAAATGTAAATATCTCCACGCGCGCGCACACACACACACACACACACACACATATATATATATATATATATATACTAGGGGGCTCTGCCCCCTGCAACCTACGCTTGCCAACCCCCGTTCAGACACTGCAGAATCTAATAGCACGCTAATCTGATGGGTTTTAAAAAGATCAGAGAAGATTGAATTATACTGAAAAAACCTGTAGCGATCTCCCTTTAAACGGGTTTCCATTCAATTTCCTTTGATTGCAAAAATTTAAGGTAGAATCAGTTGCTGTTAAGACATCCAATGGTTGTTTTTGTATTTGGTTAAAGAAGATCAGTTAAACATTTGAAAAGAAGTTAAAATAAAATGAATTAAGTAAACAGAGTCTTTGTCTATCGGTATTTTTTAACAGCGTTATAAAACGATTGACATAATAAAATTACTAAAATTTGCTGCTTTAACCCCTTCAAGGGCGGTTGTTCATTTTTGGACCACTTAATTTTAATTCTTAAAAGCCACATTAGCATCAAAATATTGGGATGAAAATTTCCCCTTCATTAAGTAAGTGAACAAAAGCATTTCTGTATTTCGAAATTTGTTTGTAAATTCTGGTGCCATTCACTGATTTCAAGATTTTACGAATAGAAGTGCCTTGCCCGTGAAAGGGTTAAACGGATATTAATGTATTTATTATTTTAAAGTTTCCTTTCCCATTTAATATTCACGTGTAAATACAATTTTCAATACTTTCCTGCATTTAACACGTGCTCATTTAATGGTAAGTTTTTTTTTCTGTTTTTAATAGTCACATGAAAATAACTTTCTAATCGTTAGGAAATATTATTCTTTGCGCTGTTTGTAAAATTGAAAACAATCTCTATAATAGTAGCCTAAGTCATGTGACTATCATCAACAGCTCCAGGCGGATCCCTTCACTTTTTATATTCAGGGGGCCATTTTGGTACTTTAATGTTAGCCACCCACAGGTGTGATAAGTCGCCGAATATTATTCTATCCCCATTATTTCGTTTATATTATAATAGTCCAAGTAATGTAACTGCCATAAACAACGGGCTGATTCCTTCGCTTTTAATAAGAAATGTTTCCATTTTGATTAAAGAATCAAAATTATTTTTTCGAATAAAACTACATAAAAGTTGCCATGATCATAAAGAATTCCTGGTACTTTTATGTTAGCCGGGTGAAAATCTCGCCAATAGCTCTTTTTTAACTCGCCAGTTAGCATTTTTTCTATTTTTCGAGTGGTAAATTAAAACGGTGCTACTTGGTTATCCCATTGACCAAAAATCTGTCGCCAAACTATAAGATTAAATGCCAATAATGGTTGATCGTAAATGTCACATTCACTTGACTTTAAGGAAGTTACACATGTTCATGCCATCAAGTGATCTTTATTTCACTAATTTATTTGTTCTTTTGTTATTTAAAAAAAAAAGAAAAAAAAATATGTCAATTTGTATAATTTGGCTATTTATATAATTTGGCGAAATTGGTCGACGGGAGAAGTAATAACATTAAAACGTTGCTTTGAAGTGGAAATTAAATCTCATGATTTGTTGCATTGTCACATACGCACCGGGTTTGGCGTGATTTTTTTTTTTTTTACGACAATTTGGCGAAAACCTCATTTTCAAATAACTATAGAACAAAACAATTTATAACATTTTTTGTAAATAAAAAGAAAATAAATTCAAATAAACATTTATTAATAAATAAGCAACAATAGCCGGGTTACCGTGTCAGGCAAAATAACGCCATTTTGGCGCCAATTAGGTACCCCGTTGCATATATGACATCTGTGTCTAATGTTTTTGTTTTCGTTTCGTTTTAAAAAAAGAATGAAATAAAAGCCATTTAATTTTAAAGTGTTCAATTTTAAATGAAAGTTTTGTATTATATAAAATGATAATGAAATACAAATTGAATTCTGAATAAAAGTAATATGATGTATTTCTTAGCATATATTTAAGGGAGACCAAACTCGTCGCCAAATTAATTTAAAATAACCTTTTCTAAAATATGAAAAAAAATATCTGTTATGATTAAAATTTGAGTTGTTATCATTAGAAAAAAAAGTATTTAAAATTAGAAAAAAAAAATTAATATTTCGAAAACTAATTCTAATTTTAAAATTCTAATACCAGTTTTGAGATCTGTGGATTTATATGTGGATACGGATTTGTGGTGTTAATTTCATCGCAAAGTATTCCATATTTTGGGAGAAATCGCCGTGAAACGTAATCATTTGTTTAATCAGTCGTATCATAGAATCGTTACACAAATTCGTTTCAATTCGATTCATTAGGATTTTATATATATAGGGTAGATATAAATTATACTATAACTTACAAAACTACTGAAATGATCCAAAATAAAAATAAATTGAACAAAATGACAACAATATAATTTATTTAAAAACAAACCCGACATTCCACAACACCAAACCATCAAACTTTAAACAATATGAAATAACTTAAAACGTAAAAAACTTAAACCAATGCAGACAGGTGGCATTGCTTATCACATGCTACATATACAATATACATAACATGTTGATTATTGTAAATGTGTAAGATTGTTGGAAAAAGGAAAAGAACATTCTCTAAATATTGACTTTATTGTATCTCTTGGATCAAAAATTTATTTAAGACTTGATTTTATTTCTAGGGAAACACAGTACATACTAATCAAGAAATCACACATAAAAAGATCAGCCATACTGATGTTTAGATTTTAATACAATCATGAAAAAATGTATTAAATTAAACACAAAGAGAAAACCAAGATCAGTCCTTGAATACAATGGTATAGACAAGCGTATTGCAGCTCTCCACGTATTTTCTTATAAATAACCAGCTGAATAAAAGTACAGCCGATTATCCGAACTCTCATTAACCGAACTGTTCAATTATCCAAACACCCCTATTTTTTGTCTGATTTTTTTTTTCTTCAAGACTGCCTTTGAAATCGAAAACGTTTTCTGGATAGAGACCAATTCGCGAAACTTTCCTCTCGAATCTATCTCATTTTTTTTTCGCGTCTGTTCGAAAAAGACTGGCTATTTTCATGCAATTTAGAATTGCACAAAATTTACAGGAAAAGGAAAACGAATGTTATGATAGTACCCCAGGCCCCGCACATACTGAAACCTTTGAAGAATGTTTGCAATCAGCTATGGAATAGTTGAAACGATAGAAGAGTGCTGATCCTGTCCAACTTTTGTATTTGGGAAGAATTATGGTCGTCATATGGTAGTATTGAAAGAATATCTTATTTAAAGCACAAAACCATACAAAGTTTTTTTTTTTGTTTAAATTTCAAATTTTGCAGCTAGTAAATGATAAAAAATACCAAAAACATTTTTTTGATAAAAATGACAAAGAAAAACTAATTGGATGTGCCGATCCCAAAACTTTCTTCTATCTTATACATCCTAATAATTCAAAAAGTAGTTACACATGTTAATACTTCAATATTATTCATTCAATACTATACGAACTTGGATTTTCATCTTACACTTCTGGTTCAGTCAATTAAACGGACTAAAAACGTGTTAATCTATATCATGATATTTGTTAAAATTAATAGTTTTTCCTTATTCTGTTGTTATCTGCTGTTTGCGAATTGCTGGATAGCAGGAAGCGAGTTCCCGCCGCTGCACGAGCCGTCATGATTTTGTCATGATTTAGTTGTCGACATTTTTGTTTAGAAACTTTTTTTTTTAAATCGAGATCTGCAATCGAATTTAAAGAAATTCAGCTAATTTAAATATAGGAAATTTGTGCAATTTCAATACATTTTGATTAAGAACTTGAATCTCTAATTTGTGCCTTTATTTATCATAGATGTTGCATTATTTTCAACTACATCATTGATTTTTGAAAATGTAATGATAGAAAAAAAATCCTGTTTTCTTATGAAAATGAAACCTTCTTTCCAATAATGACAGTTACTAAAAATGCTTGCTCTGATTAAAAAAAAGCACAGGCCATGATGTTAAGAAATATTTTTAAATCTATCTCTCTGTGAGAGCCTGGTCATTTTGGTTATTAGCATGCTTACGACCAAGATGCCAAGTATTATATCAGTTCTCTGTGACTAATGTGAATGAATGCTGTAAATGAGTGAAATTGTCTGTCCTACATCTATTAAATAAGAATTTGAATCTGTTCAGAATGTCTCGTGTAACACAGCTCTTGAGAATTCGGTAAATTTTGACTACTTCCAGACGTATTTACCATACCTATCACGTACGCATTCATATTCTAAATATCTGTTCCAGGCTCATCCATTCTCATCTCCTCAGTGAACGTGAATTTTTAGTATTTTCATGTTCTCTTAGATTTTCTTTTAAGAGGGAGACTCCTGTAAAACGCTGTTTTTTTTCCCCCCCAAGATTTTTTAAAATGATAACGGGAACATTTGTTCAATCACAGTAAAATACAAAATAATATTCACGTTTAAGTCTACAAGAATTTTTTTTTCATTGTTTAAAAAGGAAAAAAAAATGTGCGGCGCTGTAGTTGATCAAACTTGGATCCTACGATTTGTGCCGAGAAACGCCCATGTTCTTGTATTTGACTAAAATCAATGAACCAAATTTTTTTCATTAAACTAAGTCTTTACGCTCAGCATAAATCTACAAATTTATTAGAATAACAATTATATATATATAAATTTTAGAATTTGCTTATGAAAATAAAAAATTATTTTATTTTCAAAACATCGTCAGTTTTTCAATTTTTTGTATTTATTTCTATATTTAGGTTCATTCTGAGCGTAAGTATTTACTTTAATAAAAAAAAATGGTTTATTCATTTTATTCACCTACAAGTAGCTGGGCATTCTCCGGCGCAAATCCTATGATCCAAGTTTGAGAAGCTGCAGCGTCGCCATTTTTTTTCAACGATAATTTTTTTATTGCTTGTAGATTTAATCGCCAATATTATTTTGTACTTTACTGGGACTGAATTAATTTCATTAGAAAAATCTTGAAAAGCAGCGTTGTACACGAGTCTCCTTCCTTAACCCCTTCACGCTCGAATTAAATTACGGTTGAATAATTCAAATTGCTTATTGGCACCACTTTTATTAAAAAGAAATATTCACTTTATTTAATGACAGTAAACACGAAACTAAAATATAGCCAATTTCACTATTTTATAAAACTGGTGGGAATCAAACAATTTGAGTAAAAGACACAGACCGAGAATATGACGTGATCGGGAATTGAGGGGTTAAAGGAACAAGGATCGTTAAAAACCAAATCTTTTAATATTCAAAACATTCATTTAAAAATTGGTAGACTTTTTAATGGCAAGTTCAAGCAGTTAAAGTAAAAATTTAGTGTTAAAATAATGAAAAGTTTTTAAATTATTAAAATTTTAAAATACCGAATAATTGTTATATTTAAAATGCCCCATCCGCATTGCTTTTGAAAATAACATTACTATTCTTTTTGGATCAGGTACTTTTCGGTTATTAGAAAGAAAGTTATCATAAACTGTAGAAGTTCACTGAACCTGTAAAAAGAAAAATATTTTTTATAAGAATACTCTACTTTTTCGTGTAAAATAACGATAGTTTTTGTATTATGTAGAAAACTTAAACATTAAAAGGTTCTTTAAATGGAATTATTTATGCTAACTTTTATTTATTATCATATGAGGGATGCACAGTAAAAATTTTAATAGAATATGATAATTAGGAATGCGCATGAACATTTCAAATTTCATAAATGTGCGAAATTTTTAATTCTGAGAAAACCAGCGTTTAAAGTACACATACATATTTATAACTATATTTTGCAAGTTAAACTATAATATACTAATCAAACATAATTTACTATACGCATACATATGTATCTAAATAAAACATAATTGACTTTACTCGTAAAAATTGAAAAATCAATTTTTTAATCGAATTTGATGTTTTTCAGTGTCCACTGTCCCCTTAATTCCCTTTCAATGTAGTGTTGCGGATCTCTGCTTTTGCTTTCCGTGACTTACGTCACGTCCTCAATTCATTCTTCATAGAAGCGTTTTTAACGCTTTCCAACATAGTTGAAATATGTTTGTCTTCGGTATGCCCGTCTGCCGTATAACTGCCGTCTGTCCGCGCTCTAGCTTGCGTAAATATAGACCGATTGCCACGGAATTCATAGATGTTATTGGGTATCGTTATGTATCATTATGGCAAGTTCGGTATTGAAATTAAAGCGAGTACCGTTTACGATTCATTTACTGGGACACTTAAAAGAACTCCATTACATGACGGTCTGCTGCGAAAAATCGTTTGCGGTGCTTTTAATGATGTTATAGGCTGGGAGGCTTTGCACAAACCATCACCTCATCGAGTTCAAAATTTTAAGATTAGTTTAAACTCTTTTCGCATATCTAACTGTAACTAGTCTGCCAAGTCATGTCTTGATGGAAATCACCTCCAGACTCAATTTTAATGGTTAATTGGTAGGTTTAACATTGTGTTTTCCTGCACACAGTCCTTCCTCTATCCGTATGCTGGGGTGCAGGAAAACACAATACTAAACCTAGCAACCAACCACTAAAACTGGATCTGGAGGTGATTTCCACCTAGATATGACTTGGCAGACCAGTTGCATTTTAATATGCGAATCGAGTTTAAACTAATCCTAAAATTTCAGCCGTGAACGCGATGATATGATGGTTTGTGCGTCGCGGTCTATTACGAGAACATTATTTTAAACATACTTACGGAGCTTACTACACTGTGTTTACGGAGCTCTGTCGATTATGGCGCTTTGCAGAAAAGGGTGGTTTTAGACCAATATCAGATGGGCGTCTGTTTTGCTGCTTTTTTGCTTACGTATTATCCATTCACAATGAATGGATTCACAGGGATACACAAAAGAATTTGGCTGCAGAAGAAATTGACCAATAATTAAATTATCGAAGCATATGAATGAATGTGTATAAAATGAATATAAAATTGTTGCGTTTTCAGTTGAGGTACGCGTTAAATATAATCCGATTGCTATGAAATTCATAGATGTTATTGGCTGTCACTATGGTATGTTTGATATTATAAATTAAGTGTGTACCATTTACGGTTAATTCACAGGCACACTCAAAAAAATTTCGCTGCATGACGGTCTATGGCAGTAATCGTTTTTGGTGCATTTTAGTGATATTACACTACTTCAAACGTACTGAAATGTACACATATCATTGAGGTGTACTACACGTCGCTTACGAAGCTTTATCGAATAGTGTGTACATAGAATATATCGTTCTTTTACAGGGACACACAAAAGAGTTTGACTACAGAAGAAATTGAAGAACCCAAGGCTATGAACAATGATTACGTTTTAATTTGTGGTACGCGTTTTTAAATGGAAATATTTTTTTTTACGTTACTTGGTGTGTATATATTCTATAGATCATATACAGGGCTGCACACAATTTCTTAAGTACAGTTCGGTTTATTCAGAAATTGCTGAATGAAAAGTTTCAACAGTCCTATTCGTTTAGATAATTTTGTGGATGCTATGTAGTATATATACAAATCTATCGATCATATACACATAAACGGGGCTGCACAAAAATAATCGGATATTTTCCGACTATTGATGGTAATAGCTGTAATTGGGGTTTTAAATGCGTTATGCATATTTCAAATTGTTTATTTGGGCATCATGATTCACCTTAATAAACTGTGAAGTGTTGTTACAGTATTCTGAACGCGTTGGAAAGTGTTTCATAATCTATGCCGGATGCCTTATTTTCCATTGTTGTATAAAATTTCAGTAAGAAATTTTGTTTAAGAATTTTCAAAAATAAGTTGCCAGTATATCTTAAATTCATATTCTGGAAAACTATTTTCAAACTCTATAAATAATTTAAATATGAAACTCTTTTACTATGTACTCCTGCATGGGTCAATATCACAAAAGACGTAAAGTCAGTCCGCACAATAAAATTTCTATTTAATGCTATATAATACAATTTTCTTTTTTACATTCTAACAAAAAATATTCTTAAAAGTATTTTCAAGAAATATTATATTCCTTATAGCACTTGTCATTTTCCTGGCATGTCACATTGTGATGTGTGCAAAGTAAAAAGCTTTCTGCTATCATGTACAGATATCGTATAAAAAAATTGCGAATATTTAAAGAATCACAGAAAGCAAATTTACTTATATAGCAAAATAAAAAAAAAAAAAATGTAATTTTGATTTTTAAATCTTTATTATAATGAAACGTTCCTGTGAGTTATAAACACTTTATGAACATGAACTTAAAATATGCATAGTTTAGATAAAAAATAAACAAAAAATTGTGCGTATGGGTGTTTAATTCTGTTCGGTGTAAACTCAGCTGAGTTTATCAGGCAAACTGAGAAATCCGTTGATTGCCGCGATCGCGCAATTCTTTTCCTGGTCAATTGGCGCCTTCTTTACGAAAGCGATTCATTCGGAAAGTCCATAATAAAAATTAAAAAAACTTTTAAAGCATTCAAAAATAACTATTGACAGATCAAAGCGAGCAGTGGCTAAATATAAGCACGTTTATCCTCGGTTTTTCCTAAAGAAACAGCGTTTCACTGTTGCCACTACAGAAGAGTGAAATACATGAATCATTGATATGAATCAATATTCATATGAATGATTCATATGAATAATCATTAAATTGAATCATTAAAACTATTAATATTTGTTGAAAACATTGATAATATTTTTTAAAATATTTATTCAATAAATTACGTAATATTTCATATGTATGTCGTAAACTGACTGCTCGTAAATGTAAACAGTCGTAAATAAAATTGCTGCTTATAAATGTAAACAATAATGAAAAACGCATTTCAAAAAACTTAAAGGCTTTAATATGCTTTAAAAAATATATTTAAAAGCAGAATCAGATGTTAGCTGTATTTTTTTTTTTTTTTTTTTTTTTTGGATGAATCGTTAAAGAGTCATTCATTTGTTTCTTAATTTGCTGGAATTTGAATCTGAAGGGCAACAGTATCGTTTGTTTAGATTTGATTTGTAATAGCTTAATTTTAATTTAGAACTTAATACATTATAAATGGATATGATACACATGTTTTATATGAAAATATGCTGAACAGACATGATTTCAAGTAGAAAAAATTATCATTTAGCTGTCATATGTTAAGATATGTTTTTTATTAAGCCTAACATGGCGTTTAGCTACGGTCGATTCGCACTCTGGAGTGATTCGCACCGGCATCGTTCTGCCGGTCCTCAGCACTCAGCTTTTATTATAAGTAGATAAAAACACCATGTAATATGATAAAATATTTTTGAGCTGAAAAAGGCGTAAAACATTTGAAAGTGTTCTTTCAGAAAATCCCGTTTTTATACGTTAATCCGAACGTTACGTTAAATCAAGAATATAAAATCATGCGTCAAGCATAGACTATGAAACGTTTTTCAACACATTTAGTAATCTGAAACAACACTTCACAGTTTAATAAGGTGAAAGATGAAGTCTAAGTAAATAATTTGGAAAATGCATAACACATTTGAAAATCCAATTTTAGAAATTTCCATCTATAGTGTAAAAATATTTGAATTCTTTTGTGCTGCCCTGTATAGATTGATAAAAACAATACTTATTTATCTACACTACATAGCACACTAAAATTTAGAACATCTCAGAAATACATAGCACATTATATAAATTACGTTAAGCAATTCCCCTTAATAAATGAAATCGTACTCGAGATTTTTGTGCAGCCCTCTATATGTAGAATTTATGCTCACCAAGTTATATATATAAAAAATAAAAATAAAAAACGCGTACCCGTATTAATAATACACTTTAAGCAATTATTGTTCACAAACAATACTGTAACTAAATTATTTTGTGTGTCCCTGTAAATGAACGATAACCATTATGCATGTCATATTCGACAGTAAGCGTCTTGTAGCAGCAGTTAGTAATATATATGTACGCTAGAGGTACATATATCGGGGAAGTTTTTTTTATGCCCCCCCCCCCCTGTACACCAATTTTAATATGTTTAAAATACTGTTAGGGGAGAATAGCTGAATTTAGACAACTTCACTTATTTTTAGGTATAGCTCACATCATTTCAGGAACATCTGCGAAATATCACTACACGTGGACAATCTATTTATCTACTAACTAAATCTTTAGAACAATTTCTTTTTGAAAATCGTAAGTTTTATTTTAATTTGAAAAATTTTGCCCAAAGTGGTCCAAATTCAGCGACTGGTTGCCTAAGTTGGGTACCCCAGCCTCCGAAACTGGACCAAATAATATTACGCTGTTTTAATGAGTAGGGAATATAACTAATTTTATTAAAAGCAAAGTTTGCGATTATTGAAGCAATCAAACAAAACAACAGCAATGAAATATAATGAAACCAAATGTCTGAAAGTAAGCGTAATTATTTTAAATGAAAAGATATTCAAAATATAAATCAAGTTATAATTAAGAATAGGAATTATGAAACTAATTGCCAGTTATTTGAATGTCATGTAAGAAGTGATGCAAGGCTTACACATCAATTTTTTTTGTTCATTTTTTATTCCAGCGCATAAATATTGAAACATATTTGGCAATCTGAACACTGAATCATTTCTGCTATTTTATTTTACTTACAAATTAGGCAAGACCAACCATCAGTCTTGATTTGTTTTTAGATTCTGAATCATAAGACATTTTTTTGCAACAGAAGTTTTCTTTATCTTATGTCTGTAGTCCTTCCTTTCCAATGAAATTACGCCTATTTTTTAAAAATTGATTCTCCTATTACTTTCGTCATTTAAGAGCTTCCTTTTTGTTTGATTAGAATTTTTTTAATTTAATTTTTATGCGATTTTTAGCGCTTTTTTAAGTTTTTAGGCGATTTTTCCACATTAGTGAAAAGAATACGGTTTCTTTTCTTTTAACCCAATATAGTCAATTTTGTTCTCTTTTCAAATAAGTTTATTCGGAATTCGTACAGCGATTTTTGAATTTTTAGCGATTATTTTATGCGACTATTGAACAGCATTTAATGCATCTGCATACCTATAAGAGGGGTTATCGTAGGAGGGACCCAGTTCTGTCGCCAAATGCCACCAAGTTTGTCGCCAAAAGTGACGCCAACTTGGCGATATCTCTAATATTTCGCCAAATTCCCTTAGACTTCCATTGTAAGCCAATAGGGTTTACTTGCTTACAGAAAATCAACAAATTGAGATATATTCCGACAAAAACTAATATTAACTGAAGAGATTATATTAATTCTGTTTAAAGGAGTCCAAGTAAATTAATAATAAATAAAAGTAACATGATACAATGCTTAGCATGATTTTCCAAACATAAACTTTAAGAGAGCCCACAGGTCAAAGGAATTAGATTTGAAACTTTTATCAAATTATAGTAAATTTTGACTTTTGTGATTTTTGAACCTTTTGTGATTTTTAATGCGATTTTTACGTTCTTAGCGATCTGATGCAGTTTTTTGACATTCCGTTTTTGACCTAAAGTACATTCTGCCCTCATTTCAATAAGGTTTATTCGGATTTCGTATAACAGTTTTCGAATTTTTCGGGAATTTTGTATGTGGTGTTTAGTGTATTTTAGCGATTTGCTACCATTTTTCCACATTAGTGAAAGGAATCAACTTGCAATCTCGAACAGAATACATATTTTTTTTCTCTTTTCGAAATTTGCGCGACGATTAAAAATTTTTTCGCGATATGTTATTGTGATTTTCAGAGCTTTTTCCCAATTCCTGCTGATTTTTGACGTACCTGGGCAACGCCGGTTAAGTTCGCTAGTATTTAAATAATAGTAAAAATTTAAAAGCACGTTGTACAACTGAAAACGCGCTTCTAAAAATTATTGTTCGTAGGTTTCAGTAGTTCAATTATTGTTCGTTTTCTTCTGTAGCCAAATTCTTTTGTGTGTACTTGTAAATGAACGATAAATTCTATGCATACCCTATTCTAGAATAATAACCTTGTAGTACATCTCAGTGATATATATCACTTTCAATGTGTTTAAAATAGTTTAAAACACTAAAATACACAGCAAACGATTTTTTTCCCGATAGACCGTAATGTAACGGAATTCTTTTGAGTATCTCTGTAGAGGAACCGTAAAGGCTAAACACTTCATTTTCTTTACCGAACATGCCATAGTAAGCCCCAATAACATATATCCATTTCATGGCAATCGGCTTATATTTACGGGAGTTAGAGAACGACAGACAGATAGGCAGACGGACAGGTAGACGGACAGGCAGATAGACAGACGGGCAGACAGTCAGGCAGACAGACAAACCGTATTCATAAACACTTTTCAACTGTGAAATATTTTTCAACTTTTTTGTTGGAAAGTGTAAAAAACAAAACCTCCCCCCCCCCCCAAAAAAAAAACAACAACAACAACAACAACAACAAAAAACAATAAAATAAATTAAATTAAATTAAAACAGAAATTTTGTATGAAAAGAATGAAATCAATGATTCGTTTAAGTTTTTTAGATGTACATACTTACCCATTATACGTAGTATAGGGTAAGTCTTGTAATCGTTTTAAAAATCGAATACATTTTTTGACCGATTTACACGTTTCAGACACTGGAGATTCCGAAAAACCTATATATATATATATATATGATCATTTACTGTGATTTCTTAACTGTTTTATTCACCTTAATCTTTTTGCTATACTGGCAGCCATGTGCGCGTGGATTTTTGTTAAATACTGAAATATTAATCGGTATGGTGTTTATTATTTATATTTTATATCCTATAAATATTTAAATACGTTTTATTGATTCTTCCATTTCATATTATTTGTTTCTATTCTGCTTTCATTTTTAATCAATTCACTTGATTTTATGGTTGTTTGGGCACAGGGGAAAATTACTTTTAGCTTTAGCTTATTTTTCCCACAGCAAACAACCATTTTGCTTATATCATTGAATTCTGTGCCCTTGATAACGTAATTCAATGTATAAGCTTTTCAATTTTTGTCGGTGTCCACTTTTTTCTTTTTCTTCCATAATTATTCTTATATTAATTTTTTTTTTATTTATTTTTTTATTTATTTATTTTTTTTTTAAATACTTACAGCTTCAATTCATAATTATTGACGGTGGAAGGTTATGTTTAATTAATGGTTATATATATACATATATATATATATATATACCGGGTGTCACAAAAAGGACTGACTGATTTTAAAATTCAATAATTTGCAAACGGTGACAGATATTAAAAAAATTCTTGCAGGAGGGTTATGCATAAGGTCAAAAGTTTTATTACAGTGATTTTCAATTTTAGTTCGATTTACAAACAATAGATGGCGCTGTAAGCAATAGTCGCTGAATTCAGGCTCGATTTTTGGTACTTCGTGGCCCGGATAATACATTTCCATCTCCTTTTTCTGCATGGAACAAGATAAAGGACCAAAAATCGAGCCTGTATTTAGCGACTATTGCTTACAGCGCCATCTATTGTTTGTAAATCGAACTAAAATTGAAAATCACTGTAATAAAACTTTTGACCTTATGCATAACCCTCCTGCAAGAATTTTTTTAATATCTGTCACCGTTTGCAAGTTATTGAATTTTAAAATCAGTCAGTCCTTTTTGGGACACCCGGTATATATATATAAGTGCTGTCGGTCTGTCTGTGTGTGTGTGTGTGCCTGTAAACGCTCTATTTCCGAAGAAATTGAGAAAAAGAATTGAAATTTGGTATGTACTTAGTATGTAATAATGGGAAGAAGCCTATTGAATTTCAGTAACGTCGATTTTCCGAAACTACTTTTTTCGGACTCGGGGGGAAGTATTCGTTCTGATAAAAGGTTTATAACAATTTTCAAAATTGTTTATTTTAAGGAGTAAGTATAAAAGCCAATAAAAGAACATAAATTTTGCATAAGGATTAAGTTGATCAAATAATTAGTTGCCGAGATATTTGTAATCATATTTTCCGGACTCTTCGATTTTTTATGACACTATATTTCATTCAAATTTCAGTCAAAGATATATTTTAATTGAAAATGACACGCTTAATCCGAAGCAGTAAATAGTTAATTAATGTAATTATCATTTTTGGAGTTATAAGGATGTTTCTTTTACGCAGTTCAGTAATAGAGCATTTAAAGTTTATGACGTCATCAAGCCACGATTTTAAACACTCTAACTACCTAACAAATTGAGATAGAGGATTGAAATTCGATATGTACTTAGAATGTAAATGTGCCACAAAGACTATTAAATTTCAGTAACCTTAGTTATCGGGAATTATTTTTTCGGACTTTTAAAATATTCCTTCTGGTGAAGCCTATATAAGTATTATGGTAACCCCCAACGACAGTTTATTGTTGTGTTCTAATATACTCTTGTTTACTTAAAAGCAGTTTGAATTTATAAATAAAGCACAAATCCGCTATCATCTAATTCGTGTTTGTGGTGTTTATATATGTTACCGGCCAAACCCGATTTTAGGCCAAACTAGTTTATCCTAACCCGCATCAGATAAACTAGTTTTATCCTAACGCCCCTAGGATAAACTAGTTTTTCCTAGGCTAAACTAATTTATCCCTACGCACATAGGATAAACTAATTTTTCCTAGGCCAAACTAGTTTGGCCTAACGCTCATAGGATAAACTAGTTTAGCCTGCTATTCGTTGGTCAGAACTAGTTTATCCTAGGTCAATTAAATTTGGCGTGCTTTTATTGATCCCAAAGACCGCTTCGGCGCCAATCTTCTAGTTTATCATAGGCCAATTCAATTTGACGTGCTTTAATTGATGCCAATCAGTGCTAAGCCCGCTCAGAAAAAAAAGAAAGAAAAAGGACTAATTCAAATTTAAATTCAATTTCTCATAAATGAATCAAGTTCACGTTCAAATTCAAAATTTTTCAAACGAATCCGCTGAACTGAAACACATTTATGAAAGTAAGCAAAATTCACTCACTACTGTGAGCTAGTCTTTTGGTTATACGATGTAATGGTCTTTACGGGTCCGCCCAGTTTTCCTTTCCGACACTCGGTCCGGGCTTGGTTTGGGGATTAATTTTTTCGAGAGGTTCGGACCGAGATGAACCGGGACTGCATTTTTTCCGGCTTAAATCGGAACTGGGCTGCATTCTTCTTGAGGTCTGCACTGGCAGAAATTTTTAGTCCATTTTCCAACGCAGCTCATTTGAAAATCATTTGGACCGGCAGGATCTCTGGTCTGTTAGGTAAAAATATCAGTAACATTTGGCCCGGCCCAACTGCTTTTTCTAATGCATGTATTTTTAAATCGCTATTTTCTACAATTAAAATTTATATATTTATTATTTTTCCACCTATTCCATTGCTGCTGCGAAGGAGGGCGTGTTCTTTCACGTATATTATCAAGTGGCGGGAGTTTAATTAGAGTGAGGAAATGTTATTATTTTACGGTAGTTTACATTTAATGCATTTTCTTAAAACAAAGGGCTTTTTGGGGTCTAAATGCTTTTAATTTCGAAACACATGTAATTAAACGAAAAATAAAGAACTTTTACTTTTTTTTTCCAGTTTGGTAATAATTCTTAATTTTCCTAATTACTAAAGTTCCCTAATTGTTAAATTTGATAACTTATTTTTAACAATTTAATTAATTCTGCCCTTTTAACTTTATTTTATGTTGTCCTAGTTGATTCATTTTTTACTTTGAAATACTAATACAATGTGACCTCGAAAATCCGGCAACTTCAAAAATCTGGCAACGAAGGCCACTTCCCCCTTTTTTACTTTTTTCTATCTTTACACGCAGAAAGTATTGGATTCATGAAAATTTTCGACTTTCGGTTTTCGACGGATTTACATGTTTTAGGGGTCAGAGATTCCGAAAAACATGTTTTTACAAAATGTCTATCTGTGACTCTGTCTGTATGTATGCATGTGACACAAATTTTATGCGCTCTCTATCTCAAGAACTAATTCACGGAATTTAATAAAAATTTATATTCAGTTAGCCCCTGGTATAAATTGGTGCTGAATTATTTTTGGTGTAAATCGCACAAAAGGTGGCGCTGCTATGTAGCCTTTTTCACGATTTCCACAATAGCTCAATCTCTAGATCTAATGCACGTATTTTCAACAAACTTCAGATTCAGTTAGTTCTTGGCATGAATTTGGTTTTTATACATTTTGGTGTAAATCGCTCAACAGGTGGCGCTTCTATGCAGCATTTTTGCGATTTCCGCAATAGCTCTATCTCAAGAACTAACGCTTGGATGTTCAACAAACTTCAGATTCAGGTATACCTTGATATGAATTAGTGCTGTTTATGTTTTGGTGTAAATCGCTTAATAGGTGGCGCTGCTATGCTACATTTTTAGGAATTTCCGCTATAGCTCTATCTCAAGAACTAATGCACGAATTTTCATCAAACTTCAAACTTAGATATACTTTGATATGAACAGGTGTTAAATTGGTGTAATTTCTTGTACTATTTAAATGATTTAATTGACGTGATTTATATAGAAGAAAGTTTTGTGATGGCCACAACATACTAGATTTTTATTCTTTCAACTTATGAACAGAAAAATAGCAATTGTTTACGAATTAAAAATTTCGAGATAGAAAGAGATGGCATAGCGACTACTGAGATCGCTCAAGTTGAGCTAAATAGAACCTCCGATAACCCTATAGTAGCAACTCAGAGGAAGGAGACCGCGGAACTGGCAGAAGAAAAGATGTCACTTGAAAAATGTATATGTTTTATTAGAAAATTACTATATGCTTCAGAGGAACAAAACTATATTTCCGAAATCGATATTGTTTAATCATAAAATCCAAGAAAAACTTGTTAAGGAATGGCAAAAATTGAAGCAAGTGAAATAGACATCGATGTTTCGAAAATTTCACAAGAATTGATTTCACTGATTTTTAGAATTTATGTACCATAGAAAAAATCAATATTTTTTTACATTTATTTTTTTTTCTCACATAAATATCACTTGGATTTGAATTAATTATGAATAAATGCACCATTAAGAATATCATAATAAATTGGATATTCTTTCAGAAATTTGGAATTTTCAAAAATCCGGCGAAGTCCCGGTCCCGACGATGCCGGACAACTTTGCACAAGGTTGGCACCGGAGAGGTAGTTGGGATCAATAAAAGCACGTGAAATTGCATTGGCCTAGGATAAACTAGATCGGCCTAGGATAAACTAGAAGGTTTGCGAAGGGGCGTCTTTGGTATCAATAAAATCAGCCAAATTGAATTGGCCTAGGATAAACTAGTTCGAACCAATAAATAGCAGGCTAAACTAGTTTATCCTATGAGCGTTAGGCCAAACAGGTTTGGGCAAGGCAAAACTAGTTTATCCTATGGACGTTAGGATAAGCTAGTTTGGCCTAGTAAAAACTAGTTTATCCTATGCGCGTTAGGATAAACTAGTTTGGCCTAAATCGGGTTTGGCCGGTGATATATATATATGCTAAAATGAGCTAACCTTCCTATTATATGAACACCAATATTTACAATAAGAAAAATATTTCCAATTGAGTAAGAGACATCTACTATTTAACTTTATTTAATAAAATAAACTATGCGAGAAAATAAAACAAAAACTACATTTTAAAGATATTAGCGATCAAAAATCGGAAGAATTGATATCAATGGCATGTAAAAATATCAAATTTTAGAAAAGGAAGGAAAATTTAATTATCGTCAACTTTCATACGAAATTTCTATAACCGCAATTAAAAAAAAATCTGCATTTATTATAATTCTTTATTTGGGGCACTAATTTTACAAACACATTATCAAGTTTTTCTCTATTCAGCAACAATGGGTCATTGTATATGTAGCGATACAGAAATAATAACGACGTTTATCGTACATATACAATGGCAACAATGAGCCATTTTATATATAGCAAAATCGAGCAAAATACATATAACAATGACAATAGCCGTTCAAAAATTTTTTCAAATATATTGTTAAAAATAGGCATTGTTAAAACAACAATTAAACAATAGTGAGAAACAGAAAGTGTTTCAACAATACAAAATGCATTTCAATTTTAATTCTCTTGCGAATTTTGAGAAATCTAAAGTTGGTTAGAAAAAAGCGAATTAAAAGTATTTTAAAAGCTAATTAAAACAATTTTATTGTTATAACTTCCTAATTGCCCTGTGAAAAGTATATTAATATGGGTAAACAGAAAAATAAGATCGAATGTGTACGAGACGAACACACAAAAAAAGCTGTAAAGTTTCTAAAGAAGAAAAATTATACTTTTTTTAAACGGTTAGGAGCTGGTAGTTTTGGTGATGTGATCGCCATTGGAAAAAAAGATTCTGAAGTTATAGCAGCGAAAATAATGCATAAAACCTATACTTCTCCAGGAGAAATATACCTCTGGCCTTGCCTTCGTCACCCGAATGTGTTACCTGTATTAGAGAGAATGCATTATAAAAATTTGGACATATTTCTGATGCCTTTAATGTCTGACTGCTTATTCAAAGTTTTAAAAGATCCATATTTTCGGAATAACCCCGATCTTTTCGAAATGACAATCGGATGGATGAAAGACATATTTACCGGTTTAGAGTACATGCATGGTTATGGCGTTTGTCATAATGATATAAAAGAAGACAACATATTGATCTCACCCGACTTAAGAGCTGTCATATCAGATTTCACGGGAGTTGCAGAAACCAAAGAACCAGTAAAAAGGTGAGAATATTTTTTCTTTTTAAAGTTAAAACATATATTTATCCACATAATCTTAGAAACTTGTACATCAAAATAACTTAAATTAGAAACACAATGTTCCCAATTTACGAGACAGATCGAGATAAAAAGTTTTCGAGATATCAAAGTTTAAATAGTAATAAACAATATTTTTTTGGTCTGTACATTTGTAAACAGTTTATAACCATCATATACGAATAATAATCTTTCCTAATTATATATGTAAAATTCTATAATGAAATAATGCGGATATTAGTATTCGAAAATATCTATGATAAGTGCTTAACAAAGTAAAGCTCGTGGAAATACCATTTAAATAAAATGCGTTTAAAGTTTAAAACGTGTTATAAAGTTGTAAAATAATAGAATTGCTTCATTTCATTTTTAAACTAAAATACGGAAGTGATATAAAACTTTAATTTTTATATTTAATCAAATAAAGGAAACAAGAGTTTTTTAAATCCTATTTCTTGATGTTTCCGAAATAATTAATGATAGATTGTCAATGTTTGAACCGTATCGTCTTCTAATATTTAAGGAGCTGCGGAAAATCTGATTGTATTTATCAAATATACGGGGTTGGCTGAAAATACGTTAATTCAGAGGAATGCCGATTGATTTCTGTTGCTGCGAACAAGGTATTTTTTAAAAACATGTAACGCAAACAATGCTCTTGGGATTTGATAAACAAACGGAACAGAATTTTGTCTTACGTAAACCAAGACAATTTTACAATCAATTTTTCTGTATAATACAAGATCCCTTTCCCCTTAAGAAAATGTGTTGATTGATGCCAGTGTTGCACTGTCAAATAAGTATTCATTAAATTTATGTATTATTAAATCAGAAATTGGATTATCATTGATGTTCATATGCTTACAAGAAAAAATTCTTTTGCCCCTTTTACTATAATTATAAAAAAAAAATAGTATTTAATTTACAGTTAAATCTAATTATTTGGAATATTGTTAAACAGATGATATTTTATTCAAAATTGTAATATAAAAATGTAATTACCAAATGTAGTGATTTTTTTTTTAAATATCTCTGCCAGACTCCTAAAGGGTCTGATTTTTAATACTGGTTTTTTTAAAAAGAGATATTCTCGTTTTATGTTTTTGCATTTGTAATAGAAATAATGTTCTGGTTTGATAATTATAGAAAGGAAAATGAACAAAACAGAATTGTTTTGTTTTGGCAACCCTGCAATAGCTTAGAAAGGATTTTCTTTTGAATCTTGTAGCAAACTCAGCGAAAACGTTTTTGAGTGTAAATTGAAAGACTGTTGCAATTTTAATTACTTCTGCATTTAACTCTTTCAATTTAAAAAAAGAAGTATAAAGGTGTACCTTTTTTTTAATGACAGGGCTTTTCTTACTATTAGGTTCAATATAAATATACTTATAAAAAAGAATGTTGTACAATAGGCCTATATGATAAAAGCCTACATACCCATTACTATTAAGGGCTTGGGATGTCTTATTTTTTAAAATTATACGTTACTGTTGTAAAATTAACTTAATTGAATTTTAAAAGAAATTCGAGTATGCAACTTTTTTTCGTACAATGATAATTTAATGATTAAAAAAGAAGCATAATAGTGTTAATCTTTTTCTAGCCGACAGCTAATTTTGTGACTCAACTGAAATATGCGATTTAACGTTAAAAAATATGTTGCAGAATATAGCCCTTTGTAAAAAGCTCGAATTCAGAGGACAGGATCATAAAAGCACGTAATTGTATACGTACCTAGACTGTCTCATTTCTAAAATTTTATAGTATTTCTGCTGCAAAATTGCTGCAGTGCATTGAAAGTTAGAGGGAAAAAAAGCAAAACACTATGCTTCTTTTTATATAGGACTTTAATGAATAAGTAGCGCCCCCCCCCCCCTCTCAAAATAAAATAAGTTAAAAAAATTACAAATTTTTGGCAGAAATCTCATATAAAACTATTTCTATCACTTGACTGTCACGTTATTCAATTACTAATCACGTCTTCTAATTATTAAAATACTTAAAATCTTCTTAGTGATTTTCTACTTATAGAAAGTGAAACATAATTTAAAATTTTAAGTGTTTTCGCCTATTTTTATTTGTCGGAAAATTGCACTTTTGGCTAACAGATAATAAAGTTTTTGGTCAGGTAGATTAAAAATTATGCAGCTTTAAAATTTGGAAGTCCTAATGTTAAATTCATTTACATTGGTTGTTAAACAGATTGCAATTCAGGTAGCTTTTTCAACATAACTCAAGTATACTATTTAGCGAATAAGCTGCAACATTATATTAGAATATTTCAGTCCCTTTCATTATATAAACAAATCGATTTCCGTTAAAAACTTCACTAGATAAAATTTATATTGTTATTGAAAATCAAATTTCAAACAATATATATTTTAAAATTAATTAAAAATATATGAAACATACCATAAAAATTCTTCTAACAGAATCGATTTCTCGAACAGATTGACGCTTCAATGCTTCAAATATGCTACTATACAGCTACTATTACAGCTATTATTACAGCTAATTCAGACTGGTAGTTTTTGAGCTTTGATTAAAAAACTATCGACATCAGAATCTGTTTTACATCGATACAAAATGAGATTTAACGTTAGGAGTTTCAAACTTTAAGCCTGTAAAATTTCTGAACTGCTTGAAGATAAGACTTCACAGTTGATGTCCTGAGGTAAAATTTACGAAAAATACAAACATGATGTCAAAAATAATTGAAATAAAATTTTAAAGTTTGGTTTAAGTTCTATATGTAGACGATCCCTAGGAAAAAGTTAAGTACATTATTATCAATCGCCTGGTACCAGTCTTGTTTGAAAATGATGATTTTCGAAAGAGTTGTTATGGAAAGTTTTTTTTTCTTCCGATAGTATATTTTTGAAAATTCTTCAATATTTCGTACAAAATAAAAAACTTTATGTAATTTTTGAGTAATTATGCAGAATTTCATAAAGAAAATGATGATATAGAAAAAAAAAGGATTACACTAATATTTTAATGTGACCTAAAAATAAAATATTTCAGCTTATTGTACTAACAGATTTTTACCCTATTTCTTCTTCATAGGTGTTTACTTCCAAAAGATTACAGTCCTCCTGAGACGTGGATAAATGAAGAAGAGCAATTAAGTGTTGATGGCGAAAAAGTTGATATATGGGCGGCGGGACTTGTCATCTTTTACTGCTTCTCCGACCGCTGGGTGGAAAAAAAGAGAGAAAAAATGTCTCTTACGGAGAAAATATTCTTTGAAACTAAAAAATGGATGTGTGACATATATCCATCGATATATAAGTGTTTACAGGTAAGGGCCTATATAAAAAATATATTTTCAGATGCTTTCTTTTATCTTACAATTCTGTTTCTATATTTGTACAATGTAATTTTTTTATTTGTATATTTGTCGGTGGCAGTTAAATCATGTTACTCATTTTTTACCCTCTGCCTGTTGACATAGAGCATTCAAATTTCAAAATATATATGTATTCCTGAGGGTGATAAAAAATTAAACATTGGTTTTTTAAAATTCGGTCCCTAAGCGGTGCAACTGGAGAAAATTTTAAATTTAAAAATAGCACACAATCCCATAAACCAATAATAATAAAAAAAAAACTTGAAACATGACTCGTCTATATAAACACTTATTTCGGAATTTTTCGAGATTTGACCGTTAACGGAGATCCTGAAACCATGTGGCCTCCGTTTTTGAAAGACATCGCAAAGACACTACTTAAACGTAATGGTTACTCATGGTTAGTTGGATTTCTTATAGAAAAAATCAGTATCAGCTTCAAACATTAGTATTGTTTAAAAGTACTAATAGCAAGATTACCACAATAGCGCCAAATTTGGCCCATCGTGGCAAAATATCGACAAATTTGGTAGTGCATTAAAAAAAATATTTTTTTTTATCTACCTTTCAGTGAATTTTCATGAAAGCTTATTTATTTTTATTTTTTTACCTTTATGTTATGTACATTGATTTTACCTAATTGCTCTAATCTATATAATAAATGACTAGCCTGCAATGACTAGGAAAATCTAGAAGTCTTAGAAGTTTGTTAACCTGTATGATATAGAAAAATAAAAAGATGCGCTATTTTACCTTATCTCCGTTAATAAGTCTTTATAGATCATGGCGTATTCAGGAGGTTGGTTCAGATGCTCTGTACTAGTGATGCCACTAATGTTGTTCCGTTATTTTCGCTTTATTATTTTTGCTATCCAAGAAGAAACTGTGAAGAGATAAGGCGATTTTTTTTTTTTAATATTGAATAGTTTTTGGATTTCTACCCTGCCTACGCTGCAGTTCACATCAGCTTTACATCGGAATTATCTTAACTGAACTATTGTGAAAGGAAACAGTAAAAATAATTTTTATTTTAATTTTCGAAAACGGTCTTATATTGTGCTTTATCGTTCTACAATATATATCTGATAGTCTTCCTCTTTTTTAAAGTATCAAATAAAACAAGAGATTTCTCTGAATAACACAATTTCAAAATAATCAAATAGAAACAAGAAACATTTAGTTAAGTAATGTTTTTGATTCAATTTATGTTTATTTGGCTTCAAGAAAGAAGGAAGTAGATCCATAACTAAGAATCTGTATGTTATTAAATTAATTAGGGATACGTGGCTGATTATCAACTGTGTTTATTACAGGAAACCTTCTTTAGCTCATTGATCAAGAAAGCTCACCCTGCCTGCGAGATCACAAAGGAGGATTGTGTCATGGCTCTTAACCTTTTGCAAGGCATTTTAAGATATAGCCCTGAAAGCAGGCCATCAGCAACAAAAGTATTGGAGCATTCTTTGTTTTCGAGAAGGTTGAGAAGTAGTAATATGTTGCCGTCAGATGAAATATGGATTATTAAGCAGTCAGGCACGTGTAAGTTTAAGAGAATATTTAATGCTTTGTATGTATTAGTTTAGATGTTTCATATATAGTTTTTCATTTTTTGAAGCACAGCCAATTTATTGCAGCGAAGTGTAAGAATGTGGATATAATCTAATTGTTTTCACGAGACTGCGAAAGCTTTCCTTTCATATTCCAGGAGAGTTTCATATCATTTTTTATAATACTGTATTTTATGAATACCATTTAGTACAGTTAACAATTTTACAGATGGTTTAGAAAATGGTTTAGAGGATAGATGCTGTTTATTATATAATAACATATTTTAATAATTAACCTATAAAAAATAATCTTTTCTTAATAATTAACGTTTTTAATTAATTAATCTTTTTATATAAATATATAAATGTATCTCCTTAACACGTTTTTTATTAAATGCTGTGTAGACTAATTCGAGTTTTGACGATTGATATAAATTTGAACTTTCTATTTGGCCCAGATTTTCCAATAACTTTTTTCCTGCGATTTTTGGGAACCGAAATTACCAATTTTGTTTTTTCCACAATTACTCCGACAATCAAGGCTTTCATTGGATGTAATCCATTTGTAGTACCAATTGTGGTTTTCCGCGGAAGGAATTAAAACCAGTTTCATCAACTTTTTCAGTGTTATCTTTTGCTAAAATAATCTTTTCATCAGAAAAGTTTTCTCCTAATTTTTTAGAATTTCACCACTTACATGTTTTTCAATAACCCGTTATTTCTCGCCCCCTTGGTATTCACGGGTTGAGTCTTTTATTCAGATTGTTTGATTCCTGCCAGTTTTATAAAATAATGTAATTGGCTTTAATATGGTATCATTTTAACTCTCGTTAAATATGGTGAATATTTTTTTTAAGTGTTGCCAATAAGCAATTTGAATTTTTAAACCGTAATTTAATGCGACCGTTAAAGGGTTAAATGCCGTGTTACCCTTTGCCCCCGTGTTACCCCGTGTTGCCAGGATTATTTCGAGAGTGCTCTATTTTTTCCTATGATGAATATTTAAATAAAGAAATTAAACTCAAACATTTTGATTCTTTCTCGGTAAAATATCCAGGGTTTTTCAATTTCATTCACAACGTTTGTTTTTGATTCACTCGACACACTGGTATGACTGCACGATTACTGCTTATGGTTGTCCATTTGACTGATTATACACTCCTGTTTTTGATAGTATATTTATGTGCATGTATGACTTCAAAATAGTATTTTGCCTCCCCACCGTCATTAAATATGTTATCGTTCACAGTGTATCAGCTTGAATCATTAGCAGTTGGTTAAAGGATCAACTGATAGCTGAATTTGCATAACACACATTCAACACCTAATGACAAAAAGCATCACTATAAAAATCAGACAAAAAGGCATATCTTTAATCATAAAAATAGCATAATTTGTCCCTCAGTTTGCCCTCAGTTTCTCGAATACCAGTTTCTAAATTTTCGTTACAGCTTTTTTTCTTTGTGAGATTGTATAAATAAATATTTAAAAAATTTCTTTACTCCTAAACATGTTTAAAAAATATTTCAAAATAATAATTTAAATGTATAATGGGAATCACCCTTACTTTACCCCTTATCATTCTACATTTAGTAAACATAGATTTTCCCCATTTATTATTAAAATACACATCACATATCGGATGATATGAAGGATTTATTAATAAACTCATTTTTAAAATTAGATAAATGGGTGAATATAACTGCAATACTAAGTGGGAATCATTTTCTACACTACCACTTGCTTTAAAGTAGTAGTTACTTGCTTTAAAATACTGGTTACTTGTTTTAGAATACTAGTTACTCGCTTTAAAATACTGGTTACTTGATTTAAAATTCTATCTACTTGATTTAAAATACATAGATTTACCGTTTAATTACTGAAGTGTCAGAGAATGGATTTTTAAATTAAATATATTCACTGTTAAAAATTTTGCGCAGGGTTGAAATAAATTTTAATGATGCAGTACCTGCTACCAAAGAATGGTAAAATCTTGCTCTGGTTGAACCAAAAGTCCAAATGTGGGAACAAGATGTGGGAACAGAGCAGCTAATGTAGTACCTTTGAATGTATGACATTGTACAGCCGTAGAATAAAAAAAGTAAATAATCTTTATTAATTCTCCTACAAATTATTGTAGAAGAATGTTGCTGGTACCAAACGATTAGAAATAACGCTTACGTGCACCCTTTAATTAGCCGAAATAAAAATTACCATCAAATCCATACGATTAGTTTCAGATAAATTTATTGTTTTAAAATGAACCTATTTTAGTAACTGTATCCAAATTCTAATTCAGTACCCGATTCTAGAAATGCTACAGAACGACACAAAAAATTATCACATTAGAATTATAATTTCAGGATATTTTAATAAGAATATGAAAATGTAATTTAACATTAAATGCTCTAAATTTTGAATGTTTATAATTAAAATAGGTATCATACAAATGACTTTAAATTTCGTTTTAGGCATAGTTTAAAACAAAGTTTTAAAATATATTGTAAAAATTGGGTGTTGCCATTGAAAATACAAAGTTTGGTCTGGTTTTGATTAGTAGACGGGCCCCTAACCATGGCTTAAATTTCAATCGTTTGGTACTAGTACTTTTCTTCTATTATAATTAGGTGCAGAATTAGTAGGAGGGGTTTTTTTTCACGAATGTAAAGGATATTTTATTATGATTAACATTATCAGAATGTTTTGTCCATAATATTTTGATTATTGATAAATGGGAAAATTTGATATCTAAACAGTTGTTCTAGGTTGAAGCCAACAGTAACTGACACTTTAAGATTTTTTTTTTTCTTTTTTGTGCAAATCACTATTACAATGTTTAGAATCGATTTTCTGTTTTTACATATGATAGAAATACATGAAGAAATTATTGTTGACGAAATTTTGAGAAATTATAATTTTTATAACTAAACTAGCTGAAATACTTGACGTTGCCCGGGGTTTTAAACATGTTTGATTGGAAAAGTCAGTTTTAAAATTAAACACTGCACTGTTAAAAATTTCTGTAAAATCACAGAAAAAAAATCGAGACTCTCTGTAAATTTACACCAGTTCTTGGTTAAATGCATTCGATCGAGTTCCTCGGTCAAGACTCTCTGTAAATTTACACCAGTTCTCGGTTAAATGCATTTGATTGAGTTTCTCGGTCAAGACTCTCTGTAAATTTACGCCAGTTCTTGGTTAAATGCATTCCATTGAATTTCTCGGTCAAGTCTCTGTAAATTTACACTAGTTCTCGGTTAAATGCGTTCGATTGAGTTTCTCGGTCATCGATTTACAGACATTTCCCTTATCTTGTATTTAATTCCCTGTAGGGATTTCCATATTTTTATTTAAAAATATTTTCGGCTTTGTTAAAACTTGTAATTCAAATACACACGTTTAAAATCCTTTTGCAATTGTATTAGAATTATTAAATAAAAAAAAATAGTTTCAATTTTTTTTTCATTCATTTAGTTAGAATCATAATACATTTAAATACATTGCTTTTATAAAAATTGTGATATAACCTTAAATTAATTTTGGTTAATTAATCTGATTATTTTTGTAAATATTTTACAAAAAAATGTTATAATTATCAATATATTTAACCAGTTTTAATGAAAAAATACACCTAAATTTCACATTATTTTTATTTAAAAATTCCAGCATATCTTCATATACTAAAGAAGATAATTATTGAGAAGAAGCAGATTATTGATTAATAATTCCGTAAATAAAGGATTAAAAAATTAAATTTGATTTAAAAAATAATAGGTATTATGTTTCGGACCAAACTAAATTAAAATAAACCGTTTAAGAAATTTTCTAACGAATATATTTGAAGCGAAATCCTTGAAAAGCGTAAGTACAATAGATCCCCCCCCCCCCCCGCTTTATTATAAAGGACATCCTTTATACACCGCGGTAACAGCTGCTATGGTGCAGTCAGTAAGATGTTTTTCTCCTGCCCAGAGGTATCAGATTCAAACTCCTGGCCGGCCAGAAGCAAGTTGTGTAAAAAATTAAAATGGCACAGCAGTTCAAACTTGCTTGAATAACTCTGATACTTCGAAGTTCTAAAATTCGCTGATTTCAAAACCTAAGTTAAATTATTTTAAATAAAAAAATAAATTGATTTACAGAGTCTTGCGTATTTTTAACGAAGTTAATTTACAGAGTCTTGTGTATTTTTAACGATGTTAATTTACAGAGTCTTGTGTAAGTTTACCAAATAACTTCTCTGTTACTTAACAGAATCTCTGTTTTTCTAATCTCTGTAATTTTACATAAGACTTAAGATAATGGATTACCCATAGATTCTCTGTAAATTCACAGGAAAATTTTTAACAGTGTGTACGGACTGTGAATCTCGCGCAAAAAGGCTCTGTTTTTTTTTTTTTTTTTTTTTTATATATATACATTGAAAGCCTTGAGACATTTTGCTTTTATACCAGTATTTAAAAAAAGTGTGTCCTAAGCCTAAATAAATATTTTCTGGATTCTTGAAAGAGAAATTGAAAAAGAAATTTAAATTCATGAAAAACACTTCATGATATCACTTTCTCTTGTAAAAGCCATGCTTTAACCATATATTTTTTTTAAATATGAGGTCATACGTGAATTCACCTGTATTATTCATAACTAAAAAGAAATGGCGAATTAAATAAAAATCATGCACTCGTGACATCATAATTCATCACTTTTATATTTTAACAGAATAATAAGGTTACTGTAATATGTGACTCGTATGACAATGCTTCCAGTGTATACACGTCAGGACGCATTGCCGTTATCGTTATCTGTTTACGTGAAGATTTAGCTATGGTACATCAATGTGAAATTTGGTAATTTTTAAAATTCAATATTTGAAAAACGACATAATCATTAGATTTTAAATTTATATCAAGAAAAAATGCATTTATTTACCTTTCTAACGCAGTTTGTCTCACAATTTTCTGAAAAATACTTTTCGAGCTATTAATTTTTTCAATAGCTTCAAATGTTTCGTTTTCCGAGATTAATCTGTGGCAACGATTAGCGAAAAAGCCAGTCGCCAACAACGCATAGCTTAAAGAGGATATATATTTGTAAATATGGTCAAAAACTCCAGTAACTGACACCATCTTTTTATAAAAAACCTATAATTGAAAAAAAAAAAAAAAACATTTAAGAAGAATTAATTACAACTAGATAATATTACTTTGTAGAATTTTACAAGAAAATACTTATTCGAGCTAGATTTTTGCTGAAGAATCAGTTATTGGTTAGATGTCAATAACTGAGGATTTCACCACATTTTTATTTACAAATATGTATTTTTGAAATTTGAAACATTACAATCTTTTTAATCCTAGCATCTGAATTAAAAAATTTGTTAGAATGAAGCATTGTGTAGTTAAAATGCTTACAGAGCGATAATGATCTCTAATCCGACCGCAACTATTTGTCGAAAAAGACACCACCGTGCCCATTGGAGGACACTTCCATTTCAAGACTGGCCAGAACAATGACAACACAGAGTACTGGAGCAACAGATGCGATCACGAAATTCCACCGGAAAATTTTAAAAGCTAAATTCAATAAATCTAAGTCAGGGATGAGTGTGACAGAGAGAGATATGTGTTTAATGCTGTACACTATAGCGGCGGATTCGAGCTCATTATAGTTCTCTGTCAATTCCTTTTAACTTTCTTCACTGACTGGAACGGTAGCTGACGACTTGATCACGGAAAATCCAACCGGAAGAATTGAAAAGCTAAATTGAATAAGTTTAAGACACTAAACAGCAGGACTTAGTGAGCTGGTGCGTTTTATGCGTCGGACGACTACGGGGGTCTTCGAGTTCATTATGTAGCTCTGTACCTTGTTAGTTTGATATGGTATGACATATTTTTAGAGATCCATCAAGGTTATTTATTTTTCTACTGTCAGGATCTAAAACAACGACCCCTTTAACAAAATTATAGTTTCGTAAACACTCATGAATAATGGACTACATAATAGTATAGATATTTTTCGCTGGATTTATTTTTTTATTGAGTTATGTTTAACAATTTATTTAGTTAATTCATCAATTAAAACACAATTTCCAATATTTAGATGAACCAAAAAGTCCTAATGAAAAGACCGAGATTAGTCAAGTTTCGGCCACAGAGTCTTTTAAAGTAGCTGGCAGAATTGACGAAGCTGATTCAGTTCCTACGTTAGTGCCAGAATTTCGAGATATTGATGCAGGAAAGGAAAATACGAAATGCGATGAAGCGAATGTAATAAAAATCTCCGATGCGCAGACTAGCGAAGGTATTTTGTGATTCATTTATTACTTTTTTTTCTATTAATAGTTATAAAAATATCTCCTTTCTCCAGCGATTTCCATTAGTCGTTTCACACAAAGCATAATAAAATTAATTCTATAATAACACAGGTTTTTTAAGAGGTCTCAAGTCTCTTAAAATTGTAAACAAAAGAAAAAAAGAACCATTTTCAATATTTAGCACTTTCAGGGAAAAGCACTTCTGTTGCTAAAAAGTTAAAATGATTGATATACACTGGTATTTATGAACAACTTTATTTGAAACTAAGTAAAAGCTTTTCTTCGCGTACATTATATGAAACAAAATTTAATTCTTAAATTTTGGTATGAATGTGGCATTTTGGAATTAAGTGGGATGTAACATATACCGATGCCCTTCAAGGGGTTAATATCTTAATATGTATATGATTTAAATACACTATTTTAATCGGTATGAAAGATATAAGTATGTTCTTTCACTTCATTTATTAAAAAATTGCAGGTTGCTGAATTAGTATTTATAGGGTGCTCCAAACTGTCAGACATTTGTCGAGCAGGAAATTGGTATGGCAGCTTACACGCAGGATTACAAAATAAATTTTGCAACTAGAATGTCATTTTTTGTGCCTAATTATATTTCATATTCTAATAATAAACGTGAACCCAAATAAATTTGTATTTAAAGCATTTTTATATTTTTAATACAAAGTTGTATTTAGCTAATACAAAATTTTAAACATTTCATCAGCGTAATCGCCTATAAAATATTTTTTATGAACAATAAAAATGAAATTTTAGGCTCAGTTTAAACAGACTAACATGAAATATATGTTTTGAAATTTTCATGAAAAATTATTTATACGTTTTTGAGATATCATGCGCGTTATGGACGTCATTTTGAGAAAAAAGACTTAAAAGTTTCGGAAATGCCGCTTCAGCCATTACCTGGATATAATAATAAAAGCCATAACTTCTCTTCTAATGGGAATTTCAAGGAAATAATTATATCAAAATGTTCAGAAAAGATAGGAGTTTAACATCTAAAAAAAAAAAATAAAAATTTTGAAACTTTACGAATCCTGAGACCCCTTAATTGTTAGAATACTAAGTTGCATATAAGCAACTTACGTAAGAGTTTTAAAACTACCCTTTAATTCATTGTCGCCAAAAATAAAAGTTCGGGCCTGATTCAAATTACTCGCAAAACATTCACGTCTATCATCAGTAGCTGCATTAACTTTATACGAAACCCTCGTTTAGTGTTTAAATATTATGCATAAAATAATAAAAGCACAATTTTTATTTTTCATTTTTGTGAAACGATAAATTTATAGTTTAGCAACTACCAAAGCTGTGTAAAGAAATAATTGAAATCTCTTTAGTAGTTAGCAAGAAAAGCATACTTTGATATTAGCTCTTTTTTGTATGATTTTGGAAATGTTACTGACCTGCTAATGCAATTTTCAAATTACTTATTTGTGGTGTTGAAAACAAAAAAAAAAAAAAAATAAACGATGAATTAAAAACTTTCATTTTTAATTTTTGCGTTTCAAGTCAACATGATTAAGTGATTGTATATCTGAAATAAATGTAATTGCGACTTACTCAGTATATATCTGTTTTCGAGTCTTTATGAGATAATTGTATATTTTTGCTTTAAAAAAATTACGTCTATATTTAATTCCTGATTTTTAGCTCAAATTACGCAATACAATAAAAATACTATCATTTTATTTAAGAAAAAATCAGTTTTTAAAAATTAAACAAATAGTCACTATTAAGTTTCAAAATTGATATTACTAAATCCTTGAATCACCATTAATATAAATCCAAAAATGCTTAGTTATGACATATTTTAAACATTAACACTCTTTTAGGGCTAAACTATAATAATCGGAAGCTTGTGGCATGCTTGTTCTAAAAAAGTCCCAAACCTTATTTTTTATAACTCATTTAACAAAGTTAAATTATTAAATATTTCTTTCAACAATAAAAAAGGCACGTAACAAGTACACTGACAAAATTTCTGGAAGAAGAAGATATAAAAAGAGTTATAATACAAAAGTTAAAAAAAATCCCTGCTTACAAGAACACGTGGCAATATGCAATTGAAGTTCGTTATCAATGTAGAAATTCACATCTTGCTGAAGAGCTGATCAAAAAATTGCTGCGTACTTTAAAAATGTCAATCACCTCTTGTGAGAGAATATAAATAATTGTAACTCGAAGAAATATTTTTTATTATTTCTGAAATGTTCCAAATATATAAAAAGTTGAGAAATTCAATATAACCAGATAGTCGTTTCTTTTGCTGTACATCTTCCAATTTCTTAAAAATAAAGATCTAATTTCATAAAATTGAGATCTCGGACAAACCTTGGTAATGGTATTTTCAACTTTTCATAAAAAAAAAAGAAAATTAATTCTTTTCATACATAAAATAGTGCACAAGTTAGTGTTTGAAAAGAAATATAGGCAAGTATTTTAACCTCTTCAGTTCCGAAGCTAAAATAATAATACAAATGCTTATGGATTGGTTTTTTCCAAACAAAATGATTGGAAAAAATGACAGAAAAAATATCTTTTCTGAAATTCATCCTTTAAGCACTTGGTAATTTATTCTCAAAAATATGGATTTAAGACTACAAAACCCCTTAAAAACATAATTTTTATAACCATCAACCTAAATTAACGCTATCACAAATTTAAGAGTTTAAAACAAGTAAATAATCTACAAATCCTGAAAAATTTATATTGAAAAATATTTAAGTTAAATACTTATGAAAAGTTCTCACTTTCTTGATCATATAGTCTTTTGGGCATTTTTAGGCATTTTGAAAACTCAGATAAAAATAAAAAAATTTTTATGTGGGAATCAGCTTAGATGGTGCCATTTATTAGTTGGCTTTGTACACAAAAACTATTCAGCTATTAAGAAGTGATGTGAAAATGTGAAAAAATCGGACATTTTTGTTTTTAGAAGGAAAAGAACAGAGGTCCCCGTACGGGGATCCAGGGAGCGAAGAGGTTAAGCATTCATGCTTGACTAGCTTAATCCATAATTTTCAACCAGTCATGTAATAATTACCATTATCTGAGGATAACCTTGATGCAAATTCTTTTTCAATTTCACTAACTATCTAAGTAGGAATAGAATTAAATGACAAAAATAAGAATTTTGTAAACAAGATTCATACATACTTATTTTTCCATTCATTTTTTTCAGGTTTGAAAGAAGTTAGCAAGGGGAATATATGTAAAAGAATTCGAAATGCGTTTAATAATTTGAGAAAATGTTTCAGAAAGAAAAAATATAATTCTACATAAAAGCTCTTTAGAAATAGACCATTACATGGAGTTGGAAAGCAATAGAATATCACAAATCAATATCCTTGTAAGACAATAGCCTATTCTGAATCTGCTGGACGTGGGGTTTTTCCAAATTCATGTGCTTCAGAAAACAGGACTCAAAATTCTTTTCAGTGAATCTAAATTAAACCCTGTCAAACCAATGTATATATATGTACCAGTATTGTAATTTATGTGGCCCTAATAAATCCCATGTTCCAGCCCAAATGTTGTCTGATTTATTTCATGTAGTAGTTCTTTTGTATATTAATAAGAGGACAGTCTACCTTTTCAACAATTTTGTTTATTTTTAAAAATATGGTTCAAATGATGAACATTTCAATGTTCAACTAGAAGCGAATTTTGGGGGAAAAAATTAAGTGCATATTTAATTAAAAATTTTAAAAATTAAAAAAAAATGCATTTTTAAAAATCCCTACTATTTTTTTAAATATTTCTATTTTGGCCCAATGTTCAAGATTTTTAAATGTGTACTACACAAGACTGCGCATGGATTTTTAGATACATCTAATATTACATTTAATATAATTTCTTTTACTGATGCATATAGTGATAACCGATGAAATCTTATAAATCTTCATATACTTTTATTTTTTAAATAATAACAAAAAACCTAAAAGCTAATTCCACGAGCAGATTTATTACATATATAACAAAGAACATGCACAAGAAAGTTTAAATCGTATCTTAAATACAAAAAAAAAAGCCTTAGCATTTTTTAAACTGAAAAGTGACGAAAATATTAACATAGAAAAAGCCATTTAAATTTTTAATTTGAATGAGTAATTGAGCTGGGCGTATTAACAAATTTTACAATATTTTGCGATATAATTGCCGTATGTGTGTCAAAATATTCACAATTAAACAAGCTTTCATTTAATAATAAATAATGAAAATCGATTTTTGACAAATTTTTGGTAAACTGTCCGCTTAAGATTAAAGTTTATAAGAATAACTGATTTTTTTCTTATTCGTCACTTTGTATTCTTTATATTAAATGCAATTTGTGTGATCTTGAAACCGAAAATTTTATTTTCTGTACAGATATATATATATATATTTTACTTTCTTATGTCAAAGATATGCACATGTTCCCCTTGGAAACACGTGAGGAGAGATTTAAAAGTGTAAAATTATCCGAGTTAGTCGAGAGAGCATTTTCCGGAAGTAATTCAATTCTCTCATGCGCGAGTTTTTGAATTTTATGTTTATTAACGTGTTAGGAGCGCAAGCCTCCCATAGAACTCCATATCTTCACCTTTCGGCGCTGCCTAAATCTACCCAGGGTAAAAATGTTTGAATACACTTTTTGAGAATCTCTGTAAACAACCAATAAACGAACTCCGGAGTTAAATGAGCCATATATAGAATTTTCCGTTTCACTTGCTGTAAAAATATATAAATAAATAAATAAATAAATAAATAAATAAAAACAACATTAGCAACAGTGACCCTTTTCACATCTGCCTTCCAATTTTTTTTATAAAACATTTACGTGACCATAACTACGCAACTACAGAAAAGAACCCTAAATTGATCTTTTTTTTTTTTTTTTTTAGGGCGGTGGCTCAGGCCGATTGGGTTGACGTTATATCACATGATCCGATATGAAATCCGTCATAAGGGGGTCCGGGACACATTTTCAAATATTTTTTATTTATTGAGTTAAAATTCCGAAAATTTTTGTGATGGTTAACCATATCATTTGTAAATAAAATCACACGATAAAACTTGTCATAATTTTTTTTAAATTTTAAATTAAAATTTTTTTTAAATGGGGTAGTTTAAAATTGTTTTAACTAGAAATATTATTTGTAGAATTTCAATGTTTTTTGGCATTTGGATGAACAGAAAAATATAAGTTTTAATTTAGATTCAGCATTTCAAAAAATATTAATCCTTCTATATATAAAAAAAAGCTTTGATTTGGAAATGGACCAATGAAAATCTGCGTAGATCATCCGGGTATACTCCTACTAGATCGGCATCCATATTTTTTATAACCTGGGGTCTTCTTTCGTTAATATTAAGGAAACTGTTTCATACAAAAATATGAAAATCGGTAGTATTATAGAGACATGTTTGATAAACACGCTGATGAAGACAGTTTTAAAATCGAATAGCTATTTTAAGAGATATTTAATGTTAAAGATGGTCAAAATCTTTCCATTAAAAAAGTTTTATATGAGAAAAACGATACATAGGAATTTAAACATTTTTAGATTATTTTATACATTGGAAGTTCCCGATGTGCAGACTGCAATCAACTTTTTAATTTGACTCATTTTTTGAGGATTTATTTCCATTTTAAATTCAAATTTTCAGCATTTCGAGAGCTATTTTTTACACATTTTAGAAAAGGGCAATTATTTTAAACTGTTGCCAATTTTAAAAATAGCGCAAAGAATAATATTTCTTTGAAATAAAAAAAATATTTACACGTGGCTATTATAAACAGAAAAAAATTTTCAAATTAGAATTACGTGATTACGTGTTAAAAATCAGGAAAATATTGAAAATTATATCATAAAAACTACAGTTACACATGAATTTTAAAAGGGAAAGAAAATTTTTAAATACTAAATTCATTATTATGCGTTAAAAGTCACAAATGAAGGAAATTACGTCATATTTAAAAAGGCCAAATAAATAAAAGTTGGTAAAACACTTTAAATTAAAAAAATACATTTACACGAGACATTTATTTCATATTTTGAGATAATCTTTTCAACTATTATCGTGAATTCTATGACTGCGAAAATAATATTTCCTTTCTAACAACAAAAGTATTTTCATGTGAATATTAAAAAGAGAAAGGAAACTTCGGTAAAAATTACGTCAGATTTAAAACGATACATTTAAAAGAACTTTCTCATAGCGTTGTTAAAAAGTACCGAGAAACAAAGACTCTGTGCACTTCATTCATTTTACATTAGCTTACTTTTAAATTTTTAACTAATTTTTAACACTTTCCAACAAAGTTGAAAAGTGTTATTGATTTCGGTTTGTCTGTTCGCACTCTAACTCTCGTAAATATACTCGGATCGCACTGAAATTTTGATTATTGACGTTTAGCCTAGCACGAACCCTATTTCAAATGAAGTTTGTAGCATGTTTAGTTCATTTAAAGGGACAGTCAAAAGTATTCCGTTACATTACGGCCAATGGGAAAAAATCATTTCAAATGAATTTTAAAGATGTTACACACTTTCAAACATAATAAAAATACATGCATTTACGAAGTGCACTAAAGTATGCAGAATATTCTGTACCATATGCGGTGCAAAGAATAGTTACTATTCATTTACAGGGCTACACAAAATAATTCCATTACAAATGCTATAGAGGGGGGGGGGATTGTTTGCGGCGTATTTTAATTATACAAATTCATATATAATAAAATTGATATACGTCGGTGAGGCTTACTTAAGTTATTTCATGTATAATACGAAGTGCATAGCATTTACAGGAGCATACAAAACATTTCAGACAAGTATTTTCTGTCCGAATTACTGTATATTAGCGGCGATGGCAGGGAATGCATTTTTAATTATGATATGCGCATTTAAGTTTCACTATATTTATGCATACTATATGGGGTGTGTAAATGTTATAGTTGATATACAGGGCTACGCAAAAGAATTCGTAAAGGTTACTGAGTATGACCGTAAATTGCTGAAAGATGCGTTTAAAATGTGTTATGCTGAACTGCATGTAGTTTTCTATGAAATGTTTGTAGAATATAGATAAAATGATATACAGTGTCACGCAAAGAATTGGATACATGGCCGCCTATAGATGATAAATTCTGGAAATGCGATTTCAGTAGTTTTAAGAGTGATTTAGTTTGAATTATGTTTAGCTAAATAGTGGCTTGTAATAAAGGTACTAGGTAAACAACAGGCCTGAACAAAAGTATTCTAGTATGTTTCCCTCTATTAGTATGAATTGCTGAAAGAGAAATTGCAACCTGTTATGCGTTTTCATGCTAAACTAAATTTTCTATTATATAGTATATAAGTAGTGTGATTATGAGAGTTTTACGCATTGCGGCACGCGGCACACTCCCAAGGTTAAATGAAGGTCATTCATTATCATCTTAGAGTACGATAACGAAAGTGTAACGCGATAAGAGAAGGGGGAAAATGATAACGGAAATGCAGTGTGATAAGCGAAGGGAGAGATAAGAGAATTTTGATAAGGATTTTTTTAGATAAATCTTTTTTAGTGTAGGATAGTATTATTTAGTGAGAGAAAGATTAATTTTTAATGAAGAGTTTTTCCGGAATTTTTAGATCTAGAACAAATGACGTTTAGTCAATAAATTTTAGGGGGAATTTTTTTTTCTTTAATTGTGGACCCACCATGACCAACCCGTTTTGTTAAATTTAGATAATTAAAATTTTATCGGAAAAGCCTTTAATGTTAAAAGAATAATGCTACTTTGATAAATTTCACATGTATTATACATCAGTTTTGTATGCATTTTGGGGAATGATTTTTCAGCGGGGTGATTCTTATCGCCAGGAAATTGTAAGACGATAGCGCACGTTAGGTTCAGTGATAAAAGTCGAATCTTTAAATGAACTTATACGTGAGAATCTCATCTACCAATGTTTTTGAAAACAAATGGAATTATTTTAGGGCATGTTTTCTAATTTTTATAGTGCATTTTTTTAAGGAACGAAATTTAACACACTGTTCTAAATTTTCGCATTATTGTTTTAGAGAACATTTTTGCAAAGAACACTTTAGCATGAAATAAAAAAAAAAAATTGATTCTTTTACGTTTTCTGCAAGTTTTTTAAATATGTTTGTAGATAATTAATATATTTTTATAACACATACCCTATTGAAATTGTTCTATCAATATTAATAGCATTAAAATAAAAATAAAAGCATACATTATTAAAATAATAAATCAATTTAAATAATAATAATAATGTTACGTTTAGCTCAAAAGTAACTGTAAGAAAGTTACGCATAGTTTTCTATAGGACGATATTTTTCTTTTCACACATACTAATTAAATTCTACTACCAATATTAATAGCATTGAAATAAAAATAAAAGCACACATTTTTGAAAAAATAAGAAGATTAAATAATAACAGCATATACTATTAGGATAATAATTTCATTTCAAAAATAATAATAATAATGTTACATTTAGATCAAAAGTAACTATAAGAAAGTTACACATAGTTTTATATAGGACAATATTTTTCTTTCACACATACTAATTTAACTCTACTTTTAATATTAATAGCATTTAAATAAAAATAAAAGCATACGTTATTGAAATAATAAGAGGATTAAAATAATAATAAGAATATACTATTAGGATAATAATGTCATTACAATAATAATTAAAGAAATGTTACGTTGAGTTCAAAAGTAACTATAATAAAGTAACGCATGGTTTTCTGTAGGATAAAATATTATTGCATTTAATGAAATTTTAAAACTTTCATGTGAGGACCTGATTCTGTTAGACTTCAACTTGACGGGGGGAAAAGCAACACAATTTATATAGCAAAAATCTTGACTTTGAGTCAGCGAACTTGAATCGTTTTTTGATAATGCATTGCGGATTGTAGATAAGAGAATTTACTATAAGTAATTTAATGCATTTTCTAGAAAATTGACTTAAAGGAAATTTTACATAATAAATTTTTAGCATAAATATCGAGAAAATAAAAATTCTTTGTTTAAATTTGTTACCCTTTGCATAGGAGAGAGTTTTATATTAGTAATACGTAATTTTTCAAACAGTTAGTTTAACATTTTCCGTGTCTGCTTTCAATTTAGGGGAATAAACCAGATGAGTTCGTATGATAATTTTGACTCACTGAAGTTTAGGGACTGTTTACTGTCAAAGTGAGGATATGTGATAAGAGTATTTCCAATTGTTAAATAATAATTAAAAGCACGTTCTCGTAACATCAAGTTTTCATTAATTTTAGAATGATAACATTAATTTTCTCATAAACACATATTAGTTAATTTAACGCAAATTAGTTTGCTTAAACATTTTTAAATTTTACTCACCCACACTACCTCTTTTTCAGAATATTAAACAATCACTCAAAATTCAAAACTTGCTACTTATTTAAAGAAATATATTTAACAAGGAATTTGTTTAAATATCGAAAGAAAAACATTTATTCGTTTAACTGCTATCGTAACTAAACAATATGTGCGTGTGAATTACTAATAACATATAAGGATAGGGAAATTTATGAAATGGGAAATAAATAATAATAATAATAGTGTATACTAAAATTAGTGCATTCAAAACTTGCTACTTATTGAAAGAAATATATTTAACAAGGAATTTTTTTAAATATCGAAAGAAAAAAATATATTCATTTAAGTGCTATTGTAACTAAACAGTACGTGCGTGTGAATTACTAATAACATATAGGGATAGGGAAATTTATGAAATGGGAAATAAATAATAATAAGAGTGCTATCATTATTAAAACTAAACAACATCCATTTAGGATAAAATCTATAATTTTTGAAATAAACTAACACAAGTTTTAATTGATATGTAAAACATGTTAAGAACTTTTTACTCTATTTGCATATGGTTTTAATAAATAAATCTTTTATTTTACAAAATTAAAAAGAAAATAGAGATTTAATCACTTATGCTTTATTTAGTAGAATCTGATATTACCAAAGGTTTTAATTTATTTCTAAAGTTTAGACAGCACACACACATTCACCGTTCAACCAATTAAAGCGAAAAATAAATTTTATGTGATTGAATGAGCTTAGAGTTAGATAATATATAAATTATTTAAAAATACAATCATGCATAAATAACTTTTATCATTTGTTACAAAATTTATTAAAATCTTTAATTTGATAATACCCTATAAAACGACTAAACTTTTGAATTATTCAAATATATATATATATATATATATATATATATATATATATATATATATATACATATATATAACCATTAATTAAACATAACCTACCACCATCAAATATTATGAATTGAAGCTGTAAGTATTAAAAAAATATATATATTTATTATAAGAATTATTATGGAAGAAAAAGAAAAAAGTGGACACCGACAAAAAATGGAAAAGCTTATACATTGAATTACGTTGTCAAGGGCACAGAATTCAATGATATAAGCAAAATGGTTGTTTTCTGTGAGAGAAATAAGCTAAAGCTAAAAATTATTTTCCCCTGTGCCCAAACGACTATTAAAATCAAGTGAATTGATTAAAAATGAAAACAGAATAGAAACAAATAATATGAAATAGAAGAATCAATAAAACCTATTTAAATATTTATAGGATATAAAATATAAATAATGAACACCATACCGATTAATATTTCAGTATTTTACAAATATCCACGCGCACATGGCTACCAGAATATCATAATGATTAAGGTGAATAAAACAGTTAAAAAATAACAGTAATTGATACCAATGGATGCAGTTAATACATTTTGAAATAAATTTTGAAATACCATGTTAAATACATTTAATATAATATAAAATAAAATAAATAGATAGTAATTACATTATTTAAAATGCACTATTAAATTAATTAATAACTGTTTAACAATATCGTCAAAACTTAGCTAAAAATTCCCCCTGGTGTAGTAAATTATAACTGAAATGGAGCTAGAAAAATTAACATTTAGAGCTATCTTCAAAAGACAAATTTTGGTGCTGCCATCTAGTATTACTTTTATTATTCAAATGTCACAAGATAAACATTTGTAAGCATTTGAATGTAAATAATTTTTTAACAGCAAAACCAAACATATCCTTATATATAGATAATTATAAACCTAATATAAACCAAACAATGTATTAAAAAAAACTATTGTTAATAAAATTTAAAAGCAAACAAAATATTCTATAAGCTAACTTATTTAAACTAAACTAAGAATTTAAATAATTCTAGAACATTGATAATGCATAGCATATAGCTGTATGCTATAACAGAAAATAAATTCAGTAATAATTAATATAAATAATTATTAAAAATAATATAAATTTCTTTTTTTTATTTTTTAAATCTATTTTATATAAGATAATTATAAAATGAACAGGAAATATATATATATATATATCACCTAAATTACTTTTAACATAATAACTTTACACTTATCATTTTTAACAAATAAGCATAACCTAGATTTTAAGTTTTTGTTTAGGTTCGATAAACTAAAATGTATATGCTATAACCACTATGAACTAAATGCATAAGAAAAAATTAAATACACATACATTTTATACATTATTACATTAAAAACATTAAAATTATACTCACGTTATACGGACACAACTGCAAACATGTCTATTTCCCCAGGTTACTTGAAGAAGAATGCTTGATAAGTTCTTATCTGATGATGCTTCAAATCATTAGCAAGTTCAGACATAAGATATGACTCATTGATGGGTTATCGTCAGCAACAGATGACATCACTGAGAACTTAGTATAATTCGCACACAGTCTAATCTATCATTAACTTCATACATTATCATTTAATAAATATATTTTTTAATTAAGTTAATTTCAATTCATATATTTGAGAATTTACAATTATTTATAGGATTTTATTCTTTTTAGTTTTGCTATTTCAAAAATGCTCATTCCTATTTGTATCTAAAACCCCATGCAAAGCATCTATGTGTGAACTTTTTAGTTATACATTTTGAAATATAGATCTAGTTCAAATTTTGCTAAGTTAACATGTTACGTAATAGAGGTCATCCTATCCAATCCTTGTGATTGGATAGGTGATATCCTATCCAATCACACTATCTAGGCAAGTTTTGCTATTTTGAAATTATCCAAATTAGTTACCAGACTTCTCAGTTTTTAATAACCACACTAACCATTTGTCTTGTTGTTTAGTCATATAAATATAATTTCTATCGTTTTTGATTTTCAGTTACTTACTAACATATAAACACCTTATACATATGCTATTTTAATTCTGATATAGGTTAGTGCATATAAATTTTATTTAATTTCCCAAAGTAGATTTAACTATATTCGCTAACTTCCATATAAATGTATTTATCATCGATCATATTACGTAATAGAATTTTTCTAATGTTTGTAGAAGTAGTAGGTATTTGATTTATAATTAATTACATGTGAATTTTTTTTTAAATTAAGTGAACACTTTTGAGGAATACCCTATGTTATTTTACATATCAAATTTCAAAACTACCACTTTATATATGAACTGTATGCTATTGACTCTTTTTGCTCAAGTTAACTTTGCTATTTGACAGAAAATTCTTCAATCATCAAGCGATTAAACCTTCTCATTTTCAAAGTTATTTATATAACATACTAACTATATATCACACATAAACATTAACATATTAAGAATAGTACAGAAAATTAAATATATACAGAATGAAAATTTCAAACATAATTTAATATAATTAAACACAACAACAAACTGGAAATTAAGAGATTAATGAAATATATATTTGATAATAAAAATGATTTTCAATTATTACATAAAAATTTTACCACCAAACAAAAATATATAAATTGATAAAAGTATTATTTTAAAGTTTACAAAAAGCTTAGAAATATTTTCAACTTTTCAAAGAGATTGTATTTCCAAGATATCAAAGAAAAATTAACTATTAATGAATGAATACCACCTAACAAGCATATACTATTTCACTAACGTACAACAAAAACACTTTTTGGTAGCCATATTTGGCGATATTTCGACATGTGTAGCTAAACTAATAAGAATGTAAGACTATTCTAAGTACACAATTTTAGCAATATATAAGCAATGGACTCAACTTAACTTTACCACTTATCATAAAAATTGTCTAATCACCAAACGATTTGAACTTCTCATTTTCAAAGTTATGTTGAATTTATAAGTAACTAGGACTTCCCTCAGAGGGATTAGTCTGAGCGATATTACTGAGAACATAGATTTAATAATAACATGTGGAAGCAAATAAAATGAGATGTTATCTTTAATTGTCCTTATACTGCGAAAAATTGAAATGATGAAAATAAACGAATTGTAGAATTACAAAATCTTATATATAAATTCGTATACACTGTTTAAAAAAATGGGAAATAAAACCATTCAAGACAGCCCTGCATGGATATAAAATTGAAAGTACGCAATATATTAAAAGTAAAATAGAAAATGAAACACTACTTTACTTATATCGGAATTTTAACTGTATAAAATGATGTCAAGAGCATAATCAGACGCTCCGCACCAATTTGAGTAACTTTAAATGACAAATATATGATGTTTAAAAAGAATGGACTATACTTTATATGGTGTGTGCTCCCCCGGAATAGTTAATATTGTACAATATCTGTTTTCCACGGATGCAATGAGGTTGTCGATAACATTTAAGGAATTCTCTTCTCAAAATCTAATATAGTATCAAAGTACCGAATACATCAAAAGTGGCATGCAATGCTTCGTTAGAGTGTGTTTTAGATATGCTCGATCGGATTTAAATGATGAGTGTATGCTGGCCACTACATACGCTGTATTGTTTTGTTTTCAAACATATTCTGCACAAATTGAGCTGTATTTAGCATGTATTAAATAAAAGAAATCGGCAATGATTACAACATAAATTATGACACAAGATCTGAATATATCGTTTGCATAAATTTTGAGCTGTCAAAGTGTCATTTGAAGTAATTTACAAATCCATACATATTTATTCAGCAAATCATGCAAGCTAACATACGCCAATATGAACCCGATTACAAAATTTCACCAGAATAAGTTAATATATAAAAAATCTACTAATGATAATTGAGAATATGACCTTATGATAAAATGTCTAGAAAAATGAATCGGATAAAAAATTCATATCACACTTAAAACGGCACTTCCCTCTGTTAGTGGCCTTGGCGAGAGAGAGAAAAGCCTAGAGAAGGAACACTTTAACAAGTACTTTCGGGCAACCTACTCACTGTTTCATACAGGTCTTTATTCAATATTTACACAATTTATTTAATACTGGGTGGGTATCTATCAGTTTTGTTGCATTTAAATCGCATGTTTTGCGGAGGAAATGCAGCATTATGAAATATTTAAAGTTGCTGTACCTAATAATTCCAAATTAATGGTAACTGAGATCGCTTTCCGTTAATTTCATCTTTTTAAATTTTAAATTTTTTAGAAACCATTCATAGAGGCAATTGTATATTTTAAAACTAACCCGAAGCAAAATTTCAAGATTTTGGGGTCAGCAGTAACAGAGAAATAGAAAATTTTTGAAAATTTTTTGTTTCTGCACTGTTTTTTATAGCGACATTTTTAGAAATTGTTCTATTGCGAGAATTTACGTCATGATAAATACAGTCATGTCAATTTTCATGTTTATATTCCTAACAGTTCCATGTTCTTCGTTACTTAGATCATCTTTAGATCTTTTTCCGCTTTGTTTAGTCTTTCTATTTTTTAGAATTCGTTCTACAACGAGCATTTACATCTTATTAATTACTACCACTCCAAAGTTCTAGTTTCTAACACCAACAGTATCCCAAAAATTTCAATATTCCAAATAAATCATAGTTTAGAACCTTTCTAGAAATTTTTACGTTTATCCGTCAAATTGAACCTTTTAGAGAGCGTTCATTACGAGTATTTACATCTTAAAAGTAACTACCGCACCAAATTTAAAGTTTCTAACCCAATCAATATCGCAGAAATCACAATTTTAGAGCTTTTTTGCTCCTGCAGCGATGTAGGTTCTTGCACTGACATAAAATAGACTTTTTTTTCGGAGCAGAGATGGCCACCAACATTTTTTTAAGTTGGCTATGTACTTTCAGAGATAACACCTCACAAACGTACAAGCATTAATAATATTATATACTTTATAATATTATAACGCTTTATAATATTAGCATTAGATGTACAGATACAAAAGCCATTTATCTGTTACAAACTAAAGTGCCGGCGTTGCCCATAATTTGAAGGATGTTTGTTCTGAAAAATCAATTTCAAAATTTAACATACAACACAAAACAAACATTAAAAAAGCAGTCGAAATATTGTTGAATGAATCATATGAAAACGCTATATAAAAATGTATAAATGTATATAACAGATTCAAAAGAATACAGCTATAAATGAACTTATTTCAATTTATAATTGGAGCAATAATGTTAAAATACGCCAATATTTCCCTAATCGGGCATTTATTATGCTTCAATACATTTTTCACACTCATATGACGTTATACTATATCCACCATGCCCTTTATATTTCCAATATGACGTAATATTTTCCTCTTTCACGTGGAAACCTTGAAATAGAAAAGTTATGAAGTTATATTCACTTTCATTTAAATTCGTCAAACCATTTATTTCATTTTCATATTTCACGTGAATATCTTGCAATAGAAAAGTTATGACGTAATATTCACCTCTTTTTTTTAAATTCGGCAAACTATTTATTTCATTTTCATTTTTCACGTGGAAATCTTGCAGTAGAAAATTAATTGTTGTAGTAATAATTTTATTGTGTTTTTTAATTGTTGGCAACTGCTATAACGAAAATGTTTAAATTTGATAAGAAATTGCTGTTAAATTGGTGATTTTTTATTAATTAAAAATTAACTATAAGTTACTTCGATTCCGGATTACTTTAGTTGTCTCGGCCATGTTTTAATACACATGTACGTATCTCTTCACAATTTTGCCTTCCAAATTGTGGATTTTTTATAAAATTACAAACAGACAGATAGACAAGTTTTTATTTTTATATATCTCTCTATTCTATGAAAAGTAACTAACGCTGTCACCGCCGCCGCCGGTTTTGAATTTTTTGTGACCGGATGTCTTTCTTCGTTAATATTAAGAAAACTATTGCATACAAATATATGAAAATCGGTGGTATAATAGCGAAATGTTTGATCAACACACTAATGCATACAGTTTTGAAATCGAAGAATTATTTTAAGAGATATTTAATGCTAAAGTTGGACAAAATCGTTCCATTAAAAAAATTTATAAGAGCAAAAGCTATACATGGGAATTTAATCATTTTTAGATCATTTTATTCCATAGAAGATCCCGGTCTGCAGATTTCATTAATTTTTTTTTAATTTGACTCATTTTTTGAGGTTTTATTTCTATTTTAAATTCAAATATTCAGCATTTTGACAGATATTTATTACATATTTTAGAAAATGATATTAATTTAAACTATTGTACAACTGTATAAACAGCGCTAATGTTTGCTTCAAATAAAAAAAAAATATTTACACGTTACTATTATAAACAGAAAAAAAACCTTCAAATTACAATTAAATAATTAGGTATAAAAAGCAGGCACTTATTGGAAATTACGCAATAAAAACTATAATTACATGTTAATTTTAAAAGAGAAAGGATATTGTAAAATAAATTCATTAACATGCGTTAGAAATCTGAAATAGAACAAATTACGTCACATTACACTTATTTTGCAAAATGAACAAGAAAAAGTATTGCAAAACAGTTTAAATTTAAAAATTGTGCGATACAAAATATTAGAGGTTAAATATTAGATATTTTCAAAATTTTATTATTTGTCGTTCGATGTGAGGTGTTCAGCTATAAGTATGCAAATTTTTATGTTTCAACATAATTAGGGGCTGAGTTAGAAAAATTGCTTTAAATACACAAGTTAGAGCCCAGAGGGTTAAATAATAGACTTTTTCAAAATTTTATTATTTGTCGTTAGATGTGACGTGTTCAGCTATAAGTATGCAAAATGTCATGTCTCCAACTTAATTAGGGGCTGAGTTAGAAAAATTGCTTAAAATACAGAAGTTAGAGACCGGAGGGTTAAATATGACTGTTTCAAAATTTTATGATTTATCGTGTTATCGCAAGTGTTCAGCTATAAGTATGCAAACTTTCATGTCTCCAACTTAATTAGGGGCTGAGTTAGAAAAATTGTTTAAAATACACAAGTTAGAGCCCAGAGGGTTAAATATTAGACCTTTTTCAAAATTTTATTATTTGTCGTTTGATGTCAGGTGTTCAGCTATAAGTATGCAAAATTTCATGTCTCCAACTTAATTAGGGGCTGAGCTAGAAAAATTGCTTAAAATACACAAGTTAGAGCCCAGAGGGTTAAATATCAGACTTTTTCAAAATTTTATTATTTGCCTTTGATGTGTGGTGTTCAGATATAAGTATGCAAATTTTCAAGTCTCCGACATATATAGTTTTTGAGAACGGGCTCTGTGACAGACGGACAAACAGACAGACAAAGGAAGGAGACAGGTAGGGTTTCGTTAGATGGACGAAACTCTAAAAACATGCTGCGGATGACTGTAACACCATCCTAAAATTACATTACCATCAGCGATCTACCAATCCCGAATTTAGTTTATATTCGTTTCATATATTCTTATTCTTTTGTGCGGCCCTGTAAAATAATTATCAATATTATATACAGTAAAACCTCTGAATAGCGGACACCCCGAGAATGCAGAATTTGCCCTCTATTTCGAGGTGACCGCTACTGAGAGTAAAACATGTACAGTTATTTAAGAGTTGGTAATCGAAAAAATGTCCGTTAAATAGAGGTATCCGCTAATCGGGTGTGTCCGCTATGCAGGTTTTACCAGTAAAACTTCTGAATAGCGAACACCTCGGGAGGGCAGAATTTGTCCTCTATTTGGAGGTGTTCGCTACTGAGAGTAAAAAATGTACAGTTATTTAAGGGTTGGTAATCGAAAATATGCCCGCTAAATAGAGGTGTCCACTAATCGGGTGTGTCCGTTATGGAGGTTTTACTGCATAATAATATAATTCTTTACAAGAAAATTGCATGCTGTATGACAGACATACATCCAGAGAAAGATAACCTCCGGATCAATAAACATGTCTGTCTTTTGTTTTAATCATCCACAATTGTATGTCATACAACATGCCAGATTTTATACAACAGGCTAAAAACGGTCAGCGTGGTACGGAATACTGTATTATTATTTGTTTGCTCACCAAAACTGGTTGCCACGGGTTGTTGCAAGGTTTGTGATCACGTGGTTGAAACTGATCTATTCAATATTACTGCGTGCGTATTTTTTTTTATTTTCTCCATGTGTTCAAACCAGTTGTCTACGAAAACATCAACCGGTGAAAGTGACGCACACCAAATTTCTGTGACGTATGCAGATAAATTGTGCTTTTTTAAGAGTTTTTTCTATGTAATTTTTAAACGGTTTGGAACATATTTTTCATAGTAGGTGCATTCAGTAGGCGACCCTCATAGGTACCTTTTGGTGCAATCAGAAACGAAATCCGACAAATATTTTTTGAGTTATGCTTGACGAAAGGTTTTTATTAGGCTTTTTTTTTAGTAGGACATGGCGTTAATATCCATCGTAGTAGTAAAGTGTCCGGACAGTAATATTTCGCTGAGTATTAGCCTTCGCTTCGCTCAGACAATTATGAAATAAATATTTTATATATATATTCTACACAAGTATTAAATAAAATTAAATAACTAATTATGTATAACTTAACACTGAAAAAAAATTCCAAAAAACATTTAAAATAATTAATCACTTAACATAATAATAAACAACAAACATAAAAATAATGAACGATTAACCCATTAATGCCGGTTGGTACAAAAATCTACCAAACCGAATTAATTTTATTATTAATCACTGGATGGTACTATCTCTCAAACAATGATGCATTTGATATCTTAAATAATCACAAATAAGTATAAAAATAGAATTGCCGCATTTTTGTAGAAAATGTGCGTAGTAGTAGGTGTAAAAACTGAGTGAATACGAAATCAATCAGCATACCTCTACCTTCAAAAAGAAAAAGGTAAATTACGCATATTTTTTTTTAATTTTTAATAATGTTTTTAAATGGAATCACAATTGTAATAGTGTACGTTATACAATTATGCTATTTAAAGTTAGTTTTATTTTTGTTTCGTTTCGTATATTCACTTTTACTTTTAATGGTAGAAAATTGTACCAACCGGCGTATATATAGTCTCAATCTTAGGTCGGCGAGAAAATAAAAAAATAAACCTTCATTTCACTGGCCCCACCCCATACTGATTTTGAAAATTAATCAACACCATTCGTTTGTGCTGGTTTCTCCGGCAAAAATTTTCGTTTGTGCCACTTCTGTTCCCTCGTTATAACGAACAAAATGGGCCAGTGAAACGACAGGTCCGCACCATCAACGAAATGAAAATTTTATTACTGCATTCGTTTATGCTACGTTTGTGCCGCAAAAAACTTCTTTTCTGCAACTTCCGTTCTATCTCGTTATAACGAATTTTTATAACTCAAGGGCACTTATAGAAAACCACTTATGAAAACCGTAAATAAATACGTGTCACGAAATCAAATACTAATTATTTAATGCTATGTAAATGTCAGTTTGTGCCGTAAAAAGTTTCGTTTGTGCCATTCTGACTCCCCTCGATATAACGAATTTTCCACTTTTTCAACATAGGGCGACCATTTCGATGGACCCGCCCAATCAACGAAATCTAAATTATATTACGGCATTCGTTTGTGCTGGCTTTTGTCGCAAAGTGTTTCGTTTGTGCCACTTCCATTCCCTCGTTATAACGAATTTTTGTAATTTAAGGGCACATAAAGAAAGTTGCCTATGAATAAATACGTGTCGCGAAATGAGATGCGTAATTCTTTAGTGCTGTGTAAATGTCCGTTTGGATTCACAAAATACTCACAAAGGAAAATATTCTTGCTTTCATTGGCATTTTATTAGTGTCTGGATATAACAAACTACCTAACAGAAGACTCTATTGGGCTCTTTCAACTGACATGCACAACAATTTATTTCACAATCGTTGAGAAGAGACACTTTTGATGTGATTTTGAGATCAGTACATTTTGCAAATAACATGGAAATGGACGATGATAGGTTATATAAAGTCCGCCCCTTTTTGAGCACTTCAACAGAGCATGCAAAAATTTACACATCCCAGAATATCTCAGTGTAGATGAGTCCATAGTTTCCTGTTATGGACTTAGACAATAAGGCATAAAGCTAAAAATGAACAAAGATTTTACTAATGAAACCATTGAGTAGTCAAATCAGAGCAGAAACATGAACAATGTAAAAAGTGTGGAGGAAGAAATGGTTATAAGTGCAAAAAGTGTAATCAACCCCTTCATCCCAAATGCCATAAAAGTTATCATGTTGCTTATTATGCATAAATATTCAGTTTAATAAAAATATGTTACTATTTTTTAAAGGTAATTAAAATTTTTAAATCTTTTTTTCTAAATTTTAGAATTTGAAAATTATATATTTTACAAAATTTTCCTTTGCAAATTGAATTGAAATTGAATTTTTTAAATATAATTTTAGTTTTTAAAAACCCTTATTACACAAGTATAAGTAATGTTTCACTAGTATATAAATCTAGAATCTATTATTATAATAATAATTATTATTATTGCAATCAAACAATAAATTCAAAATTTGCTTAAAAAAGTGATTTCGTACTACGCAAACGCCGGTTGGTACAAAAATCAACCATTAAAAAAAAGTTAGTAAATACAACGGGAAAAATAAAATTTACGTACGATGTACTTAATAGACACAGATTGAACAAATATGAACAAAATTTTCAAAATTGATCAAGTATTTTGATGTCGGCATTAATGAAATAATATCTATCTATCTATACATATATAAGTTTAAAAAAATAAAACTTAATAAAAAAATAATAATAATAAAGCTTAATAAAAAAGTTTTGAAAAATAATTAAAAGTTAATAAAAAGAGATTTCAAATATTACAATTAAAAAAAAATATAATTTGATAAAACCATTCACCAAAAAAAATTACAAATTATCAAAAAATTTAATATATATTTATATATATGTTTAAAAGTCAAGAATTTTTAATACATATGTACATATATATACAAACGTATATGTGTATTACGTTTTGAAAAAAAAATTACAAGTCTTTAAGAAAGTTATGAAAAAATTGCCAATTAAAACAAAGTTTAAAAAAAGAATCATTAGTTAAAAAGATATATGTACATACACACACGCACATATATATATATATGTGTGTGTGCGTGTGTGTGTACTTACACATATATGCATACATGCATATATATATATATATATATATATATATATATATATATATATATATTACATTAATTAAACATAACCTACCACCGTCAATTATTATGAATTAAAGCTGTAAATATTAAAAAAAAAAAAAAAAATATTATAAGAATTATTATGGAAGAAAAAAGAAAAAAGTGGACACCGACAAAAATTGAAAAGCTTATACATTGAATTACGTTATCAAGGGCACAGAATTCAATGATATAAGCAAAATGGTTGTTTTCTGTGGGAAAAATAAGCTAAAGCTAAAATTAATTTTCCCCTGTGCCCAAACAACCACAAAAATCAAGTGAATTGATTAAAAATGAAAGCAGAATAGAAACAAATAATATGAAATGGAAGAATCAATAAAACGTATTTAAATATTTATAGGATATAAAATATAAATAATAAACACCATACCGATTAATATTTCAGTATTTTACAAAAATCCATGTGCACATGTCAACCAGTATATCAAAAAGATTAAGGTGAATAAAACAGTTAAGAAATCACAGTAAATGATACCAAAGGATGCAGTTAATACATTTTGAAATAAAATTTGAAATACCTTGTAAAACAAATTTAATCTAATATAAAATAAATAGATATTAATTACATTATTTAAAATGCACTATTAAATTAATAGATAACAGTTTAACAATATCGTCAAAATTTAGCTAAAAATACACCCTGGTGTATAAATTATAACTGAAATGGAGCTAGAAAAAATAAAAATTAGAGCAATCTGAAAGAGACAAGAGAGTTGGTGCTGCCATCTGTTATTAATTATATTAAACATTTATCGCAATATAAAAATTTGTAAGCTTTTGAATGTAAATAACTGTTTAAACAGCAAAACCAAACAAATCCTTATATATAGAGAATTATAAACCTAATATAAATCACACAATGTATTTAAAACTATTGTTAATAAAATTTAAAAGCATACAATATATTCTATTAGCTAACTGTTTTAAACTAAACTAAGAGTTTAAATAATGCTAGAACATTGATAATATATAGCATATAGCTATATGCTATAAAACAAAATAAATTCAGTAATAATTAATATAAATAATTATTAAAAATAATTTAAAAATTATTTTTTAATGAATTATATATAAGATATTTATAAAATGAACAGGAAATAAAAAACATGTGGAAGTATATAGAAGGTTAAATAATACTTAAAATCCCATTACTTAAAAAGTACAAATATAGAATGAGGATTATTTTCAGACATCCATAAAAATCCATAAAGTATGAATGTGGGACATTCAAAAACATTAAACTAAGAGTGGCATACTATTAGTAATTAATATGATATTGTCCTTAGTAAATTAAAATTTATTAACAAATAATTGTAAATTAGATTAATGAGTAATTAAGCTAATTATAATATTAATGAAAATCTCCAATTTACATATAAAATATCAAATCAACATCCACATAAAATACATAACAAAAATATAGTAATAATAGAAGAGCCCCGTTTTTTTTGTTGTTTTTTTTTTTATATATATAAATAATTAACCATTGCGTATTATCCAGACAACACCACCCTCCTCCGTACTCTAACATCTACCCACCCAACCAACCTATAATATTTTTTTTTTATTATTTTACAATTTTTAATTTTTTATAGATATTTTTTTATTTTATAATTTTTTTGTAATTTTGTTTACGCATGTGTTAATTTGTGTTTATAGATCATGTAAGAAAAGTACTAATTGTATATTAATGAATATATGAATTTTTTTGGAAAACCATGATTTAATGCATCATAAATTAGTTTTTTAATATTATTGTTAATTAGAGGAGAAGAACATAAACATTTTATTCTATATAAATGATTAAGTATTATATTACGAAATACAGAATGATGTAGACAAGATTTAAAATTTGTAAATGTATTAACTGTGAATTTAAATTCTTTACGTTTGTCATATAAATCTGTGATTGTTTTATTGTCTTTTATTGTAATTTTAAGATCTAAGAAATTAATTGTATTGTTAGATAAAAGGTCTTCCGATAATTCCAAATTAGTGGGATAATCAACTGGAAATCGAGTAATTGCAGTGTGATCAGTTTCAATTAAAATGATGTCATCAATATAACGATATAAATGTAGATTATTATTAGTAAAATTACGTTCATAATGAGATAAGTATAAGTCTGAGAGTAAACTGGAAGTACAACCGCCTTGTGGTATACCGACATGCTGTAAATATAAAGTATTATCTTGCAATATATAATTATTATAGATAATGAAGTTAGTTAAAGATTTAAAATATGCAATATCTATATTAGATGGTAATTCCAGTTTTTTATAATACTTTTTAAATAATGCATTTATAATTTTATGTAAATCTAATAGGTCTATATTATTAATATATATATATATATATATATATTATATGTAAATTATTTATGTATGTTTCTAATTTTCAATATTTCTGTTTTAACTTTTAAATGAATACATTTCACTATCAAATTATTTATCCTAGTGATCGTTTATTTACTCATTAACAAATCAACCAATCGATTTCCATAGTAACCATCCGTTTAACTTAACAACAATTTACCATTTATATGCAAATATTTTAAGAAACTATGAAATACATTTTAAATCGAATAAAAAAAAACCCCAGAGAAATTCAAATAGGTTATGTCTTAATTTGAATTATTCCTTTACTTATGTAAGTTAAGACTTGGAAATAACTTTTATAAAGTTACTATGCGAACTTGTGTTATCAATATTCTGACTTAATAATTTTTCATAGGTTTAATATGATAAAGAACGCGTCTTATAATCTCACAACTATAACCAGCTAACATTAAATTGTACTATTAAAAATTATGCTTAGAATTCACATATGTTATTTAAATCATTCAAATCATAGAACATAAAAAAAACTTACAATTTATACATAAATAAACTGTTCTTACCTAAAAATCCGCCATCCTTCTATACTTAACTTGCGCGAAATAAAACCCAACCTTCTACTATGCTTGCCACGAAGGGAAAGAATGATAACGCATCGTTTATCTGGTAAAACCCATGACCACGTGATCACCCTTATCTATGACGTCACTGATGATTCATTTGATAAGGAGTAGATACATTTTTTAATTACTATGTTAGATTTTGCAATTAAAAGCTCTAATTCCTAATTACAATTAACACATCTCATATAATTATTTTTTTTAATAATTAAAATAATAATTTAGTTAGTCTATTACAAATAATTATTTTTAGTTCTATTATTTAAAAACATTCATATCATATCATATGTAACAATTTTAAGACATATTAATTTATATCATTTTATACTTAAGTAAAACATTCTCACCTAAAAATCCAAGACACCACTATACCTAACATAGGTCAAATAAAAAACAACCTAGTACCATGCTTTCCGCAGAAGGAATGATTAATAATGAAAGCGCTTATCTAAAGATCACGTGATACTTATTACTATCTACGGTCAGATCGCTTATCTAATCTATGATGTCATGGGGAATCCCCAGTCATGCACATTTGTGTTGCCAATTCTCACAATACAAATATTTTCTGATAATAGCGTTGCCACTTTTCCATAAAAATAGCTTATCAACTCTCTTACCTCAAAAACAGATCTTATCAATTTGTGTTTATCCGTGACGTCCTCATAAAAAAAACTTTAATTAAATTATTAATATCTTTCATAAGTTTGTAATATAAGTAATTTGTAATATTTTTCTGCTAACTAGGTTTATAAGTATTCCGACTTAAAAATCTCTTTTATAGATTAACTATGAAAATCAATTGTCTTGTCAAACCGTTTACTATTTTCAGTTCAACTTAGTGTCATGAAATATATCAGCAAAGCTTAAAATTATACATTTCAGTTATCTTACTATTGTAAATTATTATATTTGAAATCTATTAAAATTTGAAAAATTATTAAATACTCTAACATTATAATTTCCCGTTTATTTCACAATATAAATACACAAAATTATACTTACCGAGAACCAAGCACTTGACTGGAGCAAAAACACGTCCTTGTTCTAAGCTTCCCTAGCGAGAACTGATTGATAACATGCTTGCTTGCTTATCACTTCGAAAATCGTGTGACGTCACATATCACGTGATAGATTGTTGATAAGATAAGGTTAGCTGATAAGAACTTATACTATCATTCATTTACCTCTCAGACTTTGCTGGAAACGGTTGAGTTTGCTCTCTCAAAATATTTTTAATAACTAAGTTAGATGATAAAGTTTATTAATCAGTTAATTTGAATTAATTATTTTTAATAGACTAATTGAATTATTCTAAAAACTATTAGAGAGTGTGTTCATTACGTCTCATATCTTAAAAACCACACATTTAGTAGAAAATCTGTTAATTTGTAGTGTAATTAAGATATGAGATGTAATGAACACACTCTCTAATAGTTTGTAGAATAATTCAATTAATCTATTAAAAATAATTAATTCAAATTAACTGATTAATAAACTTTATCATCTAACTTAGTTATTAAAAATATTTTGAGAGAGCAAACTCAACCGTTTCCAGCAAAGTCTGAGAGGTAAATGAATGATAGTATAAGTTCTTATCAGCTAACCTTATCTTATCAACAATCTATCACGTGATATGTGACGTCACACGATTTTCGAAGTGATAAGCAAGCAAGCATGTTATCAATCAGTTCTCGCTAGGGAAGCTTAGAACAAGGACGTGTTTTTGCTCCAGTCAAGTGCTTGGTTCTCGGTAAGTATAATTTTGTGTATTTATATTGTGAAATAAACGGGAAATTATAATGTTAGAGTATTTAATAATTTTTCAAATTTTAATAGATTTCAAATATAATAATTTACAATAGTAAGATAACTGAAATGTATAATTTTAAGCTTTGCTGATATATTTCATGACACTAAGTTGAACTGAAAATAGTAAACGGTTTGACAAGACAATTGATTTTCATAGTTAATCTATAAAAGAGATTTTTAAGTCGGAATACTTATAAACCTAGTTAGCAGAAAAATATTACAAATTACTTATATTACAAACTTATGAAAGATATTAATAATTTAATTAAAGTTTTTTTATGATGACGTCACGGATAAACACAAATTGATAAGATCTGTTTTTGAGGTAAGAGAGTTGATAAGCTAGTTTTATGGAAAAGTGGCAACGCTATTATCAGAAAATATTTGTATTGTGAGAATTGGCAACACAAATGTGCATGACTGGGGATTCCCCATGACATCATAGATTAGATAAGCGATCTGACCTTAGATAGTAATAAGTATCACGTGATCTTTAGATAAGCGCTTTCATTATTAATCATTTCTTCTGCGGAAACCATGGTACTAGGTTGTTTTTTATTTCACCTATGTTAGGTATAGTGGTGTGTTGGATTTTTAGGTGAGAATGTTTTACTTAAGTATAAAATGATATAAATTAATATGTCTTAAAATTGCTACATATAATATGATATGAATGTTTTTAAATAATAGAACTAAAAATAATTATTTGTAATAGACTAACTAAATTATTATTTTAATTATTAAAAAAAATAATTATATGAGATGTGTTAATTGTAATTAGGAATTAGGAATTAGTTTAATTGCAAAATCTAACATAGTAATTAAAAAAATTTATCTACTCCTTATCAAAATGAATCATCAGTGACGTCATAGATAAGGGTGATCAGGTGGTCATGGGTTTTACCAGATAAACGATGCGTTATCATTCTTTCCCTTCGTGGCAAGCTTAGTAGAAGGTTGGGTTTTATTTCGCGCAAGTTAAGTATAGAAGGATGGCGGATTTTTAGGTAAGAACAGTTTATTTATGTATAAATTGTAAGTTTTTTTACGTTCTATGATTTGAAGGATTTAAATAACATATGTGAATTCTAAGCATAATTTTTAATAGTACAATTTAAAGTTAGCTGGTTATAGTTGTGAGATTATAAGACGCGTTCTTTATCATATTAAACCTATGAATAATTATTAAGTCAGAATATTGATAACACAAGTTAGCATAGTAACATTATAAAAGTTATTTCCAAGTCTTAACTTACATAAGTAAAGGAATAAATCAAATTAAGACATAACCTATTTGATTTTCTCTGGGTTTTTTTTATTCGATTTAAAATGTCTTTCATAGTTTCTTAAAATATTTGCATATAAATGGTAAATTGTTGTTAGGATAAACGGACGGTTACTATGGAAATCGATTGGTTGATTTGTTAATGGGTAAATAAATGGTCACTAGAATAAATAATTGGATAGTGAAATGTATTCATTTAAAAGGTAAAACATAAATATTGAAAATTAGAAACATACATAAATAATTTACATATATATATTATTACATATATATTATTACATATATATTACTAATATATATTACATATATATTATTACATATATATATTACACACATATATATATATATATATATTATATAATTTACATATATATATATATATATATATGCATGTATGCATATATGTGTAAGTACACACACACACACATATATATATGTTCGTCTGTGTATGTACATATATCTTTTTAACTAATGATTCTTTTTTTAAATTTTGTTTTAATTGGCAATTTTTTCATAACTTTCTTAAAGACTTGTAATTTTTTTTTAAAATATAATACACATATATGTTTGTATATATATGTACATATGTATTAAAAATTCTTGACTTGTAAACATATATATAAATATATATTAAATTTTTTGATAATTTGTAATTTTTTTTGTGAATGGTTTTATCAAATTATAATTTTTTTAATTGTAATATTTAAAATCTTTTTTTATTAACTTTTAATTATTTTTCAAAACTTTTTTATTAAGCTTTATTATTATTTTTTTTATTAAGTTTTATTTTTTTTAAACTCATATATGTATAGATAGATTGATGTTAATCGTTCATTATTTTTATGTTTGTTGTCTATTATTATGTTAAGTGATTAATTATTTTAAATGTTTTTTGGAATTTTTATTCAGTGTTAAATTATAGATAATTAGTTATTTAATTTTATTTAATACTTGTGTAGAATATATATATAAAATATTTATTTCATAATTACTTATAAATTCAACATAACTTTGAAAATGAGAAGTTCAAATCGTTTGGTGATTAGACAACTTTTATGATAAGTGGTAAAGTTAAGTTGAGTCCATTGTTTATATATTGCTAAAATTCTGTACTTAGAATAGTCTTACATTCTTATTAGTTTGGCTACACATGTCGAAATATCGCCAAATTTGGCTACCAAAAAGTGTTTTTGTTGTATGTTAGTGAAATAGTATATGCTTGTTAGGTGGTATTCATTCATTAATAGTTAATTTTTCTTTGATATCTTGGAAATACAATCTTTTTGAAAAGTTGAAAATATTTCTAAGCTTTTTGTAAACTTTAAAATATTACTTTTATCAATTTATATATATTTTTTTGGTGGTAAAATTTTTATGTAATAATTGAATTTCATTTTTATTATCAAATATATATTTCATTAATCTCTTAATTTCCAGTTTGTTGTTGTGTTTAATTATATTAAATTATGTTTGAAATTTTCATTCTGTATATATTTAATTTTCTGTACTATTCTTAATATGTTAATGTTTATGTGTGATGTATAGTTAGTATGTTATATAAAAAACTTTGAAAATGAGAAGGTTTAATCGCTTGATGATTGAAGAATTTTCTGTCAAATAGCAAAGTTAACTTGAGCAAAAAGAGTCAATAGCATACAGTTCATATATAAAGTTGTAGTTTTGAAATTTGATATGCAAAATAACATAGGGTATTCCTCAAAAGTGTTCACTTAATTAAAAAAAATTCACATGTAATCAATCATAAATCAAATACCTACTACTTCTACAAACATTAGAAAAATTCTATTACGTAATATGATCGATGATAAATACATTTATATGGAAGTTAACGAATATAGTTAAATCTACTCTGGGAAATTAGATAAAATTTATATGCACTGAACTATATCAGAATTAAAATAGCATATGTATAAGGTGTTTATATGTTAGTAAGTAACTGAAAGTCAAAAACGATAGAAATTATATTTATATGGTTAAACAACAAGACAAATGGTTAGTGTGGTAATTAAAAACTGAGAAGTTAGATAACTAATTTGGATAATTTCAAAATAGCAAAACTTGCCTAGATAGTGTGACTGAATAGGATATCACGTGACCTCTATTACGTAACGTGTTAACTTAGCAAAATTTGAACTAGATCTATATTTCAAAATGTATAACTAAAAAGTTCACACATAGATGCTTTGCATGGGGTTTTAGATACAAATAGGAATGAGCATTTTTGAAATAGCAAAACTAAAAAGAATAAAATCCTATAAATAATAGTAAATTCTCAAATATATGAATTGAAATTAACTTAATTAAAAAATATATTTATTAAATGATAATGTATGAAGTTAATGATAGATTAGACTGTGTGCGAATTATACTAAGTTCTCAGTGACGTCATCTGTTGGTGACGATGACCCATCAATGTGTCATATCTTATGTCTGAACTTGCTAATGATTTGAAGCATCATCAGATAAGAACTTATCAAGCATTCTTCTTCAAGTAACCTGGGGAAATAGACATGTTTGCAGTTGTGTCCGTATAACGTGAGTATAATTTTTATGTTTTTAATGTAATAATGTATAAAATGTATGTGTATTTAATTTTTTCTTATGCATTTAGTTCATAGTGGTTATAGCATATACATTTTAGTTTATCGAACCTAAGCAAAAACTTAAAATCTAGGTTATGCTAATTTGTTAAAAATGATAAGTGTAAAGTTATTATGTTAAAAGAAATTTAGGTGATATATATATATGAATAATTCAAAAGTTTAGTCGTTTTATAGGGTATTATCAAATTAAAGATTTTAATAATTTTTGTAACAAATGATAAAAGCTATTTATGCATGATTGTATTTTTAGATAATTTATATATTATCTAACTCTAAGCTCATTCACTAACATAAAATTTATTTTTCGCTTTAATTGGTTGAACGGTGAATGTGTGTGTGCTGTCTAAACTTTAGAAATAAATTAAAACCTTTGGTAATATCAGATTCTACTAAATAAAGCATAAGTGATTAAATCTCTATTTTCTTTTTAATTTCGTAAAATAAAAGATTTATTTATTAAAACCATATGCAAATAGAGTAAAGAGTTAAAAGTTCTTAACATGTTTTACATATCAATTGAAACTTGTGTTAGTTTATTTCAAAAATTATAGATTTTATCCTAAATGGATGTTGTTTAGTTTTAATAATGATATTTTTTAGTATGCACTCTTATTATTATTTATTTCCCATTTCCAGGGGCGGACTGGCACAGTTTGGCCCACCCCGCTAGATTTAAGCGTTGGCCCACCAATCGACAACCCTATTGTTAAAATGTTTGAATACTGACTTCCCTTTGTACATTGATTAATGTTTGTTTATAATATGAATATAGTACCTTAAAATTGATTAGTTTGTTTTATATCCTCACTACTAACTAATTAGAATGTCAGATATTTGGACAATTCTTTTGAACTTGAGACAACTCCATCTATTATCTTATCATAATCGTAATTTGGTTGATTATCTCCAGAACGACTGGGTAGATTTTAATGAAATTAGGTATGTAAGTAGGTTGATGAAATGCAAAAAAATAACCATTCAACAGTTCTCGCATAAAACTCATCAGCGTCAGAAGGTATAAAACAGAGCTTACAATATTGAACTAAAAAATGGGTTAATAGGGGTGTGTTCCTCTCTTACAGTTATACAGCTCCACAACGTGAATTCATAATGGAAATCAGGCAGTTTATGAGTCCCTGTAGCAGTTAGCCTCACTCCTCCAGCAATGCTGTTTTCAAGCACTCAGTGGTTCTGGAAGGTGGAAAATGAGTTTCAATTGTCCTCCCCAGAGCGTCCTAGATATGATGTATAGGGTTTAGGTCTGGAGATCTGACGGACCGACCCATCAAGTGAATATCCTCACTTTGCAGAAATTCGTCGACCCGATGAGCTCTATCTGGGCGCGTGTTGTAGTCCCTTAAAATGAAATCAGGGCCAATTGCATCCCTAAAAAGGCAAACAAAAATGTACAAAGATATCATTACACTTCAGACCAGTGACAGAGCCTTTGCCAAACATAGGGAGGGGTGTGCGCTCATCCAACATGATGGCGGCTCAGACCATCAAACCCCCACAGTGGTCTCTTTCTCGGACGTTGGGAGGCATATATTGGATCCCTGGTTTTCTCCAGATGAAAGTACGTCAAGAATTAGAGTTTAGGCTGAACCGAGACTCATCAGTGAATAGAACAGCCCCTTAATAACCCCTCGTCCAAAGTCGATTATCTCTGTATCATGATAAACGGGTTTTCCCGTGCGCAGAACTGAGCTGACGCAACAACCCTCTGTCATGTAGTCTTCTGCAAACAGTAACCCTTGAAACTCGGCTTCCTGTAGTCGCATAAAAGTCACGAGAGGCCTGGGAAGATGCTGCACTCCTGTTACCCCTCGCTGTAATAGATAAATAGCGATCTTCACTGGCCATCGCGGCTCTTGGACGACCTTGTCCAGGCTTTCTCTCTATGGATCTAGTATCCTTAAACTGTTTCCAAAAGTTCGATACGACGTTGGGCGTTACATTGAAGTCTCCAGGAATCTGCACTTGAGACTGCCTTCTTTCCAGTCTCCCTGCTATTCTCCACCTCATTACAGCATTCAAACGTTGGTTGCTACTCATTTTTACTGTTTGCTTTTGAATTTTACCGTATGTAGCAAAAAAACACGAAGATATTCGGCGAGGTGTACGAGCGAACAAAACGTGAAAATCGCCACGCTCACTTACAAATCTTGTTCTACTCGCAACTCGCTCCACCCATACACACATGTACGCTCACGTGTTTTACACTGAATAAATGTTCAATAAATAAATGTTCGACACGTCTTTGTTTTGGATAAATACGACCATAGGCATTCCACTCGCACAATAATTCTAATGCACAAGCTAGGCATTTTTTACATTTCTTATTAACTTTACAGCGTTCCTCATCATCTTTAATGAGTTCTTCTGAATCGCTCGTTTTTTTGCTGTAAGCGGCGTAGAGCTCGCTACGTCGAGATTGTTGCTGCAATATGCCGAACTTCTTCAGCAAGTTCATTTAAAAATTTAACCCCACTGAAGCAGCGAGGATCGAACCACGCAATGTCTTTCATGGGCAAGTCATTTCCAGTAAATCGTGTATTCAACTGTTGAATAACTGTGTATAAAATGACTTTATAAACGTTTCTCTTAAATAAGTCAGATGGGGATCCGATAATACTTCTTGCCTCATCGTGAGAATATTTACCACATCGACGTTTCGCTATATATTCTTTTTTTCGGTAGGAAACTCTCAATTTCAATGCTTTACTCCTTTTCTATTAGTTGTTTCCGAAGATGTTCCGCAAATTCAGAAGTATTTTTCATAGCCATATCAAAATTATGTCGTTTCTGTAAGACACTGGATTTCAGGGTTTCGATTTTGTTAGCAGGAGTTACGTATCCCAGGCCGCTTATTTATGCAGATACTTCGATGTCGGCATAGATATATTGAATAGGTCGCTTAAAATGGTTGCTATTAATGTGTGCTGAAGCTTGCACTAATTATCAATCGGTGATCTTGCCGAAAAAGATACATGTGACGGAAAATCGTCCATTTCAGTGATACCTTGTAGCCACTTAAACAATGTTAAAAATTTATATTGATCTTTAAAAGATTTCGAAGACTCGCCAAACTTGCTATTAAGTGCTCGATCCTTAATCCACCACTCTTTAGCGCTTACTTTTTGTAATTTTTTTGAAGTTTATTTCCACATACAGGCCCCTTATTCAGTGAAGTCCATGCTTTCATACGCTCTTATCACTCTGAGCTAAACATGGTTGTAGCTTACATTAAGACCAAGAAGCAGAGGCTGATTAACCACTACCCAGGCCCCTAGGCTTGACTTTTTTGCGGGCCCCCTCCTCTTTTTCAAAGCGATATAGACCAGTTGATTCAAAATACATGTCTGCTCAATTATCTCAAAAACCACTGATGAAGGAATCGTACTTCTATTTACAAAAAGTATAGAAATGAAGTAAAGTTTTTAGATATAATATTTGTTTTACCTAATAAAATTCTAAATTTAATTTTGATACAGCCCCTGGGTCTTATAGGTTATATTTAGAAAAATGTTTTTTGTCTGAGAGGAACATAACAACAACAACAAAAAAAACTATTATTTTACGACCAAAACTTACCACATTATGAATTTTATGTAATTTCGGCGTTTTCTAGCACTAGAAATGGAATTATTTAGTACAGGTAAACGGCAAACATTGAAATTTCATAAAATTAAAAATATTATATTTTGCTAACTTTTAGTCGTAAGGAGTGCGATTTTTTTAAATGCTTTTTTTAGATAGAGGACATCATTCTTTTAGGGCACAGGAACCCAAGGGCCGTACTTGTCATGAAAATCCTATATATTCCCGTTCAGTCCCGCGAATCATTTATTTTTACATAATTCCACAAAATCAGCATTTTGGAATTAATAAGTGCATAGGAGAGAAAAAAAAATATGAGCCAGAAAATAGTGAAACATTTTGTCATCTGATGATAAAAACTTATACATTTTGTCAAGTGATCACAGGAATAACAAAAGGGAATTTGTCAGCCGGACAGGAAGGGAAATCATCTCGAATTTCGTTAATCGGCTGTTCAGCAATTTCCGTGGAGTCGAAAAAACATCGCGTTGATGTGCGGTAAACGACATAGAATTTCGTCAAACGATCCATGAATAAAATCGCCAATTCCGGCCAATCATTCGAGGAAAAAATCGTAAATTTCGTGAAACAACTGCGGAAAAACTCGCGATTTACGTCAAGAGGTCGCGTAAAAAAAAGACGCGAATTTTATCAATTGGTCACGAGAAAAAATTGCGAATTTCAACAAACAATTGCAGAAATTAACCTCCGAATAAAATCGCGAAGTACGTGTTATGATTGCGAAAAAAACATCGCGATTGCGTCAAAAGGTCGTGTAAAAAAATCACAAATTTCGCCGAACAAGTACAGAAATTAATCACGAATTTCCTCAAACGATCGCGAATTTCAGCAAATGATCGCGGAGACAAATCGTGAATTTTAGGAAACGATCGCGAAAACAATCGCGAATTTCGCAAACGATCGCAGAGAAAAATCGCGAATTTCAGCAATCGATCGCGGAATGCATCACGAATTTCGGCAAACGATTGAAGAATAAAAATGCGAATTTTGGCAAACGATCGTGGAAAAGAAAAGCTAATTTCGGCAAACGATCGCAGAAAAAATCGCAAATCTTGGCAATCGATCGCGGAAAATGTCACGAATTTCAACACATAATCGCGAAAAAAATCGCGAATTTCAGCAAATGATCACGAAAAAATGCGAATTTCGTCAAACGATCGCGAAAAAAATTAGGAATTTCAGCAAACGATCGCAGAAAAAATTCGCAAATTTCGGCAAATGATCGCGGGAAAAAATCGCGAATTTCGGCAAACGATTGCGGAAAATTAAAGCGAAATTCGGCACACGATCGCAAAAAAAATTGTGAATTTCACCAAACAATCTCGGGAAAAAATCGCGAAATTCGGCAATCGATTGAGGAAAAAAATCGCGAATTTCGGAAAACAATCGCAGGAAAAACGCGAATTTCGGCAAATGGTCGCGGAAAAAATTGCCAATTCCGGTAAACGATCGCGGGAAAAACGCGAATTTCGGCACACGATCACGGAATAAAAATCACGAATTTCGGCAAAGATCGCGAATTTTGCAAACGACCGTAGAAAAAATTCGCGCATTTCGGCAAAAGATCGCGGAAATAATCATGAATTTCTGCAAACGATCGCTGAAAAAAATCGCGAATTTCTGCAATCGATCGCGGAATGCAATCACGAATTTCGGCAAACGATCGAAAAATAAAAATGCGCATTTCGGCAAACGACCGCGGTAAAAGTCACGAATTTCGGCACACGATCGCGAAAAAAATCGCGAATTTCAGCAAATGATCACGAAGAAAAATGCGAATTTCGGCAAACGATCGAAGAATAAAAACACGAATTTCGGTAAAAGATCGCGAAAAAATGCGAATTTCAGCAAACGATCGCAGAAAAAATTCGCAAATTTCGGCAAATGATCACAGGAAAAATCGCGAATTTCGGCAAACAGTTGCGGAAAAAAAGTGTGAATTTTGCCAAACAATCTCGTGGAATAATAGCGAATTTCAACAACCGACTGCGGAAAAAAAATCGCGAATTTCGGAAAACAATCGCGGGAAAAACGTGAATTTCGGCTAACGATCGCGGAAAAAATTGCCAATTTCGGCAAACGATCGCGGGAAAAATTGCCAATTTCGGCAAACGATCGCGGGAAAAAAACGCGAATTTCGGCAAACGATCACAGAATAAAAATCGCCAATTTCGGCAAAGATCGCGGAGAAAAATCGCAATTTTCGCAAACGATCGCAGAAAAAAATCGCGAATTTCGGTAAAAGATCGCAGAAAAAATGCGCGAATTTCGGTAAAAGATCGCGGAAATAATCACGAATTTCTGCAAATGGTCGCAGAAAAAAATGTAGTATGCTGGGTAAATGTGTCCTGAAATACCGAAAAAAGTATGTCCTGAAATATCACCTAGGAGCAGTACTACCCCTGAAAAGGCCATATAAAATATATAATTTCGTATTTTAATATATATACTGGTCCATTTAAAGCAAATGCCGTATCTAAAGTCTGCACTTATACTTTTTGCAGTTGATTGTATGTTTCTATTGTAAGCAGTCTAACTTCTTGATATTTTATGCATTAATTATAGCAGCACCCGCGCAATTTTAACACACAGTTTTTTTTTTCAAATACAATCAAATAATATTTAGGATATTCCAAAACAATGTGGATTTCGGTCTAGCTTTAAAGGTGGGAGGGGTTGGGGTGAGGTCCGATGGCTGACCATTGTGCTAAAATGTAAGGAGTTACGATTAGACAAATGCTTGATTAAAATTTAAAAGCTTCTTTAAAAGATATCGTTCGTAGATGTGCTGTCAAAATCTTGCCTAGGCCGCCGTGGCTACAAGTCTCCTCTATGTAAATCTTTCCCAAACTGAAAGCTTAATTCCAAGAATTCAATACTTTCTTTTTATGAATAGAGAAGAAATTAAAAGTGGAGTAGCGTGTGGACTACAATTAATAATTAATAATTTTCCCGATTCAATAAATGAGCGAAACAAAGAATACTGCACATCATTTCTCTTTTGCATTAAATGTTAGCTCAATGTGAAGAAATAAAAAATCGAAAAGAAATCTTAGCACAGGGGCCCCTTTCCTTCTGGGCCCCTACGCTTCAGCCTACTCAGCCTAATGGGTAATCCGCCTCTGCCAAGAAGTCCGTTGTCAATTTGCAACATTCTGTTGCATCTGCCAGGAACAAATTAAGCACATGTGCATACCAATGAACATGCTGTGTATTTGGATTGTCTTTTTCAGTTGTGCCTGCAGACCTTTATATCTCCCACTCATATTTGCTGCACCATCAAAAAAAGTCCCAACTATTTGTGATGAAGGGAGTTTAAACTTTAAGTTCTTCTTTTACTTGGAGATAGAAGGCTTTCCCTGTTGTTTTGGGGGCATCAACCAATTTTAAAAACTAACCTTCACTTTACCACGCTGCTCATAACGAACACAAAGAGCCAACTGCTCCATTACCGTTATATCTTTTGTGAAATTTGCTTCCATACTGAATGGACCTGACTGTCTTGCATCATCGGCAATGTTTATTTGGATCTGAGTGGAGAGATAAGCACTTAACTGATTTATAAATTACTTGGACAGGAATGTGATCAACGAACCTCTTCCATACCGTTTGGGATTTCCATTTTGTTCTTCTTTCAGATCTATTCTAGCCTTCATCATACTTTCTAAAGATCCTCTTTCTTGACTTTATCTCCATAGCCTATGCTACATAACCGAGCAAAATTTTATTATATTTACATAACAGCTTTACCAATTGTAGAAAATTGCCGTGTTTAACGTCTCAAATCTGCCGCTGCCTCCTCTCGTTTTTCTCTTTAAGCTAATCCGTCCCTCCCGAGATCCTTGATCTGTAGATTATTCCTAGATAGGTAAGCTAATCCTTGCCTATCTTTTGCTACTACGCAAGTGTCCACAGGTAGATTGATCCCACCGAACAACTTCCCAACCTTCACTGACCATATGTGCTTTTTACTTTATCCCCTATCTCTCGGCTTCTATACAAAATGAATAATTTGCACAGATCTGGCAAAAATTGCTGATGGGAGAGGGAAGGTAGAAATTAAGACTTACACCTGATCAAAAAAAAGGGCGGCGGATGCTTCACGGAAAAAAAAGGAAAAGAAAAATTAAGTTTCATAATTTGTTGTTTTGTTTTATTAAAAAGAAAAAAAAATTTGGTCCACTACAGCCGTTTGGCCCACCCTGCTACCAAGAAAAATTAAATTTTATATATTTTTAGGGTTTTTTTTAGTTTTATTAAAAATAAAAAAACTTAAAAAAACTGTATTTTTTTTTTTTTTTTTTTGGCCCGCTACACCCGTTTGGCCCACCTCGCTACCAAGAAAAATTGAGTTTCATAATTATTTTTTTTAGTTTTATTGAAAAGAAAGAAAAGTAAAAAAATGTATTTTTTTGGCCCACTACACCCGTTTGGCCCACCCCGCGATCGCGGGGTAGCGGGGTGGGCCAGTCCGCCCCTGCCCATTTCATAAATTCCCCTATCCCTATATGTTATTAGTAATTCACACGCGCGTACTGTTTAGTTACAATAGCACTTAAATGAATATATTTTTTTCTTTCGATATTTAAAAAAATTCCTTGTTAAATATATTTCTTTCAATAAGTAGCAAGTTTTGAATGCACTAATTTTAGTATACACTATTATTATAGTTATTTATTTCCCATTTCATAAATTTCCCTATCCTTATATGTTATTAGTAATTCACTCGCACGTATTGTTTAGTTACGATAGCAGTTAAACGAATAAATGTTTTTCTTTCGATATTTAAACAAATTCCTTGTTAAATATATTTCTTTAAATAAGTAGCAAGTTTTGAATTTTGAGTGATTGTTTAATATTCTGAAAAAGAGGTAGTGTGGGTGAGTAAAATTTAAAAATGTTTAAGCAAACAAATTTGCGTTAAATGAACTAATATGTGTTTATGAGAAAATTAATGTTATCATTCTAAAATTAATGAAAACTTGAAGTTACGAGAAAGTGCTTTTAATTATTCTTTAACAATTGGAAATACTCTTATCACATATCCTCACTTTGACAGTAAACAGTCCCTAAACTTGAGTGAGTCAAAATTATCGTACGAACTCTTCTGGTTTATTCCCCTAAATTGAAAGCAGACACGGAAAATGTTTAACTAACTGTTTGAAAAATTACATATTACTAATATAAAACTCTCTCTTATGCAAAGGGTAACAAATTTAAACAAAGTATTTTTATTTTCTCGATATTTATGCTAAACATTTATTTTGTAAAATTTCCTTTAAGTCAATTTTCTAGAAAATGCATTAAATTACTTATAGTAAATTCACTTATCTACAATCCGCAATCAAAAAGCGATTCAAGTTCGCTGGCTCAAAGTCAAGATTTTTGCTATATAAATTGTGATGCTTTTCCCCCCGTCAAGTTGAAGTCTAACAGAATCAGCTCCTCGCATTGAAGTTTTAAAATTTCATTAAATGCAATAATATTTTATCCTACAGAAAACTATGCGTTACTTTATTATAGTTACTTTTGAACTCAACGCAACATTTCTTTAATTATTATTGTAATGACATTATTATCCTAATAGTATATTCTTATTATTATTTTAATCCTCTTATTATTTCAATAACGTATGCTTTTATTTTTATTTAAATGCTATTAATATTAAAAGTAGAGTTAAATTAGTATGTGTGAAAGAAAAATATTGTCCTATATAAAACTATGTGTGACTTTCTTATAGTTACTTTTGATCTAAATGTAACATTATTATTATTATTATTGAAATGAAATTATTATCCTAATAGTATATGCTATTATTATTTAATCTTCTTATTATTTCAAAAATGTGTGCTTTTATTTTTATTTCAATGCTATTAATATTGGTAGTAGAATTTAATTAGTATGTGTGAAAAGAAAAATATCGTCCTATAGAAAACTATGCGTAACTTTCTTACAGTTACTTTTGAGCTAAAGGTAACATTATTATTATTATTTAAATTGATTTATTATTTTAATAATGTATGCTTTTATTTTTATTTTAATGCTATTAATATTGATAGAAGAATTTCAATAGGGTACGTGTTATAAAAATATATTAATTATCTAAAAACGTATTTAAAAAACTTGCAAAAAACGTAAAAAATCAATTTTTCTTTTATTTCATGCTAAAGTGTTCTTTGCAAAAATATTCTCTAAAACAATAATGCGAAAATTTAGAACAGTGTGTTAAATTTCGTTCCTTAAAAAAATGCACTATAAAAATTAGAAAACATGCCCTAAAATAATTCCATTTGTTTTCAAAAACATTGGTAGATGAGATTCTCACGTATAAATTCATTTAAAGACTCGACTTTTATCACTGAACCTAACGTGCGCTATCGTCTTACAATTTCCTGGCGATAAGATTCACCCCGCTGAAAAATCATTCCCCAAAATGCATACAAAACTGATGTATAATACATGTGAAATTTATCAAAGTAGCATTATTCTTTTAACATTAAATGCTTTTCCGATAAAATTTTAATTATCTAAATTTAACAAAACGTGTTGGTCATGGTGGGTCCACAATTAAAAAAAAAAAATTCCCCCTAAAATTTATTGACTAAACTTCATTTGTTCTAGATCTAAAAATTCCAGAAAAACTCTTCATCAAATTAATCTTTCTCTCACTAAAAAATACTATCCTACACTAAAAAAGTTTATCTCAAAAAATCCTTATCAAAATTCTCCTATCTCCCCCTTCGCTTATCACACTGCACTTCCGTTATCATTTTCACCCTTCGCTTATCGCGTTACACTTTCGTTATCGTACTCTAAGATGATAATGAATGACCTTCATTTGACCTTGGGAGCGTGCCGCGTGCTGCATGGCGTCAAACTCTCATAATCACACTACTTATATATATCAGCCTACAGATCAAATACAGGGCTGTTCGGAAGAATTGGAATAAATATTTGGCTATGGATGGTAATTGCTGAAATCAGTTTTTTTAATGTTTAGTTAGTTATCTTATTTACCTTATTTCCTTAAATAACGAAGTTTTGTTAAAGCTTTCAGGAAGTGTTGGAAAGTGTTTCTTAATCTATGCCGTACGCATGATGTTTCTTTCTTGTTTTTAATCAAAGACGAATACAGCCATTGTATCTCTTAGCAGCGGCTGATTACGTCTGAAAAATCTCCAATCAAAGAAAAATGAATCAAAACCCGTTTACACGGAGGCCGTCACTGTTTTTTTAAAATTATAATTCAATCTTTTTAAGGCCGATGAAATTAACATGCTTTTAGAATCTGGGGTGTCTGAACGGGGGTTGGCGATCGTAGCTCGTAGGGGGCAAATATTTAATTAAAAAGTTGAAAAAAAATGATTTAACTTAAAAAAAAATCATATTTTCAAAAGTAAGTATTTTTTTCAAATTTGCTAAATCAAAATTAAAGTAAAACAATTGAAAAAAGACATGATCCAAGTTTGAACCATTTATCGTTAACGGTTCTTGACTTATAACAATTTAAATGCGAGAAATGGTGAAAAAACCCATCTTGAAGTAAAACGCATTTTCGCATTAAGTCATTTTCATGTCAACCATTGCTTGAAAGCTAGTTTTTGAAAACAAACTAAAACTTAAAAATGAATATTTCCGGTTCGAATTAAGATAGAAACATAATTTAAACTTAATTTTAAGCAGAAAAAAAAACAGAGAAATTTTTAATGTAATAAAAAAAATTAAGAAAATTTTAAGATTTTTTTTCCCGGACCCCCTTAAAGCAGGAGAAACTGACTAGAACTTTCTCGGCTGGTACTGAGTTGGCGATGCCATGACGTGCCAAATATCAAATACAGTAGAGCGCCGATTATCGGAACTCCAGTTAACCGAACTTCCAACTATCCGAACAGCCTATTTCCTCATTTTTTTTTTTTATTATTAACCTAACTTCCATTTATCCGAAAAGCCTATTTCTCTCAAAATTTTTTAAAATGATGATGAGATTGTGGTGAGATTTCAGATGAAAATGAAATTGAAGAAATTGAAAACAAATGCTCTGAAAATGATCAAGATCCATCACATAACGCAGCCTTTGAATGTTTGGAAACAGCTATGAAATGGCTCGAACGACAGAAGAATGCTGTTCCTATTCAACTAACGTTTTAAGAAAAATTCGAGATATGGCAGCATTGGAAAGAACGTCTTCTTTGAAGCAAGCAACACTCGAAAGCTTTTTTGCTTAAATTATAATCTCTGTAGTTCAGAAAATGATAAAAACAGAAAAGAAAATTTTAAATGATAAAAAGTAAACAACAACAACAACAAGCAAATAATAACAGTTTTTAAACACGTTAGTACTAACTGGTGCTGCCAGTGTGAAAGTATAGTCAGGAACATCCCTGAAATTGTCTGTCCATTTATCCGAACTTTTGCTGATCCGAACTTTTACTTATCCGAACTTTTGCTTATCCCAACTAGGGTCGGTCCTGACTTGTTCGGATAATCGGCGCTCTACTGTATTTAGTGGATCAAGTAAATATAAATAAAAAATAATATTTATTCCAGCGTAAAACTCTCGGACCAAACAAACAGATTTGGAAATAGAAATTTTGTTTACAAAAAAGTAACTTATTGCTTTATCGTATTTATTTCATAATATTTATGAAATCAATTTTCTATTTCAAAATGCATTTGATCCATGCATTAAGCAACGGAATATACTGTACGTTAAATTTTATTTTTAGGATTAATAAAGATATATTTGGTAGTATTTGGTGTTAAACTTTAGATTTAAAAAATACTATTTCGGTTTATTGCATCGTAGAGTAAAATAGTTGATACAAGTGTTATACTATACTTACTTATTTTAACCCGGGAGAACTCGCTAGTGAGAATGCCCAATTGCTTTTCTTTTATTTTACATTATTATAATATCAACTTTTTTTTGGTTGGCTTAGTACTTTTATTCACAAAATAGGTAAAGTAATTGAAAAACATTTTGAAATTTTAATTATGAAAAATGATTTAAATAAGAGTCTTAAAAAAGTACGACTGTGAGAGAAAATCTCATGCAGCGAGTTCTCCCGGGTTAAGGAGAAGGCAAGCTTGAATTATCTCAACTGAAGTTTCTACTTGAGTTTTGCATATTATAAATTTACAAAAAAATAAAAAAAATAAAAAATAAAAATCGCAAAAAAAGGAAGGAAAAGAAAAAACACTTAAGATTCTTTACATGGCTGAAATTCAATTCCAAGTTGTCATGATTTTAACATCGACATTGTTGCTTGTAATGTCATGTAGACTTGTTTCAAAGATAATTTCTGAATCCTCCTTCATCTTAATCAGGAAAACTTTTTAGACCAATATTGAACTAGATTGGAACTGATTAATTTTCATGACAATTTCTTCAATATGTATAACAAGGGCAAGAGAATCTATCAAATGGGTTCCACATTACTTCAGCTAATCTAAATTCATGCATTGTAGGCAATCAAAACTTACTTCGATTAAAAAAGCGAATCTGTGCTGTACCAAATATATTCTACTGCGTGCCAGAAATGTTGCACTAACTTAAACTGCACCATTAATTTTCGAAAATGTGATGATAGAAAAAAAAATATCTTTGTTTTCTTGTCAAAAATAAATTTTATTTGCATTAAAGACAGATACTGAAAACTTTGCTCTTATTCAAAAAGAACAGGCGATAATGTTAAGAAATATTACTAACTCTACGTGAGATCCTATATTTATTCTTCATATTACCATACTTATAATAAATATGAAACGTTTTCAATCGGGTTCGAAACGGCGTATGTGAATGAGTCAAACTTTCTGTTTTACCTCTACAAAATAAGAATATAAGAATCTTTCTTTTCCGAAAGTCTCTTGGAAGATACCTCATCAGAATTTGATAAAATTTGTGTATTTCCAAACCTATTCACATACCTGCCATATACTTCTCGGCTGATTTGATGGGTCACCGGCCCCTGAATACTAGGCCTAATTGTTGACACAAAAATGGCGGCTGTCGTTGGCGAATTTTGTTTAGCGTTTGTACGGTCCCTAGCATTTAAACACCAATAATTTTTAAGTTTTTCGGCTGTATTATTCTGCCATTAAATAATTCAAAGAAAACTTTTGAAAAATACTGGGGAAATTCGGGTATAAAAAATACTGGTGAAAATTTTCAGGAGACTGTATAAAGGCTTAAAAAAATACGCCCACGGCAGCGCCATTTTTATGTCAGCGATTAGGCTTAGTATTCAGGGAGCGTGGCGTGGGTGACCGCCTCGGGTACTCAGCTTTCGCTTTAGAGTGTTAGTGCAATCCGAGGGGCAGAAGGCGTGGGTGAGCGTTAGATCATGTGATCGGACGTCATGAAAACCATCCTATTCTGACAGAAACAAACAAGAGTTTTCTTATCCGGTACTGAAGTTGGCCGAGCCATGACTTGCCAGAAATCAAAATATTTACTTTATCAAATTAAAATAAATACAAAATACCGTACATTTTAACGCATAACACGGGGATCAAACAAACATATTTACAACCAGATTTTTTTTTTTTTTTTTTTTTTTTTTTTTTTTTTTACAAAAGAGTAACTTATTTCTGTGAGGCATTTATTTCAAATTATATATGAAACAAATTTTCTATTTCAAAATATGCTTGATTGGTCTAATACTTAAAAAAGAACTGGAATATACAGTACAGATTGAAAATAATTCGTAATATTCGGTATTATACTTTACATTGTAATAGTGGTTTGTTGTTGTTGTTGTTGTTTGTTAAATATTAGAGCAAAACAATTGATATCCACTTCATAGCTAATTATTTTTTAGAGAATACAACCTGGATTTATTTCATAAGACGTTTCTATTTCACTTTTTCATAAAAGTTTTTTTTTAGAATGGTAACCGTCAATTGATTTACAAATTTTTCATGCCTAGAATTTAATTCCAAGTTGTCATGATTTTATCCTTGACATTTTTGCTTACAACATTTTTTTTTTTCGAATCGAATTCAGCAACCGAATTTACAGAAATTCAGATAATCTAAATTCAGCAATTTTATGCAATTTCACTGCAATTTGATTAAAAACCTGAATCTATTTCGTTCCGAAAATTACTGGTCGTGTACCACAGATGTTGTACTATTTTAAAGTGCATCACTGATTTTTGAAAATGTGATGATAGAAAAAAAGCCGTGTTTTCTTGTCAAAATGAAATTTTCTTTCCAATAAAGACATATACTGAAAATACTTGCTCTGATTCAAAAAAGTGTAGGCCATGATGTTAAGAAATATTGTTAATCTACGTGAGAGCCAGTTTATTCTCGTTATTAACATGCTCATGACCAAGATGAAAAGTTTTATATCGACTCTGCGTGACTTTGTCTGATTCTCTTTATAGCAGACTTCTGCGAGTTTTGAAGTTAAATATTTAAATATAGCGGTTAGCGGGAACTGAATTTATTTGTTAAAATTAAATTTTGTTATTCATTCATACATGCATCACAGTTCAGTGTAAGGTAATGGAATGTAGTATAAATTTCTTGAGACCATCTGTTTATCTAATTGCAAAACAGTTCAAAAGATATTTAGCAGCGCAAAAATGGAATCAGTATTTCAAGAAACAACAGGAAATATACATGAGGGACTCGCATTCATAGTAGACCAAGTCCATTAAAAAAAAAAATGAGATAGAAATGAGAAAGCGCATAAAATCAGTTTTATCCACTCCCACAGTGAACCAAGTCTGTTTTCAAATACTTTCTCATATATTTCATCTGTTTACAGATTTGGTTTACTGTGGTAGTAGGCAGTAGCGCCAACTTTTGAAATATATTGGGTGGGCTCAAAATATTTTGAGTAAAATAACACATACATCCCCCCCCCCCTCTTAGTGCGCGTGTGTGTGGAGACAGAGGCGAAAGAGGAAGAAATAACTTAAGATGATAATTCGAAGTTAATTTATGTTTTTTTCAAAGCAAAATATAAAACTATTACAATTTAATTTTAACGACTCGTTTCTTCAGCTATATTAATATATTTGACAGTTTTTAAACTTGAATTTAATCGCTACAATAGCGGAAATTTAAAAAAAAGAGTTCTTATCGCTTAAAGAAAAAGAAAAAAAAAAGGTCAAACAGTGACTCTGAGGCGCTAATGAACGCTAAAAATCTCATAAAAAAATCGTGAAAAATTAAAAAGTTCTAGGAATCAAAATTTACTTATATTGGGATAAAATATTGAAACCGGATTCCTTATGTAAATGTAAAAATAAAAATAAATAAATAAATCCACTGAAAACGCTAAAAATCACATAAAAATTTTGCGAAAAATTCAAAAAATCATTGTACGACAATTCCAAAGAAACTTATTATTATTAAAAAATAGAAAAATTTTACTTTATTAGATTAAATATTGAAATCAAATTCCTTTTATTAATTTGAAATAAAAAATGGCAAAAAAAATCATAAAAACTCCAATACTAAGGCACAAAACTCTGGACTCTCTCTCTGCGGAAAACTCTGGTCAGACAAACAAACATAGAAATATCAGTTGTTATTATTTTAGGTAAAAGATTTCTAAGTAAATGTAAATGTTTGATAAACTAATTGAAACTGATTTATTTCTAAGAAACATTTTATGTATGTAGAAAAAAAATTATTTCTGAAGATAAAAAAAGATGAAAATTTCTCTAAATATCTTTTTTCTTCAATTAATCAAATTTTATGTTTATTCAGATATGATGTACACTTTTTCATTTTCTAGCGCGCATATTTGCTTATGTTTGGCGAAAAAGAAAATTTTGAAATTAAAAGCATGAAAAATATCACAAAAAATTTCTCTTGAGATCGTATTTGGAGAATGAATTAATAGTAATTTACCATATGAGAAGAACATTTCACCCTGAAAACGTTTTAAAGCTCGAAAATCATGTCTTAAATTATCTAAACTTTTAAGCCGTCTAGAAATCAGGGTTGCCAGATTCAAATTGACTAAATGAGAAATATATACATGTATATAAAAGAAGATATTTGGTCAGAAGAAGCAAGACGAATTTGAAGAACATTTAAAAATTTCAAAATATTTCAAAATGTAAATATTTGCGCGCACACACACACACGCATACACACACATACACACACATATATATATATATCCAAAAACTATACTATAATTTACAAAACCACTGAACTGATCCAAAATAAAAATAAATAAACTGAACAACATGACAACTATATTTACATACATAACATACATAACACATACAATACATAATTTACTTAAAAACAAACCCGACACTCCACTACACCAAACCATCAAACTTTAAACAATATGAAATAACTTAAAATGTAAAAAACTTAAACCAGTGCAGACAGGTGGCATGGCTTGTGACATGCTACCTATACATAAAATGCAGATTATTGCAAATGTGTAAGATTGGTGGAAAAGAAAAAAGAACATCCTCTAAATATAGGCTTTAATGTATCTCTTCGATCAAAAATTTATATAAAACTAGGTTTTATTTCTAGGGAAATACAGTATATACTAATCAAGAAATCACACATAAAAAGATCAGCCATACTGATGTTTGGATTTTAATACAATCATAAAAATTTGTATTAAATTAAACACAAGGAGGAAAACCAAGATCAGTTCTTGCATACAATGGTATAGGCAAGCATATTACAGCTCTCCACGCATTTTCTTATATATAACCAGCTGAATAAAAGTACAGCCGACTATCCGAACTCTCATTAACCGAACTGTTCAATTATCCGAACACCCCTATTTTTTGTCTGATTTTTTTTCTTCAAGACTGCCTTTGAAATCGAAAACGTTTTCTGTATAGGGGAGCAAAGTCCAATTCGCGAAACTTTCCACTCGAATCTATCTCTTTTTTTTTTTTTTTTTTTTTTTTTTTTACGTCTGTTCGTAAAAGACAGGCTATTTTCATGCAATTTAGAATTGCACAAAATTTACAGGAAAAGGAAAACGAATGTTATGATAATACTCCAGGCCCCTCACATAATGAAACCTTTGAAGAATATTTGCAAACAGCTATGAAATAGTTGAAACGATAGGAGAGTGCTGATCCTGTCCAACTTTTGTATTTGGGAAGAATTCGTCATATGGTAGTATTGAAAAGAATATCTTATTTAAAGCACAAAACCATCTAAAGTTTTTTTTGTTTAAATTTAAAATTTTGCAGCTAGGAAAATGATAAAAAATACCAAAAACGTTTTTTTAGATAAAAATGACAAAGAAAAAGTAGTTGGATGTGCCAATCCCAAAACTTCTTTCTATCTTATACATCCTAATATTTCAAAAAGTAGCTACACATGTTAATACTTCAATATTATTCGTTCAATACTATACCAACTTTGATTTTAATCTTACATTTTCGCGTCAGTCAATTAAACGGACTAAAAAAGTGTTAATCTATATCATGATATTTGTTAAAATTAATAACTTATTCTGTTGTTATCAGCTGTTTGCGAATAGCCGGCTAGTAGGAAGCGAGTTCCCGCCGCCGCACGAGCCGCTGATGGAGAATAGAACTACGAAAAATCAAGAAAAGTATACAAAAATCGCTATCGCAGAGCCCCTTTATCGCGCAATATTTCCAAATTCAAGGAGGACCTGTTGGCCAAAACCAAAAACATGCACAAAAAATTTGGTTCAATTGTATCTATATTTTTATACACTTTTCGATGGTACAATAAAGACAATGGCACAAACATCGCTATTACAGCGCCCCCCCCCCCCATTCCGGTAGCTTTTTTTCAAATTCAAGGAGGACTTGCTTGCCATAGCCTGAAACATACACAAAAAATTTGGTTTAATTCTATGCGTAACTTCAAACACTTTTCGATGGTACGATAATCAAAATGACACAAACATCGCAATTATAGCGCCCCCTTCTGGCGGAATTTTTTCAAGTTCAGGGAGGACTTACTGACCATAGCCTTACACATACACAAAAATTTGGTTCAATTCTATGCATAATTTTATACAGTTTTCGATGGTACAATAATGAAAATGGCACAGACATTGCTATTACAGCGCCCCCTCCAGGCAGATTTTTTCTTCAAATTCAGGGAGGACTCGCTTGCCATAACCAGAAACATACACAAAAATTTGGTTCAATTCTATGCATAATTTTATACATTTTTCGATAGTACAATAATGAAAATGGTACAGACATCGCAATTATAGGGCCCCATTCCGTTTGATTTTTTCCAAATTCAGGGAGGACCTTCGCTCTATGACCAAAATCATACACAAAAAATTTGGTTCAATTCTATGTATAACTTCATACACTTTTCGATGGTACAATATTCAAAATGGCACAAAAATCGCTATTACAGCGCCCGCTACTGGCGAATATTTTCCAAATTAAGGAAGGACCTGCTTGCTATAGCTAAAAACTTTAAGAAAAAATTAGTTCAATTCTATGCATAACTTCATATATTTTTCAATGGTACAATATTCAAAATCGCACAGAAATCGTTATTACAGCCCCCTCTACCGGCGAATTTTTTCCAAATTAATGAAGGACCTGCTTGCCATAGCCAAAAACTTAAAAAAAAAATTGATTGAATTCTATGCATAACTTCATACTTTTTGGTGGTACAATGGCAACAGACACAGGGACAGACGGACATACGGACAGACAGACAATTTCTATGAACATGTTTTTGGGGATCTCTGACCCCTTAGACGTGTAAATTTGTCGAAAACAGGAAGTCGAAAAAAATTTCGATTACAATACTTTCTTCCATTGAAGATAGAAGAAAGTAAAAATCATATACATGCCAGCACTTACAGCTTCCAAACCTAAGCGTGGTTAAAATTTGAAGGAAAATTATGCACACACACACACACACTCAAAAAAAAAATAACAAACTTAAATCTACCTATATCCGCTATTATGTTTTTAAAAACTTACATTTTTTCCGTTAAAAAACTATCTTATTACACGTAAAAAATGCATTTTAACCATTTTGGCACAGTCAGAATCATCACAAAATTTCGATCGGTTGGGATAATCGGCGCTCTCCTGTTGGTTACGCATAAATTTTTGATTCGTCTTTAGTTTCCCAATTGAAGATTTCTAAGTTAAATAATGCTAAAATGATGCATGCATTTTTCCAAATGGTAAAAGGCTTTTTTTATATAGTATGGAAAATTAACTATCACGAAGCAATGCATAATAAACTATTAATGTTAAATAAGGATTTACGGTATTTTATTAATGTTAAATTTTAAAATTTACGTTATTATTTTTTAAAATATACATTCACTAGCAAACCCCGCGGCTTTGCTCGCGTAATATTTGAAATATGCCAAGTGATATTTATCTGTCTAATTTTTATTAAAAGGTACTAATTAAATTTTTATTTTATTAAAAGGTAATATTTTATTTTATTAAAAGATTTTTTATTAAAAGGTACTTATTACTTTTAGGAATAATTCAAAAATTACTATTTAAAACACAGTTTGATTAAACTTCATTAGGCAGAAATTAGACTTAAATTAATAAAAAGAAATAAAACTAAATAAATGATAATTTAGAAAATATTTTGAAACTTTTATGCTCAATTAAATACGATTATTTCAGTATTCATTTGAAGTTTTGAAGTTTTTAGAAACCATCTTCTTACATCTTAAAATTAACCATCATGTCAAATTCCAAGTCCTACCACCTCTCTCAACATAAAGGGCTATGTTGAAATAGGAACTGTCACCATTAATTTGCCAACATTAATTTTGAAATCGGTTTATTTCCTAATATTCCACAGAAACGTAATTTAGAAAGATTTAAAGGCCTTTTTTAGAACGTTTGTTGTTCCTGTGAACCCCAGGTAGCAGAATCATCTGCACAAAATGTAGCCTGTGTAGGGTCAGAGACTGTTACCATTGATTCGCAATAATTACTTTTATAATCTGTTTATATTCCCTGAAATTGCATAGAAACCGTAATTTAGGACTTTTTTAGAACGCTTTTCGCACCTCCCCTTCCCTTCACCCCCTTTTAATTCGAATTAATTTTCTTCAGTTCTTCGAGGGCATTCATATTTTATAAGTAACTACCATGCCATATTTAAAGTTTCTAGCCTTTTCAGTATCACAGAAATCGCAATTTAGAAAGTTTTTAGCTCCTGCAACCCTTTGGTGGTAGTTGCACAGACATAAAATATAGCTTATGTTTGAGCAGGTTCTATCACCAACAATTTGTTATCATTATCTTTTTTTATCGGTTTGGTATTTGATAAGATTGTATAAAAATTGTAATTTATAATGCTTTTCGCTCACTTCATCTTTTTAAATTTGGAATTTCCTTTCGACTGTACTTAGAAAGCAGTTGCATCTTGTAAGTAAATACCATGCCATACTTCAAAGTGTTAGACCCCTCAGTTGTACAAAAAACTCAAATTAGAACATGTTTTGCTTTTGCAACCCTCAGATGGTAGTGACAGCAATATAAAATATACCCTGTGTTATAGCAGGAACTGTCACCATTGATTTGCAACCATTACTTTTGAAATAGCTTTGGTATTTCCCGAGATTGATTAGAAATCGTAATTTAGAACGTTTTAAGAACGCTTTTCGAGGATTTTCACTCCTTTTTAAATTTCCAATTTTTTCGAAACTGTTTTTAAAGATCATTTATATCTAATAAATATGTACCTTGCGTAATTTAAAGTTGCTAGCCCCTACTGATCACAAAAATCGAAATTTAGAACGCTTTTTTGCTCTTGCAACGTCTTGGTGATAGTGATACCGACATAAAATAGCGTCTGTGTTAGAGCAGAGGCTGTCAGCATCAATTTCCTACCATTACTTTTGAAATCAGTTTGATTCTTACTGAGATATTGCTGACAAATCGGCATATAGAACGTTTTTAGAAAGCTTTTCGCGCATTTTGCTCCTGCATCTCCTCTGATGTAGTGGAAATAGATATAAAATATAGCCAATCTTGGAGAACGATATGTCACCATCAGTTTTACACCATTATATTAGAAATCGGTTCAGTACTTCCTGAGATTGCAAAGAAATCGCAATTTAGAAAGTTTTTGCGCATTTTGATCCCCTTTTAAATTTCGATTTTTTTAGGAAATGTCCTTAGAGATCATTGCTATCTTATAACTACCATTCCAAATTTCACGATTCTAGGCCCTTCCGTAACGCAAAAACTGCAATTTAGAACGTTTTTCTCCTGCACCCTCTTTGGGGTAGTGGCACCGACATAAAACATAGCCAATTTGTTGGAGCAAGGGTTGTCACCATAATTTTGACGCCATTATTTTTTAAATTGGTTTGGTATTTCCTGAGATTGTGTAGAAACCACCATGTAGAACGTTTTTTAGAACGCTTTTCGCGCATTTTCACCCCTTTTAAATTTCGAATTGTTTAAGAAGTGTTCTTAGAAATCCTTTATATCTAATAAGTAGCTAATATTTCAATTTTCATATTTCTAAGCCCTTCAGTAACGCAAAAATCGCATTTTTAGAACTTTTTTGCTCCTGCACCCCCTTTCGAGTGGTGGTACCGACATAAAACATAGCCTATGTTGGAGCAAGGGTTGTCACAGTCAATTTGACACCATTATTTTAGGTAGCTTTCATTACAAAAAGTCCTTCCAGCCAGTGCCGGGAGGAAGAGGTAGCTTTCATATTCCTTATTTTAAAAAAGCCAACTTATATTATTCAAACACACGAAGCTCAATTTAGTGGAAACCGAATATAGGAGATTCAATACTAATTTTTATCAATACTAATTCATTATGAATGAGAATTTCGCGAAATTAGTCAGCTTTATCCAAGCTGCTTTTATTTAAAGTAGCTTATATTTGGCTGCCAAATTCGGCGATTTCTTAAAGTGCCTGCCATTTTAAGACAACATGGTGGATGAGGCTAACCAGTGAACTTGGTCGAGACCTTAGTAATTGCTGTGCACATGCTCACTCACATCGGAATCGATTGATATATACAAGTGCTGTCGCAGACAAAAAATCAGATTTTTCAAAATGTCACCCACATTAGATATAGAAATTGCTATATCTGAGCCATTTTTTAAGATAAAGACTAACAAAAAATGCTCCTGAATCCTTATATCAAGGTCAAATACTTAAGAAAGAAACCTTTTTCAATTTCTAATTTTTTTGCACCTCACTTTAAATATAATTTTTTTTTTAATTTAATGGCCGCCATTTTAAAACAAGATGGCTGATGAAGATGGCCAGCGAACTTGGTCGAGATATTAATGTATACTATGCACATGCCTTCTTACATCGAAATAGGCGAATACGTGTGTTATCGCGTGACAAATACAAGATCGTTTCAAAATGTTAGCCATGCTAGAAATTCAAAGTGCTATAATTCAACCATTTTTTTAAGATATAAACAAAAGAACAAATTTTCAGAAACAAAAACTGCTCCGGAATCTTTGTATCAAGGCCAAACACTTTAAAAAATCTTTTTCATTTTCCAATTTTTTAATACCTCATTTTAAATTTTAAATTTATTTTTTTTAAATAGCAACCCTTTTGAAACAAGATGGCGAATGAAGCTGGCCAACAAACTCGGTCGAGACATTGGTATGTACTATGTACAGACCAAGTTACATCCAAATTGGTTCATAAATACGCCTGTTATCGCGTGACAAAAATCAGGTCGTTTTAAAATGTCAGCCACAATAGAAATTCAAAATGCTATTACTCAGCCATTTTTTTAGATATAAACAAAACAAAAACTGTTCCGGAATCTTTGTATTAACGTCAAAAACATACAAAAAAATCTTTTTCATTTTCCAATTTTTTGGTATCTCATTTTAAATTTTAAATTTTTTTATATTTTTTAAATGGCCGCCATTTTGAAACAAGATGGCGGATGAAGCTGGCCAACGAACTCGGTCGAGACATTGGTATGTACTATGTATAAACGAAGTTACATCCAAATCGGTTCATAAATACGCCATTTATCGCGTGACAAAATTCCGGACGTTTCAAAATGTCAGCCACGCTACAAATTCAAAATGCTATAACTCAGCCATTTTTTAAGTTATAGACGAATTAAAAACTGCTCCGGAGTCTTTGTATAAAGGTCAAATACATAAGAAAAAAATATTTTTCCGTTTTCAATTTTTTGGTACCACATTTCAAATTTTAAATTTTTAAAAAAATTTTAAATGGCCGCCATTTTGAAACAAAATGGCGGATGAAGCTGGCCAACGAACTCGGTCGTGACATTGGCATGTACTATGTACACACCGAATTACATCCAAATCGGTTTATAAATACGAGAGTTGCAGTGTGACAAAGGTCAGATATATATATATATATATATATATATATATATAAAACCATTAACTAAACATAACCTACCACCATCAAAAACCGAATTAAAGCTGTAAGTATAAAAATTTTTTTATTAATTTATCATAAGAATTATTATGGAAGAAAAATAAGAAAGTGGACACCGACAAATAATGGAAAAGCTTATATATTGAATTACGTTGTCAAGGGCACAGAATTATATATATATATATGTCAATTTTGAGCGGAGGGTGGTTTCGGGGTCTGGGGGTCATGATCGACGAAAATATACCAAAATTTTTTGAAATCGCTTTTCTCCGAACGGCTGCAATAGGTAGCTTTTGTAATGAAAGCTACCTAAAAGCTACCTATTGCAGCCGTTCGGAGGTAAGCGATTTCAAAAAAATTTGGTATATTTTCATCGATCATGACCCCCAGACCCCGAAATCACCCTCCGTTCAAAATTGATATATATATATATATATATATATATATATATCACATTTGTCACACTGTTACTCTCGTATTTATGAACCGATTTGGATGTAATTCGGTGTGTACATAGTACATATCAATGTCTCGACCGAGTTCGTTGGCCAGCTTCATCCGCAATTTTGTTTCAAAATGGCGGCCATTTAAAATTTTTAAAAAACTTTAAAATTTCAAATGTGGTACCAAAAAATTGAAAATGTAAAAATATTTTTTTCTTATGTATTTGACCTTTATACAAAGATTCCGGAGCAGTTTTTGTTTTGTCTATATCTTAAAAAATGACTGAGTTATAGCATTTTGAATTTCTAGCGTAGCTGACATTTTGAAACGTCCTGAAATTTGTCACGCGATAAAAGGCGTATTTATGAACCGATTTGGATGTAACTTCGTTTATACATAGTACATACCAATGTCTCGACCGAGTTCGTTGGCCAGCTTCCTCCTCCTTCTTGTTTAAAAATGGCGGCCATTTAAATTTTTAAGAAAAGTTTAAATTTGAAATGTGGTACCAAAAAATTAAAAGTTGAAAAAATATTTTTCTCTTATGTGTTTTACCTTGATACAAAGATTCGGGAGCAGTTTTTGTTTCGTCTATATCTTAAAAAATGGATGAGTTATAGCATGTTGAATTTCTAGCGTGGCTGACATTTTGAAACGTCCTGATTTTTGTCACGTGATAACAGGCGTAACTATGAACCGATTTGCATGTACCTTGGTCTGTACATAGTACATACAAATATCTCGATCGAGTTCGTTGGCCAGCTCATCCGCCATCTTGTTTCAAAATGGCGGCCATTTAAAAACATATTTTAAATTTTAAATTTAAAATGAGATACCAAAAAATTGGAAAATGAAAAAGATTTTTTTCGTATGTATTTGACCTTAATACAAAGATTCCGGAACAGTTTTTGTGTCATCTATATCTAAAAAAAATGGCTGAGTTATAGCATTTTGAATTTCTATTGTGGCTGACATTTTAAAACGACCTGATTTTTGTCACGCCGTAACAGGCGTATTTATGAACCGATTTGGATGTAATTTGGTCTGTACATAGTACATACCAATGTCTCGACCGAGTTCGTTGGCCAGCTTCATTTGCCATCTTGTTTCAAAATGGCGGCCATTAAATAAAAAAAAAATTATATTTAAAGTGAGGTGCAAAAAAATTAGAAATTGAAAAAGGTTTCTTTCTTAAGTATTTGGCCTTGATATAAGGATTCAGGAGCATTTTTTGTTTGTCTTTATCTTAAAAAATGGCTCAGAAATAGCAGTTTCAATTTCTAATATGGGTAACATTTTGAAAAATCTGATTTTTTGACTGCGACATCACTCGTATATATCAACCGATTCCGATGTGAGTGAGCATGTGCACAGCAATTACTATGGTTTCGACCAAGTTCACTATTAGCCTCATCCACCATGTTGTCTTAAAATGGCAGGCACTTTAAGAAATCGCCGAATTTGGCAGCCAAATATAAGCTACTTTAAATAAAAGCAGCTTGGATAAAGCTGATTAATTTAGAGAAATTCTCATTCATAATGATTTAGTATTGATAAAGATTAGTATTGAATCTCCTATATTCGGTTTCCACTAATTGAGCTTCGTGTGTTTGAATAATATAAGTTGGCTTTTTTAAGAAAAGGAATATGAAAGCTACCTCCTCCTCCCGGCACTGGCCGGAAGGACTTTTTAAAATCGGTTTGGTATTTCCTGAGATTGTGTAGAAACCACCATTTTAGAACGTTTTTTAGCACGCTTTTCGCGCATTTTAACCCCTTTTAAATTTCGAATTGTTTAAGAACTGTTCTTAGAAATACTTTATATCTATTAAGTAGTTAATATTTCAAATTTCATATTTCTAGGCCCTTCAGTAACACATAAATCGCATTTTTAGAACTTTTTTGCTCCTGCACCCCCTTTGGGGTAGTGGCAGCGACATAAAATATAGCCTATGTTGGAGAAAGCGTTGACACCATCATTTTGACACCAATTTTTTTTAAATCGGTTTGGTATTTTCTGAGATTGTGTAGAAACTACCATTTAGAACGTTTTAGGTAGCTTTCATTACAAAAAGCTACCTATTGCAGCCGTTCCGAGGAAAGCGATTTCAAAAAATTTTGGTATATTTTCATCGATTATGACCCCCAGACCCCGAAACCACCCTCCGTTCAAAATTGATATATATATATATATATATATATATCTGACCTTTGTCACACTGTAACTCTCGAATTTATGAACCGATTTGGATGTAATTCGGTATGTACGTAGTACATACCAATGTCTCGACCGAGTTCGTTGGCCAGCTTCATCCGCCATTTTGTCTCAAAATGGCGGTCATTTAAATTTTTTAAAAAAATTTTAAATTTGAGATGTGGTACCAAAAAATTGAAAATGGAAAAATATTTTTTTCTTATTTATTTGACGTTTTTACAAAGATTCCGGAGCAGTTTTTGTTTCGTCTATATCTTACAAAATGGCTGAGTTATAGCATTTTGAATTTCTAGCGTGGTTGACATTTTGAAACGTCCTGAAATTTGTCACGCGATAAAAGGCGTATTTATGAACCGATTTGGATGTAACTTCGTTTGTACATAGTACATACCAATCTCTCGACCGAGTTCGTTGGCCAGCTTCATCCGCCATATTGCTTAAAAATGGCAGCCATTTAAATTTTTAAAAAAAATTTAAATTTGAAATATGGTACCAAAAAATTGAAAATTGAAAAAATATTTTTTTCTTATGAATTTGACCTTGATACAAAGATTCGGGAGCAGTTTTTGTTTCGTCTATATCTTAAAAAATGGCTGAGTTATAGCATTTTGAATTTCTAGCGTGGCTGACATTTTGAAACGTCCTGATATTTGTCACGTCATAACAGGCGTATTTATGAACCGATTTGGATGTACCTTGGTGTGTACATAGTACATACAAATATCTCGACCGAGTTCGTTGCCCTGCTTCATCCGCCATCTTGTTTCAAAATGGCGGCCATTTAAAAAATTTAAAAAATTTAAAAATTAAAATGAGATACCAAAAAATTGGAAAATGAAAAAAAAAATTCGTATGTATTTGACCTTAATACAAACATCAGCCAATTATAAGTTACTTTAAATAAAAGCAGCTTGGATAAAGATGACTAATTTCGCGAAATTCTCATTCATAACGATTTAGTATTGATAGAAATTAGTATTGAATCACCTATATTCGGTTTCCACTAAATTGAGCTTCGTGTGTTTGAATAATATAAGTTGGCATTTTTAAAATAAGGAATTTGAAAGCTACCTCTTCCTCCCGGCACTGGCCGGAAGGTCTTTTTTAGAACGCTTTTTGTGCATTTTCACCCCTTTTAAATTTCGAATGGTTTAAGAACTGTTCTTAGCCATCACTTATATCTTATAAGAAGCTAATATTCTAAATTTCATATTTCTAGGCCCCTCAGTAACGCAAAAATCGCATTTTTAGAACGTTTTCTGCTCCTGCACCCCGTTTGGGGTAGTAACACCGACATAAAATATAGCCTATGTTCTAAGTTGGACTAACACCATCATTTTTATCCCATTACTTTTAAAATCGGTTCGGTAGCTCCAGAGATTACCTCTAACAAACAAACATTTTTTACTCTTTTATAATATTACTAGCAAACCCCGCGGCTTTGCTCGCATAATAGTTGAAATATGCCAATTGATATTTGCACGACTAGTATTTTTTATTAGAAGAACACTTTTTGAAATAATTCAAAAATTACAAATTAAGCCACAGTTTGAATAAACTTCATTATAAAAGTGCAATAGACGGAAATGAGATTTTAATTAATAAGAAGAACAAAAACTAATGATAATTTAGAAAGTATTTTGAGACTTTTATGCTCATTTCAGTATTTATTTGAAGTTTTACATTTTTTAGAAACCATCTTAACACACTTACATCTTAAAATTAAACATCATGTCAATTTCCAAGCTCCTTGTCTAATAGTCTACCACCTCTCTGGTGTTAGTGGCACCTACATAAAAAGCCGAAACAGAGTTGAAATAGAATGTCTCGAAAAAAGTTGAAACAGAGACTGTCACCATTAATCTGCCAACCTTAACCTTGAAATCGGTTGGTATTTTCTAATATTCTATAGAAAACGGAATTTAGATGTTTTTAAAGGCTTTCTTATTGTTCCTGCCAACCATGTGGTAGTGACACCGGCATAAAATATAGCCAGTATAGGACCAGGGATTTGCAACCAATAACTTCTGTAATCGTTTTATTATTTCCTGAGATTCCACAGAAATCGTAATTTAGGTCTCTTTTAGAATGCTTTTCTCTCCTTCCCTTCGCTTCACCCCTTTTTAATTTCGAATATATTTTCGACTGTTCTTAGAGGACATTTAAGTATAGCACGGTACTTACTTTAAAATATAAAGTTTCTAGCCTCTTTAATACCGCAGAAATCGCAATTTAGAAAGTTTTTTGCTCCTGCAACCCTCGACATAAATTATAGCTTATGTCTGAGCAGGTTCTATCACCATCAATATTCAACCATTATGTCTGAAATCGGTTTCGCATTTCATACGATTGCATATAAATCGTAATTTAGAACGCTTATAGAACGGTTTTCGCTTACTTTATCCATTTAAATTTGAAATTTTCTTTCGACAATTCTTAGAAAGCCTTTGCAACTTTGAATTACTATTCCAAATTTAAAATGTTAGACCCCCTCAGTAACACAAAAAACGCAATTTAGAACATTTTTTTGCTCCTGTAAACCACAGGTGGTAGTGACAACAACATAAAATATAGACTATTTTGGAGCGGGGACTTTCATCATTAATTTGTAACCATTACTTCTGAAATCGGTTTATATTTCCTGAGATTGTGTAGCGATCGCTAATTAGAAAGTTTTTAGAACACTTGTCGTTCATTTTCACCCCTTTTAAATATCAAAGTTTTAAGCAACTCTTCTCAGAGAGTATTTACATCTCATAAGTAATTACCAAGCCAAATTTCAATTTGCTAGCCATTTCAGTATCACAAAAATCACAATTTAGAATGTAATTTAAAATGCCACCGCAAGGTGGTAGTGATGCCGGCATCAAATAGATCCTATATTGGAGAAAGGGCTGTCATCATCAATTTCCAATCATTACTTTTGAAATCGGTTGGGTACTTTCTGAGATTGCGTAGAAATCGCAATTTAGAACGTTTTTTAGAACGTTTTTCGTCCATTTTCAGCCGTTTTAAATTTCGAATTATTTAAGAAATGTCCTTACAGATCATTTATATTTTATAAGTAACTACCATGCCTAGTTTCAAGTTGCTAGCCGCTGCAGTATTACAAAAAACGCAATTAAGATCGTTTTTTGCTCCTTCACCCCCTTTGGAGTAGCTGCACCGACCTGAAATACAGCCTATGTTGGAGCGAGGGCTGTCACCATCGTTTTCACACCATTCATTTTTAAATCGGTTCGGTACTTCCATATATTGCGTAGAAATCGCAATTTAGAAAGTTTTTCAGAACGCTTTTCGCTCATTTTCACCCCTTTTAAATTTCGATTTTTTAGGAAATGTTCTTGGAGATCATTTGTATCTTATAAATAACATTCCTGCCTAATTTGAGGATTGTAGGCCCTTCAGTAACACAAAAACCGCAATTTAGAACGTTTTTTTGCATTTTCAACCCCTTAGGTGGTAGTGACACCGACATGAAATAGACCCTATGTTGGAGCAAGGGCTATCATCATCAATTTCCAACCATTACGTTTGAAATAGGTTGGGTACTTTTTGAGATTGTGTAGAAATCGCTACTTAGAACGTTTTTAGAAGAACGCTTTTCGTTTATTTTCACCCCATTTAAACTTCAATTTTTTAAGGAACTCTTCTCTCAGTGAGCCTGTACATCTCATAAGTAATTACCATTCGAAATTTCAAGTTGCTAGTCCCTTCAGTATCACGAAAATGCTTATTTAGAACGTTTTTTTAAAAATGCAACCACAAGGTAGTAGTGACGCCGACATGAAGTAGATCCTATATTGGAGCAAGGGCTGTCATCATCAATTTCCAACCATTACCGGTTGGGTACTTTCTGGGATTGCGTAGAAATCGACATTTAGAACGGTTTTTAGAACTCTTTTCGCGCTTTTCACCCCCTTTTAAATTTCGAATTTTTTAAGAAATGTTCTTAAAGATCATTTATATCTTATAAGTAACTACCATTCCAAATTCCATGTATCTGGGTCCTTCAGTAACACAAAAATAGCAATTTCGAAATTTTTTTGCCGCTGCACCCCTTTAAGGGTAGTGGCACCGACATAAAATTTAGCCTATATTGGAGAATGGGTTGTCACCATCATTTTGACACCATTATTTTTTTAATCGGTTTGGAACTTCTGGAGATTGCGTAAAAATCGCCATTTAGAACGTTTTTTAGAACAATTTTTGCGCATTTTCACCCCTTTTAAATTTCGATTTTTTTGAGAAATGATCTTACAGATCATTTATATCTAATAAGTAACTACCATGCCAAATTCTATGTATCTGGACCCTTCAGTAACACAAAAATCGCAATTTCGAACGTTTTTCTTTTTGCTCCTGCACCCTCTTTAGGGATAGTGGCACCGACATAAAATGTAGCCTATGTTGGAGCAAGGGTTGCCACCATCATTTTGACACTATTATTTTTTTAAATCGGTTTGGTACTTCCTGAAATTGCGCAAAAATCTCCATTTCGAACGTTTTTTAGAAGGCTTTTCGCGCATTTTCACCACTTTTTAATTTCGATTTTTTTAAGAAATGTCCTTAGAGATCATTAGTATCTTATAAGTAACTAGTATTCCAAATTTCATGTTTCTAGGCCCTTCAGTAAGACAAAAATCGCATTTTTAGAACGTTTTTTGCTCCCGCACCCCCTTTTGCCCAGTGGCACGGACATAAGTTTAGCCTATGTTCTAAATTGGACTAACACCATCATTTTGATACCATTACTTTTGGAATCGGTTCGGTAGTTCCAGAGCTTACCTCCTACAAATAAACAATTTTTACCTCTTTATAATATTAGTATAGACTAGAAACTCCGCGGCTTTGCTCGCGTAATAGTTGAAATATGCCAAGTCATATTTGCATGACTATTTTTTATTAGAAGGACACTTTTTGAAATAAATCAAAAATTACAAATTAAGCCACAGTTTGACTAAACTTCATTATAAAAGTGCAATATATAGAAATGAGATTTTAATTAATAAGAAGAACTAAAACTAATTCCAATTAAACGATAATTTAGAAAGTATTTTGAGACTTTTATGCTCATTTCATACGCTTATTTTAGTATTCATTTGATGTTTTGAATTTTTTAGAAACCATCTTAACACATTTACATCTTAAAATTAACCATCATGTCAAATTCCAAGCTTCTTGTCTAACAGTCTACCACCTTTCTGGTGTTAGTGGCACCAATATAAAATGCAGAAACAGAGTTGAAATAGAATGTCTCGAAAAATGTTGAAACAGAGACTGTCACTATTAATTTGCCAACATTAACCTTGAAATCGGTTAGTATTTCCTAATATTCTATAGAAAATGGAATTTAGATGTTTTTAAAGGCTTTCTTGTTGTTTCTGCAATCCAGTTGGTAGTGACACTGACATAAAATATAGCCCGAATAGGATCAGGGACTATCACTCTTGATTCGCTACCAATAACTTCTGTAATCGGTTTATTATTTCCTGAGATTCTATAGAAATCGTTATTTAGGACTCTTTTAGAATGCTTTTCGTTCCTTCCCTTCGCTTCACCCCCTTGCAATTTCGAATTTATTTTCGACTGTTCTTAGAGGGCATTTATATTTTATAAGTAACTACCGTGCTATATTTAAAGTTTCTAGATTCTTCAGTACCGCAAAAATCGCAATTTAGAAAGATTTTTGCCCCTGCAACCCTCGACATAAAATATAGCTTATGTTTGAGCAGGTTTTATCACCATCAATTTGCAACCATTATGTAACTCCTGTAACCCCCAGGTGGTAGTGACAACAACGTAAAATATAGGCTTTGGTTGAGCGGGGACTGTCACCATCAATTTGAAACCATTACTTCTGAGATCGGTTATATTTCCTGAGATTACTTAGAAATCGCTAATTAAAATGTTTTTTGAACGCTTTTCGTTCATTTTCACTGCTTTTAAATTCCAAATTTTTAAGGAACTCTTCTCAGAGAGTATTTACATCTCAAAAGTAATTACCATGCCAAATTTTAAGTTGCTAACCCCTTCAGTATATCAAAAATCACAATTTAGAACGTTCTTTAAAATGCAACCGCAAGGTGGTAGTGAAGCCGGCATGAAAAAGATCCTGTATTAGAGCAAGGGCTGTCATCATCAATTTCAAACCAGTACTTTTGAAATCGGTTGGGTACTTTCTGAGATTGCGTAGAAATCGCAATTTAGAACGTTTTTCGCCCATTTTCACCCCTTTTAAATTTCGAATTATTTAGGAAATGTTCTTAGAGATAATTTATATCTGATAAGTAACCACCATTCCAAATTCGATGTATCTGAGCCCTTCAGTAACACAAAAATTGCAATTTCGAACGTTTTTCAGCTGCTGCACACCCTTTAGGGGTAGTGGCACCGACATAAAATGTAGCCTACATTGGAGCAAGGGTTGTCACCATCAATTTGGCACAATTATTTTTGAAATTGGTTTGGTACTTCTTGAGATTGCGTAAAAATCGTCAATTAGAACGTTTTTTAGAACGCTTTTTGCGCATTTTCGCCCCTTTTAAATTTCGAATTTTAAAAGAAATGTTCTTAGAGATCATTTATATCTAATAAGTAACTATCATGCCAAATTCCATGTATCTGGACCCTTCAGTAACGCAAAAATCGCAATTTCGAACGTTTTTTGCTTCTGCAATAACGCCTATGATGGAGCAAGGGTAGTCACCATCATTTTGACACCATTATTTTTGAAATACGTTTGGTACTTCCTCAAATTGCGTAAAAATCGCTATTTAGAACGTTTTCTAGAACGATTTTTGCATATTTTCACCTCCTTTAAATTTCGGATGTTTTAAGAAAGTTCTTAGAGATCATTTATACCTTATAAGTAACTACCATTTCAAATTTCATGTTTCTAGGCCCTTCAGTAACACAAAAATCTCATTTTTAGAACGTTTTTTGCGCTTGCACCCCCTTTTGGCCAGTGGCACGGACATATGGTATAGCCTATGTTCTAAGTTGGGCTAATACCATCATTTTATACCATTACTTTTGGAATCGGTTCGGTAGTTCCAGAGCTTACCTCCTACAAATAAACAATTTTTACCTCTTTATAATACAGTCCCCTCCCGATTATCCGGGTTAATCACCGGGAGAGGTCGCACGGACTATCGAAAAACACGGATAATCCGGAAACTCCCTTTTATTAAGGAAACTATCAACATCAGTACAAAAATATAAAAATTACTTACATTTGCATGCTATATAACTTCAAACTAGAAATTTTCCTTTTAATATTTACTGCTTAAAATTATCTGTAATGCATCTTTGCTTCTGTTGTTTATTCATCTCTTGTCTTATATCGGCACATACATTACGAATCGCAGTTATGTCGCCGTAATCAAATCCTCTTTGTTCCATATAGTCTAACAAAGTTTCTACAGATTGTAGAGAAGTAGAATGAGAAATCGCATTTCCCTCATTTAGTACATCTTCTGCATCAGTACTATCATCACTATTATATTTCACAACACAGTTAAAAACGATGTCTCCATCTGTCAAATACTGGAAGCCGGGCTCATATGCATCCTTGTGAAACCAATCTTCTAAATTTTAATCATCAATATTTTCGAAACCTTCTAATTCCTTTGCTTGGTCAAGAATACTACTGTTTTCATATCTCTCTTGAATTATGTGTAGAAGATTGTTCATCAAGCGGTATGATCTTTCCCCCACGATCCTGATAACTTAGACGATTTTACCTTTGACCATGCTACTGATATTCCATATACTGCATTTAATAACGAATATTGCTTCCAAAAATTTGGTTCTGTTTTAACATCATGAGTCCAATTTAACCCTACCCGTCAATCCAGAGCGTCCGATTTTACATCTACGCACTTCTCAATACTATCAGCTAAACTGGACAAGATACTAATTCACATCAACATCGATTTTACGAGCATGATAAGCGTGAAAATGTTTCTCTTTAAAATTTTTTGTGAGTCCGGAATGAGCACGGATAATCCGCAAACCGGATAACCCGCGCACGGATAATCGAGAGTATACTGTATGAGTATAGATATAGACTAGCAAACCCCGCGGCTTTTCTCGCATAATAGTTGAAATATGCCAATTAGTTGAAATACGCTAATTTCCGTCTTCATTTGAAGTTTTGAATTTTTTTAGAAACCATCTTAACACATTTTCATCTTAAAATTAACCATCATGTCAAATTCCAAGCTTCTTGTCTAACAGTCTACCACCTCTCTGGTGTTTGTGGCACCAACATAAAATGCCGAAACACAGTTGAAATAGATTGTCTCGGAAAATGTTGTCACCATTAATTTGCCAACATTAACCTTGAAATCGTTTGGCATATCCTAATATTCAATAGAAAACGGTATTTAGTTGTTTTTAAAGGCTTTCTTTTTGTTCCTGCCAACCAGGTGGTAGTGACGCCGGCATAAAATATAGTCCGTATAGGATCAGGGACTATCACTCCTGATTCGCAACCAATAACTTTTGTAATCGGTTTATTATTTATTGAGATTCCATAGAAATTGTAATTTAGGACACTTTTAGCATGCTTTTCGCTCCTTCCCTTCGCTTCACCCCTTTTTAATTTCGAATTTATTTTCGACTGTTCTTAGAGGACATTTGTATTTTATAAGTAACTACCGTGCTATATTTAAAGTTTCTACCCTATTCAGTACTGCAGAAATTGCAATTTAGAAAGTTTTTTGCTCGGGCAACCCTCGACATAAAATATAGCTTATGTTTGAGCAGGTGCATTTGCAACCATTATGTTTGATATCGGTTTCGTATTTCTTACGATTGCATAAAAATCGTAATTTAGAACCCTTATAAAACACTTTTCTTTTACTTCATCCGTTTAAATTTGCAATTTTCTTTCGAGAATTCTTAGAAAGCATTTGCATCTTTGAAGTAATTATCATTCCAAATTTAAAATGTTAGACCCCCTCAGTAACACCAAAAAACGCAATTTAGAACATTTTTTGCTCCTGTAACCCACAGGTGATAGTGACAACAACGTAAAATATAGGCTATGTTGGAGCGGGGACTGTCACCGTCAATTTAAAACCATTACTTCAGAAATCGGTTTATATTTCCTGAGATTGCGTAGAAATCGCTATTTAGAATTACTATGCCAAATTTCAAGTTACTAGCCCCTTCAGTATCACAAAAATCACAATTTAGAACGTTTTTTAAAATGCAACTGCAAAGGTAGTGATGCCGACATGAAAGAGAACCTACATTTCAGCAAGGGTTGTCATCATCAATTTCCAACCATTACTTTTGAAATCGGTTGGTTACTTTCTGAGATTGCGTAGAAATCGCAATTTAGAACATTTTTCGTCCATTTTCACCCCTTTCAAATTTCGAAGTATTTAGAAAATGTTGTTAGAGATCATTTATATCTTATAAGTAACTACCATTCCAAATTCCAAGTATCTGGGCCCTTCAGTAACACAAAAATAATAATTTCGAACGTTTTCTTGCTCCTGCACCCCCTTTAGGGGTAGTGGCACCGACATAAAACGCAGCCTATGTTGGAGCAAGGGTTATCACCATCCTTTTGACAGCATTATTTTTGAAATCGTTTTGGTACTTCTTGAGATTGCTTAAAAATCGCCATTTAGAATGTTTTTTTAGAACGCTTTTTGCGTATTTTCACCCCTTTTTTATTTCGATTTTTTAAAGAAATGTCCTTAAAAATCATTAGTATCTTATAAGTAACTACCATGCCAAATTCCATGTATATGGACCCTACAGTAACACAAAAATCGGAATTTCGAACGTTTTTTGCTCCTGCACCCCCTTTAGGGGTAGTGGCACCGACATAAAATGTACCCCATGTTGGAGCAAGGGTAGTCACCATCATTTTGACACCATTATTTTTGAAATCGGTTTGGTAATTCCTGAAATTGCGTAAAAATCGCCATTTAGAATGTTTTTTAGAACGCTTTTCGCGCATTTTCACCCCTTTTTCATTTCGATTTTTTTAAGAAATGCCCTGAGAGATCATTAGTATCTTATATGTAACTACCATTCCAAATGTCATGTTTCTAGCCCCTTCAGTAACACAAAAATCGCATTTTTAGAACGTTTTTTCTCCTGCATCCCCTTTTGGCCAGTGGGGCGGACATAAGATATAGCCTATGTTCTAAGTTGGACTAATACCATCATTTTGATACCTTTACTTTTGGAATTGGTTCGGTAGTTCCAGAGCTTACATCCTACAAATAAACAATTTTTACCTCTTTATAATATTAGTATAGATAGTATAGACTATAGATTCTTAAAAATGAAATTATTAATACATAAAAAAAAAGTAATTAGTCGAACCAATCTCTTTCAAATGTTAAATGTTAAAAATTACGTTATTTTAAAAAATTATACATTCATTATTAAAAATGAAATTATTATTACAATTTTTTCTTTAAATACGTAATTAGTAGAATCATTCTTTTTCAAATATTAAACGTTAAAATCTACGTTATTATTTTTTTAAATTAGACATTCATTATTTAAATATGAAATTATTACTACATTTTTTTCTTTAAATACGCAATTAGTAGAACAAATCTTTTTCTAATTTTAAATGGTAAAATTTACATTATTATTTTATATATTCATTATTAAAAATGAAATTATTATTACTTAAAGAAAACCTAATTAGTAGAGAACCAATCTTTTTTCGTTTCTTTGATATATTTATCAATTTGACAGCAGCTCTTCTATAAACTCATTCTTCAATAAGGGATAAAGAAATAATGTACAAATGGTAAATATAGGGGAAAGACTGTTAGTAAAAAGTAATATATGTTCTGTTGAACTCAATTTCTAAGAACTATCAATGAAAATCCATAACTCTTTCCCAACTCAAATATACCGTTTTGTAAGACGCCCACACGCAATATTCATCCTATGAATTCCACTTCTTAGATAAATAGAAATTCATACCAAGATAGCCTGAATGTCTCTGAACAAGTTTTGGGTCTGCGAGAGGGGAGGAGGGTTTCCTTCACATGAAAGTAATAAATAAACCTTTGTAATTTATAAAGTGTGAATACAGTATAACCTCGAAAATCCGGCATCGTCGCGACCGAGGCTAAGCCGGATTTTTGAAAACTCCAGTTTTCTAAACGAATGTCAAAAATACTCCCGATATATTTAAACTCTTGCGCTCTATGATGTACGCAGAGTACGTCATGGTATTCTGGTCATTTCCAACAATGACGTACGCAGCGTAAATCATGGTACTTTGATCATTTACGAGGGTGGTTCAATAATTATTGTCCTGAGTGTGTATAAAATATTTGTACTGCGATGGTTGATGTGAAATATTGAAGCCTAATGTCTTAGATGCCTATATGCTCCATTTCTGAACCGTAGCTGCTATAGTACCATATTTTTTCGTTTTAGATGTGAGAGGTGACAGCTTGAAAGGGGGAGTTGGGGTACAAAGGCTGGTTTGGAGCTTATGGGGTTATATATAGTTATGTTAATTTGGAAATGTTAATTAAAATAGTTTACTTAAGTCTACTTAATTAATTGAACTTGATTAATTATTATTATTAGGTTGAGCAAAAAGTTCTGGGAAATTTTTAATCTAATAAACAACAGAATTTGTATCGTATATAGGAGTACTAGTGGTATATCTATAGGAGTTCAGTAACTTTGGCTAAAAAATGCTTATTGAACAATACTAGCCGCCCTTGGCGACCAGTTTGGTCTCCATTAGATGTTTTCTAAGCATTGTACCATGTTACTTTTATCAAAAATTTAATTTACTTTCTAAATACTTCGCCAAATCAAAAGTTTCTAGTAGAGAAATCAAGAACTCCGTATTTTTATGGGTACGACTTTGTTATACCGTCAACCAAAAATATATCGCCAAACTATAAGATTAAATCTCAATAACGGTTGATCGTAAATGTCATATTCGCTTGTTTTTAAGCAAGTTACATGTGTTTACGTCATCAAGTTATTTTTATTTCGACGTTTTATTTGTATTTTTATTAATGTTATACTAATTTATTTGTTCTTTCGCTATTTAAAATAAAAATTATGTCAATTTGTATGATTTGGCGAGTGGTTTAGCGATTTATATAATTTGGCAAAATGGGTCGACGGTATAACTAAGTAGTACCATTTTATGCTAGCCAGGCGCAAGTGATAAATCATCAAACATTGCCTTTCCAATCGCATTTTTTCATATTTCATTAAATTGGTCTAAAATATAATAATTTCACCCATCTTATTTAAAATACATAATTTTAATTTGAAATTCATGACTTTCACTTTTTCTTTCCCTTTTTTAAGAAAAAGAAAAGAAAAATAATAAATAATACCAAAAACCATGACTTTTAATTTCAATATCAAAGCATTGTTTTAATTTACCACGCGAAAAATAAAAAAGTGTAAAAAATGGTCACCTGGCATATAAAAAGCGAAGCGGTCAGTCCGGAACTATTGATGACAGTCACATGACTTAGGCTATTATTATAGAGATGATATGCGTGTGTTGATCCAGCATTATTGGAGAAAAGGTCTAACGATTCTGAAAGCCGGTCGATGAGTTTACACAATTGGACGGCGTCGAAATTCTTCCCTACCCCGCTTACAGTCCAGACGTCGCTCCATACGATTATGGCCTCTTTTGATCAATGTAACACTTTTTCAGGGGCTGTCGATTTGAATCCTTTAATGAAGTTGAAGAAGCATGTCAAGAGTTTTTCGATTCCAAGGAACCGCCATAGTACTTCCAGCAAATCCGGAATCTGGCAGAACGATGGCAGAAAAGACGTGGACTATTATGGTATCTATTTTGAAGAATTGCCCTTGTTGCTTTTGTTGTTAATTTGCGCATAACAATGCAACTTTCACAAATTTCCCTGAACTTTTTGCTCAACCTAGTATTGTTATCTATATATTTAAATGACCAGGCTGTTTTTTTTAGTCATCAGCTCTGAGCTTTCTACTGAACCGATTTTGATGATTATTTTTTTAAGTGAAATCTGTTCATTTGTAGATGTGCCCGTACTAGCTATATTTTAATTTCCATTTTTATTTTTAATTTAAAAAGCTTTTTATAACATTTCTTTAAAATAGTGGCAATCAGGTTAAGCTTTTCTTTCTAAAATATAATTTTACTTTGCTTTATCATATTCCCCCAATTAGAAGCGTGATTTCATCACTGAATGTGTCAATGTATTTACAAAAAAAATTAATGGTTTTCATAAAATTTAACATAATAAAATGATTGCGTGTAATTATGCACTAATCGCGGGAAACACAGAATATCTATTGAGAAATAATATTATAATCTACGTAAATAAAATAACAGAAAATATTCTACGATAAAAAGTAATATCTAAAGCGAAATGTTTCCCATGAGGAAAACGACGTCATTCAGAAAACAGAAAAAAATTCTCCATGATCCATCTCCATTTTTCATTCCGTAATATCAAGCATAAGAGCCTCAATTGATTGCTTCATCATACACTGTTAAAACACTATTCTTAAAAGTAAGTAAATTGTACTAATTATTGAGCACTTCCCGATCTTAAAATAGCTCCGAGTACTTACCTCTTAAATTTGAAAAACGCATGTACTCATTTTTTTGAGTGCATACAGGGACTCGAAAATAAGTATGTATAGAAACACACATACACTATAAGGAAAAGAAAATGCGAAATTACAGAGAACCGACAATTCACAATTTTTAATTACGGTAGTTTTGAATTGCGAAGAACTACAATTTTTGGAGTAAAGAACAACGAATTTATTATTTTAATTCTTGAAATTTTGTGTATGAGCTACCCCGTGTTTTGAACGCGAGTCCTCTAGGTGAGAGACCAGCATTGTACTGACTGTGCTAAAAGAGCAGTTACCAGCTGCTTCCAAATGACACGTTTTATGAATCAGCGACGGAAGATCGCTAACAGCAGAGATTAATTTTTCCATTTCTTAAATATTCTAATTTCTAATAAAACAATTTTTAAACTAAATTTTCTTCTTTAACATTTCTAATGAAATTGTAAATAAATTTGAACAGTGTGTATTATAAAAAAATTATAACAAAGATAAACATATCTTTAAATAAAAGCTTGGATATCCCTACTGTCAATTCGGTATAAGAAAAGGCGTTTATCAGAAAACTCATATTTTTGAGCACATGGAATTTAAACATGAATATTAAGACTTTAAAATACAAAATATATGTATTCATTTCTGCATACATTTATAAATCAAGTATAAATATACACAACTTCAAAATATCATGTACTCGTTTCTGAATTAATTGTACTTAAAAAAATCAAAGAAATTTTAATTTTTAAGTAGATTAATGCTCCTTTTTGAAGCAATTGTACTTAAAAAAATATGAGTACATAGAAATGCTCATTTTTAAGTATATTATTCTTACAATATACTTCTTTTTGAAACAATTGTACTTAAAAAAATACGAGTTCATGGAAGTTCTCATTTTTAAGTAAATTATTTTTGAGAGTATAATTACTGATCTTGATTACATGTTACTGATCATTTATACGAATAAAATTTTATTTTTCAATAATTTGAACAGCTGAAGATTATGAAAATAGTATTTTGGTAACTTTAGGTAAAAAATATATTTGTTTTAAGATTTACATTAACCAACGTAAAGATGAATTTTTTATCGTAATTAATTCTGTAAGTTTATTAAAGATCAATGTAACAGTTCATTTGTAAACAGTTTCTTTCGTCGAAATTCGACGGGTTTCAACTCGTTACTTCTTCGTACTTTAACTGATATTTTCTATGTTACAAAAGACATTCTAATAAAGAGTGATATCATCTTTTCTCGCGTAATTTCCGCAATATCGATCTCAATTATATTTGCTTCAATTTTTTCGACCGTTTTTTAACAAGTTTGCCTTGGATTTTATACAAGTAAAGAATATCGATTGCGAAAATGCAATCTTGTTTCTCTAAAGCAGATATTAATTTTTCAGTCAAATATATGCATTTTTCCAGTGACACTTTTTCTTCTGCGGGCTTCGCGTCGTTGTTTCTCTGAGCTGCTACCAGCATTATCAGCGTTTCTATTTAACACAGCATCAGTGATCTGTCTGTCAGCTAATCCAACGCTTTCGATCTCGATGTTTTTAGTTCGTAAATAGTTGCAATTTTCTTTCTCCCGTAAGTAGGAAGTGTACAAAAAAAAGGGAGTTGAAGTAGACTTTGATACCGGATTTTTGAAGTTGTTGGATTTCCAAAGACCGTATTTTTCTGGTCACACTATATAACTAAATCCTTTTCTTTTTTTCGTAAAGTTTAAAGGATGAATTACAGCGTTTGAAGGTCTGCGTTTGTCAAACATATGTTTGAAAATTATGTTATTGTGAACTTAAAATTCAGCAAGCTAAAATATTTTCACTTAAAATGCATAGTTCATATTTATTTTTTAAATAACGTTTAGGGGTACATATATAATTTCTGACCATTCCCATCTGTTAGAGGTCTACACGGGCCGGAATTTCCAGGCCCGAGCCCAGCCCGAACGAATGCTATCTTGTCCCGACTTGGCCCGCGGTAGAAATTAAGAGTTCGGCCCGAACTCATCCCGGCATGCAGAAAAATAAACAAAAACAGGTCCAGCCTGTGCAAAAATCAATATCTCTGCATTTAAGTATAATTTTGGTCACTGTAAAAAGGACATTGTATTTAAAATATTGCAAATCACAAATATTCATTACAGTCATTAATATTTTGTTAAAACATGCATTTATTAAAAAAATTCTTTATTTTAATAAGGAAATTACAGGGAATATAAATTTATTGAAAATGCTGATTGGTGTGATTAGAAAAAAAAATCTGAGATAGGAAAGTTTAATGGCATATAAATGTCATTTTGGACATTTATAAAAAGTCAGTCTATGTGTTCATGCGTAATATTATAAAAATACTATTATTTGACATAGTTATGAATATTTTACAAAAAATGTCTTTTGAAAAGTGTGTTTCACGATAATTTCTCTTTTATTTTATTATTTAAATTAAATAGTTTTAAATTAAGGGTACTTTAGTTTTTCTCGATTCCAAAATATCAAGGTTATGAAAAATATGTACTTGTAATTATACTTTTAATAATTTTAAAATTTCGTTTTAAGATTTAATAACATTTTTATTCTGTAAAAGCTTCATTTTTCCATTTTTTAATTAGTAGGCACTTTATTTACTTATTTTAAAATGAATTTATAGACATGAGAAGACATAATTTTTAGTCCAAATTTATCTCCTAACAGTACTGTATGTACTACTGGGACTAATTATTATAAACAGAGGTTATGGCGATATAGAATAAAAATAAAAATAGAGGTATTTTAAACTGTAACTGATAGTAACATACTTCCAACAACAAACTAATCAAAATTAACTGAAGTTTTTAGATTTGGCGTATGTTTTACAGCGAGTTGTATACGTTTTTAAAATAATTAAAAATTTTACACAGAACTTCTCCCCCTATAACTAACTAACATTTAGAAAATAGTAACATTCTTCTAAGAAAGACATTAAAAAAATTCAACTATTTTACGGCAAGAACTTAATCATTCAATATTTCTTAATTATTCTATAGCAGTTTAAAAATTAAAGTCCTAAATATATGATTATGACACGATATTGGTTTTAAATACAATGGAACGCACTATTTAAAAAATTAATTGTAAAAAATACATTAAAAATTAGTAGATAACACCTGCACATCGGATTAAAAATGCCTAACAATCAACAGAGGAAGTACATTTTTAAATGAAATATTAATTTTTGTGATTATTGTTCACTTATAGATATTCAGATATTAAAAATGGAAATGTTACTATACATATATATACATATATATATAATGCATATATATACATATATATACATATATATACATATATACATATATATATATATAATACTCTAACTTTGTTATTAAAATTTTAGGGTTTTTAGGTAATTAAAATATGCTAAAGTTATTTCTTTAAAGATAAAACTGAAACTCTTAAAAAAGGAAACTATTAGACATTAATAGAGTATAAATTACACACAAGTCGTAATTAGGGTATGAATGGACATTTTAAAAATGTGAAACATACGTTTGTCTACCAAATTATACAAAATTACGGAAACTCTAAATAGCACTGTGAATGGACTGCATTGAAATATATATATATCGGTTTCATAGAAAAATATTGCCACCTAGTTAACAGTAAAAATGCGTGTTATGAAAAAATCTATTTTAACTGCTTTATATCGTATTTTATTTTATTATTTTGTTTTAAAAAGAAAGCTCTTAGATATCATATTTTCCCATAAATAAACGATTTTTTACTGCCAACAACGGTACAACTACTTTCTTTAAATTATCAGATATGTGTTTCAGTACAATATCCATTCCTGAATAATAATAATAAAAAAATCAAAATATTTATTAAATAAGACATACCTTATGACGAAAGGAGGAACAATATCCGATTGAGAACTGCACAAAAGAAGAATCATTAGACGACCTGTTGAATGCGAACTGCTGCCTCTAAGAACTACGGACAGTTAACATGGAAATATCAATGGGAGAAAAAGAGATACTTCTGATTGGTTGTTCAGTCGCGATTAGCTTAATATTTTTAGATAATATTTTGTCATACATTTCATTTATTTGATCGGAATTATTTTTTAAATCTGCGATAATGTTTGTTTTTTCGTGCATTAATTATGTATTCGATGGACTTTTAATAAAGACGTATCGAATTTTTTCCACTTCATAAAATTATTTCCTAAACTCTAGATTTTATCCGCGCACTATTATTTTACCCTTTATTTTTAAAATCTGGATAAAGTTATTTTTTCTTGTATTAATTGTAAATTTGATGGACCTTAGAAATATTTTCTCTTCATAAAATTATTTCATAAACTTTAGGTTTATGAGATTATTTTTTCATAAACTTTAAGCATACCATTACTTTACCATTTATTTTTAAAATCTGGTTCGTATGTTAAAATAATGTTCGTTATTTCCTGTATTAATATTGAATTCGATTGATCTTAAGGCTAATGTCAGACGAACGTCTTTTTTCACACTTTTTTCCCTACATATCATCCCTAGACAATGCTAGGGGCATTGTGTAGGGATGATATGTTGGGAAAAAATAGCGCAAAAAGACGTTCGTCTGACATTAGCCTTAATAAACACACATCGAAATATTTGCACTTCAAAAAATTTTAAGTTTTACCCGCGTATAATTATTTTACTATTCATTTCTGAAGTTTGCGATGATGTTCGTTTATTCCTGCATTAATTAAGTATTCGATCTTTAATAATGACACATTCAAATACAGTAAACTCTGTCTAAGGTGGAATCGGTCGGGACTGAGAAAAATTTTCATGTTAGACAATATTGCGGCTTATGCAAAAGAGTGCGATTTAGTGGAATGAAGCACACGTCAATCGAAAAGCGTTTTATGATTTCGATAAGAAGAATGGATCTTGAGTTATAATGAATTGCTTGCAGATGACGATCTTATTGATTGTCTTGACTCTAAAATCTGTTGAAAACTGAAAATCTGGAAGATCCTTTGTCTTTATAAATAAATGAGAATCGCTATTCAATTTCTTAGAACTGCTATAATACCTACAAATTTGAAGTTTACACACACACAAAAAAAAATTATAATAACTTCGGGAACGTGGCAGAAAGCTACCACTTTGAATTTGAGTACAACTTTAAAGCATAATATATTGTACTTTAGACAATACAAATTTTCATAAATGTGCATTCTACTAGTAATTATAACTTTTTAATGCATATTTATATAGGAAAAAAAATGGCATAAGCAAGAATTCCTTAAAATTTAAAGAGTTTCTGTTCTTTTGAATTATCTTTTTAAAAGTATTACTGAATTTAATTTTTATGCTCGACATTGAGTATTTGGTGTATATATATCAGTTTTAAAGTTTCATAAACGCCTTTCATTTTTAAAATATCTTTTTTTCCGCCTTATGCAAAATTTTTGGTTACGGAGGGACCTTAAAACCCTTTCCGTTTCCGCGTTAGGCAGATTCCGGCTTGTGCAGCAAAAAATTAATTTTATTTTCTATGGTTTCCCCGGGACTTGAAAAAAATTCCACTGTAGATAGATTTCCGGCTTACACAGAGTCCGCCTTAGACAGAATTTACTGTATTTTCACTTCATAAATCATACACGCGTCCAATTTCAGAGGATTCATTGAAACATCAGGCGCGGTGACCGGCAAAATATTCGCTTAAAAGGAAAATACACTTTTCATTAATCTAAACACCCTGTCGCATTTTGAGCTTAGTTACGATCTGAAGTACACTACAAACTTAAATTATAATTAAAGGAATTCATAATTTCATGTACTAAGGATCATAAGTCATATCTGCCAATAGGGCAGTTTTCTTATACAGGATTGGCTTAAATGATTAACCTGGTTTCAAAACACTGTGTGTAGAGAGGTATACTACCTACAAAGACAGGTGATACGTGACAAGATACTTACACTCACCAAGTTTAAAAGCCCATCATTTGGGTCAAGTGCAGGAACACATCACTGCTGCTGTGACGGACATTGACAGAAACATGGTATTCAACAGATAATGATGTCGTCGGTATAAAGAGCGAAAAAAGTAAAGAGAATGCGAGGAATATCATAAAAACAGGGATTGAAGAATGTAGGGCCAAATTTGAGCCCTGAATAATACCATATAAAATCAAGTGTACTCCAGATAACATGTTGTTTATGCGGACGGAAAAAGAACGATCGCTCAGGTATGAGAATAAGTCTGGACAGAAATTTTAAGCTAAATTAATTTGTATAAGGAGGCCTTCGTCTCAGACTTTATCGAAGGCCTTGACGATGTCTAAGAAGATGGCAGCAGCGGGCTTTCATTAAGGAATTCACTAGGGTACGTTTTCACTAAAGAATTCGACAACGCGCAAAAGCTGGTGTTGTGTTTGGTGACCTGCTCGAAAGCCAAATTGTTGTGAAGGAAGAATATTGTGTTCCTGTAAGAAATTATTGATCTGTGGTCTAATGAGGCGTTCAACAATTTTAGATACTGAGGAGAGCAGACTGATAGGTCGAAAATTAGTAGAGTCGTTAAGATTGCATGTAAGTTTGGGAGTATGATATATAGATTTTTTTCCAAGGTTTATGAAATTAACAAAATTTAAGTATAGAATTCGTAAGTTTAGTAATACAGTAGAGCGCCGATTATCCGAACAAGAATGGGACCGACCCTAGTTCGGATAAGCAAAAGTTCGGATAAATGGACAGACAATTTGACGGATGTTCCTGACTATACTGAAATCTTCACACTTTATCCACGCTTTAGACTGACAGCACTAGTTAATGTTGGCATATTTAAAAATTGATTTTTGTCTTTTTAATTTTTTTGTTTACTTTTTATTATTATTTTCTGAACTCCAGAGATTATAATTTAAGCAAAAGAACTTTCGATTGTTGCTTGCTTCAAAGAAGACATTTTATTCAATGCTGCCATATCTCGAACTCTTCTTAAAACGTTAGTTGAATAGGAACAGCATTCTTCTGTCGTTCGAGCCATTTCATAGCTGTTTCCAAACATTCAAAGGCTGCGTTATGTGATGGACCTTTATCATTTTCAGAGCATTTGTTTTCAATTTCTTTTTTGTCTTGAATATCATCCCCATCTCATCATCATTTAAAATCTGATATCCAGGTCTATTAGGGTGTTTGGATAATTGGCAGTTCATAAATTGTTTTGAGAGAAATAAGCTGTTCGGATAATTTGAAGTTCGGTTAAAAAGTATTTTTTGAGAGAAACTGGCTGTTCGGATAATTGGAAGTTCGGTTAATTGGAGCTCGGATAATCGGCGGTCTACTGTATAAAGAATTCAATTCAGAGGGAGTTTTTTGAGAACATAATTAGAAACATTGTCGTACCCAGGGGATTTACGATTTTGAAGCTTTTGTTGTTAATTGCAATAGGCTGAATAGGAGGTAGGGGCTCGTGGCGAGTGGAGAAAAAATTACGGACAATATCATTGACAGAATTTTAATGGGTTTGACTAGAGAGTAAGGGATCAGGGGAGAATTAATTTTCATAAGAGTTAGCCATCATACAATCAGTTTTATCCTTATCAGTATAAGCAGTAATATTGTTAGAAATAAGGAGAGGGATAGAGGTATAGTTATTATTTCATTCTTTTTAATGGGCCAGATACAATTATCCTCGCTAGATAAATTTTCGAGAAAATTTTGCCAATTTTTTTTTTTTGTTTTTCTTTTTTGAATAAGATTTTTGATTTTATTATTAAAACGATAAACAGCAGTTTTAAGCGTCGGGTTGATAAAGCTGCCGGAGGTTGCAACGTTGATTGCAGATATTGCGGATGTAATTAGAAAGAAAAAAGGATGTTGTTATTTTTAAATGTAATATAGGTGGCATGTTTTGGGGCATTATTAATAAAATTAGTGAAAGCATTGTCGATGTCAGTATTGTTGTTAATGTTTGGATAGGTGAGGTCAGCATTATTGGGGAATTTTTTTAATTTATTCCAATCAATTGCAACAGAGGAAGGATGAGAGACAGGGTTGATAAGATCAATTTTAAAAGCGTCAGGTAAGTGATCATAACTAAGTGCATTAATAAGAGATGTGACAGTGATAGGAAAGATAAGATTTTTTTGAGATAGCAAAGTCAATGATAAAATGGTTATTATTGCGAATTCTAGGAATATGGGTAGGAGTGGTAGGGGCGCTCAGACTAAGATGGTGGTGTGAAATTAAATTATGTAGAGATTTACCTCTCACAGAAGTTGAAAAGTAATTCCAGTGTCTATTGTGTGCATTAAAATCACCAACAATGAAAGAAAATTGGTGCTGAGTGATTAAATGTGACATGCCGTTGACAGGGTAATGTCGAATGTGTCTGATGTATAGCTGACGTATAGCTATGACGTAGATATGTTTAATTTAATATGTGGAAGGTCATGGACAATACCAGTATAGTAAACGCCATTGAGTGGTGTGGTTTGGACTGTGTAGTGAGGAAAATGATTTTTAATGTAGATCGCAGTGCCGCCGTATCGGGAACTGGCGCGCGGTGTATGATATAGCTTATCGCCCAAAATGTTTATATTGCACTACGGATTACCAGTCTCCTGAATTAGGAGATTATTAAATTGTGGATTAGTAGAAATGAAAGAGCGGGGTTCGTTAATTTTAAGTCTGAGAGAATCACAATTCCAAGAGAGGATAAGAAAAGAAGAATAAATATTCATTGTTGGTGAGACTGAGCCTTGTTGCAAAATTGTCTAGTTCATTTATCATAGTCAATCTTTTTTCAATGGGATTATTGAAAGTATTCAGTTCACTGGCTATTTTCTTATATATTTGAAAAGTTTGGTGGTTTGTAAAAGTTTCTTCATGTATTTGAAGACTTCAAATACGTTTTGAAATAAAGAAACATAATTTTCAGTAGAAGTAGTAGAAGTATTATCATTAGAAGAAGGGGTAAAATTTTTATCAGCGGAGTTGGAGGCTACCACGACTGGGGTTTCCTGGTTGCTTTTGTTTTCAGTAGAGCTGACATTGGTAATAGATTTAGAAGTTTCAGTTTGAATTTTAGCAATTTCATCTTGTTTTTTTCATTTTTTCAACAAAGTAAAATTCTTTGAATATTTCGACTGAGTCTTGAGCATTTTTGGAGTTGATGTTTTTCGGTGAGTAGTTTTGCAGGAAGTTTTAGTAGCATTTGTTTTATTGAGAGGGAAGGTGTTTTTGTTGTGATTTAGGGTATTCTGGGGTAATCCCTGTATTATGCCGGATGCGCGGCACGCAGTTAGAAAAGGTAGGAGTTATTCTACCTTTAGTAAGGCAGTTAAAGGAAAGGTGAGGGCCCGCTCATTTAACGCATTTGAGATTAAAATTGCACATTTCACTGACGTCTCCAAACCTTTGGAAACGGTAACATTGTTTTAGATTGACATTACTGAAATGTTCAATGGATACATGTATACAGCAGTTTTCATGTATTTTGCAGATTCTGTCGAAATGGTTGATAAATAATAATAAATAATAATAAATAATACATACTTCATTTTCAAAATTATAAGTTTGAAATAGTGCAACGTCCTTAAAACACACTGAAATTGATTTCCCTCCTTAGATCTAAATGTAATGAAATTCCACTGAGTGTCCCTGTAAACGAACTATAAATAATACATACTTCATTTTCAATGCCGAACGTACCATAGTAAACCTCGATAACATACATAATTTACATGGCAATTCAGGTACATCAGAGCATGACAGACGGATTTCATAAACCGAATTCATAAAAACTTTTCGACTATGTTGGAAAGTGTGAAAAATACTTTACTTTATGTCACTTCGATGACGATCGGTATTTGTTTATATTGTTAATAATTAAATAAAGTACAAAATTGTGATTATTTTGGTAGATATTTTTTTAGATTTTAAATTTGATAACACACAGTAATATCCATTTTTTAAGTGTAGACAAGAACTATAATTAAACAATACAACAAAATTCATAATTTCACTAATACTATAATAAAAAATTTTTGGTAGTCGGCAAAATGTACATTATTTTTTGTTGTTGTTGTTCACAAAATTTTTAATTTTATTAAAAATTAGTATTTTGTTAGCTTTCGATAGAACTACTAAAAAGAAGCACTTTTTAGATGCCCTTTTTCACTTTGAAAAAGAATTCCTAGATAAAATTTACCCTATTACAGTGAATTTGGACAACAAAAAATTAATTCCGCACTACATATCACCATAATCCATACATATCATTAAAGTTTCATAATTTTTTTTAATTTTTGCGTTTTGCAAATTCCTTTTCAACTATGAACAGAAATAAGATGTAAATATCGAGCATTTTGTAGGCCGTGATGACACCGCCAGAAAGAGGTAAACGAATAAGAAATGGTTGAAAAATAACGGAATAGTGAATCTGAGAAGCCATAAGATACACAAGGGCACTTGCGAGAATTCTATTCATATTTCGATTCCTTACAAGGGCTTTCTTTTATTTATTTACATAAAATATATCGAAATGAAACATAAAAGAGAAAGAAAAAACCGGACGACGATGCATTTTGATTATTTCTTTTGAATCGATTTTTCCATAAAATAAATACAGGTTTTTTCAAAAGTCCCTGACACATTTTAAAATTTAATTTAAAATCAAATAATTTTCGTACGGGAGTGCGGTTTGGACTAAAAGGCTTCTCACCATAAAAAGTATTCTTGAAAGGAATAAGAAAATAGTTCAAAATTTCGTCTATAGATGACGCTATACCAATTATTAGAAAGAAACTTCAAAAATTCAAGACAACCAGTTACAGATAATTTATTTTGTCACGAGAAGTTACAGAGTATTTATTTTGTGCAATCCATCACCATATGTCGATGTGTGTGCCCTTTGTAGCTCGAGCAAAATCTGTAACTGCTTGTGACGTAATAAATGATCTGAAACTGATTGTTTTCAGTTTTTGACGCTTCTTTCTGATCATTTAAGGTGCAGCGCCGTCTATGGGCGAAGTTTCGAACCATTTTTTTTAATTCACTGCAAGAGAACGTTTCAACACGAGAAGTATATTAATCCAAACCACATTCCCGTACGTCAATTAGTTGGTTTTACATTAAATTTAAAAATGTGTTCGGAAGTTTTGGACTACACTGTATATTTAAAATATTTTTGCATGTTAAAGTTGCACTAAATTAAACTAGAAACACCGTATTTTTATAAAAATTAAAGCTCATTGGTGCTATGTTTTTTAAATGTCTTCCATTAAAGGTAAGATGACCTTAAATGGTTTAAAATCTTCTAATTATGTTTTAGATTTGAAACAAATGTTATTTGAAGATAATTCTTGGTTTTATTTGATCGGAGTAAATATGAAAATTATGCAGTATTTCGAAAAGAAGACATAAGAGGCAAAAATACTATACAGCGCAAATTTAAAGTAGAGTTCCTTTCAAAGTTAATTTAAAAAATCTGAATCAATTAAAAAAATATGTTTTCGAAGTGTCCTCGCTGTATTCTTAACTCATTTTTGATCGATTACTAATATATTCATATTTTCCAAACTGCAAACAATTACGATCCTTTGTTCCCAGCAATTTTTTTAAATAATCCACGCCTTATTTAGTCGTAGAAATCTGTGATTGAATTAGGGATTTATATTAAATTGTTAGCTAACCAATTGTTAGTGTACTTTCGTGCCAAATTTCATAGTGATGGCATAGCGCTAGATTACAGAGACAGACAAAATCACAGAGGAACTCCTATTTTTGCTACCTCTTAACGCGCATCATTCTCACTGATAAAATACAATTTCATGATTTGTTTTGCAATACTGTTTATAAATACCTAAATAAACGTAACTAAAAATCGTTTATTTGTTTCTAAATATTGCCAATAGGTAGCAGCTCCGAGAAATGGAGCTTTTGTATTATGCTGAGACAAAGTGATATAAGTAAGCGTCCTATCTTAAATGGGAGAGGTAACCGCAAGATTAAAGGCGAGGTCACATCAATCAAGGTCGCACGCCACCTAGCGGACGGCGTTAAACTACAGGAAGATGCCTGACTGTTTTCTTACTTCACACCACTAAAATTGTAATGCTTTTTTTTTTACCTTGATTAATAGCTGAAATGTATCTAGCAAGATGAAGTAAACTTCGTGGTGTCAAGTGCATCTGGACACCCCCCTCGCCCATTATTTTGCAATAAATGTGGTAAACATAATTCAGTTCCGTGAGTGACTAAAGATTTAGAAAATATGCGTAGATGGTAGATATTCTGTCATATATGACGTCACACTAAAAGCCCGCGTATGTGGATTATGACCCCGTCCACAAGATGGCGCAACTGTGTTAATTTACGCCCGATTGCAGTATTAAGTTTGAACGCTTACTTATATCGCTTTGCCTCGCTTTGAATGCAAGGTTTTGATGCCTAAATGGTGTTTAAATACTCAGGATGTGCTGCAGAATGGCAGAAATGAGGTAACGAACTTAATTTGTACCTAAATCAATTCATGCATAAATTTGTTATGAAATTATTATATTATGTTATACAGGCGAACCTCTATTTAACGAAGCCGCTAAATCCCGGAAAAAAGTTAGTTATATGGAAAATTCGTTAAATAGAGATTCACCTTTTAAAATACTTTAAACGACATAAAACAGATTTTAAATTCATAAACACTAAATATTTTTACTAAAAGTAATTAATCACATTTTTTTAATAAATTATATCGATTTGTTTCATTTATTTTACCCACCAATATCCATCATAAATTCATTTTTTCTATGTGTTTAAATCTTTGAAATCTGCAAGGAAAACAAAACATTGTCCAGGCATACACTGTATTTTCTGTTTAAAGAAAATAGTTTTGCATTAAAATTAACGAATTTTAATAACCTTATCACATTTATTAATATTATAACAAATAATTTTAACCATACATTAACATATGGGCACTTAAATTTAGTTTTTGAAAAACTCTGTTAATTTTCTTTTAAAAAGTGCTTTCTCTCATAATACGTCTCGCATCTTTGCAATGCACCAAAACCCCTTCTTGCGTATTTTCTTCTAACTATAATCCGCGTCGGATTGTTTCATATGATTTTAGCATTTCATCATACGAAGTTTTGTTAATTCCTGCATCATGATCATTTCCATCATCATCATATTTGTCTTCATCGGAATTCATTGCTGTATTGTTTTTCTTTTTCACACTGCCGAATACATCCTATTCAGATAGCATTTCCGAGGTCTCAATTTCAGAATTAAGTGAAATACAATCATCAATCAGCACATCATGGTTAATTTCTTCTTTTTTTCTCATCTATATCCACATTGTTTTTAAGTTACTCTAAGGGATTATCGTCTTCGTCCTCCGTACTTACCGAATTATCACTGCTGACAAAGAAGGTGCCTGGTAAAACCAGTTCAGGGCCATTGAACATCATAAAATGTGTTTAAAGAAAGTATAAGTTTGAAATGGTCAGAAATATTTTGAGAAATGGGGAGTAAAAAAATTTAGATTACAAGAAAAAGTTCGTTAAATAGAGAATGCACTTCGCTATTTGGAGGTTGTTTTACGAAGAAATTCACAAAATGTTCTTGGTTCCAAGGAAAAGTTCGCAAAATAGAGAAATTCGCAAAATAGAGGTTCGTTTGTATTATAAAATTTACGGGATCTACAGAATTTTTTATAAATGGATTTTGGAATGTCCAGAGACTGTAAAAAATGTCGAATGTTAGTAAATAAATATATCTGCAGACGAAAGTATACAATAACATCTTACGAGTTATCCACGACTCTGGAAAGTGTTCATTATGTTTAGAAGCCTCAGAAACTAAAATATTTTTGAGATTAAAGAACGATTTATAAATACAAAGTTTATTTTGCTGCCACTGATTTTGGAAAACGTTTCCGAGTATGTTTTATAGTGCATTAATCAGTTTTCTCAAACTGCAATTTCATATTTCAGGATGCAGTCGATTTAAACATGTTCAGCTGAGTAAATAAATTTATATGTGCAAGAGTAGCAAAATAATACTCCCTCTGTCCCAAATTAGTTGCTACATTTGATTACTTTTGTACTGATTATTGATACTGGTGATTTTATGATTTTGTTTGAACATTTTTCAGAGATTTCAGGGTGCTATGCTATCACTCACAGCATTCCCTCCGTCTCTCCTTAAATAAGTACCAAATTAGCGACACAGCACCGAAAACTGGCGATATGCAAGATTTAAAATAATAAAACTTTGTAAAAACTTGGTTCGATCTGTTAATATTTTTAGCTCGAAACGCGTCCTATGTATTGCTTTTATTTTGTAGTGATTTTTTACAAAGTTTTATTATTTTAATAAAGTACCAAATTAGTTTAAAAAATCCAGGGTTCGGTATGCTCTTAAGCCACGCCCCATTTCGTAAGAATTCTTCCACCAATAATCGCATAAACTACCTCCTAGCTAATGAATCGTTAATTCTTTAGGAAGAAAATGATCTTTTATGATCGTTACAAAAAGCTATCGATCTACTAAACGGTATCGGAAGTTATTTATGACTCCACCCACTTGAAATGTAGCAACTAATTTGGGACAAAATTTTCGACCTAAATGTCGCAACTAATTTGGGACGGAGGGAGTATTAATTTTAATGTTAATTCTAACGTTGTTAATTTATCGTGCTTCTTTATAAAACGTATTTACTTGAGAACTGATAGCATCTGAAACTTGTCGGATGTGCCAATCCCAAAACTTTCTTCTTTCTCCTAAATGTCAATATTTCAAAACGATGTTTCACATGATAATCCTTCAGTGTTATTACTTCAATAGTACACCAGCTTTGATTTTCATCTTACTTTTCTGCTACATTTTCCAATGGGATAAAGACGAGTTAATCTCAATCATAATACAATTTAACCCTAGAACTACCGGAAATTTTACTCAAGTTTTATAAAAACATTCTACACCAGAATTTTTATTTAAAACTATTTAATTTGTTTATTTAACTTATTATTGTCTGATTTATACATTTAGTTTGTTTTGAAGAAATTTCTGGTTTGAATAAATATTTTGAATGTACATGTCGGGTCCAATGGACCCGTCTGGTAGACGGAAGGTTAATAAAATCAAAATTTTTTGTCGTTCTGCTGTACATCAGCTGCTTAAGAATCACCGGTTTAGCTGGATGTGACTTGCACGTCGCTGCATGAAAAGCTGATGTACCCATTCAGCTGGGGCTTCCCGGCAGGTAGGGACCCGGTAATCGGTGTGAAAGAGAGAAAGAAAGAAGGAGAAAGAAGAAAAGAAAAGCCGATGTACAACAGAACTGTGAAGCATTGAGAAAAATCGATATTACAGCGCGCTCTTCTGGCGGATTGTTCCTAAATTAACGCAGGACCTGCTGGCCATAGCCAAAAACATGCACATGAAATTTGGTTTAATTCTATGCATAACTTCATACACTTTTCGATGATACAATATTGAAAATAGCACAAAAAACCACTATTAAAGCGCATCGTTCAGGCGAAAAAATTAAAAATTCAAGGAGGACCTGCTTGCCATTCCCAAAAACATACATAAGAAATTTAGTTCAATTCTATGCATAACTTCATACACTTTTCGATGGTAAAATAACGAAAATGGCACGAAAATTGTTATTACAGCGCCTCCTTCCGTCGAACTATTTCCAAATTCAAGGTGGACCTGCTGGCTATAGACAAAAACATGGTCGAAAAATTCGGTTCAATTCTATGCATAACTTCATACTGTTTTCGATGATACAAAGCCGACATATATACATACGGACACGGACACAAGGACATACGGGAGGGCAGACAGACATTTTGTATAGACATTTTTTTCAGGATATCTGCACCGTAAAACATGCAAATTCCTCAAAACCAGAAGTCGAAAAAATTTCGATTAAATTACTTTCTTCTTTACAAAGAAAAATAATTAATACACTATAAAAACTACTTGGAAACATTTCCAAAAATCGATGATGACAAAAGAAAAAACTTTGGTTTTATAAATACTTCTCTTTAACCCCTTAAGGGGCGGTGGTATAAAATATATCCCACCTAATTTAAACAAGATTCTCACCAGAAATTTCTAACTAAATTTTATATTTTTAACTTTGGGGGAAAATCATTGAAAAATTGCTTTTTTCTTATTTAAAAATAAAATTTTTTCATTATTCCGGTGACAATTCAATATTTAGAGACATTTTTGCTTGCCTCTCAAGTGTTTAACACCTTGAGAGGAAAGCAAAAATGTCTCTAAGTATTGAATTGTCACCGGAATAATCTCACCGGAATAATCTCTCAAGGGTTTAACCCCTTGAGGGGCACCGGTATATATTATATACCACCTACGATTAATGAAGTTTTACACCAGAAAAAATTTATTAAATTTTACTTTTCTAACTTTGGTGGAAAAAAGCCGTAAAATTGCTTTTACTTATTTTGAAATAAAATATTTCAAAGATTCCGGTGGGAATTCAGCATTTCACAAACTTAATTGCTTGCCCCTCAAGGGGTTAAATCTCGAAAATATATTAGTTTTTGAGATTTCTAAACATAAAGAAAACTTTTCCGAATTATGAGTATTTAGTAAGAGATTATTGTATATTTTTGTTTCTGGGTATATCATATTTGCCTACATTAACAAACATTTATCATTTTTAAACATTTTTAATCATAATGAGGAAAAAATATTTAAAAAATTTAAATTTTTGAATTCCCGCTAAATCAACTTCAAATATATTGCGTGTATTTATACGATTTATTATGTTTATGTATAACTTTCTGTGAATAAAAATATCTTTATTCAGATAAATATTTATACAGAGAGAGACTGACAAAATTATGATTTTCTTGAATCAATCTGTGAGTACCCCTAATTATGTTTTTTCCTGTAAAATGTTCTGCTGTTACAATTCTTCGTATTAAGGCGGTATTCTGGTCCAGAGGAATACATTTTAGGCGTTTTGTCGAGCTTCATAAAAAAATTATATATACAGTTAAACTTCTTTTAAAGGCCACCCCTATTCAAGGGCCACCTCTATTAAGGCCAATATTGTTAGGAATGAAAAATTTTCCCATAGATATAATGTACTCCTATTAGGGGCCGCACCTACCACTTATAAAGGCCTTTTTTTCACATGAGACTTAAATCCTAAACAGGTGTATTGAATTCCTGAACCAAAAGATATGAATTCAGCAAACAACTACACTTGCAACAAAAAAGGCAGGGGGAGATGGGGAGGATTTTGTAACACAATGAAGGACCACAAACTTTTCCACAAGTGAGACAAACAGCTGTTCCTCACACTTTGTTTGACCTTTCAACCTGCAGGGGTTCGGTTGGAGGGGAAACTTGACTCTTTGTTATGGGCACACAAAGGATAACAGGTTATCTAGAAAAACTGATTCCACATTTACGAAAAATGTGAATGCATATTGAAGCACAATTTTTACACTAGAAATTCTATGCTCAGGCTTATAAATTTAAAATTATGGCACTGAAATCAAGCCAAAGAGTACATTTGGATTTGAATGACAAAATCAAAGTTCTTAATTGTTATGATCAAGGAACATCTGCAAGAAAATTGGTTTCACAGTTTAATTGCAGCAAGAATCAAATAAGCAATATTTTTAAAAACAAAGAGAACTTACTGAAAGAATATGCAGGTTTTAAAAATCGCGGGATAAAAAGAAAGAGAAATGAAAAATTTGGCCACCCCTCATAAGGGCCAATTTTCAATGGAACGGCAGGTGGCCCTTACAGAGAGATTTCACTGTATATATATTTACCATTCATTTTTTTACAACATATTTGTTGATATTTTGAAAACATAATTATTCAAAAAAATAAGTTATAAGCTGGTAAAGTTGGGGGTAAAGAGAGGTTGACACTATTGAAGCCTTTTGGTCATCTGAAACAAAATAAAAAAAATATATTCTTAATTAGTAAAAATGTCGTTATAGCCCCTACATAAGAACAATCAGATTTTTTTTCATAAAATCAGCCTTTGTTTGAAAAAAGGCATTTTTTAACTTTTTTTTTTTCATAATTTTTTATTTTTTAAAATAATGAATAAAAATTTTGATACAAAAAGGGTAGGGGCGATAGAAAGTTACATATTGAATTGTTTTGTTGGTACCAAATTTGAGGTAAATCGTTTAAAAAGAATTTGAGATATCATGTCAACCATGTTGAAAAAAGTAGTTTTGAGAAAAACGCAGTAAAGTAGTGGCGTGAGGAAAATAAATGTTTAATGTGCAGATGTCAAGCATAGTCCTGATTGAAATGATTTACACATGGTTCCATTGGTGACGAGTCCAGTTATTCCAACACCACCAAGTCGGAAATTGTACGTCAAATGAGATAAATGATGTGCGTTCGTATTATAACTAGTTTTATAATTATTCAGATCTTGATGCATACTTGTTGCGCTCTTATAAAAAAAAGGCATGAATACAAAATTTATTACTATTATGTACATTAAATTCAGTAATACGGAAATAATGACTTAAATCTGACGTAATCACCATGACAACCAAGAAACATTACCTAGCATGGGATATCATTGAATTAATTACGTATGATAGGATTTAAAAGAAGGAAGTAAACTTTTATTAACATCTTTTTAAGTTTCAATTCGATTTTCGTAAAATTTGAAAAGACTCGACTAAATTCTGCAGCGATTACATACATTAAATTTCAAACCATTCATTTGGGTAGCTATTCGCTGTTATATGAGGGCAGACGAACAGACAGATGGACGGACCAGACAACGACTATAGATGCTACGTATTTATATAATGACGACATTTCCACATAGACCATAATGTAATAGACTAATTTTGAGTGTCTCTATAAAAAAACTGTGGGCGCTACATACTTTATTTTCAATACCGAACATGGTATAGTAAATCTCAATAACATATATTAATTGCAGAGCAATCCAACTTTATTAACGCAAGTTAGAGTTCGAACAGACAGACAGGGAGACGTTCAAACAAACTGAATTCATAAACACTTTTCAACTAAGGATGAAAGTGTTAAAATGCATAATATGTTAAAATTTTCCTTTCAGCAATTTATTACAATGAACGGCAGCATATTTGAATGCTTTTGAGAAGCCCTGTATTTTAGTTACTACATTTATATACACGCCACTATTTTGATATTTAATTAAGACTAAAACACACGCATAAAACTACTGAAATCACACTTCCAAGACTAACATCCATAGACGGCCATGTACACAATATTTTGCTTGCCCCTGTATATCATTTTATCTATATTCTACAAACATGTCTTAGTATACTAAATAAATGTAGTTCAGTGTAAAAATGCATAACTCATTTAAAAACAACCTTTAAGCTATTTTCGTTCATACTCAGTAACCCTTACGAACTCTTTTTTGTAAACCCTGCATATAATCTACACTATTTATACACATAATGTAATATGCAAAAATTTAGTTAAACTTCAAAACTCGTATGAACTAAAAATGAACTTTCAGCAAATATCGCTAATATATAGTGCTTCTGTTACAGTATAGCAGACGAAACCTTTTGTGTGTCCCTATAAATACTCTGCATTTTTTATTATACAGGAAGTAATTTGTAGTAAACCTCAGCAACATATATCAATTTCATTATATGTGAAATAGTTTAAAATAGTTAAAATACGCTGTAAGCAATTTTCCCCCCTATACCATTATGTAACAGAATTCTTTTGTGTGGCTCTGTAAATGAATAATAAATATTCTTTCCGTCATATATTCTACAGAATGCATATTTTAGTGCACTTCATAAATGCATATCAATTTCATTATGTTCTAAAGGGTGTAACATCATTAAATTCACACGAAACTATTTTTTCCCATTGGCCGTAATGTAACGGAATAATTTGACTGTCCCTGTAATTGAACTATACATCAGATTTTCATAAAATTTGAAATGACTTGACAAAATTCTGCAACAATTATAAATTTTAAATTTCAAACCATTCGGTTGGGTAGTTTTTGCGCTGTTATATGCGGACAGGCAGACAGACAAACAGATGGACTAGACGACGACTATAAGTGCTACGTATTTATATAATTACAAACGCATCTAAAAATGGTCAAGTAGTCGGTCAATGTCCACCGTCTATTGTCTGATTTGCCTCGGCGTGACTATTCTTAAAGATCTAAACTTTAAGAATATGAAAAAAAATTTGATTTTTTTCAAAATTTCAGACAAGAATACCCCCTTAAAATATTGTATTTCTGAAATGTTGTAATCTGTTATTTTCGAAAAACGTAAGGAAAAATGGAAAATGATATGGAAAACCGCGTGTCATTACTTCATAAATACATGTTTTATGAATGTTCCACGACCAATGGCTTTAACAGTTTCAGTTTAAACTTTGTGTTCTTTAATTAACTGTATTAATGGCAGTGTTTGTAAAAGTAAATTATTTGAGCCACGCTTCACTCGCTACAAGTCGTATCTGCACATATTACGGTTGAGTTTCACAGCTAAGCCTTCATTAGAAATGACAATTTTGTCAGTTATTATCTTAAATATATTTAAATATATTCGGCGGGAGAATTAGTTTAAAGTAGTTGTATTAATAGTTTCAGAACTATGTTAACGGTTTGAGATTTTTCATTGTTACAAATCCTCAGCAATATCATACGAATTGAATTTTTCCAACTGAGCGAAAAATGTGCCTAAGCCGGGATTCGAATCCAGAACCTTTGCTTAAACTGGCAATGCTCTACCATCTGAGCTACCTCGGCTGACAATCGGCGGACACATTTCGCTCAGATAACCTTATTGACAATAATATCTGGTCTACCATGTAGACATATCAACAGAATAAATCGCAGGTAATGGAACTCCATTAACCCTTTCGCTGCGCACTCCGAGATATGCTCTGGCAAGCACTTTCCGTCAAATTAATACTACAGTAAAACCTCAATTATCCGAAGTAATTGGGACGGAACCTCTTTCGGAAAATCGAAATTTTCAGATAATCGAGAATGCTTCCATTTTAAGATTAACCTTTCGCCGGGCGCGCAAATTTTCATCACATGAGCGGGCGCGTGTTGTAAATTGTACAACAGGTGAAAAGCATTTAATTATTGCTGCTTTATTTTAATTTTACAAATAATTTAACATACAAATATAATATAAGTTATCTCTGACCACAATTTATGAAAGCATTCCGTAATATATATAGATTAATTTTGTTATAATACAAAGGGTACTAGGAAAGTTTTGCAATATGATGAAACAAAAAGTCGCAGGTGGCTGTTTGTGGCTGCGAGTTGACATATGTTCATACTTATGCACCTGCACGTAACCACAAGTCTGTAGGCTCAGTTATTCATTAGCTGTGATCGTGTGAAGTTCTTACAGTGGTGTCCTGGTCACGAAGTGAGATAAGGGCAGTTTTGCAGTGTAACTTCGCGCGTGGTTAAAACATAAACCAATGCTTAACAGAAATTACTCTTGCACTTGGTGATGATTGTTCACATCGTATGACTATACACAGATGGTACAGAGAATTCCAAAGTGGAAATTTCTCCCTGAAGGACGCTGAAAGAGAAGGAAGGCCCCTAACGTCAATTACGGAGGAAAACATTACTGCTGTGAGGAAAATGCTTGACGAAGACAGACGAATAACTTACAAGCATATAGAGGATACCTTGGGCCTAAATGCACCTGCAATTCATTCAATTCTGCATGATCATTTGCACATCAAGAAACTGTGTTGTCTCTGGGTGCCACATAGACTGACTGAGGGGCAGATGACATGAAATGTGACTCTGTGCTGGGAGATGCTAAAAATGTTTGGTAAAGGATAATCTCGGTATGTGAACAGCATCGTGGCAGGTGACAAAACCTGGCTATACTATTAAAATAGGCCGACTAAGTCTCAAAATAAAATTTGGGTCTTTGATGATGAGGACACATCGGTAGCTGTCAAAAAATCTCGATCTGTCAAAAAGAAAATGATAGCTGTATTTTTCAAATCGAGTGGGATTGTTGAGTGTATCGTTTTGGACGCTCAGAAGACAGTTACTGTTAAGTGGTACAATGAACAGTGCCTACCTAAAGTCATAGAATCAAAGAAGAACCCGTGATCAAGGTCAAGAATGAACAAATGGTTCCTGCATCATGACAAAACTCCAGCTCACCAGACCAAAGCCTGCACTGAATATTTGGCCACTACAGGACTCAAACTTCTTGAATACCCTCCTTACAGTCCAGATCTTGCCCCCTGCGACTTTGTACTGTCCCGCATGTGAAACTCAAGCAGAAAGGGATTAGGTTTTCCAGTGATGAGGCACTTCTGAGGGCTTGGGACAATGAGTGTTCCTTACTCCCATGTGAAACTTGGCAGAGCTGGTTTAAAGACTGGTTTCGGAGTTTGGAGAACTGTATTGCTTGTAACGGAAATTACTTTGAAAAAGTTTGATAAATAGAACCGTATTGCAAAACTTTCCTAGTACCCTTTGTACATTAAAGCAGAGGTTTTAAATGTATAAAATGCTATTTACTGCTACAATCACAAAGTAAAAAATATATTTATTAATGTAATCAATTATTTCAGCAATCATGTTCAGATCAATCAATTTTAGAAATATATCGATTTCAGAAGTAGTTCCTTTTGCATATGCAGTTGGTCCCGGCATTTTCTTTATAATATTTTTGTACTTGTTTTTGGAGGTTTTACGAATTCGTCTTTTTTTTTCATTTTGTGACTTTATCTTTTCCTGTGTAAAAATATTTGCCACTATTATTTTCAATAACCTCATTATCAGATGCATTTATTTCAGAGTCACTTCTGTGATTTTCCTCTTCTAAATTTTTGTCATTCAAATCTTCGTCACATTCAGGAAATTGCAGATCTTCAATATCAATATTATAACTATCACTGTCTTCATTAAAAATTTTCACTAGATAATCTGCCATTTCGTTGCTATCTTTAAAATACCATTTTTTGTTTAAACATTATTTTAACTCAAATCGCATTAAAAGGACTTAGAAAAAATTTCGCTTAGAAAGTTTCTACTGAGAGAGAATTTCACAAGCAGGCGCGCGTTGCATAAAGTACAACACCACAGATGTTCACAAATTAAAATGATAAGTGCAGCTAATTGTGCAATCTGAAATGCAAATAACGTCCAGGAAGTGGGGATGGAGATCCAATAGACGAATACAAATGGTTATTAACGCTCTCTACTTCTTGAATTTTGTTTTAAAGAAAAAAGAAAGCTATTGTTGTACTTTTTACAACGGCGCGCCCGGCGGAAGGTTAAGGAGAAATATATGCGATATTTCTTATTATGATAACAAGTGCTTAATAAAAATAAAGCAATAGAAAATAGAAACAAGAATAAATTACCTGAAAGTTAATTTTGAAATTAAGTACCTTTTATATATATCACAAGGTTATATATTAAAAAAAATGTTTTGTTTGCCGCAGTTTCGATTGCTTTTACTCTGAAGCTCTATCACGGAGTTTTTTATATTATTAGTTCACCAGTATCGCAGTCTTTCTGCTGCTCCAGCCATGCCAAATGTTTTGCAAAGCATTCAAAAGCTTCAGAATTGCTAATTTGTTCGTCTTCTTCGTTCCACTCCGCAGCTTACGGGAGCTCAAGTGAAATTAAAAGGAACTCTAAGAAAGGGGATCGAAAATATTTATATGTACTTGTAGTTCAGAAAGGACCGCTTGCACACAAGGCATATGATATTTAAAAGAAAAAAAGATTTCAAAATGGCATTTTGCAAACAACAAATGTGATAGTAAAACAAAAAGCTTTAAAAATGGGTTTCGGTTAACCGAGAGTTTCAGTTAAAAGAGTTTCGGATAAAAGAGGTTCTACTGTATTTGGTTATTCCCACCAGTTATTTTTTAGGGAAAACTTTGATTTAATCAGGACCATTTTCCCCGATTACGACAGTCAAACATTTCTGCTCCAAAGAACCGGTGATAAACGATTAAAAATTCTGTAAAAGAGGATCATCGCGAAAAATTACCTACGCAGCGAGAGGGTTAAGGGGCTCAGGGCTTTATCGATACCAAAAAACATGTAAACAGAGCTCTCGCTTCGAGTCCGTATAAAAACAGAAGTATTCAATGTAATAAGTACAGAACTTGTGTGAAAATATAAATTATTTGAAAACAACGTTTAAACACACAATAAAACAAGCAGATTTGACCATACGTATACGTTTCGTGAGTACTAGGACTCACATCCTCAGTGTAAAAACTTTAAAAACTTTAAAAAAAGAAAAAAAAAATAACAATATCCCCCCAACTGCATGTACGGTGAAAAAAACCCAAATGTCAAAACATAATACCAAAAGACCATCAAGTTCTAACAGCCAATGAAATTAATGCGGAAGTGAAGTGTCGTGACACAACAAATCCATCCAGAAAGTTGAGATGTATGGTGTACTAGATAAATCATTAACCAAGGAGTCTTTAAATTTATGGATATGAATAGCCTCATAAAAGTCTAAATCCAGAGGAGTAATACATTTCTTGATAATGGTAGCGGAGTCAAAATTAAAATTATGTCCCTACCCCCAGCAATGAGAGGCGATAGAGGATTTCTGTAATTCTTTTTTCTTTACATAGTTTCTGTGTTCATTGATTCTGTAACGGAGTTTTCGTTTAGTGTGTCCAATGTAGGACAAACCACATTGGCATTGAATGTTGTAAATGCCCCAATAATTATGTGGAGGAATTTGGTTCTTAAGTTGCGAAAAAGATAATTTATTAACCGGTTTAAAAACCACATTAAAATCATAATGTCTTAAGATATTAGCCATCTTAAAGCTAATGCTATTATAAAATGGTAAAATGATAAGATTGGAAATGGAAACCGTAGTAACAGGAGAATCAAGATTATTAACATATTTATTAAGACTATGAGAAATTAAATTATTGATATAAGATAAAGTAAAACCTCGATCAATAGCCACAGATCTAATGTAATTTAATTCTGTAATAAGTGAATTATTATCTGAACAAATTAAGCGAGCTCTATTAATCAAATAATGAAAAGCCGAAGCTTTTTGGGAAGGGGGGTGACATGAATTGAAATGGGGGGGGAGTGTGACAGCAAAAGGTTTACGGTAAACGCAAGTGTCAAAGGTATTAGGCTGACGTGTAACCAACACATCCAGAAATGGCAATCTATTATCTATTTCAACTTCATAAGTGAATTGAATGACTGAATCTATTGAGTTTAAAATCGTTAATATATTGTCAACAGAAAATAGAGAAAGGTCCAAGAGTGCAAAAGAATCGTCTACATATCTACAATAAAATGGGAAGTTGATAAGGTTAAACATTTTAACCTCAAAGTAATGCATATATAAATCTGCTAAAAAAGGGCTAAGGGGATTACCCATTGCTAAACCATCCGTCATAGAATAATATTGATTAGAAATTTGAAATGAATTTTATTTTAAACAAGTACTGAATAACTCAATAATGTGGTTGATTTCATAATCTGTGTAATGAAATTCTTTTAATCTAGTAGTGAGACTTTGTAGTGCACCTTGAACTGGAACATGGGTAAACAGAGAAGTAACATCAAATGAAACCATGCGTAAAGAGGGGGAGGGGGGGGAGTTTTTAATCCGGTTAACAAAAGAACTAGAATTCTTAATAGTGTACATATTAGAATTTGAAAGGAATGAAAAGCGTTTCACTAAATATTTAGCAAGAGGGTATGAAGCAGTACCGATATTGGATACGATAGGCCGGAGGGGAACACCAATTTTATGAACTTTAGGCAGAGCGTAAAAGCGACTGCAATTAGCAATAGACGGAATTAATGACATTTTAATACTGTCATCAATACAGGGAGAGGTTTTTATAAGTTTTCTGGTGCTTGTTAAATCACTGTCAGAAGGATCCCGATTTAATTTAATGTATGGGCCGGATTGTAAAAGATTTTGCACTTTATTTAAATAAGCTGTTTTATCCTGTACCACTATTTGACCTCCCTTATCAGCTTTAGAGACAACAATGTCATCATTAGATTTTATAGAGGATAAAGCTTCTTTAAGATCCTTTGTTATGTTTGGTTTGAAATCCTTAGAATTGTGATCAACTGTGTTTTTAATGAGAACCCTAATGGAATCCTTTTGAGAACTAGATAGTTTGCTAAATTTGAAACTTCTTTCAACTGGAGCAATAAGATTAGGTAAATCTGGACGTTTGCTAAAAGAAAAATTATAATTAAGTTTGAGAGCTTTCTCCTGTGTAGGTGACAGTTGTGAAGTTGAAAGGTTTACAATAGCATTATTATTCACCTCTGGAAGCCAAGGAGGGGGTGTAGCAGTAAGAGGGAGTAAATTTGAAAGTTTTTTTACTAACGAAAGTTTATGAAAAGCAGCGAATTTGACAGACCGGTACCATGATAACCGATCAAGTGTGTCAAAATTTGACACTGAGTTTCTAAGAGAAAGATGTAAATGAAAAAGTTCTTTTTCAATAAAAGCGAGCTTACTACGAGTATCCTGAATAATGGCGCGAAGTAACACCAACTTGCAAGTGTGTAAAGATTTCGAAAGACGTTTAGTTAATTGAAGTTTAAAACCCAAGCGAATAAAACCAGGAACAACACCACGACGTTTACAACTACATAAAAAGTTCAAATGATTTAAAACTTTTTCACGTCTTAATCTAAGTTTGTAAAAACGATTAAGATCAGACATGATAAAACCCCCCAAATAGGTCCGTTATAACCAAATATAATAAGTACAGAACTTGTGTGAAAATATAAATTATTTGAAAACAACGATTAAACACACAATAAAACAAGCAGATTTGACTATACGCATACGTTTCGTGAGTACTAGGACTCACGTCCTCAGTGTAAAAACTTTAAAAACTTAAAAAAAAAATATCCCCCTAACTGCATGTACGGTGAAAAAAACCCAAATGTCAAAACATAATACCAAAAGACCATAAAGTTCTAACAGCCAATGAAATTAATGCGGAAGTGAAGTGTCGTGACACAACAAATCCATCCAGAAAGTTGAGATGTATGGTGTACTAGATAAATCATTAACCAAGGAGTCTTTAAATTTATGGATGGCAACTAAAATTACTACAGTTTCCATTTCCAATCTTATCATTTTACCATTTTATAATAGCATTAGCTTTAAGATGGCTAATATCTTAAGACATTATGATTTTAATGTGGTTTTTAAACCGGTTAATAAATTATCTTTTTCGCAACTTAAGGACCAAATTCCTCCACATAATTATTGGGGCATTTACAACATTCAATGCCAATGTGGTTTGTCCTACATTGGACAAACTAAACGAAAACTCCGTTACAGAATCAATGAACACAGAAACTATGTAAAGAAAAAATAATTACAGAAATCCTCTATCGCCTCTCATTGCTGGGGGGAGGGACATAATTTTAATTTTGACTCAGCTACCATTATCAAGAAATGTATTACTCCTCTGGATTTAGACTTTTATGAGGCTATTCATATCCATAAATTTAAAGACTCCTTGGTTAATGATTTATCTAGTACACCATGCATCTCAACTTTCTGGATGGATTTGTTGTGTCACGACACTTCACTTCCGCATTAATTTCATTGGCTGTTAGAACTTGATGGTCTTTTGGTATTCTGTTTTGACATTTGGGTTTTTTTTTCACCGTACATGCAGTTGGGGGGATATTGTTTTTTTTTTTTTAAGTTTTTACACTGAGGATGTGAGTCCTAGTACTCACGAAACGTATACGTATGGTCAAATCTGCTTGTTTTATTGTGTGATTAAACGTTGTTTTCAAATAATTTATTCAATGTAACTAATTTAAACTTTCTGATATTTTTACGGTCTGTTTGTAGTCTTATAAAATTATAAAATGAAGTACTTCAATGAAATAAAATAAAAAGTATAGCAAAATTTATAAAACACAATTTTCGAAAAAAAATTTAGGTGTCATATCACCATCTGTAAGATCTTAACGTAGAATTGACATAAGAACCTAATTTTTCTTTAAAATGATCAGGAAGCTTTACTCTATAGAATGAATTGAGGATATAACTGTCACTCAAAGGAAACCTTTAAAAAAAAACTCTCAAAGTTAAAAATTTAAAAAATCCTAAAAAATACAATTTTTTTTGTCATTAAAAATACACAAAATATTAAACTTTTAAAATATATTAATTCATCCTATAGATAATGATGGTATATGCATCCAAAAAAAATATTTAAGCCATTCATCAAATAGTTTTTTTTTTAATCTTACGGATAGTCGTAAAAATCATGTTTTGAGAAATCGCGACTTAAAGTTGGAATTAAATGGGTGCGGCTTTGAAAGCGATTGTTATATAAATGCTTAAAACTCCGTTAAAAATGCTAATATTCTTATGCGGTTTTTTGCACTGTGTTCAGAATTAATTGAATAATCAGAATTAATTGAATAATCAGAATAGATACTAAAAAAAAAAAATTGATTTTTTGAGCTCTGAGCCTCATTAAACAATAGGTACGTAGATACACTATTATTTTTTTTCTGAATCATACTGATCATCAATTTTACATCAATTTTTTCGTTCAGATGGAGAATTTCTAATTTGTATGATATCTTTATTATTAATCAGTATGACTGAGAAAAACTAACAGTGCTTAAGCACTGTTTTTCAATTTGATAGGAAACATGAATACATAGACACATAGAACGGTATAGAAATAATTCTTCTATGGTATATAGTTTTTCTTTATTGACAAAAAAGAGTCTTTGATATCTTATTCGATGCAGGAAATAATTTTTTACACAAGAAACTGCGAAATGAATCACGATGAAACTAAAGGGAATATTTCAATGTGCTTTTCATACTGAAAAAAATGTTGAAATTTTGTACCGGAAAAATAATGTTAGAAAATGTTAAATAATAAAAGCTTCAATTTTGTTACCATAATCAACTGATCTGCTAACACTGAATCAAGCTATCTGATTATCCGATACAGAGGTGCCAAGCTTGCACTAATCTTCCGTAATTCGGGGATTAATTTAACCCAGTTTAACGAAGTTTCGAACCAGAAAAATTATTTGATGAATCTTTATTTATTTAATTCCAGTTTCCTACGTGGAACGTATTTAATTTCATCTCTGAAAAAAAATTCCGTTACGAAATGTATTAAACCAGGGTTAAATTAACCCACATATTACGGAGGATTAGTCGCAACTTGGCACCTATGCCGATATGAGACTATCAGATATCAAAATGCTAAAATAAGGATAATTGTTTAATTTGCCGACTGTGACAGTGCAAGCACATTGAAGAATTTTTTACCAACCACTTACCTACCATTATTCACCACTTATTCCTAATAGTTATGTTCGCCTTATATCGTTTTCTAAAGACAAATTTACTATGTATAATAAAACGTTTGATCGAAGTTAGATGTGTATAATCAACAATTAAGTGGGTTCCATACTAAATCATCTTATTATGACAACTTCAAGTTTGAATATTAGATATGTCAGTTTTCATATAGCTAACTAAGCTATCTAACATGCTATAGCTAACATGAGCACACATCCGTGCGACGAACATGAGACGCAAGTAAAATCCAGTAAAGGCGAACACATAGTTCACACTTCAAGTTTTATTTTAATTTTGATGTATTGAAAACACTTTTATTTCAAATTTGTGTGCACTGAAGTTCACGTTCATTTACTCCAGTCTAAAGTAATTTATCTTGTTGCTTCATCTGTTTTTTTTTTTTTTATAAAAGTTTATATATTCATATAGGCAACTCGTCCTTTTAGAATTCCACTTTTCACATTTCCTAGAATTTTAGACTTAGCTTTTAAATCTAGTCTAATATTTTATATCTTCCGTTTATTATATAAAATGAAATGTAGCCTTTTTCCTATTTCCAGTTAAATTTGTACGTAAATTCCAGTGTCATTCATTCACTTCAACGTTTTAAAAATAGACATGCTTTCCCCTGAAAGGTTTCATTTTTTGAAAGATATAGCAAGATCTTTTTAATCGTTTTTGCGTTCTGACCCCGCCCGGTTTGAAAAAAGTTATTTTGCGTAAAATACGTTTAACACTAGAACCGCCGGAAATTTTACTGAAGTGTTATAAAAATATTTTACACCGGAAATTTTAATTGAAATTACTTAACTTATTTATTTAACTTATTTCTCCGAAGTACATTTTAAAATTATTTTAGAAAGAAATTTCTGGTGATAATCGAAATATTTTTATTTGGTAGCGGTCAAAATGACAGCTACGGCGGTTCTAGTGTTAAGCCAGGGGATATGTTGTGCTTTAAATAACTACGAAAGGATTTCTAGTATGGCGAAATCTTTTTGCAGGGATAGTCTACAGACTGGGGAATAGAACTAGTCGTTGGGGGTCACCGTAATACTTACCCATCATGGATATGCATAGTCTAAAATATGAAAATAAAACACATATAAACTGTTTATAAAATGCATTGCAATTCCAAAATAAAATATAAACGTATATTTAAATATCTTTAATACATAGTAATGCTCTATTACTGAATTGTGGGTAATACTTGATTATCTCGTCGACCCATTTCGATAAATTATATAAATCGCCAAACTACTCGCAAAATTATACAAACTAGCCGCCCTTGGCGACCAGTTTGGTTTCCCTTAAAATTTATGTTTGCGAAAGCATACTAAGTATTGTATCATCTTACTTTTATTCATAATTTAATTCACTTGGACTCCCTTAAATATAATTAATACAGGGTGTTCCAAAAATAACGATCCATATCTATCACAACACTAATCGATTGATTTTTGTTACAGGTGTTTGATGAAATGTTCTACCTAGAAGAAAGAATAGCCATCGTTTCTTGGAAAATGGGTGATAAAACATATGAAGAGGTGCGTCAGCTGTACCATCGAAAATATGGAAACAGCTACCAACAAGGCCCAATACAAGGCTACATGTGCACAAATTCAGACGAACCGGTAGCGTGGCGGATGAAAAACGTCCTGGACGACCATAAACATCTGACGATGCCGTCAAGAGCATTCGTGAGGTAGTTGGAGGGAGCCCATGTGCTTCTGTTCGTCGGCTGAGCCGTGAGTTGAGAATTCTTCGAACCAATGGTACAGCTGACGCACCTCTTCATTTGTTTTATCACTCAGTTTCGGGGAAACGAAGGCTGTTCTTTCTTCCAAGGAGAACATTTCTTCAAAAACCTGTGAAAGAAATCAATAGATTAGTGTTTTCATAGAAATGGATTGTTATTTTTGGAACACCGTGTATAATCCCTTAATCTAATACTAATTTTTGTTCCATTAAAATGTCTCAATTTGTTGATTTTCTGTAAACCCTATTGGTTAAAAATGGAAGTCTATGGGAATTTGGCGAAATATTAAAGATATTGCCACGTTGGCGTTACTTTTGGCGACTAATTTTGTTAGCACGGATCAGATATATATATTGGCATTTTAAATAACGAAAGAACAAATAAATTAGTAAAAGATTAATAAAAATACAAATAAAACGTCGTATTAAAAATCACTTGATGACGCAACAAACACATGTAACGTGTTTAATGTCAAGTGAATGTGACATTTACGATAAGCCAATAGTGGCATTTAATCGTATAGTTTGGCGATAGTTTTTTGGTCGACGAGATAATCGAGTAGTTCCGAATTGCGTAAAAGAAACATCTTTATAACTCCAAAAATTATAATCATATTAACTAACAGTTCACTGCGTGGGATTAAGCGTCTCATTTCCAATTAAAGTATATCTTTGAATTGAAATTTGAATGAAATAAGGGGTTATGCAAAATCGAAGAGTTGAAAAATAGGATTACAAATATCTCGGCAACTAATTATCCGATCGATATCAGTCTTTATTCTTATTCATGCTTTTTTATTGTCTTTTATATTCACTCTTTTAAATAAACAATTTCGAAAATGTTTGTATATCTTTTATCAGAACGAATATTTGGAGAGTCCGAAAAAAATAGTTCCGGATAATCGAGGTTATTTATATTCAATAGTCTTCTTCCCATTATTACATACTAAATACACACCAAATTTCTAGTCCCTTTCTCAATTTGTTCGGGAGATAGAGCGCTTACAGACACATAAACACACACACACACAGATGGACGGCAAATTTTTTTTTTCTAAATATAAAAAAAAAAATATATTTTTTAAATATGTTTTTCGGAATCTCCAATGTCTGAAACATGTAAAAATCCGTCAAAAATTTTTCTTCGATTTCTGAAACGATTACAAGACATACCCTATACTACGTATGATGAAAAAAGAAAAAATAGATTTTTTTGTTTATTACAGGTTTTGCCGGCTTTAAAATATAATATGAGGACGTGAGTTTCAAAACTCGCCTTATCCAAAATTTAAAAAATCGAATTTTCTCTACCAATCTATTCTATTGGTAAACCTGCACCGAAAAACCACTATAATCTGTTAAAAAAAAAATATATATATATATACATATATATATATATTTATCCTTTTTTCTAGGTTTTTAAAATATTGGTTTGGTTTCAAAACTCGCCTTATCCACTAGGGAGTTGGCAACAAAACTAGCTTTATCGCTGCGCATGCGTAGACCAACGGACGACAAGCTTATCAGCTACTATCACAGTAATTTTCCTTCATTTCATTGCGACGTGTTGCTATCATTTGTTCTATTCATAGAAACTTAAGTTTTACAGCATGTGTTACTTAATTTATCAAAAGTTAAATTTCACTAAAAGATTAATTTTGAGCTCTATGCAGAAAAATTTTGATCCGATTGGAATATTGTGCCCGGTACACCACCCAAAATTATAATGCAACAAACCTGGAAATTGGATCTAGGTTGGGATTCTCCATTACAGGAAAAAATTCAAAGACCTTTTAAAAAATGGTTCAGTGAAATAAATATATTAGAGGACGTTCAAATTCCGTGATATGTTGAAATAAATGAGTCTACCAAGATGCAAGTTTTTGTGGATGCATGCAAAATGGCATATGCAGCTTGCGTACTTTTTCGAACTATAACTCCGGAAGCTGTAAAAATTCAATTAATTAGAGCAAAAGCTAGAGTTGCTCCTATAAAGCAAGCGTCAATTCCGAGATTGGAATTAATCGCGTGTAACTTCGGAGCTAGGTTACCACATTCAGTACAGCAAGCACTTTGTGTCCAGAACATGAAAACAATTTTTTAGAGTGACTCCGTGGTTGCGTTGTACTGGATAAGTGAATACGGTGAATGATCCGTTTTTGTTTTGAACAAGATAAAATAAATAAAAAGTCTTTTCCCCAATAGCGAATGGTGCAATGCGCCAGGAAAAATGAATCCTGCTGATTTGATTTTGTGTGGGTGTTCTCCCCAGCAATTGCTAGAATCTAGGTGGTGCGAAGGGCCGAAATGACTCATTGACGAAAGGGAAAAACGGCCCAGGACTGAGACTCTTGATAGTGAAACTCCAGAGATTACTAGTGAAAGGAGAAAAGTGAAGTTGTGTAATGTAAATACAACAGTCAAAAATATTCCTTGGTACGCTAGAAATTTTATAAATTTGAAACTATTGTTAGACTAGTTGCTTGGGTATTAAGATTCACAAATAATGTGAAATCGCGATACAGTGCAAGGAAAAATGGTAAATTATCAGTTGAGGAATTAGAATTAACATATATAAGATACACAAAATGTAAATATATTGCTTACAGGTGTCAAGTATGATAAAATCCTTTAAAAACATTAAAGTAATTTAAAAATTCATAACGTTTTCGACCGACACTTACTCGGTCATCCTCAGTGAAAAAACTAGCAGTTGTTCTGTCTCCGCGTCTCCAGCTTTGTCCGGAACAGACCATTTCACTTCAAGGGTGGATTGGAAAATAAGGGGGGGCATAAATGCTATTCTTATATCGAAAAGTACAGATTTATTAACTATTTATTAATTCTTTCCAGACTGCGTGGATATCATATGATAATATATCGTTACAAACTATTTCTTTATTTGATATTATTTCCAGAGATTCTCTTATGATAGCTTCTTGGTGGTTACTTCTATGGAAAATAATTTTGGCCCTATTGAAATCTACTTTTATAGGTTGAATTTGTGCTAATCTTGATAATGCAGTGTGGGGTCTATTCAATCTCAGATCTGCTTCATGTTCCCTAATTCTGTCACGAAATTTCCGCAGTGTCATACCTATGTACATAAAATCTCTATTATCTTTCTTGAAGGGTATAATATATACTCCCGATCTATTGATGGCTTGGATAGGGTCAATTTTCGTATTTAACAAATCCTTTAATTTCGGGGGAGGGACTGCGATTAATATAATACCAAACTTGAGGAGGGAATGCCTCATACTCTCGAAAAACCTTGGGATGTAATTAACTTTACAGAATTTTAAACTTTTACTCGGATTTTTTCAATGAAATGAGATGGAACAGAATTTTCGGCTGCTATTTTTCTAATTATATCTATTTCTTCATTAAGGAATTGGCTCGAACAAACTTCAAAAGCTCTTTTTATATAAAAATTGAAAGGTGCTAACTTGTAATTTATAGGTGAGCTGCAGTTAAACGGGATAGTGGAATTAGATCTGTTAACTTTTCTGAAAACTGTACGATCGATAATCTGTTTATCCATATCTCTGATTAGTTGTACATCCAAAAAAGCCAGTTTTTGATCTTGTTCTATTACTGAGAACAAGATCAAAGAACAAAATACATAGAACAAGATCAAAAACTGGCTTTTTTGGATGTACAACTAATCAGAGATATGGATAGAGTATCGATCGTACAGTTTTTAGAAAAGTTAACAGATCTAATTCCACTATCCCGTTTAACTGCAGCTCACCTATAAATTACAAGTTAGCACCTTTCAATTTTTATATAAAAAGAGCTTTTGAAGTTTGTTCGAGCCAATTCCTTAATGAAGAAATAGATATAATTAGAAAAATAGCAGCCGAAAATTCTGTTCCATCTCATTTCATTGAAAAAAATCATAAACAGACTTAAAAGGAAAAATGAAGAAAGGCAAAATACAGTTCCGAGTAAAAGTTTAAAATTCTGTAAAGTTAATTACATCCCAAGGTTTTTCGAGAGTATGAGACATTCCCTCCTCAAGTTTGGTATTATATTAATCGCAGTCCCTCCCCCGAAATTAAAGGATTTGTTAAATACGAAAATTGACCCTATCCAAGCCATCAATAGATCGGGAGTATATATTATACCCTTCAAGAAAGATAATAGAGATTTTATGTACATAGGTATGACACTGCGGAAATTTCGTGACAGAATTAGGGAACATGAAGCAGATCTGAGATTGAATAGACCCCACACTGCATTATCAAGATTAGCACAAATTCAACCTATAAAAGTAGATTTCAATAGAGCCAAAATTATTTTCCATAGAAGTAACCACCAAGAAGCTATCATAAGAGAATCTCTGGAAATAATATCAAATAAAGAAATAGTTTGTAACGATATATTATCATATGATATCCACGCAGTCTGGAAAGAATTAATAAATAGTTAATAAATCTGTACTTTTCGATATAAGAATAGCATTTATGCCCCCCCCCCCCCTTATTTTTCAATCCACCCTTGAAGTGAAATGGTCTGTTCCGGACAAAGCTGGAGACGCGGAGACAGAACAACTGCTAGTTTTTTCACTGAGGATGACCGAGTAAGTGTCGGTCGAAAACGTTATGAATTTTTAAATGACTTTAATGTTTTTAAAGGATTTTATCATACTTGACACCTGTAAGCAATATATTTACATTTTGTGTATCTTATATATGTTAATTATAAATTAAGGTGAATTGTGCACTAAAAATTTTAACTTTCTATTGAGGAATTAGAATATGCTGAAAAAACTTTAATTTCAACTGTACAAAGTGAGTTTTTTCAGATGTAGATTCGATACCTAACTTAATATGTTTTAAAGATGAAGACGGTATAATTAGAATAAAGACAAGAATTACAGAGCGCATTGATACAACATATTTCTTATCGCCATTTCTTTTAAATAAATAATTTGCCAATATGCCAATTAAATCGGCACCTAAAAGTAAATTAATTTCCAAATCCTCAGATCAGGTAAAATAATTTGTTTTTCTCTAAGCTCAGTAAGTGCCCCCACACTAGAAAGTTTAGGCACAAACCCAGTAATTTTATTTTCAGAGAATACCTCAACTCTACAACTGAAGGAATCATTCAAATCAGTAATAATTAAATCATAAACATCATTTGAACTGAGGTTTCTCTTCCCCCAAAAAGGCAATGGGTCATTTTAATTTTCCTCTTAGGTTCCAGATGTAGATTCTCAACCACTTTTTTACTGATATAACTGTTTTGAGAACCAGAATCAATAATAGTGCGAAGCTTTAGCTCCACATTGTTATTTTTCACTTTGACCATAAATGCCATGAGATAAACATTTTTAATATTAGAATGATTTGTCATAATATTAGTTATGAATTTCATTTTTTCTCTTATCATTAGCATTTTCAATATTATCATCTGGGCACATAAGAAAAGGATGATATTTCTTACACTTAATACAGGTACTTTTAAAGCTACAGTTTTTAGATATGTGGTTAGGCTTAAAAAAATTAAAGCAAGCATTTTTCTTTAGTAAAATCTTTTTCTTATTTTCTAAAGTCATATTTCTAGCGGCAAAATGATGAATGACTTTTTCACAAAATATACAAGTAAATTCTCGCTTACCTGTATTTCCGAAAGAAGTGCTTAATAGCGATGAAGCCGTTGCAGGAGGGGAAAATTTATTATCCCGGTCATGTCTTTTATTAGTTATATTCGCACCGAAACCACTGCGCGCTAAAGCAATCATCTCCTCGCTTTGCACTTCGTGCTTAAGAAAACACATTAAGTTTTTGAGGGAACGTTCTTCATGCATTGCATCTTCGGCATTTCGTTTTCTTTCCCATGACATCAGGACTTCTACAGGGAGGATCGATTCTACTAACGGGTTCAGGAAATCCTCGTATTTTTTTTTTTTTTTTTTTTTTTGAGTACGTCCTAAATTTTCGAGCGATCGCAACTTTCCCTCTAATTCATCATACAGTTTTGGCAAATCTGTTTTTACTCGGCCAGCGATGGCATTTTTCAGGACCATTGTTAATAAGTCCCGTATATAGATTTGTTACGAACAGATCTTCTCTACCAAATCATTCTTTGATTTGATTTATCGCTTGATGATAATTAGCAGCTGTAGCTGGAAAGCTTTCCACCACTCTGGCTGCTTTTGAATTCGGAACAACCGCTTGTATTAAATAGTGAAATTTATCAGAGTCCGAAATACTTTTATCTGCATGTATCTTCTGAAATTGAGACAAAAATTACAAATAGTCCTTAACATCACCGTTAAAATTCTTCAATTCAATCTTCGGCAGTTTAAAACTTCTCTTCTCAAGAGATTCATTCCTATTTTCAAAAACGTGTGACTGCAAAGAAATAATTTTTTCTTCCACTCCAGTCTTTAACTCAGGGTACCTATCCCGATATTCTTCGGCTGCTTGAAAATCTTCTTCACACTCCTTCTCAGAGCCTTCCTCTTTCAGCAGAATGCTACTGATATTTTTCTGACATTCATCTAATCTTGTAAATTTATCTTCTGACTGTTTTTGTAAAACAGAAAGCCTTTTTAGATCAATGTCCTGTTTTGATAATTCTTCTGTAACTTTATTCGTGCACGACGTAATAGCTATTCTCAGATTTTTCCTTTCGAATTTCAAAGCTTTTGAATCCATAATTGCTATGTCGGCCCCACGTTGGGTGCCAAATGTTATTTCTAATAACTTAATTTAATATTCATAAAAAATACAACAGTAGTTATCATAGCAATTAAATGCACTTTTAGGCGACAAATAAATCTTATTCAAAGATTACGAAAAGCAAGTTACATAATCAAAACTTTAATATATACTGAACATTATTACTCGTTTGCATTTTCGTCAGAAAGAGTATCTGACATCATTGGTGCCCACGCAAAAACATAAGATAAATATATGAAGGCAATAAATAACACTCAATGATTTACGATAAATCTCAATTATTGAATTCAGAAATTACTTTACTTCATTTCTGATTAATTTATTATATTTATATGATATTTGTAGATAACAGCATGTCTTATGTATAACGGACAGTGAATAAACTCTTACATTTTGTGAGGGGAGGTTAAAGAGAAAAAGAAATACGAACACATGGTCTAGTAAAGAATACACGTAAAACAAGGTTAAAATATAAGTTCAAATTGGAGAATCGCTTTCTATATTTCTTACTGTCAGAAGGTATTAAAATATTTAATTTTTATTCTGATGCACAAACCTAAGGCATTCCCGGCCCTCTCAAAGTGCACTCACCAGAAAGGAAACCTGGAGTAGTCAACTCTCTCAATGCAAGATGTATGACGATTCCACCAAGCTTTTTTTTTTTTCAAGCAAAGCCAAAACTGCATAAGGTAACTTTATTTTGAAGTTCACATCTCAAACGTCTCCTTCAAGAAACCGTCCAGTTTTTTTTCCTTACATGAAATATCCAGTAAAGTAAAATTTTCACCTTGAAAGTTTTTCCTAAGTGCAACTCAGTGCGCTTACAAAGGCATTACAATAAGGTACTATATAAAGACTAAGAACCATTGCCATCTTCAAATTTGTGGAAGTGTGTTTCGGAAGATTCTTGGAATATAAAAACACGGAGGGCAAAAGTTGTGCTAGAGGCATCTAAACACTGCACTTTCTTCTTAAAAAGAAGCGGTAGGGAGTCCCCGTGAAGCAAGAGAAACTTAAGGGTGTCCAAACATTGTTGAAAAAACATTTTAATTTCGACTGGTCAGAAATGGATGTGATTACTTTCTATAAAAATAATATTCCTAAGGGACAAGAACAGGAGGAGATGGTTGAGGAGGATCAAGATGATATTCCAGAAGGAAACTCAATGGGTTAATTGTTTACTTTTTTTTTAATAATTTGTAAGTACATTATATATATATATATATATATATATAATATTATATAGATTATATTATGTCACATTCTTTTAAAAATGAGTTATTTTAATCATAAGCTATTTATGATAAGTTTTATTTGATTGTTGATAAGTTTATTTTTTTTTATAATAAAACGTAATACTAAATTTTAATCATACTTATTGATCTCGTGATGTTTATTTTTTAATCCAAAATATTATCATCCGATGACCAAAAATAGAAACTATTAATTTCTTTCAGCAAGTATGATAGACGATTGGCAACAAAACTCTTCTTATCCATAGGTTGGCAACAAAACTCTTCTTATCCGAAACTTTTTCCAATTAATTAATTAAATTAATTAAAGTTTATTTTCCAACTTAACACAATGATATCATAGAGCAACTAGTTATAAGTATTAAAAAAATTGGAGGTATTCTATGCAAAAGGTCGCAGTTAGAGATTTTTCGCGATTTCCCAAAATTTGATTTTTTTTTTTTTTTTTTTTTTTTTTTTTTTTTTTGGATAAGGCGAGTTTTGAAACTCACCTCCTCATATATATTTTAAATGTTTTAGGTTGCGCGTTTTTGAATTTGACCATATAACATGCCATTCTTCATAGCCTTTCAGTTATGTTGTTGTGAATTTTAGAAGAAATGTTCTTTTATAAACAACACTTTTCACGAAGAATAAAATAGAAAATCATTGACATTTTATCGAGAACACGGAATTAAATTTTAACACGAGATATTTAACAGGGAATGGCAGAAAATATTTAGATGTAAATAATAATGGAAAAAAATTAAAAAAATGGTCACCGGAAACAATATATGAAAAGAAAAATCATGATATGTACTCTGCAGGTTACTAGGAAAAGCAAATCAAGGTGTAATAAGCAAATACTCGTCCTACCGGAAAGTTAGAGTTTCCGAAATAATTAAGTTAAAAGTACGAGCACTTAATGTTCAACGTAAAATGAAAATCAACATTTACGTTAGCAGGTTTTAGTTTATTGCAAAGTGTATATTAGGCTTAACCTGTTATTAGGATTTCTCAGAGTATCTCTTTTTTAACGCTTTAAAATACAGTTGAAAAGATTGTCTGATTTCAGTTTGTCTGTCTGTGTACGTCGCTCTAAATTTTGTAAATACTGAGATTGCTCCTGCAATACTTAGATTTCCATGTTATTGATATATGTTATTGAGGCCCGCTGCAGCATGTTCCCTACTGAAGATGAAGTATGTTAAAGTCTTTATTAACTACATCCAACAGAGAGAGTCGGATAAAAAGCTTGATTAATGAAATGGTAAAATACGCAAATTGCAAACGAAGCTTTATAATATTAATTTAAAGTTTTGTATATTTTTCCGGAAGAATTTTTTATACATTTTGCAATATCAAAAATAATAAAAATAATATGTTTTTTTTTTTTTTTTTTTTTTTGCCAGTTTTTTGTTTTTTTTTTTCATTGTAAGATATTTACCTAGCGCTCATTATAAAAAGTAATAAGAATTTTATTTTGATTTATCTTTTAAACTATGGATAATGGATGAACAGATCTTTAGACAGTATTTTTGTATTATTTTGGTATGACAACTTTCATGTTAAAATTAATAAATATTTTCAAGAAATACGTAATGATAAAACAATTTAAAACTTTAACGAGTTTTGGAAAGTATTATTTAAAATTTTTGAATTAATAGAATTACTGTACGCGATAGTTATAAATGTCTCAGTATGAGACATAGTATATGAAAACCATTCGGCTACCTGCAGGTATGTGTAATGTATGTGTGTCCGTGTGGCTGCATGTTTCCCTTCGCAAGCCTTCGCTATTTAATTATAATTTATTCATTTTCATGAATGCCCATAAAGTTGAGAGATGACCATTCTGGTTTTTCAGCTCGTTTAATCCCTTAAAGGCTTGCAAAAAATGTCTCTAAATATCGAATTCACACCGGAATAATCGAAATTTATTTTTAAATAAAGAAAAGCAATTTTTCACCGATTTTCCTCCAAAGTTAAAAATATAAAATTTGGTTAAAATTTTCTGGTGAGAATCTTGTTTAACCCCTTGAGGGGCAAGCAATTACGTTTGTGAAATGCTGAATTCTCACCGGAATCTTTGAAAAATTCTATTTCAAAATAAGTAAAGGCAATTTTACAGCTTTTTTCCACCGAAGTTAAAAAAGTAAAATTTAATAAAAGTTTTCTGTTGTAAAACTTCATTAATCGTAGGTGGTATATAATATATACTGATGCCCCTCAAGGGATTAAATTAGGTGCGCCCGTCAAGGGAGTAATCGACTATTATATTCTACTGTGGTTCTCTCTGTACTTTTGACATTCTCCTCATAGGACAACGGGGATGATGATAACGATCTGGAAATTTAATTTGGACGACCCGAAGAAGGAGACGATGTCGAACAAGATGAATATTAAGCTGTATGCCTGCTGTTGATAATCAGATGGTAACTTGAATAAATTGCAATAGACTTACGATAAACTTATGACAAATAAAAATGTAATTAAACGTATTTAAACTATTTCATTTCAGTATCTTCTTATTTATATAATTTGAATAAATATTATCATGGGCGAGGGTTTTTTTCTCATTTTGGTCAGAAGATCAAAACGTGGTCTTTCTTCAGCGCGCTCTAGCGCCAAACCCATTTGTAGGAAAATTAAAGTTAATATATGTATTTTATAGGAAAATTTGTCTACTTTAATTTTTTAACTGCGTTTTTTCAATAAAATACACGGTTTTCGAGATATAAGCTAAAAGCTAATTTTCGTGACCTTTGACTTTGAATATCTGGCGACGTGGACACGAGATTTTATGAGACTTTACGACTAACTTTTAAAATTGCAAAACAAAGCTTTTTGCAAATTCTCAGCTTGCTGTCTTTCATTCCGATGTTGAATCCTTATTTGAATGGACTATTTGCGAAATATACAGGGTGCATCTAAACTCTTGGGCAAAACTTTAAGGGGTGATAGTACACATCAAGACTAACAATATTAAATAGGAAACTAAGGGTCCCAAACGTCTTCCGAAGGATATAGGCGCCATTAAGTTTAGGGTGCAAAATTTCAAATGATTATAAAAAACGGAAAAAATTGGTCGATTCGTTTGCGGTTTTCACTTAAACTATTCTTTATGTCAGTACTTTCTTGAAAATAAATTTTTAAGATAAAGTTAAAAAAATACCGATAGAGGGCGCTTTAGACTTTGGAGTAACGAACAACTATTTTTTACCGTTATTTTTTGTATCTCATTAAAGGCTTTCAAAAGCTTAGACTTAAACTTAAATTTTGAGCTCAATATCTGAATCGTTGGGAGTGGTTAAGTAGCGCAAACTGAACTGTGTTCAGGAGGGGCGTTCAAATTTCAACTCCTGAACACAGTTCAGTTTGCGCTACTTAACCACTCCCAACTATGCACTGGTAGTTATGTTTGATTGTTTGGAAATATATGTTTGATTGTTTTGGATGTTTCTCTACATGCAGAAAATTTCATAGAGGAACTAATTAAATTTTTACTAATATTTTAGAAATTTTCAAAGATCCTTTTCAAGATTACAGTCCTTATTTTTTATATATTTTGGATAGGAAATATATTGGTATGTGATAACGGGATATAATTTAAAATTGAGGAAAAATATTTTTATCTTTAAAAAAAAAAGTTTACTAACAATTGTTATCTTCTGATGTTAGCTTCTGATGCTTAGTAGAAGATAATAAGTTCATCTTAACTGGCTGAAGTTTCTTTAAAAATCTAATATCTGTTTTAAAATTCGCGAAAATCTTCAATAAGTTCTAAACAGCATCCTAAAATTTCGTATAATTAGGAAGTCTAACATTTCGTTTTCGTGAAACGATGTGATGATAATTATTCAGTAACAATCAATACTTATCAAAGAACACTATTCCAATATTTAATTCCTTAATTTTTAGAACAGTGAATGTTTATGAATTCTTCAAGAATTGCAAAAAAAAAAAAAAAATCTATTTTCAAAACTGAAAAAATTATCTCACAATTTCTAATGCCCCCCCCCCCCCTTAGTTTTGCAGCCTTTGTGGTTCACGCATAAATTCGTCAAGGGTACAATACTTTTTAAGGTAATTTAAACTGAAAATAGAGCATACACTTTTAAAAAATTGCAGCAAACTGTCGTTATTGGACCGTTTTTTATGGAAAACAGTTACATAACCGTAACTAAACTTTATTCTAACCATGTTATTGCCTATATTATGGCCAGATTAAAGTTAAACTACGGTTATTTAACTGTTTTCGATAAAAACGGTCGAATTTCCGGACAGTTTACTGCAAATGTTTAGCAGCGTATAGCACTTTAATTATAAATGTTAAGTAATCATAAAATAACTGTTTTTGTTAAATTCCACTGTCGTCGAAATGACAATACCGTAACACGTATATACAGACAGCTAAAAAAACAGGTACACAATATATTTAAATCACCAAAACGTTCGAGAGAAAAATAAAATATCCATTCGATTGGGAAACAGTATATGTTCTATCAATTTATGTAAAAAATAAGAAAATAACGAGCGTCTTGATATTGAAATTGTAGTAAAATTTAAATATTCAACTTTTAATACAAACAATTCATTTTTTAATGCAAAAACCTAATTATGGCATTATAATTCGATTGTCCGGTAAACTTCAATTTCGAATAAAAAGACCGGAAGCAAAAGACCACCCTGGTTTTTTGAGATGCCGATTAGGCAGTCATTCGGTGAAAATGTTTTGTAGTTAGTTGTTGTTAAATTCAATTTTATTAGTTAAAAAGCAAACTGCAGTGCAGGTATATTTTTTTAATTTATTTTAAAATACTAGTTGATTAATGAACTGAAATTTTATATTAGCACTTTTGAAGATTCTAGAAATAGACTTCTGTTAAAATTTTTTATAGTTCACAATTCGTATTTTATTCGAATAATAATTTTATAATATGCACATTACGAAAATTTTATGTTCAGTTAAAACCAGAGAGTTTGTTTTCGATGCACATATTTCTTTTTATAGAGCTGTCAACTACGTTTGAAATCTGAAAACTATAACCATGATAAATGGCGAAAATAATCCCGTTTTTTGAGGTAGAACAGTACCTATTAGTCTCTTTTTTTTTAAATCTTTCGACTATTGCCCATTATAATCATAGACAAGATTAAAGCTTCCTTTTTAACACTTTCCAACAAAGTTGAAAAGTGTTTGTGCATTCGGTTTGTCCGTCCGTCAGTCCGTCTGTCCACGCTCTAACTCCCTTAAATATACTCGGATTTTCATGAAATTGATAAAGGTTATTTAGGGTCACCGAAGCATGTTTGGTATTGATTATGAAGTATGTAGGATTAATCGTTCATTTACAGGGGCACTCAAAAGTATTCCATTACATTATGGTATATGGGGAGAAATCATTAAATAAATAAATAGAAATGCTTAATTCATCTTTAAAAGTTAAACTTAAACTTACATTATGTGCAAAACTATTTAAAAGATGAGACAATATTACAAAGATGTTAAATTATTTTAATAACCTAGTAGTTTCAGCTATAAAAAACAAAGTTTTCGTCAGAGAAATATAAAAAATACAATTGTTATTGACGTCTAATTTTCAAAAATCACATAGAGGGTGACGAAAGGAATGAAAGTGGAAGTTAATTTTTAGATCCGGAAAACATTGGGAAAATAAAACATGGATATAGGGAAGTGGAATATTACTCGTTTTATTATTATTTAAGCAAACTGAGCCAAATTCTAGGTATGTTGTAGGATAAAACGTCTTTGCAAAGAGTATTTTCTTTAGTAATAATTTCTATTGACTCGCGGATGATTAAATCATGATAATTCTTTGAGGAATATATAATTGTTGCGTGTTCGAAATTAACTTGTATATTCTGCTTCTGGTTATGTCTTGACAGGGCTGTTGTAGGCAGGGCTTGATTACCAACGGGGCACACTTACACCAATAAATTTTAAAAGAAAAGTTTGACTTATCTAAACGCCGTATTTATGTAAAATTTCTGCCATGAATGAGGCAAAATTTTCTGTTTATTTTTAGTGGTAGGAATTTGCCCCGTGATTAATCAGGCTCTGGTTGTAGGTCGGTTATACTTTAAATCTCTCAAATGTTTTTTAATACGGACTTTAAGTTTACATGAAGTCATTCCCATGTACTCGAGATAAATATTTTCTGTTTTCAGTGGAATTATATATACTTCAGAAACTTCATCTTCCGGGATCGGGTCTATTTTGGCACAAATTAGATTTTTCAGTTTTGCTGGAGGAGTGGCGATTAAGTTTACGTCAGAGCGAAAAAGTGCATGTCTAAATTTTTCGAAAAGACCGGGTATGTACTTCATCTTGCAATATCTCATATTACTCCGTGGAGTTTTTAGGTGCGTTCGTAATTATATAAATACGTAGCACCTATAGTCGTCGTTCAATCCGTCCGTCTGTCTGTCCGCATGTAACAGAGCAAAAACTACCCAACCGAATGGTCTGAAATTTCAAATATATGATTGTTGCGAAATTTTGTCGAGCCATTTCAAATTTTATGAAAATCGGATGTATAGTTTAATTACAGGGACAGTCAAAAGTTTTTCTTTACATTACGGCCAATGGGAAAAATTATTGCAAGTGCATTTTAATGATATTACAACCTTCCGAATGGTCTGAAATTTTAAAGATATAATTGTTGCAAAATTTTGCTGAGCTATTTCAAATTTTAGGAAAATTGGATGTATAGTTTAATTACAGGGACAGTCAAAAGTGTTCCGTTACATTACGGGGAATGAAAAAAAATTATTGGAAGTGCACTTTAATGATGTATCAGACTATGCGCTTTATAAAGTGCAAAAAATTATACATTCAGTACAATATGGGGTGCAAAAAATAATTATAAAACTAGTTATAGTACGAACGCACCTCATTTGCCACGTTTGACGAGCAATTTCCAACTTGTTTGTATTTTAATATGGTTCTTCTGTGAGTTGATTAGCTTATCAATATTGCGTGTTGGGAAAGCATTCTCAACTGCAATGCTTCTAATGGTATTTAATTCATTTTCAAGGTGATTAATAGAGCAAACACTAAACGCTCGTCTTACATAAAAGTTGAACGGAGCAAGTTTGTAGATAAAAGGTGATGTACTTTCAAAAGGAATAGTGCTGTTAGACTTACTTTTCTGTAGACTGTGCGCTCAATTGTTAAGTTTGATAAATTTTTAATTAGCATTACGTCAAGAAATGATAACTCGTTATTATTTTCTATTTCGATGGTAAATTTTATGTTAGGGTCCATATTATTTATTCTGTTAAGAAATGCGTACAACTTAGATAAACCATAATCCCATACTATGAAAATGTCGTCCACATAACGATACCATACTGACGGAGCTATAACGCTGTCTGTCAAAATTCTTTCTTCAAATGGACGTAATTTGAATTCGGCTAAAATACTTGAGATTGCGTACAATTCAGATAAACCATCGGGAATGGGGAAAATCGGTTGCAGAGTATTTTAATGACATTATGGTATTTCAAATGTATTGAAACTGACATAAATCACCGAATTTCACTACGATCACGTTAGAACAGGGCATTCATAGCATTTTTTATTCATTTACAGGGACACACAAAAGAAACTGTCTTTGAGTAATAATTGCTGGAGTGTACGGTTTTAAATTGGTATGCGCTTTTAAATTTAATTAATTTTTTGCATCTTACTCGTTATACATGAAATCTACACCTCAAATACAGGGCTGCACAAAAGTATTCACGTACCGTTCTCCTTATTAAAGGAAATTGCTGAAGGTAAATTTTCAACTGAAGTATATGTATCTCTTAAGTGAACTAAATTTTGGCATGCATGTAGTTAATAGATTCAAATCTATGTATCATATACAGGGCTGCTGAAAAAATTCGCATAATTTCCGATTGTGGATGCGATCAGCTGAAATTGGGTTTTGAAATATATTATGCGTTTCCATATGGTTGAATTAGACGTCATAATTTAATTTTTTAAACGTTGCAGTTTTGTTACATTATTCTGAATGTGTTGGAAAGTGTTTCATAATCTATGATTGACGCATGATTTTTTTCTTACTTGTTTAATATTTTATTGCCTTTTCTTTAAAATGTTGTTTGAAAATAACTAATAAATTTAAATAAGAAAATTCATTTCATAAATAATTTTACAGACTATTCATTAGTGTAAACTTTAAAACATATTTTCTAGTATGATTATAAATATTGTATATATTATCTGATCATATTGATGAAAAATAATCAAGTGATTTGAATGCTAGTTTATTTATAAAGTAATGGTTCGTAATATTAAAATACGAAATTGCCCCATGGTATAAGAAAAACATTAATGCACCAAAATCTCCCTTTTAAATCCCAATTCTTACGATTCTTGATTATGTATTAGAAATGACGGACGAGTTGCTTGCATTTCTAGAGAATTTAAATTGGAAGATTTGTTTTTATTAAAAAAAATAACATCACGCCCTACTTTAAATAAATTCTAGAATGTCTAGTCTAAATATAATAAGACTTATCTAAATATATTCTAGATATCTGCTCTAATATGCAAAAGTTTGCATTTATACTTGTATTTCACATCATTTAATATACCATACATGTGTATAAATCATATAACTTCATTTTCGACAGATAATACTAAGATAATACAAAAGTAATTTACGTATATATAACAACCGGTCATTTGACTCTAAGTCTCATTATTGCCGGGAAAATTTCCACCAGCCAAATTGAACAGAAAATATCGCCTTATTCCAGACAGAAATTCTGCATCAATAAAGCGTTTAAATAAGAAGAAAATGTACTGGTGGAAATTTGCTCCCTTGGTAAAAAGGCTGCTATTTGACCAGTACCAAATCAAAATATTTCGTTTCGAAACAGACATTTCTCGATAAAATAAAGAAAATATAAATAAATAGATGTAAGTTAAACAATGAAAGGTGGATAGTATTAAACAAAACTTTTATTAATTATATTAACAAAAAATATTTAAAATACTTTTCCAGTGTTAAAAATTATTAATGGAAAAAAATTTATCTTAAACTAGTATGCAAGTAGAAATTTCATAAATCTCTATAAATTTCTTCTCTGTATATTCTGCTTCTTTATAAAGAAACGGACACACTTTCATGATATAATTTTATAGAATTCACTTAAAAGATTTAAAAGAATTAACGCAATATAATATTTCGACCCTAATAAAATATATGTTTACTAAAATATGTTTTATGAGTAGTATAGAATAATTAGCATTTAGAGTTCGACGCACGAAAGAATTCCATTACATTATGATCTATGGGAAAATTCGTTAACATGGATGTGTGTCTGTCTGTCTTCTCAATTCTGGGTAAACGTGCAAGATAAATAAAATATAATATGTTGAAATAAATTTATTAATCCAATCCTGTGAATTCATTATTTTGTTTTGTTTTTTCTTTTTTTTTTCTTTTTCTTTTTTTACTATTTTAACCACAATCCTGAGAAATGCTATATAAAATGTCGAAACGAATACGGCAGTTTGTTTCATACATTAAGTATGATTTTACAAAAACATTTAAAAAATAAATAAACGTATTTGCGGACAACGAATGTGCTCCTTTTCTGAAAATTTTAATCCGATTTGCAGTTCGGCCATCTATTAACAATATTAGTTAACAAACTTTTGTAATTTGTGTTTTAGTATCCATTATTATATGGTAGCTCTATAAGTTATATTCAAGAAAACTTTCACCATGATATAACAAGTAAAACAGTAAAAATAACATTCTTCTACAATGAAAATTTATCGAGTTATGGTACCTTCTATTTTATGATTTTACAGTATTTTGAGGCACTAAAAAAGAACTTTTTTCATTTGTAGGAGCTAGAAATATCCCAGCCATTTTATTTGACAAGGCCCTAACTTTTAATTTGCTGACCCAAGTTGCACTTCGTTTTATGGCCACTTTTAATATTTTATGTATTTTAAAATTTTATACATGGATGTGTTTTTCCCTTGAAAAAGAATCTAAGTAGCATCTTTAAAAGGCTCTTCAAAAACCGAAAGCCAGTAATGAACGGCAAACATTATTTGACATTGCCATCAACAAAAAAAAAAAATCACTATATGCATTTACTCTTTGCCGATAATGATTTAAATATGACTAATCCGACAGTAAGTATTGTGTGACCCTACACACAGAAAGATAGCGTTGAATTATAAAGATTGCGTGATAGATTTAAAAATTAGATCACGTTTCAAAAAGACGTCTATTTTTTTAAATGAAAAGGAACAACGCCACTCAGCCGATATCTGGCCTAAACTATACATAGTAAAGCGAGGAGAGTTCACGCGGTAGGAGAGATTGCGCACAAAGAGATTCAACGGGAAGGAGTAGAGTGCGCGCCCAGTGACTCCAGGTAATTATACAGCAGCTTTAGTGCAGTGTCTACATGAATGTGCATATTGATTGATCCAAGCGTCTTGGATTAAGCAGTGCTATTTTGTTTTTTTCCCCAAAGTAAGTGCTTGAATTTTCACAATTGTTCGTCAGAATTTTTATAGAGCGTCAATAATAAAAAATATTTTGAACGTAAACGATTTCTCATAAACTACTAACCTGGACTAAGTATGCGAACACCAAAAATTCATTTTAGAAGTGGCCATATTTAAATAGCCGGCCGCGCAATCTCTCCTACCAAAATAGGAGAGTTTGCGCATCTGCTACTTAGGAGAGATGGCGCATTTCCCCATAAGTTTAAGTGTTAGGAGAGATTACACAGCCTATTGATAAATTTGCATGAATTGCAAATTACGTGTAAAACATATGAATGAATCAATTTTGAAATAATTTCGGAAAAATACATAATTATCAAAACTAAATGTGGCAACAAATTAATTTGCAAAAAAATACTTTTGCAGATAAAAATTTTATTAATAAATTAATAATACAGTTGTTATTAAATAAATTTTATATAATTATTTTTGTTAATAAATTAATACTATATTTGTTAATAATTTAATTAAATATTTATATATTTTTTTAATTTATGAGCATTTAATTTGCTAATAAATTAATTTTGTTAACTAAAATAAATTTTCTAATACAATGTTTTGGAAAAGCTTTCACCCATTCCAAGTAGTGTAATGCCATCGAAATCAAAAGGAAACAGAGTGCAACTAATGCTATTGATCCACAAAATATACATGAAAAAAGACTTAAGAAGGATGCCGCTACAAAAAACAGCTGAAGATAAGCTGCTTCCACAAAAAGTGGGATAAAAAATCTCAAGGAAAAGAACCGAAGGTCAATGAGAATGAGTGCACTGAATGTCTGTAACCGTACCAGGAGACAACTTCGAGAACTGACTGGATTCAATGTATTGCTTGTTGCAAGTGATTGCACGAAAGTTGCACTATTTACAACAATAAGTGCATCGATTGTGGACGACGACAACTTCGGTTCGTAAACAAAATACAATGAAACTGTGGAAATGGAAATGAAGTAATTTTCAAGTTAAACATGTTATCAACTAAATTAATGTTATTTTGTAATCTTAGTAGGGCTTGCTTTTTCTGATGTTTTAATCTTCTTAAATTAAAATTTTTAACAATATTTACTCACAAAAACCTTTCAACAATGTCGATTAAGTGTAATTATTATTGTTAACAATTTAATTTTAGTTATTAATTAATAACAATCTCTTCTACCTATGTGCACAATCTCTCCTCCCCATGTGCGCGTTCTCTCCTACCCTGTAAGGAGAGATTGCTCAAAATAGTTTTCTTGGTTTTATTACTGCTGTTCTATTAAATTACAATATAAAAACAAAATAACAATGGAAATGCATAAAAAACAAATGAAGTCAAAATTATTCATGCATAGTTTAGCAAAATATTAATATTTAGATTTTTTATTATTATTCTTTTGAAATGTGCGCAGACTCTCCTCGCTTTACTATATATGGTGGACATAAGGGACATGTGGGTGCATTCTACCTAGTATACTATATGTAAGATTTTCTCAGAATGCGAAAAAAAAGCTACTTTTATGAAAGCTGGTCGCCAGTTATAACTCGTCAAACCTTGCTTCAATTCGCATCATTTTCATTTCAACCCTTCGCTCAATTCGTGCATAATCAATCCATTTAAAAGGTTAAGGGACCTTAAATAACGAAAGCTTCTATTTCTGTGTATATAAAATTGGATACGATGGGTTCATAATGAAATAAAATGTTTCTAGTTTGTGTCATCTCTCATTTAAACATCCCTATTATTGGCTGAGTCTATTCATTATTTGAGCCGATTAGGCGACTCTTTATTATTTGTATTGATTTGTTTCTGTTTACCTATTTTATCATTATTTCTTTATGTAAGTTATAAAAATATTACAACGGAAACTTAACATTATTATAAATTAATCTTATAATAATGCGATAGGTATGCATAAGATGACGAGAAAAAAAAGGGTTGGCGAGATTGAGAAATTCTGACGATCACTGATTTTCGGCTAAAATAAATGTACCAATATATTTATACATGTTACGATTATTCATAACACTCTGACGAAATTGAAAACATGGTTTTAATTCACTTTATAACTTATTAGAAAACTACTTGAAACCAAGTCATAATTCCAGTTTACGGAATTTCACCCCCTCAGTACCATTATTTCTTTAGTTGGTACCGGCTGAAGTACAGGTTTTTTACAACAGCTTATTACTGTCGAGTAGTCGTTCCGACATCGATTCGAAAGTCGTTAGGACTTCCTCAGAAAAAAAAGAACACATAGGTCCTTGAAATCAATTTAGTAAATTTCAGTATTATTTAACACAGATGGACATCCTTTACCGTTGAAAATTTAGTTGGATTCTTTCACTGTTAAAATAACAGCTGGTCATATTTTCGTGCATACAGTGCATTTTTAAGAAAGTTCGATATGACATAATATCTCACTGTCTCACTGCATGACATCTCACTGTCTCACTCCAAAAAATAGTATTTTTTTTTAGGCAATAAATCAAACGACAACCTCTGAGCTCGGTGCGGAAGTTCAAAGTTAAATATTTAGAAGCGGAAGGTTATGTACGCAAATGCGGATGCATTGAACATTCAATCACCCCTTGAAGCAGGGAGAACTGTATTTTAGCGGCTTAAGAAAGTAGGACGCCAGGAATGTTTCCGAGAAAGGGCGCGAAATTGACTTTCAGAACAAATTAAGAAAAAAAGGTATAAAATAAATAACTTCAACAGATTAAAGATCGGAAATTTAAGATTTAAGAAATAAAAAGGTTTTGAATTAAAATGATTACGGGATACGGTTTTTTTTTTTTTTTTTTTGTTTTTTTACAAAATATTTTAAAGGAAATAAATATAAAAATACGCATTTTAAATAGAAATGAATTTATTTAATAAACTAGAATTGATGAATAAATTTAGAAGGGAAATTTGTATGGGAGAATTTAGCGCTTTTGATGATTTTCTGACCTTTGAACTAAATTTTACGTTCCCCATATTTTTGTTCTCCCAATTAACGAAAAAATAACGCAGTAGTCGTAAATTTCCATATTCACTGTTCTAATTTAATAATGTATATATATATATATACTCAAAACCATTGTTTGAAAAACAATATAATTTAAATGAAAATCACTTAAGTATAAAAAAGAGGCAATAAGAACATTTGATATTTTTTATTATGGATTGTTAAAAGGATTTCACTAGTCGACAAGACAGAAAAGTATCAATATGGTTCTTGTACATATAAAACATATTACTTCTATCTGCAAAATCTTTCGATTTGGCTGCATTAATTCGAATCGTAACTGTTTGTACCGCTAAATGAATACTATGAGTTTTTTTGTTAATCTTCAATTATGCTTGATATAGGCCATATTTTATTTAATATTTCTGAGCTTGATATTGCTTATGAAACAAGAGCTTTCTTAAAAGAGCAGCGTCGGACTGCTGTGTCCAGTCTTTCTTTCTTTCTATCTTTCTTTTTTGTATCCTGAAAATATGCTGAAATATGATTGTTTTAAATTAGACGGCTCAATAATGAAAAATGTGGATGAATTGCTCCATGGACATATTTTAGTTTCTTTATAAGCAATCAGCTTCATTCCAAATGATAATGAATTTTGAGCGATGAGTGAAGTGCATTTTTCTCTCTCTAGATCTGTACTTGTCCTTTCCCCTCTCTTTCCTGACACCTTTTCTGCCTTTCACCTTTTCCCACTTCTTCTACCAATTGTTGCCTCCTTTGCCCCTCTTTCTGCATTTTCCTTTTCTCCACCTGCCTTTCTTCCCTCACTCTCGTTCACTCAACGAAACTCTTTCCTCACAGATTTTCTCATTCCAACTGTCTACCATCCGCCATCTCACCTTCTCTTTTCCAGTTACTTGACTACGATAATTTTCTATTAAAACTTAACTACTTATTTATTAAATACTTAAAAAAAGAAAAGGAAAGAGAAAGGCGATCTGACAGAAAGCAGAAAGGGGAGCAGTGGGAGCGAAGTCTCTAAGGGGAAAGAGAGAGTTGAGAGAACAGGAATGTAAAAGGAAACGTCAGGGTGAGAGAAGGAAGGAGGCGAGAGAGGGGCTAAGGGGGCAGAAAAGATAGAAAAAGTGAGGGAAGGGCGATCGGTGAGAAAGGTTGGAAGAGGGAGAAAGAGAGAGACGGGTAAGAGAACTGGAGAAAGAGAGAAAAACTTCAAACGCCTCTCTAAACCGAATCATTTTTATCATCGGCTGATTGACTGAAGAGAAAAACTAATTAAATATTTTATCCGCATATTTTGCTATAACAGACCGACGAATGCTCTTTAAAAATTAAATTTTGAATTTCCATGATACTTTTTTCAGTCCTCGAAACTTAAATACGCTTTGCATAAATTTCCTAGCTGAGGCAAATCTGTTGTTAGTAAGTGCATTATCTTCAGAGGCTTCATTCCCAGAGTGTTCTCTTTCGATGTTTTCCTTAGCTGAAGTACTTTTTGTGTTGAAACTTTCATACGATTTTGGAGATCTTTCTTTTTCGGTTTCAATCACTTTATCTCTGGTATGTGCACTTTGGAATATGGCCTGAAAATTGGAATGAGTGTAAATGACGTGGCATCCAGGATCCCTTTCATTTAGAATCGTACACTCATCATCTGAAGACTCATTTTCATCATCAAAATATTTAGACAACATTTTATTTTTCAAATTATAATCTTAATACTTTTTTTCAAACCAATATGTATGGCTATTTATTGGAGAATGGTGCAAAGGAGTTGTTGAAATTTGTATTGTATTATATGCAACAATGTATGTTTTAAATACATTGTTGTAATCTGATTTATTGTTTTTTTATCTGTTATTTAAATAATGAGTTACTTACGTGACAACAATGTAGAACTATAATTTGAAAGTTTTTGTGACAACAATTAAATATTCTTACTTAAGAAAGAGTTTTTCATTTTCAAGCTTTGCTAGTTCTGAGACTAATAAAACTTTATTTTCAAAAATCACTGTGCATGGCATTCACATTGGGCGTGCTATTGTATTTTGGTTATACAATTTTTTGTTACGATATTATTTCCTTTAAAAATTTTCCTTTCGATAAAGTTAGAAAAAAACAGCATTAAACATCTAGAACTAAAATTTGGACTTTATCTTTTGTTATTAAAATCCTATTAACTGAAAAAAGGATATAATCTAATGGTGGAAATTTGCTCCCTTGGTAACAGTGTTGCCAGTGGGCTACTTTTTAAAAATTCAGATTTCTTGTTTGGCACCACTTTATTGAAATGGTAAAATTCCCCTTGTTTTCGCCTTAATTAATTTGTCAATAAAGAAAACAAATTTTTCCATTTAAAAAAAGTGGTGCCAATGAAGAAATATAAATTTAAAAAAAGTAGCCCACTGGCAACACTGCTTGGTAATAAGGACCCAATAAACACGGTGAAATGAAAAACCATCACTTAGGTACTCTACAAAATACTTTTTATGGATTATGGAGAGGTTAGATTTTATCGTTTGTTTATAGAGGCGTACAAAATAATTCTGTTTTGTATGAAAAAACTATATTTCTGAAACATGTTACGTTTGTGTTGTGAAGTATTTCATAATTTATGTCTGATGCATGTTTTTCATTGTAGTTTTTATGTTATAATCTTTGCACAGAATAAAAAAATCAGTTTATGTGTACGTGTCTCAAAATTATATTCATAGAAATGTTTTTTTTTTATTTTGCCATTGCAGCATATAGTACTTTATTTTATAATAAAGGAATGAGTTTGGTTATGTATGGATTTGTGTCTGTCTTCGCAATTCTGGGTAAACGTGAAAGATAAATAAAATATAATATGTTGAAATAAATTTATTATTCAAATCATGTGAATTCAATATTTTGTTTTGTTTTTTCTCAAATTTTTTTTAATATTTTAATCGCAATCCTAAGAAATGCTATTTCAAAATGTCGAAACGAATAGGGTAGTTTGATTGATACATTGAGTATGATTTTACAAACACACTTAAGAAATAAATAAACGTTCAGAAAATGTTTTATTACTGTCGTGACACTACAACGGATGTGCTCTTTTTCTGAAAATTTTAATACGACTTACAGTTCTGTCATCTATTAACAACATTAGTTAACAAACTTTTGTAATTTGTGTTTTAGTCTCCATTATTATATGATAGCTCTATAAGTTAAATACAGGAAAACTTTCACCATGGCATAACAAGTAAAACAGTAAAAATAACATTCTCCTACAATCAAAATTTCTGGAGTTACGATACCTTCAATTTTATGATTTTTCAGTATTTTCAGGCACTAAAAAAGAACTTTTTTCATTTGTAGGAGCTAGAAATATCCCAGCCATTTTATTTGACAAGGCCCTAATTTTTAATTTGCTTACCCTAGTTGCACTTCGATTTAGAGCCACTTTTAATATTTTATGTATTTTAAAATTTTATACATGGATGTGTTTTTCACTTGAAAAAGAATCTCAAGTAGCATCTTTGGCTCTTCAACAACCGAAAGCCAGTAATGAACGGCAAACATTGTTTGACATTGCCATCAACAAAAAAAATTCACTATATGCATTTACTCTTTGCCGATAATGATTTAAAGATGACTAATCCGAAAGTAAGTATTGTGTGACCCTACACACAGAAAGATAGCGTTGAATGTTGAATTATAAAGATTGCGTGATAGATTTAAAAATTGGATCACGTTTCAAAAAGACGTCTATTTTTTTAAATGAAAAGGAACAACTCCACCCAGCAGATATCTGGCCTAAACTATACATATGGTGGACATAAGGGACATGTGGGTGCATTCTACCTAGTATACTATATCTAAGATTTTCTCAGAATGCGAAAAAAGCTACTTTTATGAAAGATGGTCGCCAGTTATAACTCGTCAAACCTTGCTTCAATTCGCATCATTTTAATTTCAACCCTTCGCTCAATTCGTGCATAATCAATCCATTTAAAAGGTTAAGGGACCTTAAATATCGAAAGCTTCTATTTCTGCGTATATAAAATTGGATACGATGGGTTCATAATGAAATAAAATGTTTCTATTTTGTGTCATCTCTCATTTAAACATCCCTATTATTGGCTGCGTTTATTCATTATTTGAGCTGATTAGGCGACTCTTTATTATTTGTATTGATTTGTTTCCGTTTACCTATTTTATCATTATTTTTTTATGTAAGTTATAAAAATATTACAACTGGAACTTAACATTATTATAAATTAATCTTATAATAATGCAATAGATACGCATAAGATGGCGAGAAAAAAAAAACGGGGGTTGGCGAGATTGAGAAATTCTGACGATCACTGATTTTCGGCTAAAATAAATGTACCAATATATTTATACATGTTACGATTATTCATAACATTCTGAAGAAATTGAAAACGTGGTTTTAATACACTTTATAACTGATTAAAAAACCAAGTCATAATTCCAGTTTCAGGAATTTCACCCCCTCAGTACCATTATTTCTTTAGTTGGTACCGGCTGAAATACAGGTTTTTTACAACAGCTTATTACTGTCGAGTAGTCGTTCCGACATCGATTTGAAAGTCGTTAGGACTTCAACAGAAAAAAAAGAACACATAGGTCGTTGAAATCAATTTAGTAAATTTCAGTATTATTTAACACAGATGGACATCCTCTACCGTTGAAAATTTAGTTGGACTCTTTCACTGTTAAAATAACAGCTGGTCATATTTTCGTGCATGCAGTGTTTTTTTAAGAAAGTTCGATATGACAGAATATCTCACTGTCTCACTGATTGACATCTCACTGTCTCACTGCAAAAAATAGTATTTTTTTTACGCAATAAATCAAACAACAACCTCTGATCTCGGTGCGGAAGTTCAAAGTTAAATATTTAGAAGCGGAAGGTTATGTACGCAAATGCGGATGCATTGAACATTCAATCACCCCTTGAAGCAGGGAGAACTGTATTTTAGTGGCGTAAGAAAGTAGGACGCCAGGAATGTTTCCGAGAAAGGGCGCGAAATTGACTTTCAGAACAAATTAAGAAAAAAAGGTATAAAATAAATAACTTCAACAGATTAAAGATCGGAAATTTAAGATTTAAGAAATAAAAAGGTTTTGAATTAAAATGATTACGGGATACGTTTTTTTTTTTTTGTTTTTTTGTTTTTTTACAAAATATTTTAAAGGAAATAAATATAAAAATACGCATTTTAAATAGAAATGAATTTATTTAATAAACTAGAATTGATGAATAAATTTAGAAGGGAAATTTGTATGGGAGAATTTAGCGCTTTTGATGATTTTCTGACCTTTGAACTAAATTTTACGTTCCCCATATTTTTGTTCTCCCAATTAACGAAAAAATAACGCAGTAGTCGTAAATTTCCATATTCACTGTTCTAATTTAATAATGTATATATATATATATATACTCAAAACCATTGTTTGAAAAACAATATAATTTAAATGAAAATCACTTAAGTATAAAAAAGAGGCAATAAGAACAATTGATATTTTTTATTATGGATTGTTAAAATGATTTCATTAGTCTGTAAGGCAGAAAAGTATCAATATGGTTATTGTACATATAAAACATATTACTTCTATCTGCAAAATCTTTCAATTTGGCTTCATTAATTCGAATCGTAACTGTTTGTACCTCTGTGTGAAAACTATGAGTTTTATTGTTAATCTTCAATTATGCTTGATATAGGCCATATTTTATTTAATATTTCTGAGCTTGATATTGCTTATGAAACAAGAGCTTTCTTAAAAGAGCAGCGTCGGACTGTTGTGTCCAGTCTTTCTTTCTTTCTTTCCTTATTTTTGTATCCTGAAAAAATGCTGAAATATGCATGTTTTAAATTAGACGCCTCAATAATGAAAAATGTGGATGAATTGTTCCATGGACATATTTTATTTTATTTTCAAACAATCAGCTTCATTCCAAGTGATAATGAATTTTGAGCAATGAGTGAAGTGCCTTTCTCTCTCTCTAGATCTGTGCTTGTCACTTCCCCTCTCTTTCCTGACACCTTTTCTGCCTTTCACCTTTTCCCACTTGTCCTACCAATTGTTGCCTCCTTTGCCCCTTTTTCTGCCTTTTCCGTTTCTCCACCTGCCTTTCTTCCCTCACTCTCCTCCACTCAACCAAACTCTTTCCTCTCAGATCTTCTCATTCCAACTGTCTACCATCCGCCATCTCACCTTCTCTTTTCCAGTTACTTGACTACGATAATTTTCTATTAAAACTTAACTACTTATTTATTAAATACTTAACTACTTAAAAAAAAAGAAAAGGAAAGAGAAAGGCGATCTGACAGAAAGCAGAAAGGGGAGCAGTGGGAGCAAAGGATCTAAGGGGAAAGAGAGAGCTGAGAGAACAGGGGTGTAAAAGGAAAGGTCAGGGTGAGAGAGGGAATGAGGGGAGAGAAAGGCGAAGGTGGCAGAAAAGATAGAAAAAGTCAGGGAAGGGCGATCGGTGAGAAAGGTTGGAAGAGGGAGAAAGAGAGAGACGGGTAAGAGAACTGGAGAAAAGGAGAAAAACTTCAAACACAACTCTAAACCGAATCATTTTTATCATCGGCTGATTGACTGAAGAGAAAAACTAATTAAATGTTTTATCCACATATCATGCTATAACAGCCCGACGAATGCTCTTTAAAAATTAAATTTTGTATTTCCATGATACTTTTTTCAGTCCTCGAAGCTTAAATACTCTTTGCATAAATTTCCTAGCTGAGGCGAATCTGTTGTTAGTAAGTGCATTATCTTCAGAGGCTTCATTCCCAGAGTGTTCTCTTTCGATGTTTTCCTTAGCTGAAGTACTTTTTGTGTTGAAACTTTCATACGACTTTGGAGATCTTTCTTTTTCGGTTTCAATCACTTTATCTCTGATATGTGCACTTTGGAATATGGCCTGAAAATTGGGATGGGTGTAAATGACGTGGCATCCGGGATCCCTTTCATCTAGAATTATACACTCATCATCTGAAGACTCATTTTCATTATCAGAATATTTAGACAACATTTTATTTTTCAAATTATAGTCTTAATACTTATTTTCAAACGTACATGTATGAGTATTTATTGGAGAATGATGGAAAGCAGTTGTTGAAATTTCTATTGTAATACATGCAACAATGTATTTTTCAAATACATTGTTGTAATCTGATTTATATTTTTTTTTTATCTGTTATTACAATAATGAGTTATTTGCATGACAACAATGTAGAACTATAATGTGAAAGTTTTTTGTGACAACAATTAAATATTCTTACTTAAGAAAGAGTTTTTCATTTTCAAGCTTTGCTAGTTCTGAGACTAATAAAACTTTATTTTCAAAAATCACTGTGCATGGCATTCACATTGGGCGTGCTATTGTATTTTGGTTATACAATTTTTTGTTACGATATTATTTCCTTTAAAAGTTTTCCTTTCGATAAAGTTAGAAAAAAAACAGCATTAAACATCTAGAACTCATTTGGACTTTATCTTTTGTTATTAAAATCCTATTAACAGAAAAAAGGATATAATCTAATGGTGGAAATTTGCTCCCTTGTTAACAGTGTTGCCAGTGGGCTACTTTTTAAAAATTCAGATTTCTTGTTTGGCACCACTTTTTTGAAATGGTAAAATTCCCCTTGTTTTCGCCTTAATTAATTTGTCAATAAAGAAAGCGAATTTTACCATTTAAAAAAAGTGGTGCCAATGAAGAAATATGAATTTAAAAAAAGTAGCCCACTGGCAACACTGCTTGGTAATAAGGACCCAATAAACACGGTGAAATGAAAAAGCATCACTTAGGTACTCTACAAAATACTTTCTATGGATTATTGAGAGGTTAGCTTTTATCGTTTGTTTATAGAGGTGTACAAAATAATTCTGTTTTGTATGAAAAAACTATATTTCTGAAACATATTACGTTTGTGTTGCGAAGTATTTCATAATTTATGTCTGATGCATGTTTTTCATTGTAGTTTTTATGTTATAATCTTTGCACAGAATAAAAAAATCAGTTTATGTGTACGTGTATCAAAATTATATTCATAGAAATGTTTTTTTTTTTTTTTTTTTTTTTTTTTTTTTTTTGCCATTGCAGCATTTAGTACTTTATTTTATAATAAAGGAATGAGTTTGGTTATGTATGGATTTGTGTCTGTCTTCGCAATTCTGGGTAAACGTGAAAGATAAATAAAATATAATACGTTGAAATAAATTTATTATTCAAATCATGTGAATGCAATATTTTGTTTTGTTTTTTCTCAATTTTTTTTAAATATTTCAATCGCAATCCTGAGAAATGCTATTTCAAAATGTCGAAACGAATAGGGCAGTTTGTTTGATACATTGAGTATGATTTTACAAACACACTTAAGAAATAAATAAACGTTTAGAAAATGTTTTATTACTGTCGTGATTCTACAACGGATGTGCTCTTTTTCTGAAAATTTTAATACGACTTACAGTTCTGTCATCTATTAACAACATTAGTTAACACACTTTTGTAATTTGTGTTTTAGTCTCCATTATTATATGATAGCTCTATAAGTTAAATACAGGAAACTTTCACCATGGTATAACAAGTAAAACAGTAAAAATAACATTCTTCTACAATAAAAATTTCTGGAGTTACGGTACCTTCAATTTTATGATTTTTCAGGCACTAAAAAAGAACTTTTTCATTTGTAGGAGCTAGAAATAGCCCAGCCATTTTAATTTACAAGGCCCTAATTTTTAATTTGCTGACCCTAGTTGCACTTCGTTTTAGGGCCTTTTTTAATATTTTATGTATTTTAAAATTTTATACATGGATGTGTTTTTCACTTGAAAAAGAATCTCATGTAGCATCTTTAAAAGGCTCTTCAACAACCGAAAGCCAGTAATGAACGGCAAACATTGTTTGACAATGCCATCAACAACAACAAAAAAATTCACTATATGCATTTACTCTTTGCCGATAATGTTTTAAAGGACTAAACCGACAGTAAGTATTGTGTGACGCTACACACAGCAAGATGCCTTGAATTATAAAGAATGCGTGATAGATTTAAAAATAAGATCACGTTTCAAAAATACGTCTATTTTTTTAAGTGAAAAGGAACAACGCCACTCACCCGATATCTGGCCTAAACTTACATATATGGTGGACATAAGGGACATGTGGGTGCATTCTACCTAGTATTCTATATTTAAGATTTCCTCAGAACGCGAAAAAAGCTACTTTTATGAAAGCTGGTCGCCAGTTATAACTCATGAAACCTTGTTTCAATTGGTATCATTTTAATGTCAACCCTTGGCTCAGTTCGTGCATAATCAATCCATTTAAAAGGTTAAGGGACCTTAAATAACGAAAGCGTCTATTTCTGTGTATATAAAATTGGATGCGATGGGTCCATAATGAAAAAAATGTTTCTATTTTGTATCATCTCTCATTTAAACTTCCCTATTATTGGCCGCGCATACATTTCCTAGCTGAGGCGAATTTAGATTTAGTAATGTATTATCTTCAGAGGCTTCATTCCCAGAGTATTCTCTTTTGGATGTTTTCTGTAGCTGAAGCACTTATTGTGTTTAATGAATTTAAATTTTGAGGTTATGAATTTCTCCCCATTTCCTACAAAAATTCTTCCATTTGGAAATATAATTATGTTAGATCAGTTTTATTCAATCATAAATTGCGCATAACAACTTAACCGTCATTTGCAGGCATATATTTGACTAGATTGTTCTATAAACGTTCCAGTCATTTTTTTGTCAGTCAAGTTTTTTTTTCGAATTTTTTCTCCAAATTTCATAATTTGAAATAGCCGTTTATTTTACTGTTGCCAGATTTTAACAAACCCAAGCAATATTTCCAAGCACTTTTCAATGTAATGATATATTTAGACGTGAATTTTAAAGAAGAATGAAAACTTTAAAGTTATTAAATTATTATGTGCGAAAAGCGTTTAATGGTGAAAATTACGTCATTTTTAAAACAACATTTAAAACAATTTTCTTATAGTTATTAAAAGACAAAAATCCCACTGGACATGATAAAAGTCCATGAGGCATCGCCATTTTTTACTTAAACACTTTGTACAAGCTGATTTTCAAATAACTAATTGATCTTATTTAATTCCGTAAAAAGCCGTCAATTGTCTCAATAGTGGTAGTTGCGGCTTTGTGAACCGAGAAATTTCCCAGTAAAAATGAAAGGAATGGCAGCTCGATTACTAAAGGTCATCAGCGGTTACTATAATATCATTCATTATTCTGCAATCAGGTAACCGTTTTAAAGCATGGCAAATTAACGTATTTAATGAGCATGTGGAGTCTGAACAGCATACAGCGAGCATAAATGGTATGCAGCAGAGCATATTTTAGTTTATTAATTTTAATATAAATAAATTTATTAATATGTAAAGAAATATCAGATAACGTACATTTTAAAATATTTTCCGTTTATAGTCCAAGGGTTGTTCTGTTTCGTAGCTATCTCTCCAAATATATTTAACAAATGTTTTATTTTAAGCACTTTCCAGCGCAGTTGAAAAGTGTTAATAAATTCGTTTTGTCTGTTGTGCTTAACTCTCGTAAATATACACGTAAATTTTATGTAACTTTTATGTGTAAAGATGTTTAATAAGATTTATCAGTATGAAAAATGAAGTAGGTAGTATTTATGTTTTGTTTACGTGGATGCATAAAATGATTTCGTGTTATCATGTTCTGTGGTTAAAAATAATTTTTGATGCATTTTAATGATGCTATGGTATAATATAGAAAGGGATTTACTTAAACAGAAAAAGTAATCAAACAAAAAATTTAAACACTGAATTCTAACAGATTAATAAAAAAATGTAAAGCTCGTATGGATTAATATTATTGTATAATCTCGGGAACTACCGAACTGATTAAAAAATTTATAGTGTCAAAATAATGGTGACTGCCTGACTACCGACATAACACACTTTATTTAAAGCATGGCACGACAGTGCTATGCTTTATTTATTTCCAGTACGAAACTTCTATGAGCATCTCCCACTGAACGAGTTATTTACTAGACATTTTCCGACCTCTTGTACGTGCTTCCACAAATTGTCTTCGAAACACCTAACTGTGTAAAAAAAAAAATCATCCTCCAATCAAAACACTCTTTATAATTAAACAAAATATATCTATTTTCATTAAATTCATAATATATCAAGGTTTTAAACAAAACATAATTTGCAGAACAAATGAAAGAAATACAATTTATTTTCTACATTGTTTAAGGGTCCAGGAAAGCAAAATTCAAACAAAAAATCGATTTTTACTTTTTTATATCATTAAATAGTTTAAACGCTTACCTTTCCAACGATGTGTCACACATATTTATATATAAAAATAATAAGTGTTGAAATTATTCATTCTTTCTAAGACATTCTTCACAGCTTAATGGCCTTAAATTGACTTTTTCTCAAAACTTGGATTTTTCATGTTTATGTTCCTTCTTTCAATATCTATTAAACTTAAGAACTCATATTTTTTAATCATACTTATCTTATATTGCATACATTAATTTAATGATTTGTTCAGATTTATTTATTTTAGGCAGTGAAATCCTACCAAAAATGCTAATTTAAAAATGACTTTCAATAAATAATTAATAATTAATTTTGAGTTTCACTTAGAAAGAAAATGGTCTGTTAAAATACGTAAATCATATTATTCTAACTACTCTAAAAAATCTAAATCCTCTATCTTTCACCATTTCTGAGAAAAAAGGTGCATAATGTTGGTGAATTTAACATGGCGGAGATAGGACTTTCCCGGTCCCCTTAAGCCGAAGAAGAGACAAATATTAAGGTTTTTTTTTATATATAAACAAAAGGACTACGTCTGAATTCATTCATATTTATAAAAACTTTTCAAAATAACATACATTACATTACATTACAAGATAAAAACACTAAAAACAATATAAAAGGACGTTTCGGATTCATTCTGAATCCCTCATCAGCTAATTCCTAACGTAAAAGTCATACTAGATTTTAAAGTTCAACAAATAGAAAAACGTTACATCAAGTTGCCAAAAAATTATAGCTAAAACAAAACTGAATATTCTATTGGTAGAGATGCAGCCTCGTTAATTGCTAAATCAGCAGTTCTCGTGTACCAAGCTTCCAAAAACATACGACTTGCATAAATGCTGCAGTCTGAGGTATTTTTTCCGAGTTTAAGTTACAAATATTTTTATTGTTGTTTTTTTTATTACATATACGATGCGCGTAAACAAAATGATAAGTCACATACAAAATATAAACCTTTAAAAAAGTCCAACATTTGATTTGATTTCGTTTGAAGGGAATCTAAGTATTTAAGGTGTTTAAGTATCACATTGTTTGTATTTTATTTTTATTTTTCAATGTTCAATTTGTTTAACTTATTTGCAATAAAAATTTAACATTAAATGTAGAACTAACTGAATGAAATACCTGAATACCTGATATACCTGTATACACTTCAACCAAAGCTGAAGTTACAGTTATCAGTCAAAGCTGTTGTTCTCCTGTTGACTGAAGTTACAGTTATCAATCAAATCTGTGGTTCACCTGTTGATTGTCCAGATTATGCAGCAAAGAACCTTTACAGATCGATTTAAAAATAGTAGAATAATTTATCCGTCAAGATTTCATTTACCATCCATAATCCGGGAATCAATAAAGGTATTTTTAAGCAACAAGAATTTTTGCAATGATTCAGTGTCGCTGAGTTACCTAAAATTTGGAAAGAGGTGCTATGAAATTTTAGTAACAATAAACTATTATTTTAACACAATCAAATTGATTGGTAAAGTTGTCATACTAATTGAATATTTCCAACTGAGCGAAAAAATGCCCAGGCTGGGAATCGAACCCAGATCCTTAGCTTTCTGAGCGAAATATGCTGGATGGTTGTCGGCCCACATAGCTTTATCCTTAAAGCATTGGCTTTGTAAGCCAAGGATCTGGGTTCGATTCCCAGCCTGGGCATTTTTTCGCTCCGTTGAAAACATTCATTTCGTATTTTAGTAACAATATTAAAAAAATAATCCACGCTCTCAAACATCCAATTTCATTTTATTTTATGTTTGCAGGGATTTTCATTATGCACGAAGTCTCGTGACATTATTTAACAAGTTATTGTTTTTTCAAATTATTTGCGAAAATATTTCTATCAAGAATGATTTTGAAAATGTAGCCGTTTGTGCGATGAAATGTGCGTTAATCTAAATAAAGGTATTTTATCAGTTTTATAGCAATTTTTAGCTTTGTTTCATTATAAGAGATTAGCGTACATATTTTTATTTCACTTTTGTTTTTAAGTAACTGTTCTGTATCTAATAAATGTGACGTGATTGAGAGAATCTGATTATTCCACTGAATTCAGTACCCTAAAATTAGTTAAATGCACTTATTTACGAGCATATACAGAAGAAAAAAAATCCCTTCCGGCCCGGCCTACAGGTGCAGGTAGATTTCGAAGTTAAGTACTAATTTCAACAACAAAAACTAAATCATGATTAGAGATAAAACCAGTTTAACAATTTTATCCGGCCTCTTTTGACGAATTTTTAATTTCTTGTTTCTGTAAGAGCTCGTTTTATCAAAATCATATTAAGTCCGTATTAAAATATATATATATATATATATATATATATATTTTACCCTGCTCAACAATTCGAAATTTTCTGACACATTTTCAGATTCATTTTTAAAAGAAAAAACATGAAACTTGTTGACGTGATTTTTAAAGAGATTTATAAAAAAACCTGTGTTTTTATTTTCCGTTCAACTAATTAGAACTTGATTTACAATTATTTTCTCAGTACGACCATTTTTTTCGCATCCAGCACTATTGCTACAGGAAATTCGTTTAAAATGACAGCATTTTTTGAAATATATTCTGCCTTTATCAAAAAATCGACCAATACAGCACATTATATAGCTTCTGAATATGAGAACCTGCCAATTGGATGCGTTTGAGAGCGAAAATGAATTAAAAAATGAGTCAGGTAAAAGGCCGTTTGGATTTGAGTATGCACCCTTAATACGATAATTTTTTCGTCAAACGCTATTTTTTTATTTTTTACTTATTTATTTACCTTTTTATTTATTTCTTTTTTTTTTTTTTTGCTGCAAGAGTTGTTTCTATCAAAAACTTGTCAATATGAAAGTTGTAGATAATATTGATAAGATGTATAATAAATTTAAGCGGATTGGATATCTTGCTAATTGAAGAAGTTATCAATTTTTTTCTTTTTCAGCCCCCCCCCATTTTTTTCGTTTTTTATTAATTTTTTTTTTTTTTTTTTTTTTTTTTTTTTTTTTTTTTTTTTTTTTTTGCAGCAAGAGTTGGTCCTATCAAAAACTTGTCAATATAAAAGTTGTAGATAATATTAAGAAGATTTATAATAAGTTTAAGTGAATTTGATATCTTAAGTATTGACGAAGTTATGAATTTCATCTCCCCAAAGTCATATATTTTTTAACCCCTTGGGGACGAGCGACACGTATACGTGCCGCATGAAGCGCTCAGAATCCTTGTTTTTCCTCACCAGTAAAATTTTACTGTAAAATTTGCCTTGTTTAATCAGCGCATTTTCTCGTTTCAAGAAGACACAATTTTCTGTTTTTAAAAAACGGTGACAAAAGATTAAAAATTTCGTAAAAGGCTCCCGTTCCGAAGGGGTTAACCCCTTGAGCCCATTTTTAGTTTTATCAAAAAACTGTGATACATAAATATGTTGTCCATTTCCTAGAAGTAATAATAACTTTAAACTGATTTGATATGTATAAAAATTAAGAAGTTATGAGGTTTTGTCGGTTTTCGCAAAACCCCTCCCTATTTCCGCCTCCTTAGTTCGATTTTGCCCATTATATATATATTATATTATATTTGTCCATTATATTATATATTATATCTCTCTATATATAAAATAACAGATGTCTGTCCGCCTGCCTGACCGAGCAAAGCGCCAAAATTATAACACCTAGGCCTCTGAAATTTTTGTCATGTGTAGATGATATCACCGGAAAGTGCACTTCGTTGCCGGATTTCTAAATTTCAGTTTAGATTTTTTTAAATTAAAATTCTATAGGTAAGAGGCTATTTAAAGCTCTCCGCCAATCCGCTGCAATGAACCAGCCAGCCAATGAGAGCAGGCGTTAAATATGAGATCCAGTAACCGCATGGCATTTCCGAGCTTGAGCTAGCGAGCCGAGAAATTTTACTTTTTATTTATCTTCATCTTTATTCTACCGAAAAGAAACACCTTTGCGTGTTTCATTCCATACGATTTTACGACGCAATACTATTTACATTATTTCACTTTTTTTTCGCATATTAAGGTATACAATTCAAGTAAGTTACACTTTCAATTGTATTCGTTCTTCGTGTTAATGGCTATTTACATATGCGTATTCGCCCAAGAATAAAATTTCTTTCTTGAACTTTATTTTATGGGATCTTTCTTAAACTTTACTTTCTGTGAAGTAAATAATTTCCGTTCTTGACCGAAATCTTAATGAAAACATTTATCTTTCACTTTACTGAATGTTTTCATAGCGCCATGCATATATATCAGCTCAAAGTTTAGGCCTAAATTAGTGAAACAAAAATTTTGAGTATTTGTTATTTACAATCGTTCTTCCTGTTAATAGTTTTGCCTGCATTTTTTGTTCCCAAGAACGGTTAACTAATAACATGCGACATATTTTAGAACTGTACATTTTATAGTAAAGTATAAAACGTATGTTTTCATTTTAAGATTTGTTATTGAACTCTATTTGTTTCATTTAAGGAGGTCCGGGACACATTTTAAAATAATTTTTATTTATTAAGTTAATATTTTAAAACTTTTTGCGATGCTTAACCATATAATTTGTTAACAAAATAACGTGATGAAACTTCTCATAATTAAAAAATAAAATTTATTAAAGTGGGGTAAATTTAAAATCGTTATAACTCGAAATGTTATATGTAGAATTTCAACTATTTTTCATTTAAATAAACAGAAATATAAGTTTTAATTTTGATTCTGCATTTTAAAAATTGTTATTCAACTCATTTTGCTTAATATACAAATCTTCAATGTTTTGATTATTGGGTAAAGACAACGTACATTTTATACCTGACTGCATATCCGTTCTTGAGCGATTCTTCTGAAACTCGTAATTTGTTAAAAAATTGCGATTTCACTGACTTCATGCTTACAAATTAAAATGTTTTCATGACAATATACATCTTTAGCCAAGAACAAATGCGAAGTCTGGTATAAGATGTATGTTGTCATTGACCACGAATGGAAAAAAAAAAGAATTTTTTACTTTAGGTGAAATGAATGAGGTTATTTGGGTTTTTCTTTTGATAATCTTTTTTTCGCCACTTCCCCATATATTATCACTTTCATAAGAAATCTCAATAAAAACATATATTTTACAACATGCAATATATTGTAGAATACATTTTATAGTAAAGTGTAAGATGTATGTTTTCATTAAAATTTGTAATTGAACTCTGTTTGTTTCATTTAAGAACATTTTTAGTAGCCCAAGAATTGAATGTTTTTTTTTTTTTTTGTTTTTTTTTTTACTTTACTTTCTATGAAATGAAAACATTCAGTAAATAATTTCTTTTCTTGGACGATTAAGAGTCCATTCATGTACGATTCGTATTAATCTCATGTCTCAAAATGTACATCATAAGTATTTCACGCACTCAGGATTTTCCATTCAGTTCTTTTCCTTTTATTAATCTTTTTCCTCCACTATCCCATATATTAATAATGAGTTTGATAAGAAATCGTAATGAAAACATATATTTCACTTTACTGAATGTTTTCTCCTTTGCAGATTAATTTTTCATCCAAGCTTTATTTTGCTTTATAATTATGTTTAGCTCTTAATTACTTAATACAAAACTAAGATTATTATTAATAAAAATTCGCATGTTTTTTTTTTCTGCGATCGTTTCACAAAATTCACGATTTTTTCCCCAAGATCGTTTGACGAAATTAGTTTCTTTTTTTTTCCAAGATTTTTTTCAACAATCTGTGATGAAATTTGTGATTTTTTTTCCCCGAGAACCTTTGTCAAAGTTCCCGATATTTCTCAGCGACTGACTAATAAATTCAGCATGTGCTTCTGCACTCTTGACAAAATTTGCTATGCATTTCTGCGAACTTTTGATGAAATTTGCAGTAGTTTTCTTAGAATGTTTACTGAAATTCACGTTTTTTTTTTACTGATTGTTTCACAAAATTCACGTTTTTTTTTTTCCAAGATCGTTTGACGAATTTGCATTTTTTTTTCACGATTTTTTTCAACAACCTGTGACGAATTCGCGATTTTTTTCCCGCGACCATTTGTCGACGTTCCTGATATTTCTCAGCAACAGATTGGAAAATTCGGCATGTCCTTCTGCACTCTTTTGACAAAATTTGCTATGCATTTCTGCGATCTTTTGATGAAATTTGCAATATTTTTCTTCGGTTGTTTAGTGTAATTCGGGTTTCTTTTCAGCGATTGTTTCACAAAATTCACGCTTTTTTTTTCAAGATCGTTTGACAAAATTTGCATTTTTTTTCAACGACCTCTGACGAATTTGTGATTTTTTTTTTTTTTTTTTCGCTACCATTTGTCGAAGTTCCTGATATTTCTTAGCGACAGACAGACAAAATTCTGAAAGTACTTCTGCCCTTTTTTTGACAAAATTTGCTATGCATTTCCACGGTCTTTTGATGAAATTTGCAATATTTTTCTTAGATTGTTTACTGAAATTCGTGTTTCTTTTCAGCGGTTGTTTTACAAAATTCAAGATTTTTTTCCCCAATATCGTTTGACGAAATTTGAGTTTTTTTTTTTTCACGATTTTTTTCAACGATCTGTGATGAAATTTGTGATTTTTTTTTTCTGCTACCATTTGTCCAAATTCCCGATATTTCTCAGCGACAGATTGGCAAAATTTGCATGTGCTTCTGCAGTCTTTTGACAAAATTTGCTATGCATTTCCCCGATCTTATGATGAAATTTGCAATATTTTTCTTCGATTGTTTACTGAAATTCACGTTTTAGTTTTCAGCGATTGTTTCACAAAATTCACGATTTTGTTCCATTATCGTTTGACGAAGTTCGAGTTTTTTTTTCTCGATTTTTTTCAACAATCTGTGACGAAATTTGTGATTTTTCCCCCACAACTATTGGACGAAATTCCCGATAATTCTCAGCGACAGAAGGGCAAAATTCGTAATGTGTTTCTGCACTTTTTTGACAAACTTTGCTATGCATTTACACGATCTTTTGATGAAATTTGCAATATTTTTCTTCGATTGTTTACTGAAATTCTCTTTTTCTTTCATCGATGGTGTTTCACAAAATTCACGTTTTTTTTCCGAGATCGTTTGACGAAATGTTCCATTTTTTTAACGATCTGTGACGAGATTGTGATTTTTTTTCCGGGACCATTTGTCGGAGTTCCCGATATTTCTCAGCAACATATTACCAAAAAATCGGCATGTGCTTCTGCACTCGTTTGACAAACTTTGCTATGCATTTCCGCGATCTTTTGATGAAATTTGCAATTTTTTTTTCAACAATCTGTGATTTTTTTCCGCGACCATTTGCCGAAATTCCCGATATTTCTCAGCGACAGATTGGCACAATTCGGCATGTGTTTCTGCACTCTTTTGACAAAATTTGCTATGCATTTCCGCGATCTTTTGATTAAATTTGCAAATTTGATTAAATTTGAGGTTTTTTTTCTTTTTGCGATTTTTTTCAACGATCTGTGATGAAGTTTTTGATTTTTTTTTTCTGCCACCATTTGCCGAAGTTCCCCATATTTCTCGGCGACAGATTGGCAAAATTAGACATGTGCTTCTGCACTCTTTTGACAAAATTTGCTATGCATTTCCGCGATCTTTTGATTAAATTTGCAATATTTTTCTTAGATTGTTTACTAAAATTCGCGTTTTTTTTTTCTTCAGCGATCGTTTCACAAAATTCATGATTTTTTTTCCAATATCGTTTGATGATATTTGAGCTTATACACTATATGGCAATTAATGACCGGCAACTTTCAATTTTAGACATTTTGTCTAACATTTAAAAATATACTTGTCAGATTCTTCTGGAATTTTAGGATTAAAAAGAGCAGGTTTGACTTCATATTTATCCACGTCTATTTGATAACGAGGACAATTAGGGGGCCAACAAAAAATTAAAGCAAAATATAATACTTGGGATCACCCTGTAAAATAAAATGCACGAAATTATCTATCGCTACGGAATATACATAAGCAGACATTGTACAATATGTATATTCATTTGTATAAGAATAGCATGTAATATTAATAGAGATATAGCGATTTTTTTTTATTAAAAAATTTCTTGCAGGTTTTTTGCTTATAACATGCAGGATTTTTAACGAAATTTAATGACAGTTTCAGAAAAATGGACAAAATGTAGTAGAAATAAAATAGTGCAATTGGAATATAAATATATTAAATATTTAAGGAAATATGGGCAGTTTTATAAAATAATTTTTATCTACGCATGCGCGGATAACAATTAACTTTTTACATAATTTAATATTCTACTCTATGGAGCAACGTAATAAAAAAAATCAGACAAATATCGTGAAAATTCAGAGAAATATCGGCGTTAGAGATAGCTGTTTTTTAGTTTCTTGCTAAAAATCGCTGAATGATAAGGAATTGTCCACAAATTGTTATTTTCAAGTTATCTGTCAGCATTCAGAGCAAGTTTTTTGAAAAAAGCTATTTAATTATTGTTTACGGTTATGTTTAGGAAGATTTTGACTCTAAACTACGATGAAAAGGAAAATATAGTCCATTTATTAATTACATTTAGGTAAATTGAGGAGTTTATGGTAAAATTTTGTGAAATTTAGCCCAATACGCAATGTGAATTGGAAATTTACTGTATTTATCGATCAAGGTCATTTTTTTTTTGTATGCCGTTTATATCTAAGAGACAGTTTTGGCGGTTTTTGCTCGAAGGGGAAACAAAATTTAACGCTGAAACGTTTGGCACTTCCGGTTTTATTCACAGCTATCAAGTAGTTTTAAAATTCTGATAACTTAGATATTTTTGTATAATACAATAAATGTAATCGCAGATTTGGAAAGTTAAAAATATGGACTTTAACAAAATGTAACACAAAGAAAACGAAGATTTTAGGCAAAAATTTCATTTTCAATGCAGCTAATTTGTATACTATTTTCATTTTTTATTAATATTTTAGTTCAAAAAAGTTAGAACAACAACAAAAAAAAAGACCTTGATCGATAAGTACAGTAAATTTCCGATTCACATAACTGTTAAGTAAATGTTAAATAAAGTTTAAAATTGTTGTAAATTTTTCAGTTAAATAAATGTATTTTATGGAAAATGCACTTTTCTGTGAAAATTCAATACGCAAAACGTAATTTCTCAAAAAAGCTACTGAAATATCACTATAAAAATAAATTGCATGTTATTGACTCTTAACCCATGAAACATGTATATCTTAGATTTTAGTTTATTATCTTTACCACTATCATACAAATTGCATGTATATAGTTGGTTGGTTGATGGTTGATGTTTTGACGGCCGATTATCTACGCTAGGGATATAGGCCCGAGGGTGAGTGCCCTTCGTGGGGATCTTTCTAAGGGAACATAACCCGTATTTACGCATGGAAATCCATGGCTCGAAGAAAACCAAGAAAACTCCGAACGATTAGGCCGACGGGCGCGATTGGGTTCGAACCCAGCACCTCCCTTCTACCAGCTTCGAAAGCAGAACCTCTCAGCCACTGGTGGGGCTGCATGTATATAGAAAATACATATATATGCGATAGAATTTACTGTAGAGTGTTTTGCGTATTGGGATAAATTTCATAAAATTTTACCATAAACTCCTCAATTTACCTAAATGTAATCAATGTATGGACTATATTTTCCTTTTAATCGTAGTTTAGAGTCAAAATCTTCCTAAACATAACCGTAAACTATTAACAGATTTTTCAAAAAAACTTGCTCCGAACGCTGTCTGATAACTTAAAAATAACAATTTATGGACAATCCCTTATCATTCAGTGAGTTCTAGTGAGAAGCTAAAAAACAGCTCAATCTAACGCTGGTATCTATCTGAATTTTTACGATATTTGACTGATATTTTTTAATAAGTTGCTCCACAGAGTTTACTATTAAATTATGCAAAAAGTTCCTTGTTACCGTTCGCGGATGCGCAGATAAAAATTATTTTATACTTCTGCCCACATTTCCTTAAATATTTAATATATTTATATTCCACTATACTATACTTACACTATACTATTTATACTACACTTTGTCAATTTTTCTGCGCTAAATTTTGTTAAAAAACCTGCATGTTATAAGCAAAAAACATGCAAGATTTTTTTTCATTTTTAAAATAAAATCGCTATATCTCTATTAATATACATGCTATTCTTACACAAAGGAATCCACATATTGTACAACCTTTGCTTATATATATTCCGTAGCGATAGATCATTTCATGCATTTTATTTTACAGAGTTTTTAGAGACCCAAGTATTATTTTTTCATAAATGTTTTGTTGACCCCTTAATTGACCTCCATATCGAATCGAAGATGATAAATATGAAGTCAAACCTGTTCTTTTTAATCCTAAAATTTCAGAAGAATCTTTACAAGTATATTTTTAAATATTAGACAAAATGTCTAAAATTGAATGTTGCCGGTCATTAATGTCAATATAGTGTAGTTCACTCACACGATTTTGCATTCTATGATTACATTACAATTTATCGCATGTCATGTGTTCATCGTTCTTGAGTATCTAAAAATGTAGTCAACAACATTAACAGGAAGAAAGATTATAAATAACAATAAACACTCAAAATTTTCGCTTTATTGAATTACGCCAAAAATTTACACTTCCCTTTCAATATGAAAACATTCAATAAAATGCAACATATGTTTTTATTAGAATGAGAGAAGATTAGCAAAAGGATAAGAACTGTTTGAAAAATTATGAGTGCATGAAATGCTCAATATGGTGTGCATTTTGTGATACATTATGAGTTTTATAAGAATCGCATGTGAATGGACTCTTAATCACTCAAGAACGGAAATTATTTACTTCATAGAAAGTAAAGTTCAAGAAAGATCCCAGAAACTAAAGTTCAAGAAAGATCCCAGAAACTAAAGTTCAAGAAACACATTCCATGCTTGGGCGACTATGCATATGTAAATTGCCATTAACATGAAGAACAAATACAATCCGTGACGCAGTGTCCCTCCATTTACGTAAGCATATAATATCAGCTGGCGTCGCTTTCTTCTGCTAACTCGTAGTTCCTTCTGTATAGTCACTTCAACCTTTTTTCGTTTGTCACCTATTTCGTTAATCCTCAATAAACGCGAAGCACACCAAAAGACTATACGACAGTAACCAGGATAAGCGAAAAATAACGTCCGCACTTGTTAACATCCGTTGCACAACTGACGAAATAGGTTTTCAAGCCTTAACTCCCCTCTCTTCCTGTCTCTCTCTGCTGTTGCATTCTGCAATCCCTTTCTTGCTCATTCCTGTCGTGAGTTAGCACTTTCCTATGGACGGGAACCTGTCTGTCTCGGCCGCTTGCAACATTCTTTATTTTTTATTAGGCGGATAGTACGGAGGGCCGGATAGTCGGGAGTTTATTGTACTTGATAACACTTTAAAATTTTAAAGAAGGTGGGAGAGTTGAATTTCGAGATTGGGAGAGGGGACGATGATAATTGTCCTTAAAACTGTAGCGTTTTCTACAATGAGTATCCTTTATATGATGTTTTCTGACTGAGACCTCCAATAAATATTTATAAAATATAAATTTTTCTAAGAGGGGGATGGGTAAATTCCGAGGGCGCATGAGTGGACCCAGGGGGGTGGGGGACATTTTCTAACTTTTTCAGAAACCCTCACGTGAAATATTATTGGGGAACCCTCGGATCACTCTTTCATATTATGAACTTTTCTTCACCCTTCACTCAAATTTGCCCCCCCCCCCCCCTAACGGGGGAATCAATCTTCTAACTCCGCTCTTAATTAAGTTACAGCAAAATTCGACCTCATTTAAAGGCTTGACCGAAGGTGATACTCTCGATTGGTGGGGTCTATTTCTGATCCGAGACTATTTGAGGCATTCTCTGCGGAACGGGGGGGGGGGAGGGGGAGGAATGGATTTCTTCATGTAACATATCGTTTTAAAGCTTTTGGCCTGTACACACTAAGCACTCACTCCTCTCCCCTTAACTCATTTTTTCATCAGTAGAGGGTGTTTTAAAATTTTAATTTGTTCATGACTATGGCATACAATTTTACAAAAATTTATGAATAACATTTGCACAGCAAATCTTAACAATTTGCTGCTTCAATTTGCAACTGCTTCTCACCATTTTTCACACGGTGAGTGGGTACGTATTTCAGACACAATCGAGTTAGATATAAAATCATACAAATTAAAGGTTAATTTTTAAATATTACCACGGTCCCGGGAAATGCCGGGCGGGTCAGCTAGTAGCTAGTATATATATATATACTAGCTGACTAATATTGATAAAGTCTTTTATAGACGGTGGTTTTGGATTCTAGGGGTCATGATCGGTGTAGATCTGCAAAAATGTTTTACAAATTCCAATATAGGAGAGATCGCAATAGGTAGTATTTCATACGAAATCTACCTAAAAGTTAAAATTTCTTAATTAGAGTTATTTTTAATAGCCTTCTGTTCATTCTAAAAATATTACTTCCTCTGTTTCAGTCATACAAGAAGTTTTTTTTTCAAATTGTATATAGTTTCATCATATATTTTTATAGATGAAGAAAACCAATACGAGTATTTCGATTGAAATAATATATTTTAGCTTAATAATTTGAAACTTCTTGGATGAAATACTTTCCCTCCTGGGACTAACAAATGATAAAGAATTCTAGGAATGTCGTTTTATAAGATGAATAATGACTCCAGAATATTTTCGTTAAGAGGGGGGAAAAGTAAAGTATGATCTTTAATATTGCATTTTTGTCTCGGAAAACACGTTTTATTTATTAAAGCTTTATAATACTTTTGAAAGAGAGTTTATTTTTTTCAAGAATGTGACTTCTGTGTTATTGTGTAATAAATATTTTAGTAAACTTTCTGTTGAGTATCATTAGATAACTATGTTGAGGTATGATAAGAATTGTCTTCGGAAATATGTGTATATTGTGAAAAAATATCTGCTTTTGTTTGTAGCGCTCCAGATGTTCATCTTTATTTTATACTTTTGTTCATCTTTATTTTATACTTCAACGAAGCAAGTTATTTCAGCCTTAATTTAGATCAACCATGCTTCACTTCGTACAACAAATAATAATTAGCAAAATAAATATGTTATTACACAACTAAGTGTATAAAATACATAAATTTATAGACTTAAATAGGGACTTTGCCCCCTGCGCCCTTTGAGCACGAACACCTGGACTTTCAGGAGACTGGCGCGTTGCAAATTTGATCCTAATTCAACCATTGGTGGACACACACAGTAATCTCCACAATGGCAAATTTAAAATTCTGGGTTTTAAGAGCATTTTAAAAAATTTAATTGTGTGAGGACGGACCGCCACACAGTGGAGTATTTGACCCAAAAGCCTGGCCAAAAATGCAAAAATTAAAATTTCGTCAACGATTGTATAAATTATATTTTTTAATAGATAACTAATTTGTGCATCGATCTATGTCTATTTTAGGAACATGAGTTATATCCGGTGGATCCTGGCCTCAGCTGAAGAGGAAGTTTCTTTCTGAGAAGACGTGGTTTTTTGTTGTTTTTTGGCATTGTTGTTATGTTTAAATATAATTTTTTTGTGGCCCAATGAATAGTTGAATTGAAACTAAACATGGCTTACGTGTTTAACAAAGGTCAGAGCTTAGTGTTAAACTATATTTTAATTTAAATAATTTCGTTTTTAATGTAATAAAAAACCTTAAATGTGTAAAAGGGTTATTATTAAAGCGTTTTTGGCCCTAATTTATGCATATCGAAAGCTTTTTAAATATGTGCCGCGCTTTGCCCAGCCATGTTTGAATTATAACCGTATTAGATATAGTCTTGAGTGTCGATTTCTGCAAAAAAATCTTCCGCATATTGTTGCCATTTTTTTTTATAAAAATTATTTTCGGATGACTATTTAAATGCTATGTTTTGCGGCCACCGAATTGAAGAGATCAGACATATATATTTACTGTCGTATTGCAGGTTTTTAGCTCTCAGAATATTACCGGAGAACTTTTGCACCTACATATTCTGTATGTATGTATGTACGTACGTACGTGCATATGTACGTATGTAGGTACGTACATACGCACGCAACTCGATATCTTTTGATAGAAATATCCGATCGCCTTCAAATTGTATGGTACTTATTTATTGAAAAAGGGTTCCCTAATTAGTTCTTGGGGCTCATGTGTGTAACATAAGGAGATAAAGGAGGGAATTAACCCTTTCGAGGCCAGTGTCCTTAAAAAGGGACACCTAATTTTAATTCCAAAACTGACAAACGGCACCAAGAAAATTTAATTAAAATTTTTCTTTTATAATGTACGTGAAAATATGCATTTTCATATTTTCTAATAACTCCGTTTATCAACTAAAAAGAGCAAGCCATACAGTAGCGAGACCCTACAACTTCTTCTTCCAGCAAGGTCTGATGGTAGTCCCGATAAAAGCCACCAAGAAGAGAGTGAGGAAGAAGATGAAGAAGAGTTCTGAAGAATCATTTTGAAACTGGTAATTTATTAAATACATTAAATAACTAGCAATCTATACCATATAGACTCCACTTTACTGAACCTACTATTAAATATAACACTATTGAAGATAAATTAAATGCAATAATTATTATTAAATGTAATTTAAATGTAATAAGCATTATTAAATGTAAATAATAAGTTTTATATATAGTAAAATTAAATAAATTTAATTAAACATTAACAGTGAATAAGACAAACCTATCAACAATTACTTTCCTCTTAAAAACTGTAAATAGTTAAGGTTACAAGTCGCTCAACTTCCAAACTCCTTTCGGTAATATTAAGTCAATGGACATGTGATTTATTCGTATTTTTAAAATATCTACTTAGTAAATTAATATTTTAACTTCTTTTTCCTTTGTGCTCGTCTTAAAATATGACTCTTTTTTTTCTTAATTGTCAAAATATTTATAAAATGTGTATTTATTATTATGTGAAGTGTTAAAATCTTACACTTCGCCATCTTTTAAGATATAAAATATTAAACTAAGCTATGGATTTGTATGTATACTTCATAGTATGCTAAAAGTTAGTTCAGTGAAACGCTTAGCACAGTTTAAAATGTCCATTCAGCTATTTCCGTGAATAAACGGAAATGTACTTGAGAACTTTTGTGCAGCTCTGTATATGATCTATAGAATGTAGACACACCAAGTAATATTTTTTAAAAAAAATGTTCTATTTTAAAACGCCTATCACAACTACAAACGCACTTCCAGCAATTATTGGTCATAGACTTCAATAGTTAAATTTATTCTTCAGCCATATTATTTTGTGTGTCCCTGTAAATTAATGATATATTCTATGCACACCTTTCAACAATAAATGCTTTAGTACACTTTCGTGATGTATATAAATTTCAGTACGTTTAAAAGTGTGATATCATTAAAATACAGAGCAAACGATTTTTCCCCATAGACCTTAATGTAAGGGAATTATTTTGGGCGCCTCTGTAAATGAACCATAAAGGCTATAGACTTCATTTACAATACCAAACATTCCATAGTGATACCCAATAACATCTAAGAATTTCAAACCAATCTGACGATATTTACATCGAAGAATATTTTTGACCAGGATTTCGGGTCAAATACTCCACTGTGCGGCAGACAGATTAATTACATATATCTTTCTATTAAAAGCTTAATTTAATAACTTAGTTGACTACTTAGTATCAATATTTATTATCGCTAAATTGTAGTTATTTCCACAGCCATAATTTTAAAAAAATTGCTTAAGTAATAAGTTTAAATTCAAAGTAATCACCTTAAATGCCTTTATACAGTAAAACTTAAAAATCAGATTTATTTAAATGTAGTTAGCCTATTTCCTGCGAGCAGTCACTATAAGTGAAAAAAGAAAAAAAATGTTAACTCAGTAATATCTATTTTTATCTTTAGTAAGGCTTGTCATAGAATGATACATAGAAAAATCAATTTTATCTAAATTTAATTAGTCTTTTCTCTCTAGGAAGCATTCTCAGCATAAAAGAAAGTTAAGTTGTCTTCCAGTCCTATCTAATTTTAAGTTGGAGTATAGTTGCCTCATGAGAAAACATAAAAATCCATCTTAAGATTTTACTTTTTCAATAGCCTATCAGTAAAAACATTTGTCAAAACATAAATTTGACTGTGAAAGAGGCTTATAAGAAAGATTTAATAAAAATACATAAAAACAATTTTATTTAAATTTAGTTACCCTATCATTCGGGGACGTTAGATATGAAAAAATAATTCTGTTGAATATGTGCTATTTATTTTAACTTCAGTATATCTGTCCTAGAATGAAATATAAAAAATCAATTTACTTAAATTTGGTTCCATTTCTCCCCAAGTAGCGGTACAAAGGATAAACAAATTGCGTTAAATATGTACTACCTTTTTTTATCTTGAGTACGGTCGTCATGCAGTGAAACAAACAAACAAACAAGTAACATTTTTATTTAAATTTTACTATTTATTGCTAAGAAATGTTAACAGCATGAAAGAAAAATGAGTTTAAATTATACTATTACATTTTAACTTGTAATATGGTTTCCACATAAGATAACATAAAATAAAAAATTCCATTTTAAAATTTTAGTTAGCATAAAATAAAACTGTAATGTCAAAATTTTTATCAGTGCATAGCTTATTCTGAAGAGTTTAGAGTAATTCATTCGTCGAAATTAGTTTAAAATGCGTTCGAAAAGTTATACACTGTAAAAAAACAAAAACAAATCTGTAGTTCTACAGATGTAAAGTCACATGCTTACTAAACTTTCATCTGTAAATGTACGAAAAAATCTGCAAATCTAAAAAACTAATTTTTGCAAAGCTACAGAAATCTGTAACTTTACAAATAAATCTGCTAAAGTTACAGTAATCTTACTAAAATTTTATCTGTAAACCTGATTGCAGTTACATGAAAAGTTCTAGGCATCCCAGTTTACCAAGACCCACTAGTGGCTGAGAGGTTCTGCTCTCGAAATAGGTAGACGGGAGGTGCTGAGTTCGAACCCAATTGCACCCGTCCGCCTAATCGTTCGGAGTTTTCCGTGGTTTTCTCCGAACCTTGGATTTCCTTGCGTAAATACGGATTAGGTTCCTTTAGAAGGACTCCCAAGGAGGGCACTCCGCCCCCTTTGGGCCTATATCCCTCGTGTTGATAACTGGCCTTCATAAAACAACACATACACCCAATTTCCTAAGCAATTCTTAGTAACCTTACAGATTTTTTTTATTTTTGGCGCAAAAGTGTGTTTGTTACATGAATTTTGTTGTTGCCGTTACATAAAAAGTTCTAGGAATCCCAGTTTCCTAGAAAAACTTTATTAACTTTATCGTTTTTTTTTTGTTTTTTTTTTTACAGTGTAGTTGAAGATTAATTGAATACATTGTTATGCATAGAGAATACATGAAGCATCTTAAGTTAAATAAAGGATTTTTGTCCGAAAAAAATATATAAGTTACCTGATGGGATTGGTTCCCTAATGCCCTTCACGGTAGGCCTTATGCGCCTCCACACACTTAGTCCTTCCACTGCCAAAAGTACTTCTGAAAGGCTTTTTAGGTCACATACTATCAAAGCCTGAGAGCTAATGTGCTTGCCCGTTCTGTATGTATGTACGTATGTATGTACGTAACGCGAAAACTCTTGATAGAAACATCCAATTTGCTTCAAATTTTTTTTCTAGGTTCATTCTGATAAGGCGCTTCCCTGATTAGTTTTGGGGGTTCATTGATTAAGTATAAAGGGGAGAAAGTGTCTAGTCCCCCACCCCTTAATTTAGATAAATGAGTTTTTCATGCAGAGTTATTCGATTTCCTCCAATTTGGTATACCGGTTTACTATGTTAAGGAGCTGCCTTGATTAAATTTGGAGATTTATAGGTTAAGTATAAAGGGGCGGGGCTACACCCCCCCCCTTTAATTTAGATAAATGCGTTTTTCATGCAGAATTATTCGATTTGCTTCATATTTAATATACCGGTTTATTGCGATATAGCGCTGCCTTCATTAGATTTGGAGGTTCATTGGTTAAGTATAAAAGGGGGAATGTGGGCAAGTCCCCTCCCCTTAATTTAGATTTAATGCAGAATTATCCAATTTTCTTTATTTTTTTTTCTGTGTTCATTCTGATAAGGATTTTTCCTGATTAGATTTGGAGGTTCATTAGTTAAATATAAAGGGGGAAAGAAGGGTTAGATCCCCCCTTTAATTTAGCGGTATGGTTTTTTTTAAGCTGAATTATCCGATTAGGTTCAAATTTGTTACCGGTTAATTATGTTAAGGAGCTTCCCTGATTAGATTTGGAGGTTCATTGGTTAAGTATAAAGGGGGGGGGGACAGGGATAATCCCCCTTCATTTATTTTTCGGGGGCATTATTCTTTGAAATAAGAGTATAATATACAATTAGTGTGAATAGCTGTGAGCTCAATACCATCCGTTTAACTGGGCATTTTTCTTTTTATTTACTACGAAATTCTTTTGAAAGTGTACTGGCGGAAGTGGAGTAGGTAATGGAATGTGTATCACGGTACTTGTTACTGAAAATTCCAGCGTCTTCCTTCAGTTATGATTGTGTTTGTAGTCTTGCATTTCATTTTTCAATTGAATGGTACACCACTATACTAGTCAGGCTATGTACGGGATTACCTTGATGTACATTTCCCTCAGTCATGGCTTAGATTAACCATAGACGTAATATAGGGCAAAATACAATTATAATTAAAAACATGCAAATGAGATTTCTTGAAACTGCGATAAACCTGTCATCTTTGACACTTCAAGAAATGGATGTTTGAATTTTTACATTTAATGAATTTTATTTTCGTCCTAAGCATGTTGATACAAAATTTTTACTTCTACGGGTCTTTCTTTGTCAAAAATATAAAGCACACAATGGTACGATATGAGGATACGATATGCATCTACATAAGTTTTTCTTTGTTTATACATATTTTTAAACTCCGCCGTCGCATTCTGCATATCTCATCTCTATTCTAAAAACGGGATTCTTTCAATGCCGCCTCTAATTTTGGAAACAACCAGAAGTCGCAAGGAACCATGTCTGAAGAGTAGGGAAGTTGGCGAACGACTGGAATTCCATGTTTTGTCAAGAAAGGTCTGTATCAGGTGCGATGAATGAGTTGAAGAATTGAGGAATATTACGACATTTGATGAATCTTACGAATTGTATCGCTTTGAGAATCACCAAGTTTTGACAAAATTTGATGCAGTACCTTTGATCAACCAGTCCAGTCAACTTGGCAGAAGTCAAAATCCGAAAACAAGTATGACAGCACCACACTCGGAGGCCAGCAGGAAGCCTGTCTCACTGGAATTCTGTGAAAAAATTCAAGTATTAAGTGCATTAAGCTGTCTTCTTACAATGTGCACAGTGGCACAGCCTTAGAACCTTTATTGCGCGCAGAGAAAATAAAAGTCGGAATCTTATCAGACAGACCTCGTAAAATCAATTTTATCTTTTATGTGGAAAAATAAACATATAGAGTTAAACTAATTTATATTCAAATATATAGACTGTTTTTAAAGCACATAAATTAACGTCTAAATTCCATTTTTTTAATTATTAAAGGTACAAATATATTAAGACAGACTTTAAACACAATTAATGCTATAAACCCAACTGGAGTGAAACATTTGCCAGGGCCAGGACTCGAACCTGCGTCCGCAGCGTACCGTGATGTTGCTCTAAACATTAAGCTATCTTACTATATAGTTATACTCTACAGACACCTACTATACCCTACTATAGATTTTTGTTCACCTGAAAAAATATTCTAGCCTTTTTTGAAAAATCGGATTAACCCGAATGCAAACCGTGGGTCGTGTCGTTTTCGTTTAAAATGGGGTTACTCGACCGGATTCAGGACTCTAGTCGCAATTATCTTATTTAGTCTAAAATACAGCTTGTCTCCTTTAGAGCTGTACCCGAAATTTTATTCATATTTTTAACAATAACGAAAATATTGTAATTTTAATGTCAGCCTGTTTTGACTGTAAAAGGTAAGAACATTACGGTAAGTGCTATACTGTAAAAAAAAAAAAAAAAAAAAAAAAAAAAAAAAAAAAAAACTGAAGTTACTAAAGTTTTTCTAGGAAACTGGGATTCCTAGAATTTTTCATGTAACGGCAACAAGAAAAATTCCTATAACCGACGCTGTTACAGGAATTTTTGTTGTTGCCGTTACATAAAAAGATCTAGGAATCCCAGTTTCCTAGAAAAACTTTAGTAACTTTACAGATTTTTTTTTTTTTTTTACAGTGTAGAAGTGCACAGCAATTCGGTCGGTAGCACCGTGCAAACTGTCCAATTATACGAAGTACATTAAAAAGTACGGAGTCATTGATCGGTATGAGAAGTGCAGGGGGTTTTTAGGTGCGTTCGTAATTATATAAATACGTAGCACCTATAGTCGTCGTCTTGTCGTCTGTCTGTCCGTCCGACCGTATATAACAGCGCAAAAACTACCCAACCGAATGATTTTAAATTTAAAATTTGTAATTTTTGCAAAATTTTGTCGAGTCATTTCAAATTTTATGAAAATCTGATGTATAGTTCAATTACAGGGACAGTCAAAAGTGTTCCGTTACATTACGGCCAATGGGGAAAAAATTGTTTCAAGTGTATTTTAATGATATTACACCCTTTCGAAGATAATGAAATATATATTCATTTATGAAGTGCACTAAAATATACATTTTGTAGAATATGCGGTGCAAAGAATATTTATTATTCATTTACCATGCCACACAATAGTATTCTGTTGCATAATGGTATACAGGGAAACATTTATTTGGGTCGAATTTTTATGTTAAACTATGTTACATACAATGAAATTGATATTCATGGAAATTACACAAGTTACTTCTTGTATAATATAAAGTGCATAGTATTTACAGGGACACACAAAAGATTTTGGATACTAAATATACTGTATCTGAAATACTGTATATTAACGGAAGTGCATTTTTAGTTGTGATATGTGTTTTTAAGTTTAACTAAATTGTTGCATATTACGTTGTGTGTATAAATGCTGTAGTTCATATACAGGGCTACACAAACGAATTCGTAAGGTATAAAACTTCGTTATGGCACGAACGCACTTCATTTGCGACGTTTGACGTATAATTTCTGACTTATTTTTTAACTGACGCTGTTCAGAGCCATATGTAGCTCGTTCTAATAACAGGAATGGCAGTAAACTTGGTAAGGGGACTAATAATGATACGGGAGAAAAGATTTTTAGAAATGAAAGTTCAAAACATCGACGATAGGTCGGATTGTGGCGCTGCTGTATTCTACACATCCGAGAATTAGCATATAGCACGGGTAAGAAATGAAACACAAATTTATACCTACGCATGCTAAAACAGCGCCAATAATTTGGGTTATAAACGCATGCGAAAAGCTCAGAGAAACATTTTCAGCTCCCGTTGAATAAGCCTCTAAGTTACCACAGCACACACACAGCACAAGGTATTAGCACTGTTGTCGCATGTTTAGGTATAAGTTTTAGACCGGGCAGCACAACAGGCAATCACCTCATCGAGTTCACGGATGAAATTCTAGTATTATTTAAATCTTGATTCGCATATTAAAACGCAGTCGGTCTGCCAAGTCATATCTTGGTGGAAAACACATGAAAACCCGATTTTAGCGGCTGACTCGTAGGTTTACCATTGTGTTTTCCTGCTCCCAGTCTTCCATGTTTTCATGCCTTTTAGTGCAGGAAAACACAATGGTAAACCTACAAGTCAGCCGCTAAAATCGTGTTTTAAGGTGTTTTCTACCAAGATATGACTTGCCAAACCGATTGCGTTTTAATATGCGAATCAAGATTTAACTAATCCAAGAATTTTATCTGTGAACTTGTGAAGGTGATTGTCTGCGCTGCCAGTTCCCGGTCTATTTGCATTTTCTTTTGTTTCCTGTGTATATTGCTTATTCTCGGCACCATAGCGCCCCGTTTCCCCCTATCGGAGATGTTTTGAACTATTTTTTTCCGTCTTAATCTAAATTCCCATTAGTCTCCTTATTAAGTTTACTGCCATTTCGGTTATTAGAACGAGCTACAGATGGCTCCGATTAGCGCCAGTTTAAAAAAAGAACACCCTATATATAAAGTATTGTGAAGCATTTTCATTCCTTTGACTGACAATTGATAAAGAATTCCAGGAATGTCGTTACAGAAGATCAGAGGAATTCTGAAACACTTTCGTTAGGAGAACAAAAAAAGTCTTTAATACTGCTATTCTTTTGTGAAACATATTTTATTTATTAAAGGCTTATAATGCTTTGGGAAAAGTGTTATTATTTTCGCAGTTTTATTTCAAGAATGTGACTTCTGTGTTACTGAGTAATAAATATTTTATTAAACTTTCTGTGAAGTATTTTTAGATAATCAGGATGGCAAATTTCCAGAATTGTCCCTTACATAATAAGTATATGTTGTAAAAATATCTATTTTTTCGTTTGTAATGTAACAGATGTTCATCTTTATTTAAGATTAGTTCTATAGATCTATTTATTTTAGCTACAAATTAAATCGAGTAAACTTTTTACTTCGTATAATAGTTCATTAACTAGATATATAAGTTTATATAGCTAGTTACTTAGTTTTTGTACGTAGTTGTACTTTATTACTACTTTGTGTATAATGCAAATGAATTTATAAGTGTAAATATATAGACAGCTTCGATTATTCTTTACTGCAGTATTTGTAAAACCTTTACGGTGCAAACAATTTGATGTTATTTAAGGTATTTAAAAAACACTATATACTAATTAGCGTACAAATACATAACCAATATTAAAATTTAAAATACATATTTAAAATACACTTAACGTTTCGAACTTTGTTTATACAATCATCTTCTGGGCTTTGACCTTCGTTTGGAGCTTTATGTGGAAACATTACGAAGTAGAGATTGACGAAAATCATATTTTCCTGGGTTTCCATTTTTATGCACACAGGCGTGTTGGCCGGCTAGTTAATAAAGACGAACATAGATGGAATAAATAACGGAGAAGTAGTCAACTGAGCTAAATTCCAATTTTATTTAGCATTTTCAAGAACAATTTTGTAGGGAAATGCTCATTCATTCGATGCGAAACATGTGATTTGGTGTGCCCGGTGGTAAGTGAAAATTATGAAAAAAAAAAACTTCACGTTTACTCGTATAAAGCCTTCCATCTCAACGCTGATCTCCAATATTTATTCTATCGGTAATCTACATCTTTTTACATACGTAGATACACTCTGTTCTACACATTTCTCCACTCTTCTTCCACATTTCTCCACTTTCTACCACATTTCTCTACCTATCCAGCTGCCGCAATCAGTATTTATACTACCTAGCTCAACGATACAAAGTAAGCCATCTGATTCCTTTTCCCCAATCATATTCACTGCTTAGATGGACTATACGCACTTCCGGTCGTATTAATCTCGAGGTAAACGAGTTTCTTACCACCAAAGATTGTTCCAGAATATTCCACAGTCCTGCAACTAGACGCGCAAGGTGTAAACAAACTTTATTCTCTGCTGTCGAGATTATTTCTAAAAATAGGTTTTCCCCCCGACAGACGATTTTTAATATAAAGAAAAATGCGTAAGTTTTAAATCATTGAAATATTCTAGTTGGCACCTGGATATAATTTAATAAAAGAATGAATTTAAAAGTAGATTTTTTAGACAGGATAATTTATGAGTTCAATAATTTAGCAATTAAATAAAGAAGAATTGAGGGGAATATGATATACCGGGATTTAATAGCGGATTTTAATAGGAATTTAAATAAAAAAGATTTTATTAAAGAAATATAAATAGTTAGAGCCATTATTTTTAGATTTACGCAATTTGGAATAAATATTATTATATGGATTAAGATCTTATGGAGATTAATAGCCTAGGATTTTGACTTAATAAACTGGTATAATCTACGGAATATTACTAAAAAGAGAAATTTATATAAAATACTTTTAAACTTGGCAAAAAACCTTACATTTTCTAACTCGTATTTTAAATTATATTATTGATTTTATATATTTGTACGTTGATTAGCATCTATTGTGTTTTGAATATTAAATTTGACAGCTTAAGTCCAAGTTTTTATCGTACTATTTGAGGGTTGTACAAAAGAGAAAAAATGTTTTAAAATATTACGTGAAAAATTTAAATTTTTTCATTTGTAGTATAAGAGAAAAACAAAGTACATTTTATCTATTTGATGGAGTGTAGCTCATACGATGCACAGCATACGATACATATGTAGTTTATTTTTATTCGAAAGTGTCATCTGTAGCATTATTCAAGATGATAGTCTAACGTTTTATAACCAAATATTTCCCTTTAAGTGACGCTTCGAGCAATTATGTATATCTCTGCTCGAATGTACGATCAAAGCCCAGTTGCATCTCAACTCTGCTCCAGAAGATGATTGTGATGCTCTCAAAGGGATGACGCTGGGCAATCTTGAAATGCTATTATCAGTCACCGTATAAGCAATTTTATGCACTAGTTGCATTGCTTTCAACTCAGATTTACTCATGTCAGTCAAAGGCGTATGTGTAAAATTAGATATGCATGTATATGCCTTTATTAAAATGTAATTAAATATTACATAAATAAAGCGTATACAATAAAAAAATAACAATTTAAGTGTATTTTCGTAAGAATATAATAGAAACCTTTCTTTTTAAAATATGGATGTATCCAAAAAGTTTTTATAGTATTTTTAAAGTATTTTTTTAAATATGTTTTCATATTCTAGGAAAGAGTTAAAGATCTCAGTGCGGAAGGCGATGTTAAGTAGCAAAAGTTATGGTTTAAAATTTTTATAGATTTTTATTTTTTTCTGTGTGTAATGTGTTTAAAATGTTAACGGGTGGTAAAAAAACAAAACAAACAAAAAAAACTTACTAGCACATAATATTTTAATATGAAAAAGTATTATTATTATTTAAATTCTTCTCAGACGGTGTTCACACATTTTTGTAACGGATTTGGAAAACGAAATATATAAACAAAGATAGGGATTTTATTTTCTATTGTATTCAATATGATAGTTCTTTTGTTAAACTATCATATTAGGGGAGACTGGGGATGAAAGGGACATTGAAAATTTCAGGAAGAAAATAAAATGTACAAAGTTTCAACATTTTCTCAATAGATGATGATACTTGTTCTGTCTTAATAATCCTTTCAACTAACATCAACAATTGTATCGTTCTAGGTGATGAAAGCAAAACCTGTTTTTGATATAAAAAAGTAAATTTTGATGTTGCTTTTCTTTTTTTTCTAAAGAAGTAATATTGTGTTTAGCATTGTAATATTTATGTTATTTAGCACTGTAAAGTATGCACTTTATGTGAATATCGGTATATTTTGTTAGCTAAAATACTCTCATGCATTAATACATTTTTAATTTTGCTAGGTGGGTATGGGGTTGAAAGGGACAGAAACTGAGGGGTTGAAAGGGACATATCGATTTCAACCCCTCAGGTTGTTCCTATCAAGCTTCCTTTAGTCAAGCTCAATAAAAAGAGTTAGCTTCATATTTGCTTGAAGTATGTAATATCAACTATGGTTTGACAACTTTGCATATGAGTATTCAATTGCTTTGAACTTTCCAAATATTTTCCTATCTTCGCAAACAAGGAAGAAAGCTGTTTCAAGATTTTATGCAACGAAATTCATTACTCCTCAATTCATTGCACAGACAATCACCTCATCGAGTTGATGGATGAAATTCTAGGATTAGTTAAATCTTGATTCGCATATTAAAACGCAATCGGTCTGCCAAGTCATATCTTGGAGGAAAACACCTTAAAACCAGATTTTAGCGGCTCACTCATAGGTTTATCATTGTATTTTCCTGCACCCAAAGACATGAAAACATGGAGAATTGGAAGCAGGAAAACATAATGTTTAATCTACGAGTCAGCCGCTATTATCAAGTTTTTAGGTATTTTCCACCAAGATATAACTTGGCAGACCGATTGCGTTTTAATATACGAATGGAGTTTTAACTAATTCTGGAATTTCAGCCGCGAATTCGATGAGGAGGAGGCGCTGCCGCATCCCGGCCTCAAATTCACAAACACTCAACGTTCCAGCGCTTTTGAAGCCAAGCTCTGTAGCCAAGCATTTTGGCGAGAAAACGAACTGCGCGCATGCAGCATTCTCTTCTCGTCAGTTTCGCGGTAGTTTTTTATGTTTCGTCGAATGTTTTTATGTTATGGATACCCTTACAGAATTTAAGAAGGTTCCCCCCCCCCCCCCCCATATTAAGTCAACGTATCCAAATAGTATTATTGATTTTTCCATTTTCATTCCACAGTTGTAGTAATATATATACATATATATTGGTTAGCCTTAAAAAACCACTGGTGAATTTTGATTTAGTTATTTGCATAGCCTGAGAATACAAATGTTGTTTACAAAATAGTTTCTAAATTTACAGAAAATCTTAGAAAATAAGTTTTTTCTTTTTATTTGTTCATATTATTGCTGAGGTATTAAGAATTAAGACAGCTGCAAACCTTACAATTTTTTTTAGAATAAAAAAACATATGCCATACATGGCACCAAAAATTTAATAAAATTGTTTAATGATATGGCTTTTTTATTATTTAATAATATATCACTGTCCCCTCTCCTCTCTTCACGTGGTACTTATTTGATTTAATTTCTTCAGAAACAATTGTGGTATAAAGTGTGTTTGACATTTAAAAACTGGAAGGTTGGCAGATATGGATTAATAACTTTTAAGCCCATTCTCAATTCCACTGGAACTAATTTCTGACACATTTTGAAATTCTCTTTTGTTCAGAAACACATGAAATTGACAGAAAATACTGTTAAAGTCTGCATTTTAAATGAATTTCTGGATGCGACAGCGTAGGAAAGGAGAAAAACCTGTCATCCCATGACAAAAATTATTTGTAAATCAAGTAATTTAGTTAACAAATGAAAAATGCTATTCGATTCTAAATTTCTATTTTTAAGATTTATTTATGAATCTATTTTTTATCGACTTTTTCTGATTTAAAGAATTTAATTACTATTTCTGATCCCTTGCTTTAATACGTAGCAAGTAAATAGTAATTAGGCCTACCAGTTATATTTTTTACGTTAAAAGCATGTCAGGAAGTTTTGTTTTTGCTGAGCAGAGAATTTAAGAAGAGCTTTAAGGCTGTTCTCAAATCCAAAAGAGCAACTTTATAACATAAGTTTTAATTTATTTTTGTTCGGAAATGCGTGAAACCAGCAGGTGTCAAAAAATATAACTGTTGTTCAGAAACTATGTAATCGAATTGTTTTTTCGCAAACACGATAGATCTTTCAAAAAATATTGTCAAAGTTGACGTTTTGAACCGAAGTTCGCGAAGAAAGCAGAAAAACCAGTCAGCGAAGGGAGAAAAACGTCTTTGTCACGTGATCAAAATTGCTTATGATTCAATAGGTAATTTATTTATCAAAAAATGGAAAACACAGTTCGATTCCAAATCGTTGCCATAGTCAGGCCTTCCAATTTTATATCTTTCCGTTAAAAAATGAATTTGTAAATGTGTCAAAACGTTTTGAACTTGTTGAGCAGAGCAGTTGAGCAGCCTTAAGCTAAGTATAGACAGTTTTCTTAATAAGATAATATAGAGATTTTCTAAATCTCAATGAATAACTGGTAGACAAAATTACTTTCTTCTGTCAGGGGGTTAAACAAATATTTTATAAATTCATTAAAGTATGAAAGTCATATTCTAAAAGTAGGGTGCACCCCTCCTAACTGTTCTTAAAACGAAAAATCATTAATCTGATAGAAAAATGAAGAAGGGGGGGGGGGGAATTGAAAAATAGTGGGCCCACCTAAATGTTACAAACTATAGTCGCTTGTGATTTTTTTATTGCCTTTTTCTGTTTTAAAGAATTTAATAACTATTTCTGATACCTGTATTAGCAGGGCTCAATAAATCAATGTCTTAGGAAAGAGGATAGGTCCTATGGGGGGGGGGGGGGTGTTAGGAAAATTGAAAAATAGTGGGCCCACCTAAATGTTACAAACTATAGTCGCTTGTGATTTTTTTTTTTTTACTTTTTCTGTTTTAAAGAATTTAATAACTATTTCTGATACCTGTATTAGCAGGGCTCAATAAATCAATGTCTTAGGAAAGAGGATAGGTCCTATTTTTTTATGAACCAAAAACTTTGAGGGGTGTGTGAGCATTTTTGGATATTTTTAACCTGTTATCAATCATCAACAAATCGCTTATCTTAGCATACTCTCGACTAGTAACTAAGATAATTATAGGGAATTTTTTTTTTTATTTATGGTTATGATATCATCAACAAATCGCTTATCTTAGTATACTCTCGACTAGTAACTAAGATAATTATAGGGATTTTTTTATTATTTATGGTTATCATTTAAAGAAAGGCCAAAGTTACACAGTGGGTCTTTAAAAAGATTAAGTATTTCACTTGTTCACAATATACTACACATGCATATTTTCCGAAAATGCATTATTCAGATGATTGTTTTGTATTTAGTATTCTGACACTAGATAGCAGCACATGGCACTTATAAAACTCCATAAATAAATAGTTTAGGAAGAAGAAAGATTATACTTATAGAAAATATATCTATAAGATTAAATACTTCCCTTGTTTATAATGCATATATAATTATTCAGACGATGAAATAAGCATTTATTATTTCGCCTGGTATTCTTGCAAGTATTCCATACACAAAAAATACGCGTTCAAATGTACGAAATTTCGAAGATCGAAATTAGCTTCAGACATTCATGCGCGTCGAAGATGCGCGTCAAAGTTCATTTTCTCGCCAAAGCTCTTGCCTACAGAGTTTGGCGTCAAAAGCGCTGGGACATTGAGTGATTGTGAATTTGCCTCCCGGCCTATGAGACATGACTTAAAAAAAATAAATGGTGAACGTACTGTTGATGGGTAAGCACTTTTCCCCTATTTTCAAGTCAAACGTAAAGACTGACGTTTCTTTCCTAATTTATTAATTATGTAACTTGTTTTATATGTAGAACTATTAAAACCATGTACTTCACACCTTTTTTAAATAATCGAATAAGAGAGCTTCTTTTGGTAAAGCGTAAATACATAGCCTTCGAATCATTTTTCATTTACCAGAGACATTTTAAATCAAAGAATATTTTTAATGGTGCAGACGATAATTTAATACTAGTCCGAAATGATGACATATAGATTTTTTTTTAATTTAAATGTAAATCATAGAGAAAGTCAAAGTCGTTACAAAAATGTGTGAACACCCATTCAACTAAATATAAAAAAGTAATGAATTGCATGTTGAAGAAATTTACTAAAAAATGTACTTTTAAAATATAGTGGTGCGAATGGAATGTAAAAACAGAGTTATGTATTTAAAGCTACTGTCCGTTAAGGGTTAATACTTTAATAAAATTTTATTTCTAGCTATTCTATTCTAAATACATTTCAACTTTCTACAAAAATCGCAATTGGTAGATTGAGATGATTAACGTTTAACCATTTGTGAATTTTTGCACATGTACATGAAGAACCCATTTTAGAATTGTAGTTGTTAAAATTTGTCTGTCACTTCCTATGTGTTGTTAATCTTCAACCGATTAGCTAACCGATTATCCGAGTTAATGAACTTAATCTTTTAAATACACCATTTTCATCTGATGGACATAATTTTCATCAGAGCCTGATTCCCCAAAAGGCATATGAAGCATAAACTTCCCCACTAACATTTAAGAGGACCCCAAAATTTCTATAAAATGGGGCGACTAAGTCCCAGTTTTAATTTTTTAAATTAATTTTTAATATATTTGGAAGGGAAAGTTTGCCTAGTGCAAAAGAATATCCATACTACTTCTGGAACTTATTTAACCGGAAAATATGAATGCAATCAATAGGCTGATATCAATAATATGACATCATCATAAGTCACCGAGGTAACTGAACATACAAAGTTACATATACTATAAATATATTCTGTCTTAACGTATATACACATAACATAAAAAAAGCTAATATATGTGAATTCAACGATATAACTCACTTCCGGGGAAAATATTTACAGAATTTGTGAGTTTGTATGTATGGTAAAAAAAGTAAACACCCCTACTAACTCTGCAACAAATTATAATAGAAAAAAATTGCAGGTACGATTGGAAACAAAGTCTACTTTTAGAAGAAGTATATAAAATTTGCTTAAGGGGCCATCTACAAATGAAAACCAGACCAAACTTTGTTTTTTTCAATGGCAACACCCACTTTTAACAATATATATCTAAATTGAAATGCAGTAAACCAACGTTTAAAATGCACAAATAATGCGTGAAATAGCAGCAAACAGCTGTTTCGAATCTACAGCGAGATTCTTCTTCAGTGCAAGAGAGGGAAAAAAAGGAACAGCGTGCTATGAAAAGCAAGGCTGAGCAAAATGATAGACAGAGACGCGCTGCCTTATATACCCTATGCGGGTAGCGAAAGCGCCAGAAACAACCAATGAGAGAGAAGCAGTGGAAACGACTGGGTGGACAAGTAGCGACATCTACCGGAAAAGGAGAGAAAATGAAACCAAAAAAGAGGAAATTAAATTAATGCTTTCCAAATACTTGGAAAATCTGGAGTACTAGATAAGTCATTGACTAAAGAGTGAGAATTTTTTATGATGTGGTAAGCTTCGAAAAAATCAAGATCAAGGTTAGAAGAACATTTTTGGATAATGGTGGCTGAGGAAAAATCAAACCTATGTTGAGAAGACCAAGAATGTTGAGCAATAGAAGAACGTTTGAGCTCCTGATTTTTAACATAACCTTCATGCTCTTTTAAACGAAATCTAAGAGCATGTTTAGTCTGGCCAATATAAGAAAGGCCACATTGGCAAGAGATTTGGTAAATACCCCAGTTATCTAGGCGATCAATGGGGTGTTTGAGGTTTGAAAAAGTGATTTTATTAACAGGAGAAAAAATAACATTAAAATCAAACCTTCTTAAGATTTTAGCAACTTGCTGACTGATTTTAGGAAAAAATGGTAACACAACTGAAGTATTAGAGTTGGAATTAGAATGCTTTTCAGAATGGACGGATTTCGTCAATTTCTTATAAATAGAATCAATAATATTAGAGGAATAACCACGATCAACAGCAATAGCTTTGAGGTAATTAAGTTCAGCACTAAGTAACTGAGGAGTGGAACAAAGATTGGTAGCCCGAAATACAAAAGTATTGAAAGCAGCGAATTTCTGGTTAGGGGGATGAGAAGAATGCCTGTGAGGAGGAAGACTGACAGCAAAAGGTTTACGAAAGACGGTAGTCTGAAAGCCATTATCACAACGAATAACAAGGACATCCAGGAAAGAAAGACAGTTATTGGTCTCAATTTCAGAGGTAAATTGAATGCAGGGATCAATGGAATTCATAATAGAGAGAATATGATTAATATCCGAATTTATTTCAACCAGGACATAAACATCATCAACCTAACGAACATAGAACGGAAATTTTAAAATTTCAAAAAGTTTGACCTCAAAATAGTGCATATAAATATCGCATAAAATTGGACTAAGAGGATTACCCATAGCCAAACCATCAATCATGCGGAAGAAATTACCATAGAAAACAAAAGTATTTTGTGACAAGCAAGAGCGAGTGAGAAGGATAAGTTCCTCGATTTCAAAATAAGAGAAATGGAATTCACAAAGCCTGTTCTTGAGGCAATCCAAAGCCCCCTCAACCGAAACGTTTGTAAATAATGATTTAACATCAAAAGAAACCATCATGTGACCCTGCGGCTTAAAATTATGGAGTTTTTTAACAAAATCAAAAGAATTCTTAACAGTGAAACAGTTACTGCTCAAAAGTTGGGAAAAAACAGAAACTAAATATTTGGCAAGCTTATAAGAAGCTGTACCGATACTAGAGACAATAGGTCTAAAAGGAATGTCAGGTTTATTGACCTTAGGTAAAGCATAAAATCTGGCACAATGCGCAATAGATGGAATAAGAGACTTCTTGAAGTTAGCAGGAATAATGGAAGAAGACTTGATGGCAGACTTAATAGAATTAATTTCACTAGTGGAAGGATCTTTGCGGATGTCCACATAAGGACCATCTTTAATTAATTTATGGGATTTTTCCAAATACGAAGATTTGTCGAGAAGAAAAATCTGACCACCTTAATTGTCAGCCTTAGTAATGATTAAGTTTGGATCAGAACGCAAATTTTTCAGACATTGTTTAACTGGAATTTTAAGATTGGGCTTATAAACATTAGAATTGAAATCAACAGTATTGGCAATGAGATGCCTGATAGACTCTTTTTGAGAAGAAGATAGAGCGCTATGCTTAAAGGCCCTTTCAATAGGAGCAATTAGATTAGGTAAAGAAGGAATAGCAGAGACAGAAAAATTGTTATTCAATTTGAGAGCATCGAGCTGATTGTCACTTAAAGAAACACTAGAAAGATTGACAACAACATTTTGGTTAACAACAGGCAAATTGCTGGGGTTATTAACGACAGGACTTTTACAAAGTTCATTAAATTTCTTCTTTAAAACCGAACAATGAACAGAAGAAGCTGTGAGAACTCTACTCCATGACCTCCTGTCTATAGACTCAAAATCAGGTGTAGAATTAGCGAGGCTGATATGTAAGGAATATAACTCGCGCTCTATATGAGCAATTTTATGGCGAGTCTCTTGAATCAAAGCTCTTAAAAGAGCTAATTTAGAACGAAATAAGACCTTGTCAATTCTGTTAGAAGAAGATAAATTACAACGTTAGGAATAACCTTCTTACGCCTACAGTCAAGTAGGAAATGTAAGTGTTCCAAAAATCTGTACTTTTTTAATCGCAAATTACAAAACCTATTGATTTGAGACATTGCTGGAAAAAAAAAAAAAAAAAAAAAAAAAAAAAGAGAGAAAGAACAAAGAAAGAAATCACAGATGAATAAAGGCCCGTTAAAGCCGAATACATTAAAATAGCAATTAAAGCCGAATACATTAAAATAGCAATTAAATTTTTTTTCCCTCTCTTGCACTGAAGAAGAATCTCGCTGTAGATTCGAAACAGCTGTTTGCTGCTATTTCACGCATTATTTGTGCATTTTAAACGTTGGTTTACTGCATTTCAATATTCCTGCACAATGGCTTTAATTGCTATTTTAATATATCTAAATATTCGGTTCAAACTATGCGTAGAATTGAAATTTCAAGTCATTTGGATGATACGTTTTTGAATTCTAACCATTCAAAATTTAGAGCTTCTAATGTTCAATTACATTTTCATATTTTTATTAATATCTCCTGAAATTATAATCCTAATGTGATATTTTTTTTTGTTTAATTATAATACTAAAAAATCCAAACATAACTATATAAAATTTGTAATTAAAAAAATATATATAATATTAATTATGAGTTATGAAATTATTATTCGAAAAAATATGAATGCAACCTACAATTTTTTTGATAGATTTATGTTTATTATGTCCTGCTATATGCAAATTCCCAATTTAAAATTTTTCTTCCAAGTAGTTTTTGAATGATGAGTAAAAAACGTGAAAATGACGGTTTAAGGGGATGTCAAGAAAAGCATAATTTGAAAAAAATATATTTTACTCATTTTAAAGAAACATTTGGGCTGGCAACAGTTGAAACATATTAAGCGAGTGAGATGTTCATATTGGCAAGAAATAATACATTAATAGAAGCGACATAGTCCTTCTGTAGTACTTCAACAATCTAGTACCGAACATCAATTTAGATACAGCCCCCTAAAATGGGCTCATTTTAAAATAATTAATTTTTCGGAAACTAATCATATGAATTTCCTGAAAACTTGGATTTAGGCTAATTGAAGACCGTAGAATCTATTGATGGTGTCAAACTTGGATATTGCTATTGAAAAAAACAAAGTTTGGTTTCGTTTTTATATGAAGATGACTCCCTAAGCAAATCTTATATACAACATTTAAAAGTGCACTTTATTTCTAATCGTTTGGCACCAATAACTTTCTTCTATAATAATTTGTTGCAGAGTTAGTAGGGGGTGTTTGCTTTTTTTTCCCCCCACGACTGTACGTAGAACTTAGAAAATTTTTCCCAAATTAAAAGGACCTAAAAAATGTTACTGTTCTTCCTCTAGTTTCAGAAGTTAGTCGCGCCCTGGTTTTCATCATTAAGAAATATCCTTGATACCGGGTGTCCCAAAAAGAACTGATGGATTTTAAAATTCAATAACTTGCAAATGGTGAAAGATATTAAAAAAAATCTTGGGGGAGTGGTTATGTCTGATGTCAGGAGTTGTTTTACAGTTTATCTTGATTTTAGTTCGAATTTCAAACAATTGATAGCGCTGAGAGCAATAGGTGCTCAGTCCAGACCCGATTTTTGGTACTTCGGGATCCATTCGATGCATTTTAATCTCCTTTTTTCGCAGCGAAGAAGACAGAGGTAAAAAAATAGAGCCTGGATTTAGCGGTTATTGCTTGCAGCGCCACATATCGGTGCTATTTGTAACTAAAACTGAGAATAAAAACTCCTGACATCTTACATAACACTCCTGCAAGAATTTTTTTAATATCTTTCACCGTTTGCAAGTTATTGAATTTTGAAATCCATCAGTCATTTTGGGGTCACGCAGTAAATGAAGTAGTACTAAATGAAAATAAAAGTGCAGTCGTAAAAATTTAGAATTCAAATATTCGGTCCTAATGGGGAAAATGGCTATATATATGTCTCCATTGTGCTTATAAATTCATACATGCTGATGCTCCGTAGCCGAGAAAAAAAGGAGTCTGTGGATGGAAGTGTGGCCGAAAGCGTACCCCTGTCGACTCCTGTTCTACGTCATAATTTTATTTACGCACAGTGTCTTTTATTACGCTCATAAAATAATTATTCTCAATCATTTTAGCTTTAACATATTAAAGACATAAAGTAGTAGGTATGTTTAGAGACCCTTATATATATATATATATATATTTAAACTATATAATATGCTCTTAATTTTTAAATGCAGAACTGTCTGTGTGATTTTATATTTTATTTATTACTATTATGTATTTTTTTTTAATCGTCAGTATTTTAGTAGACAAGACAAATGATTAATTAAATCTATTTGGTACTGACATATTGGACGAAATACTTTTAAAATGTTTATATTATTATGAATAAGAATATTTATGTTTTTGCTATTAAAAATGCATTTTTTATTATTTATACCGTATATTATTCCAATTGCAACATTTGTTTATTTTTTGTACTATACTTTACGAAAAAAGCTATTGGGCAATAGGATAAGAATAAATTATTACAATTTATTATAACATTTTACGAATAAATTATTTACAAAACAGGATATAAAATAATCTCTGAATATAGTCAATCATTACGTTTTCAAAATATCTTGGTTTCAAAAATAGTTTACATTTTAATTTTTCTTCTATAGTGCTGCCATCTATGGAGTATATTTAAAATCTATAATAATTATTCTTATTTAACTCATAAAATAAGAAATAAAGAACGAGGCACTTTCTTTGTACGTAATTTTCCAAAAGTGATTTTATGTCATACAAACTAATTACATTCCTTTATTCTACTTAATTCGAAATAAATATAAAATACACACCTCTGCATTAAAATAAAATGATTTTTTTGTAGCAGTTAATCGCAAACTTAACTCAATTTGCTGTTTTATTATATATAGCAAATGCAAATAAAAAAATATTTCTATATTAAATAAAGCTCTATTTTGTGAGTTTGGTAATAAATGAAAGGAATTTCAAGTGACGTAGTATATTTTAAAGATTTTTAAGATTCTATGTTAAAATAGAGACAATGTTATTTTTGTATGTTGTAAATGGAAAATAATAATAACAATAATTTCAAAAAATGAAATCCTATTGTTTTGTATTTATTGTTGTTTAACATTTTTAAAACAATACGGAAACTAATTGCATAGATGCCAACATCTCTTAATTATTCCGGAGTCTGATCCAAAATTTGCATGTCCAAATCGGAAAAAAATATATAAGAAAACGTGTCTTCTTTCTGTGAGGTACATTTTCGATTTCATTTTGAAATTTTTGGTTAAATAAAATTTCCGGTTAAAAACGTGTTCTTCTTGGATAAGACTCCGGAATAATTAAGAGATGTTGGCATCTATGCTAATTGGGTGTAGTTTTTAAATCAAGCTCATGATAAGTTTCATGTAGCATTTATTTACTTAAAAAATATCGAAAACTACAAAAGTTTAAACTTTTTCTAAAATTCTGTTGTGAATTCAACATTATAGAAACACAATTACTTTCCACTGAAAGTGTTAATAACATTAAACTTTCCCTTAATAATTTCTCTTAACCTTTATAAGTATGGACGGTATACTGATTGTGTAAATATCTGTAAAAACGATTGCGAATTCCAAAATAATTGCTTAATTGAGACCTGCATTTCATTTATCCTCTTTCCAAAGACCATTTAGTGTTTAACTAATGCTTATAGGTGAAATTCACAATTTTTTCTCCCTTGTTGTAGTATTTTCATTGGTTCACATTGGTATACGGAAGACAGCTACTGTGCATTTCTCAATTTTTTTCCATTTTCATTCTTTATTAAATTAGTTATTTTTTAAATATACATTTTATGGCTATTGCTTTTGTACTATTACTAGACATTGCATTAAGGGAGAATATCATCAAAAGCTGATATTTAGACTTTAAAAGGAGTACGCCGCTAGTGTTTTTATGTTACTATGAACTAATAGTGTTACATTAATTTTAATTAAATTAGCCTTTTTTTATCCATTTCATGTTTATTACTTTTATACTACTATTGGACATTGTATTAAAAAAGAATATCATTAAAAATGGTTATTTAGGTTTTAAAATGCTTTGGTACCTGTTTGGCGCTCACTTCCAACATAGCATTTTTAGTTTGCAGAAAATTTGCAGAAGTCTTGCTTTGAAAACGTGGAAAGTTGTAGCAAGCTCAGCATGACAAGACTGTTCATAACAACACTGCAGCAAGATAACGCGAACGCCGAAGTCACCACACTTTGAACTCGCATGTCGTGCAAGTTAAATTCATGCTGTATCAAATTTATTACAAATTAACGGCAAACCAGTAACCAAAAATACTGCAAAATTACTGCAAAGTAGTAAACTTTCCATGCTACATTAACTGTTTACAACTCTTACAGTATAAACTTAACCCCTTCGAAGGGGTTCATAGACCTGATCAGGTCTAATGATGCATACGTACCGTTAAGGTGCAAGCATTGTTTTTACCACCATCAACAAGTTTGGGTAAAAATATTTGTACTTTTCAATTCGAGCCTTTTTTTGGTATTTGATAAGCATAGCGTTTAAAAAAAGCGGTGCCAACCGCACAAAATTTCTGCAATTTCTGCGAATCTGCTGATTGTCTATTCTCTCAACAGAGGTATTTTTTGTTTCGTCACTTTCATGAATTAAAGACAGTCTTGCCATAAGCTTCACAACAAACTACTCATGCAAGTGGGTGATGGTATACTTTGTGGGAGATTTGCTGCGAATTTCTCAATTCAAATTTGTCACTGCAAGATAATATCAGAAAAAATCAAAGTTGTTGCTAATGATCATGCTATCTGGGTTAATGCTCATAAATGTGCGTAATTTTTTAAATTCCCGTTGAAGCTATTATCATTGTTTATGTTTATGATCTTATAATTCTTACTAGATGTAAAGAAGATTACCGATACATTAGAGATGAATTAGCAAAATCATTTCTAATGAAAGATTTAGGTCTCTTACACTATTGTTTGGGCATAGAATTTACAGGATTCGAACGGATACCGTTATTTCCCACGTGAAATATCATAATTTTTCTATAAAAAAATAAATCTAGTTAAAATGCACGAAATTTCTCCTTATTTAAGGAGAGATTTTCTGTAAGAAAATACTGGTACCGAAGAATTTCCTTTTCTAGAAATTCCAGAACCCGTACGAACCTGAATTTATACAAAATGGGGACAATATTAAAATTACTCAAAATAAGTACATTGAGCAACATGAATACTTAATTCACAATACATTTTTTTACTTGTAAATAAGTGCAAGTATATAGAAGTTTTAAAAACATTTAAAATTATGCAAGATGTTAAAAACATTTTTTTTTTCGGTTTCTATAGCAACCCCTCTATTTTCTTTCCTTCCCACCCTTCTATTTTTTTTTTTTTTTTGCTTCACCCTCTGATATTTAACCAGCGTATGTCTTTCAGGTTGCAGCAGTTCCCCTGATGATGGCTAATGTTTAGTTGAAAACGCTAAAGATTTTAACATCTTCTGACCTCAATGTTTTTAACATCTTGAATGGTTTTAAATGTTTTGAAAACTTCTATATGCTTACACCTATTTAGTAAAAAATATATTGTGAATTAAGTATTCATGTTGCTTATTTATTAATGTGAATATGTCGTTTCAACTTGAGATATAGAGTTTTCGATATGTATTTTATTGAAGTACATTGAAGACATTCTGAGCAAATTTAAAATGCAAGAATCCAAACCAAAAGCTAAGCCTTTCGATACGTGAAGCTTACTAAAGATATGTGTCCCAAAATTGAAATAGAAAAATCTGAAATGAATAACATTCCCTACCGTCAACTAATAGGATCTCTTACGTATTTGCTACTAGAATTCAATTGCTACTAGACCTGACATAACTCATGCTGTGAATTTCCTAAGCCAATTTAACAACAATCCAGGCAAGCCTCATTGGATAGCTGCACAAATTATATTGCGATACCTAAAAGGTTAGTCAAGATCGAGGACTGATTTTTAAGTGTGATGTTGAGACCTTAATTGCATTTGTTGATACCGATTGGGTTTCAGATGTTTAATGATAGAAAATCCTACATTGGTTACAACTTTAAATACGCCGGTGATGCTGTAACTTGGTAATCTAGAAAGCAACGAAGTGTTGCATTATCTACAACTGAAGCAGAGTAAATGGTTTTATCAGAAGCTGCTAAAGAGATTTTACATCTCAGACGGTTCTTAAGTGAACTTTCTCCTGAAACAGTGACTGCACCTAATATAATACTTTGTGATAACCAGTCTGCTCAAAAATTAGTACGAAATCCAGTTTACCATTCACGCACTAAACACACTGACATCCGTCATCATTTTGTGCGCGAAATATATGATAGTGGTGAAATAGAAGTTAACTACCTAGAGACATAAAATATGGCAGCAGACATATTAACTACATCATTAAACACTTATAAACAGAAGAAATGTTGTGAAATGATGGACTAAGCGTTTAAAAATATTCAGCATTATTGTGTATCCTTTTTCATAATAGCTTAAAGTATGTATTTGTATTTGAAATTTTTATATTAACACGTTGAATGCCAAGTCTTTTTTGTCTGTCTTTCCGTTTAGGCAAAGAAATACGACTCCCGTTACAGGCAGAGCCTGATTACCCACGGGGCAAATTCCTACCACTAAAAATAAACAGAAAATGTTTCCTCATTCACGGCAGAAATTTTACATGAATACGGCGTTTAGATAAGTCGAACTTTTCTTTTAAAATTTATTGGTGTATGTGTGCCCCGTTGGTAATCAGGCCCTGGTTACAGAATCTACCGGGTGTCCCAAAAAGGACTGACTGATTTTAAAATTCAATAACTTCCAAACGGTGACAGATATTAAAAAAATTCTTGCAGGAGGGTTATGCATAAATTCAAAAGTTTTTTTACAGTGATTTTCGATTTTAGTTCGAATTACAAACAATAGATGGCGCTGCGATCAATAGAGGCTAAATTCAGGCTCGATTTTTGGTACTTCGTGGCCCGGATAATACATTTCCATCTCCTTTTTCTGCATGGAACAACAGAAAGGACCAAAAATCGAGCCTGTATTTAGCGACTATTGCTTACAGCGCCATCTATTGTTTGTAATTCGAACTAAAATCGAAAATCACTGTAATAAAACTTTTGACTTTATGCATAACCCTCTTGCAAGAATTTTTTTAATATCTGTCACCGTTTGGAAGTTATTGAATTCTAAAATCAGTCAGTCCTTTTTGGGACACTCGGTATAAGTGTCAGTCATCGATGACTGACGCGGCATTCAACGTGTTAATATTGTTTCTCTGTAATTTGCATTTATAACAGTTGTTTAATAGGAGATTAGTTCTTTGTTACGAAAATGCACGTTGTAAAGGGGGGTACTGTTGGAGTATAACGTTCATTTCTCCTACCCTCTCTTTCAGCGCATGCGAGTGCAGTGAGCATCCACTCTGCGAGCGAGAGTATTCAGTTCCGTAAAAAAACAGGTCAGCGCTTAGTCGCAGTTAAACTATGTAATTCATTTTGTCTTCTTGTCAGTGTAAATAAATAGTTTATGTTCAGCTATTCTGCTAACTCTTGTGTGCCCCATAAACCAGCATTTTCGTTTTGCATTTTTCCGCTCGAAACATTTTATGTATCTAAACAAGATTTATTTTTTATTCTTTTTAGTATACTATGTCAGAGAAGGAGAATGTAAGATGTCCATGAAACTTTATTACCTAATTTTTTGACGATCTACGCTAAGCATAAAACGCCTTTTTTGTATGCAGTAAATCTATCCAGTAAAGAGCCTCTCAATTCAGGAATGTTTGAAAAGTTCTCGGGAACCTACAGTTTTCAGGGGGGTTTAATTGCTACTTCCTCAAGTGTCTTCTCAAGACAAGGAAAGTACTTGTGGAATCATGGGGAACTACAAGATTACATGAAATTTTATAAAAATGTCTGTCATATTAGGAACAATTTTCTGAAAATTTTTTCAGCATATATTTCGAACAACTCAAAAGATTCTTTCAATATCTGGTAAATATTTAAGTTATGTTATTAAACGCTCTTACAGAATGACAGACAAGCTCTTTGCTTTAATAACATTATACAATATTTCGCATGATGATTTACCCTAAGTAAAAGTTTCCTGCAACAATTTTCTTTTTAATTTCTGACATCCAAATGAAACCTAATATTCTGACTATAAACACGATTCATTTATGATGCTTTTATATTATATGTACTTTCAGAGAAGGAGAACATAAGACCGTCGTGAAACTTTATTGTCCATTTTGCGATGATCTAAACACTCAAAACGCCCTTTTTACTGAGATGTATACTATATATATATATATATATATATAGTATATTATATATATGCAGCAAAGAAGCCTTCCACTTCAGAAACATTTGCGTTGTTCTCGGGAAGCTACTGTTTCCTGAGGTTTTGATTGCTACTTCTTCAAATGGCTTCTGAAGACAGAGAATCATCTACAATGTTACATTGATTTTTCTTAACCATTTCTCACCTATTAAGGCTGTTCTTAACTACTCTGCTCAACAAGCTCAAAACGTTTTGACACATTTACAAGTTCATTTTTTAACGGAAAGTTATAAAATTGGAAAGCCTGGACATGGAAGCGATTTGGAACTGAACTGTTTTCTCCATTTTTTGATCAATCAATTACCAATAGAGTTATAAGGGAATCTGATCCCGTGACAAACACGTTTTTAGCCCGCTTTTGAGTGCTCTTTCTTCCTTCGTGCGGAAATTCGGTTCAAAACGCCCACTTTGAAATTCTTTTCTGAACGATCTATTGCGTTTGCAAAAAAATGAAAAAAACAGCTCAATTACATAATTTCTGAACAACAACACCAGCTAGTTTCATGCATTTTCGAACAAAAATAAATTAAAACTTATGTCAGAAAGTTGCCCTTTTGGATTTGAGAACAAACACCCTTAAGAAAATTTTCTGATTTTTTACAGCAGCGTATATTTCGAACGACTCAAATAATTATTTCAATATATTGTACATAATTAGTTTATGTTATTAAACGATCTTACATTAATACAGCCCAGCTTTTTGTTTTAATAACATTATAAAATATTTCTCTTGATGATTTTCCCCAAGTAAGATTTTCCTGCAACGTTTTTTTTCTTACTTTCTTAAGTTAAAATGAAACATAATATTCTTCCTATAAACATGATTTATTTATAATGCTTTTTTATTATATGTACTTTCAGATCAGAAGAACATAAGACCCCTGTGAAACTTTATTGCCTAGTTTTGCGATGCATGGAGAGTAAACACATAAAACGCCTTTTTTCTATTGGGTACATCTGTGTACTTAATCGGAGCTTTATCATGCAATAAATCTAAAGAATCACTCGCAGAAAACGTACGATGTTTGTTCAGTTAAATGAAAGCAACATTTTAATATGTGTACAATATATTTGTTTTTTATGTAAGAAAGATTTTTTTCCGATTAAGTAAAAAGAATATTTTAATATAACATCAATGAAACGTTTATAGTTTCTAATATTTCTATGTATGTATTTTATATCATCAAGTTTTATTCTATCGAAACTTTTAAACTGTATGAAATCAGAAGTGTTCTCTGTATCCTGAGCATCTGAAAAAATATTTTTTTTTTTGTTTGTATATAATCTAATATATAAAAATGAAAAATTTGTCTGTCTGTCTGTAATTATATACAAGTACACACTTTGGAAGCTAGAATTGTGAAAAGTTAGACACATGTGTATTAAAACACGGCCGAGTCAACTAAAGTAATCAGGAATCGAAATAATTTACAGTTAATTTTTAATTAATAAAAAACAAACCACCAATTCAACAGCAAATTCCTATAAAAAATTTAAACATTTTTCGTTATAGCAGTTGCCAGCAAATAAAATCCACAGTAAAATTCTTACCACAACAATTACTTTTCTATTGCAAGATTTCCACGTGAAAAATGAAAATGAAATAAACAGTTTGACGAATTTTTAAAAAAGTTAATATTACCGCATATTGGAAATATAATGGACGTCAGCAGGTGAATATAAAACCTCATTTGAGTTTTAAAAAAATGTATTGAAACATGATAAAAACCCGATTATGGAAATATTTGCATATTTTAACATTTGAGGCTCTTTGATTTGTTTCCGATATTTTTAAATCGATTCCATATACATACGTACGTATATGCGTGTATATTATAATTTCCAAAAAGGTTTTAGTTCCCTAGAGCTGTATGTTTAATTTTGAAATTGATTTTTCAGAACAAACATTCTTAAAATTCCGGGCAACGCCGGGCACTTTATAGCTAGCTCTATCTAAAGTTTTAAACTGTATGAATTCAGAAGTGTTCTCAGCTGAGCATCTGAAAAATTATTTTTAATACATTATAAATAGATGTTTCTCGACCTATTTCATCTTACGGCAAGCTTTATATCACGATTAAACTTCCGTGGGACACTATGATTAGGATGGTTTGAAAGCATTAGAAAGAAATAAATTCCTTAATAACACAAAAAACTTTTAGAATTGCGAGAAAAACAACAGATTGTAATATCTGCTTTTTAAAAATAATAATTATTATTAATTATTTTCAATTCAATTATCTGCTATTTTTTGATTCTGTTAACTTTTCCTCATCGGTAATACGCATAAATATTTGTTGACACATGCGCATTAGAAAAGAGACACATTCATCCCAAACGCAGGCCCGAAACAGATTCGGGCTCAATTTTTATACCGGTCTTCTAGTTCATTAAAAATTTGTTCGAAAGAGAAATTATTGTTTTTTCATGGGACATAGTGATTCTGAAGCCTCCCCCTGATCAAATGTTTGTAACGTAAAGCAACTCTGGGCTGTTCCCTGTCTATCCTTTTTTTTTTATATATTATCGAAGTTCTTTTCCAGAATTACTGGAAAACAGAACTCATGTATTTCTTCCATAGTTGTACAATGATATTTTAAAATAATAAAAATTGCGACTTTTGCAGATTTTTGCAAGTGGTTGGGTATATATGTTATATAAAAGATTTTATTCGCGATGTTCCTTAAATTATTCTATTTTTCGGCATATTCAATATCTCCCTACTTTTTAATAATATCTATAATTTATTCCTATTTAAATTCCCTTTGATGTAAAACGCATATATCAATAATATATTATTCCAAAAACTTAATTTATAAGCTATCCTATCAATCGTATTCTGAGTGAAATTAATTTTTATGTTCGAATGTTTTCAAAAGCCATTTTCTTTTTCTTTCCAAATTTCATTCTACGAAACATCTGTTCCCGCGCTTGACTTTTTACCTTACAAAGTTTACGAACCTAAGCAGGAATTATTTTCACTTTAAGCCGCGCCCTCTCTCTCGGTTGATTTTGACAATCGTCTGAGAGCGACCGCTTTATGTGATTCGTTCTTTTCGCGTGCTACGTAATCACTGTCTCATTCCGCCGTCTTGAGAAAACTCAGATGTACGGTCTCGGATGAAAGTTTTTTCACCTGTTTTCAAGTATTAACTAATAGCTATCTAGTGCTCCTGACTTCGTAGAATCCAAGAATTATTTAATCGAAATCTTTCGAATATCAGCGAGCTGCATCGCATGCCGTAAGGCGTTTTGGCCTACTCTCTTACCTGGGAATTGTTAACACGTCCAGTTTACCAAATAAATAATTGTCAACGCTAAATTATTCTTTTGGTGATATTTTCAATGGTGATCATTGCCTGTCACTCTACCATGAATTTCAACTGCATAACTTCTCAGTAGTGATCATTGACTGTCACTCTACCTGATTTTCGACTATGATTTTCTACATATGACGGCATCTCAATTGCGGACTATTCATTCAGTTATACGTCAGCCTATCTATAGAACCTCTAAAATTACCACTTATATTACCAATTTGCAATTTTAAACAGATTTTCAGGGACATGAAAATCACGAAACTTTGTTATGAGGGAGTATTTAGGATTAACGCTTATTTCTATGCAAGAAGAGATTTTTAATTCAGAAATTTAATTTTGATATAATTCTAGAAATGTTGTTAACAATATTTTACTGCGTACATTCTGAATTATGTTCGGATTTCAAATCATTGGGATCTGGCGAGCTCGGGCCTCGAAAAAACAGTCCGAACGCATCTGTAATGAAAATTACGAGTAAAACAGACAACACAAGTAAGCAGACAACAGTAAAACAGACAATAAAACAATGGAAATCTTTATTTACCAATACAATTACACCAGTGTTCGGAAAGCCGATTGGAGTGACGCCAGATTTTTATAAAATAAAATAAAAATGAATATAATACTGATTGTTTGAAATATAAATGAATTATTTGCTGCATTTTAATTTTTTTTATTTTATAATTTCAAGGAAAAATATCGCAATATTCAATACTTACCCCAAATATGCCCAAGTCATTTTTTGTTACAAATTTATCCCATAAAAATGTCTACTGATTAAAAGAGAAAAGAGGATATGTTGAACTAACTTTATTTAATATGTATGCAAAATGCGTGACATCAAATTTAATTCCGGATTTTTTTTTTTTTTTTTTTTTGTAAAATCATAAATAGCAACTTTCTTTCTGTCCTGTTAAAGTACTCTCACCGTTTAATTGAAAGAACATGTTTGTCTCTGCAAATGATTTTTAGTGTTTATTCCATGATAAAGCGCCGATAAATTACATAAACCTATTCAGTTAAAAAAGCGTTTTATGAGTTTTCTGGGAAAATACATCGCTAGGGTAATAGAAAATACGTAATAGAGTTTCAAGAGAAACTTTTATTGTCTTTCACTGAAAATACGTAAAAAAGCATAATAAATAAATCTTCTGTATAGGAGAAATAATCTGTTTCATTTGAGCGCAAAAATGTAAAAAGAAAGGATACTTACATATTATCCGAGCAAAGGAGGTAAATCGCCAAAATTGGTTGTTAATCGCCAAGTTTTTTATTGTGAATAACTAATCGAGTTCAAAACAATAATTTACAATTTAAATTTGGAGCTTGAACCACTTTCAGCCGTTTTTATAAAAAATAAATATTTTTAGAAGCATGCCAAAGTGCGAAATGGGGTAGGAAATAGAACTTTTTTCAAATCGCTGCCACTTTGTTTTCGACTTTTTGATCTCAAAGTGCTTCAAACTACAGGAATATTATCTACTTTAATAATTCTAAACGGAAATTGATTGCAAACGAATCTGATGATCTATTGGATCCTGCCTGATTGCGTGCACGGCGCGCACTCTCAGGGCATTCACCCACGCAACTTGAGCGACATCATCAATATTTTATTTAACAAAATTCTGAAACTTTCTTTAAATGGTAACAAATAAACATGCAAAAAACCCGGAACTAAAATCTTCAGTCCTATTCCTGAAAACAATTGCTAAAAAACACCCCATTTTTGGCCCTCTACAGGCAACACCAGGGTAGCTAGTTTGGCCTCCATTTTTAATGAGAAATTCAGAGTTTATACCAGGATTTTAGAATTGTATTTTTTGTTTTACTTAATGACAGACATTTCGTTATTACCTAAGGTAGAATTTCTTCTTTTCGAAATTCCGGTTTGAATTTGAAATTTCGGAATAAACATGGAGGTCAAACTGGCAACCCTGGGCAATCCCCCCCCCCCCTTCCTTCAATATGAAAAAAAATATTTTAAAAAGTATTTCTGCAAAAACTGGAATAAACAAACTTTTTGAAAAATTAAACTACTCGCAAGGTGCATTCCTTGGAATTTACAAGAATCCTGGCATCATTATTTTGTACCAGAAAGTTTCTGTTTAACTTTTCTATCGCAGAATTTGTAGTCACAGCGTTTAATTCTAGGATTTGTAACATTTTTATGTGATTAAATAAGGCAAAAAATGTTTCTAAATTCCTCATTTTATTGTATGAAAAATTGAAAATTTTGCACACTATTTTGATAGTGTTAGAAAGTGTTTCGTAAATTATGTCTGTTGCATGATTTTTCGCTCGTGTTCTAAAACTGAAGAAACGATTTTTTCTTGGATAACTAAACAACAGCTCTTGTTACTATCAGGGTAGACTGATATACAAATACAGGGCTCCAAAATCGTCCGTTTTTTTAATACCAGTATTTTCTTAGAAAAAGTTTCTTTTTAGATAATTTTTGCAAATTTTGCAGAAAACACCTTTGGTAGTTAATTCTAGCTCAAATGTTGTAGAAACCTACGATGAAATTGTCTGTTAAAAATATTAGTATTCAGTTGGCGGACCATTTGGGAGCTCTGCAAATACCAATAACAGTTGAAAAAAATTATTTTCTCAGTTTGAGATAAATATGAATCTTTTTGTAAATTATTTGAAGCACTAATAGAAAAAAAAAATTATTACTAATTAAAATACTAGAAAATTAAAATTCTGGAATTTTATATATTTCACTTTATTGAAAATTAGTTAGTTACTGTATAACCACAACTTTTATCAATTTTCAAATCAGGTAATTTGACTTTAAAAAAAAGTCGAAAATCCTATGTCAAACGTGGCAACTGAGGTCGTTCGTACTATAAGTAGTTTTAAAAATATTCAGAGCATGGTGCAATAGCTGTTGTACTCTTATGCAAAAATGCATTAATACAAAATTTATTACGATTCTATATATTAAAGTCAGCAATACGGAAATAATGTTACTCCATCTTAAATCTGACATAATCACCTTGGCAACCTAGAAAATTAACTATCATGGGATGTCATTGAATTAATTACGTATGATAGGATTTAATAGAATGAAGAAAACTTTTATTGATATCTTTTTAAGTTTTCATAGTTCGTACGGGTCCTGGAATTTCTAGAACAGAAAATTCTTCGATACCAGTATTTTGTTATTGATAATTTCTTCTTAACTCATTAAAGCTGATTGGCAAGAAAACTTGCCATGTAACGCTAACAAAAGTTTAACAAAACCCTTAAATGCCTGATTTTTCAAAAATCATTGTAATAATATTTTTTGGCTTTCATTTTTTAAATGAATCACGGGAAAAATACATTAAAAAAATCACATTTTGTTTTAAGTACGGTTTACGGCTAAAAAACAGTTTGTTACTAATCGGCAATACTGGTCTTTAATTGAAAAAATAATTTTCCTTGATAAAATTCTATAATATTAAACACACAGGAATTTTAGGAACTATAATAAGAAATAAATTTTACTTGCTCACTGTAGCACACAATAGGGTATTTCGCAAGCTTCCAAACAAAACAAAAAGAACAAGTAGCAACAATTCAAAAAATAAATCTATCTTTATACTTAAACAGCACAAATGTTGCCATCTATATGGTGAAAATCGATTTAATAATATTTTCAGAATGTATTTTATTGGCAACATTAGGCGTTATAGCTTCAATATTATTCTAATAGTATTATAGAGCCTATATTGGGTATGTTGCCGAAAAGCAACACCCTGTATTAAAGGGTTAAATTTGAATACCAGTATTTTAGTTTGGAAAATTTCACATTATCTAATCTCAAATTTTGAGCGATTAAATAAATCAAAATTCCAATGTTAAAAAAAACTGGTGTCGAAGAATTAAAAGAAATGTAAAAGAGGCTCGTCCTTAATGGGCTAAATAAGACAAAATTTCGCGCGTTTGAATTACATCTAATTTTTACTATACGTTCGTACTATAACTAATTTTATAAATATTCAGGTCCTGGTGCAATAACTGTTGCACTCTTATGCGAAAAGGCATTAATACAAAATTTATTACAATTATATATATTAAATTCTGTAATACGGAAATAATATGACTCCATCTTAAATCTGACATAATCACCTTGGCAACCTGCAAACCCAAAATTGTAAATCCATGAATATTGTAATACATTAGGAGAAATTGGGAATTTGCTATAAGTGATGGTTTTTTTTTAGGAGGGGGGGGGGGGGTAATCAAGATGCAGTATTTCGCGACCGTTCGGGTTTTGATCATTTAAAAAGACGTTCCTGTTTCACATCTGAGTTCCAATCCGTCAGAAATATCTGATTTTTCCGGATTGTCACTTGATTTCGAATCAAAGCTCTAATTTGGGAATATAGTACTTTTTACTCTTTTAACTTAGTTCCTGGATTGAAAAATATTATAATTTTTCTCCGTTTAATTAGTTTCAGCGAGCATAAATTCGCATTTACTTTTGTGCATTTACCACGTGCATTACTATCAAAAAGTTAAAGACCGTATATTAAGGAAAAAGTTCTAAGATATAATGCCAATTGTTATAAATGCCAATTGGCAATTAAATAATGCTAATCCAAAATTTGTATTTGAATTTTCTTTTATACAGGGTGTCCGGTCTCAACGGTGTCCAATGGCTAATTCCTAAACCGTTAGTCATAGACATATAGTTTCAATTACAAAAATGTTTTAAATCAGGTAAAGAAATATTTTAAAAGCGATTTGGGTCAATAAAAACATTTCTTAAAAAATTACGAAATTTAAATTTTTATACGGTCCCCTGGTCCTATAAGTTATATTTTAGTGAAATTTTCCTTTTACACTGACAAGTAATACAAAAAAAGTCCCGTTATTCTACGATTAAAATTGACCGAGTAATAGCTGTTTAAAGTTGGAGCATATTTTTTGCTGCAAATTGGGGGTCATTCACAAATTTAGTCGAAATATAATTTCGTCAGATATAAAAAATGTTTGGGAGTAAAATTAACATTACGATATAAATTTGAAATCTTTAATCATTCTGGCATATTAATGGAAAATATACAATTTGTAATAAACATTTAACAAGAAAGAAAAAACAGAATTTTTGTTAAATAAAATGATTCTAAATTAACAGCCTCAATTCTTTACAAAATGATACGTATTTTAAAATATATTATTAGATTGCACAAGCCTGCAAAAGTTGGGTTATGTCATGTTTTTTAGCTTTTGATAATTGATTCTTATATATTCGGTACCGCTGAATCCGAAATTGACCTTCATTTTTAACTATCATATCAGGATTTTTCGCAAATTGCAAATTTCAAAGTTAAGAAGTTCAATGTTAAAATTGAATTTCCTCCCCATCTCATCGGACCACTCAGCTGCTTAGCTGTAAGAATCCCAGGATAAGCAAAAATATCGAATAAAATTTTTAGTAAAATAAAATAAAATAAAATAAAAATGTTTTACATATGTTTTATAGTATGAGATTGTCGCTATATTTTAACTTACACATTTGCGATTTGCAAAAAAATTCTAACCTGATGGTTAAAAATGAAGGTCATTTTCAGATTCAGGGCTAAAAAGTGCGTAAAAATCTATTATCAAAAGTTAAAAAACACAACCATCTCCTCTATTCGATTTTTGTTATTCTTTAAATTTGAAAATTTATGATTTGCGAAATATCCTGACATGCTGGTTAAAAATTAAGATAATTTTCGGATTCAGTGCTAAAAAATACATAAAACTTAAAAAAACAACAACAATCGCAGTCTTGTATTATCTATTCTAAAACTTTTTCTTCAACTTCTTGGCGGTAATCTATCAGAAATTTTTTGTGTTATCCTGTAAAATAAGTATAAATGGTAACCACCGAAAATCTTAATAATATTAGATTGTTATCGGATTTGCACCAGTATGTAAAATGCAATCTCGATCGGATATTTAAAAGTGGGTTAAAATTGGAGTACAAATTTTGAACTGGAAAAACATACATACGATTGTTGAAGTAACATAAAAATTTATAAAAAAACAATTTTTGTTAAAAGAAATCATAAGAGAAACAGTCTCAAATCCTGACAAAATAAAACGTATGTTAATTTAGCCAATTTGAGACTTAATCATAATACTTGTAGGATTTTTTTTTCAAAGCGCAGATACACATGAAGTAAGATCTTCGAATACTTTAAACACTTGGTATATGATCCCTCAAAGCCAAGCCGAACTCATTTGTTTTCAGAATAGAAAAGTGGCATAAGTCATGCATTTTTAAAGCGCTCAATTTTAGCGTTATATGAATGGGACTTTTTTTGTCTTACTTGTCAGTGTAATAGGAAAAAATTACTAAATATAACTTATAGGACCGGGGGACCGTATAAAAATTTAAATTTCGTAATTTTTTAAGAAATGTTTTTATTGACCCAAATCGCTTTTAAAATGTTTCTTTACCTGATTTAAAACATTTTTGTAATTGGAACTATATGTCTATGACTAACGGTTTAGGAATTAGCCATTGGACACCGTTGAGACCGGACACCCTGTATAATGGAAATTTTATAAATTAAACATTAAACAAATATTTTTATGATTCAGCTTCAGGGAAGAAAAATAATTTCGTTTGAGTTCCAGAACTGAATATACATAATTCATTTACTACACACACACACACACACACATACATATACAAGGTGTATCAAAAAGATTAAAATGAACATCGGACAGACGATTCTTTAGTTCCACAAAACTCTGAATTATCGTGAAATTCAAAGTATCATAACTTGGTGAGATTTCGACGTGAAAGAAAAAAGAAATTTCAGAGTTGTAGATGTCAGAGCATCGACAAAATGTTTCTAAATATTACTTATATAAATTAAAAACCGTACAAAAATTTTAAAAGTGTAATTTTTCGAAAATAAATAGCAGGATCATTTTATCAACATAATTTTAGTTCCTACCTTATTTTGAATACTTTTGTAATTTACATTCCCTAAGTATCTCTAACAGATAAAAAGTTAAAGTGCGTTTAACATTTTTTTGAGACACCTTGTGTATACATACATAAAAACACACATACATATACACACCGGGGTTGCCAGTTTGGCCTTCATCTTTATTCAGAAATTTCGAGTTCATATCAGAAATAAAGAATAGTATTTTATATTTTATTTAATGAGAGAAATTTAGTGGCCCCATAAAATGAAAATTCTTCTTTCGAAATTTCCGATGCTAATTTGAAATTTCGAATTAAAATTGAAGGCCAAACTTACAACCCTGATACACACATATGTATGTATGTTGAATACAATTTTTGCCCCATCAAAAGTAAAAGTTTTCTTTATCAAATTAAAGATTTAATTTAATATGACAATATGATATAAATAGTAAAAAAATTATGCAAACTAATATAGTCGGCCAAAAGAAAAAAGAAAAACTAGGAAACAGGAATTCTGTTTTTTCAGAATTTAGTGTCGCCCCCGATTAAAAAAAAAATATATGTATATATAACTAGTACAAAACATATTTCAATTTTAAGACTTAAATCAGACGCTTTTATTTTACGTAAAATGACGTAATTCGCATCCTCTTAAGAATTCCACATTTACGATCTACTCTTAAACATCTATAGTGAAGCAGGCATAGGACGTCACTATCGCAAAATAATACACAAATGTAGCAAAAAAGATGCCGTCATTCAAGAAACTCGACAAAAAAACGGCTATCTATACATATACATGTAAACGGCTATTCATAGGCTTCATTTGTTTCAAACATTAAAATACTTATAATAGATACTTAATTAGATACTTAATACTTATAATAGATACTTAAAATTATATATAGTATATAATAGCTCAATGTTTTAACAGAAATCATTTGTTTATATTTTTTCAAAATAACACGTATTTTAATTACATTTTCTTTCGGTTGTTATAAAAAAATGGCAACAAAAATATATAATTACTATTATACACTTATTTTTCCTTTACTTTCTACAGAAATAGAGTACTTCCGTTGCCAGTATTAAGCAAATGGCTCTAAAAAAAAAAAAAAAAAAAAAAAAAAAAAAATCAGTATTTCGAAAATAAATGGAGATACAGTTTTCAAACAAATTGCATTTAAAAATACTTTTTCTTTTCTTCCCAATACGACGGTATAAAAATTGAAAATGTGCGATGCTTAGAAATTTAAAAAATTGCTATAGAGCATTTAATCGTACAATGATACATCTGTTTTGTTTTATGGTTGGCTTATACAACGCACCGTTAATTTTTAGAGACGACATAAAATAAGCTGGGAGAAAGAAATAGCATACCAGGACAAGCGTTTAGCGATCACAATTTTTCATTTTGATCCTGTGATCCTGCGGGATCAGCGTGCTCCGCGCATATCGTTCCGCGCATAACATAGCGATGTTTGTGTAAAATAATATTCTAAGCAAAATTATTTAAGGAACGTTATGGTGTAGTGGTATGACGTTCAACTTCAGATAAAATGGCATGGGATCGATTCCTTACGGAGCTGAATGAAAATGAATTTCGAGATTGCTTTATAAAACTAAATTTTTTTGAAGATAAAAATTGAAAATTTATATTTTTCAATATTTGTACCACTATTAACAATTTTTTTTTTAATTGTGAATTTTCCAAATATTTGATATGGTGATCGTAGTTTTAACAGATTTAATGCCTTTAGTATCGCCATCTAGTGGTGTAAAGATAAGCAAATCATAAAGAATGTTTTAAATTTAATAATAATTAAATATTTTTTAATAATTTTAAATTTAATAATTTTAATTTTTATCATCATTTTGAAAGAACTTTTAATTTTGAATAAATAATAATTGTTAATATTTTTTTCATAATTTGAAATTTTATAATGATTTAGTAATTTATTTATTTTTTAACCATTTAAAGGCACATTAAATTCTGAATATAATAAATTTTTATATGTTTGTAGTAATTTTATGTTACATCTAAACATCTATGTAACATCTAAATATAAACAAATATACCTCATGCGCGGGCGGTATGGGTATGATGCAAAATACGTCATGCGCGGAACGATATGCACGGAGCGCGCTGATCCCGCAGCATCACAGGATCAAAATGAAATAGTGTGATCGCTAGACGCTTGTCATACCGGGGGCTAATAAAATTAAAAGGGCATCTCATACATTTTAGTTTCCAAATTGTAACAGAAAAATAATACCAGGGCTCGCAGGGTTCCTAAATTTTTCAACATGTTCTACCAGTATTTCAAATTACAAATTTTCATAGTAGATTGTTTTAACATCTGCAATAGAGGTATACAATAAAGAAATCGTTTTAAAATATTGGTATCAAAGTGAGAAAGTTTTAGGAACGCTACGAGCCCTGTGATACTGAAATAGCCATTTGACTGGACATTACATCTTATTTTAATTTATGTTAACCCATTAACCACTGACGTTGCGTTCACGCAACAGTCAAAATAATTGCTCATGCAATGAACAAATTACATTGGCACCACTGTTTTAGAACTTAAAAAAATGTCTTATTTATTGGCAGAAATTTTGCTATTTTAGTAAAGCGAAATTTACCTTACTGAATTTGTGGTGGGAAACTACTTTCAACAAGAAATTTCAATATTTCTATCGTAATAGTTTTGGCGGTTAATGGGTTAAAAAAAAAATAAAATGAGCTTAGGATGTCGTCTTCATGCTAGAATTATACTAAATTCTAAATTTTCAATTCGAACATCTAATTTTGGAAATTTTATTTGTTCTTTTCAATAAATGTTTTTGTATTCATCGCAAAATAGAAAAAATATCGTGCTGGCATTCTTTTAGGCATAACTCAACAACTACTTGATTGGAAGAGCTGTAATTTTGGATTAGCTTTTTTGAAGCATCTAGAAATTGATTTCAATTAAAAAATTCATTGGTTACAATTCGTAATTACTTTCGGAAAATTATTTTAAAAATATATATTCTTAGAAATTAATTTTCGAAAAAAATATGAAACATAACCTATAGTTTTTTAAAAAAAAAGCGAAATCGATTTCTAAAAGTTTCGATTATGTGAATAAAAAATTGTAGCTCATTCTCCCAAGAAGTTCTCGAGTCTTAGTTAAAAACTACCTACATATCAAACTGGTTTGCAACTATTAAAACTGAATTTAACATTATAGACCAGGGGCCGTCAGCACATACCATCACCTCATCGAGTTTACGGATGAAATGCTAGGGATTAGTCAAATCTCGTTTAGCATATTAAAATGCATCTGGTCTGCCAAGTCATATCTTGGAGGAAAACCCCTAAAAACCCGATTTTAGCGGTTGACTCGTAGATTTAATATTCAGTTTTTTTGCACCCAAAGGTGTGAAAACAGAGAGGACTGGGAGCAGGAAAACACAATGGTCAACCTACGAGTCAATCACCAAAATCGGGTTTTCAGGTGTTTTTCACCAAGATATGACTTGGCAAACCGAATGCGTTTTATTATACGAATCGAGTTTTAACTAATTCTGGAAATTCAGCCGTGAACTGGATGAGGTGATTGTCTGTGCTGCCACGTTCCGATCTATTAGAATTATATTATTTTCAATTATGCTTATATTGCAGTGACACCTGGGGCTTAGTGAACTAATTAATACGGAATGGCCCGTGAGAAGGTTAACATTATGATGTACATTTATTACAAGTATATATCTTTTCAAGCATGGTGGATAAGACCAGTAGCATTTTAATATGTGAATCGAGTTTAACTAATTCTAGAATTTCATCTGTGAACTCGATGAGGTGATGTTTTGTGCTTCCGCCTTTCGGTCTATTACTAATTCCAAACTTCCACCTTTATAATTCCTTAATTACTGGATTGAACGATTTCCCGTTTTGTATCCAAAGGTAAAATCTACAGACAAAGTAAATATAATGTCAAAATTAGGTGCTTGTAATTTAAAATTTAACAATCTGGTACAATATCGGTATGAAGACTTCCTTAAGCTTATTTTTTAACTTAAATTCAAAAAGGCATAATTTCCAGTCAATCGGCTATATCCATTTTTTTCTATGACAATTTGCAGATTTAAATGTATGGGCGTGTTCTCTCTCTTCTCTCTCTCTCTCTGTTTTTGGGTGGTATGTGTGGTGGGCAGACTGTACATGCTATTTCTGTTTTATGTGATTTACATAGAACTATTTGTTGTGCTTATTTACTAAATTCCAGGTAAGTCCCTGAAGGTTCTATTCTGTTAGCCGGGCGTCAGTGATAAGTCGCCAAATATTGCTTCGCTTGACATTATTTGAATTGTAACATTTCCCATGACTCATTTCGCATTGGTTTAATCGGCTTTCACTTCGAGCGGCATGATTGAAATGTTGTTGTGGCATTGGAATATGTTTGTGTTTTTGTGCATGGTTTTATAATTATGAAAGGTTGGGATTTGCCGAAAACAGAGCAAGAAACTGTAAATTTTTGTAGTACAAAATTTGAAGAGGAAAAATTCAACCATTTCAAGATTAACCATAAGAATAATTTTGTAGTGTAGTTCATTCCCAAAATAATGAAAGGCTTTGAAGTAGCGCAAGATGGCGTAATAAAAAACATTGTGGATCCACCCGGGATCATTTAGGGTCTTATTTACTGAGTATATCTGGAGAAAGTTAGCTGAGGATCCCTTTTTAGAGATGATAAGTGATATAAAAAAAATTGGGATCTTGAATAACGTGAGTCACTGTTTCATACTTTCATTTCTTTGTAGTTTATGTTATGTTTTATTTAACCCAGGTGGACGGGCGTCGGACCTGAGAGACCCGGAGTGCGTACGGTTTTTAAAATTGTCACCATTATCTTTTTAAAAATAATCTTCTACTTCCTTTATCGCAAAATTGTCTCCGATGAAATTAGGTGACGATTATTCTTTGTATTTACTGGTGACAAAATAAAAACCATTCATACCCTGGGTATGGGCGCGTCCTCCTCCCGGGTTAAATATTTCTGTTAATATATTTAAGGTATTTTTAAATAAGTTTTTTGAGATATTAATGCAGTATTGCAATATTAGGAATATAAAATTAGGATACTTTTACGTTACTGTGGCGGATATTGGCATGCATTTACATATACTATAGTGATCTTGATTTTGACGAATTTCATGCATGCAGTGATTTTTTTTTTTTTTTTTTTGGTTTAATGGATGCGTAGCGCTCATACATCGATTTGAGATTGGGGTTTCAAAGAATTTCATAAATTTTAGAGAATATTGCACAACGCATTTCATGCACCCAGTGATTTTTTTTTTCTGTTTAATGGGAGCGTAGTGCTCAACATCGGTTAGCGATTGAGATTTTAACGAGTTTCATGCATTTTAGAGACTGCCGCACAAGGATTTGGCAAGAGAAATTGATTGGTGAGATCTTGGCGATCAGTGACGTCCAGCTAAAAGAAAAGTACTTCTCGGCCTTAAGGAAATGTTTTAGTACTTCGCTTGATTTTTCACGGTTTTTTTTCCGGTTACAAAGAAAAGAGATACCACCTTCGGGCCTTTTATTTTATATTTATCGGCATTTGACTTACATATTTAATTTTTTGTGCGTAAATAAATGAATAATACGCCTTGTAGGACGGTGAACACCTGCAATTACACTCAATGAACTTAAGGTCGATCGACCGATTTTCTCTTGTGACAAGCATCTGAAAGAAATTTGCCTGCCAAATTATGAGAAGGCATTAAATTCTCTGGACTTATACCAACATTTAGTTTAAAAATTTAATTTTTGAGAAAATCGCAGACATTTGAACAAAAAGGGTAATTGTTTTCTTTTTTTTTTAAATCTTTTACGAGCTCGAAAAGGATAATTAATTAATGAAAATTATTCTTTTCGAGGGTATAATCTCTAGTAAAAACGTTTACCTTCCTTTTAAATAAAAAATGAAGGAAATCTGACGGATAATTCTTGAGAAAAATGGTCACCCAGTTTAGAAATATGGTTGATTCTATTAGAACATTGTATTGATTCTATTTTAAACTTGTGTTTGAAGAAAAAATTAAATTTAAGGGAAAAAACCTGATTATTTAAATTTTGCTTATCTTTTCTTTTTTTAAGAGAAAAGAAACTTATAGTGAATGGGTGAGTAACAAATTTGGAATTACTCTCCTAAAAAGTGAAATTGGCCCCCTGTGGGGCGGAAGCCCCACGTTGGGAACCGCTGCGTTAGGATTTTCCGCCTTATTTATCACATTCACGACGGGAAACGAGAATTTTCGTTTTCATTCAGAAAACATCATTGACTAAGGGCGTGAAAATGCATTTACATCATGTTGTCCATATTTGTTTAGATTGTAAGACATTTTATATTAAATTCGTATATTGAAAGAGTTTTACCGATACATAAACTTGGGAAACCTATCTAGAACATCAATTTACAAAAGAATTTCAGAAAAGAGAAGAGCTTTTACTCTTTTAAAATTCAAATTTGACGAAAATTGCCCGGCGGCAATGTGTTAATTGCGGGAAAACTTACAAATTCTATTATTAGGCAAGATGTTTGAAAAAATTTCGACTTAAATAATAAATAGAATTTTTCCAATTTGAAATAGTGGTATCAGTCTCCTTGGAATTTCCAAAGGTGTATACGCCCCTCGTTAGCATATACAAAATATATTTTTCTGCATGCATGGCAATTTTATCTCCAAAATTGATTTATAAAAGTTCTATTATAAACAATATATACCGGTAAAATATAACCACAAAGTATTTAAGGTTTTCAAATGGAAAGTTTTGCGGAATATTATGACATCAATTATCTTGGGTGTTTTAAAAAGCAAGCTGCTTGTTCTAGGTAGCTTGCGGCGATGAATAAAGTGGGTTTTTTAGAGAAAGTGACGGTGTTCCTTGGTGTGAAAAATAAATGTGTTTGCGATGTGGACAAGTACAGTTAATAGCAACTTATGCGTGTGTCATTTTAGGACACCAGCGTAGATAAAATGACATTGTGCAGCATTTAATGCGAATCGTTGTTATGACGTTGTCACTTTATTTTTTACGTTTTAACAAGCAGCATTGCATTTTGTATATTTTTAAATATACAAAATTTTTATATATGTATCAAAGTTTGTAAAAAATAAAGGTCATGAGAAAACATTAGCATGAATAAAAGCATTTTTCCCTTAGTGTATGTCATTTTAGGACAGTTTCCCCTATATCAACGATTTTTATTTCATAGAGAATGTGGCGGTGTCTCTTGGTGTGCAAAATAAATGTGTTTGTGATGTGGACAAGTACAGTTAATAGCAACTTATGGGTGTGTCATTTTAGGACACCAGCGTAGATAAAATGACATTGTGCAGCATTTTATACAAATCGTTATTATGATGGTTTTTTTTTTTGTTTTTTTTTACTTTTTAACAAGCAGCATTGCATTTTGTATACTTTTCAAAGTTAGTTTGTAAAAAATAAAGATCATGAGAAAACATTAGCATGAATAAAAGCATTTTTTCCTTAGTGTATGTCATTTTAGAACAGTTTCCCCTATATCAACGATTTTTATTTCATAGGGAATGTGCCGGTGTTTCTTGGTGTGCAAAATAAATGTGTTTGTGATGTGGACAAGTGCAATTAATAGGAACTTATAGGTGTGTCATCTTAGGACACCAGGGTAGATAAAATGACATAGTGCAGAATTTTATACGAATCGTTATTATGACGTTGTGACTTTATTTTTTACTTTTTAACAGGAAGTATTGCATTTTGGATACTTTTCAACGTTAGTTCGTAAAAAATAAAAGTCATGATAAAATATTTGTATGAATAAAAGCATTTTTCCTTAGAGCATGTCATTTTAGGACAGTTTCCACTATATCAAAGATTTTTATTTCTTCATTTGAATGAAAGCATGGTGAGCATCTTTTGAAACCTGCTGGAAATGTTATTCTGATGATTCGGAAGGAAAGGAGTAGGATTTTCCACGCGATTTCTGCTACTGATGAGAAAGAGACTAGCCTATTAACTTGGAAGTTTTATTTGTTGTTGTTAGAGTTTCTCATGCGTTTATTCAATTCCTACTATTAGTTCAAACTCTCCCTATATATAGAGGAAGGTGTGGCAAAATCGGGTACCGTAAATGTTTGTTGTTCTTAAATGTAACCAAATGGGAAAACAAACTCTGAACACCGTTTTTCATTTTAAAAGAATCTTTGGCTACATTAAAACATGCTCTTTTCAGTAAAACATGTAATTGATTATATAAAAAATAGCTTTTTTTAGACATATGCGAAAATCTGGTTTTACCCCACTGGTTGGGTAAAACCTGGTACCCCTTTAAAACTCGTGGAAAACTCATTTTCTTTTTAAAAAATCTTGTTTAATATAGTAAAAAATACATTTTTGTTATATTTAACAAAACGAAATTGCACATGTGTTCTTCCATGTGTTAAAAATAAATCTGTAGCAAATTATCTACATTGTATATGCCTATTTATTTTACGCTGGATGTCTTAGAGTTATTTTAACTGCAAAAAATCACAAACAAATTTATTATCATATTTTCCTTCATACTACATGCTTCGCGTGCCCATCCGTGACATTTCACACATTGTATCCAACTATCTTTGGATTTAGAATTGGAGTAAAGCTCACTGCAAAACATTCAGGTTTCAATATCTTCTTCATCTTCTGAGGATGTCTCATGAACCTTTTTTGGTTTCTTTTCCTGTTGATTCTTATTTTCTTTTTAAGTATCTTCCTTTTACGTTTTACAGACTGTTTGCTTCTTTCTCTTTAATATCTGTTTCTAGCTTTAATTTATAGGGTGAAGTAGTTAAAATAACACTTTTCACTTCTTTTGCCAGGTCTTTTCTCAATCTTAAAGCCTTCCTGGGGAGGGGTAATAACATTTTAATTGAAATTGAAAATGCAGATTGCTGGCTATATAATATCAGATCTCGATAGAAGAGGCTGGATGTTGTCAACTACTGGACACTTTTAAATGTGGAAAGATGAGCTTCATTATCCTGTGATATTTCAGAAATATTTATTGCTGCAGCTATGTCAACCTATGGCTGCGTAGACTTAGGTGTTTTATCATTGACTTTCATGGGTTTCTCTGTCATTTCCGAAGAAGCAAATAGATCCAGGAAAAACATCGTTGTTGTAAGGAAAATTCCCTGTTTTCTCAAACCTTCTGATTGGAGTATTTATAACTACTGCTCTAAAAAATGCAGCTTTGAATGGTTATCTAACTTAGTAAATTGTTACAGATCGCCCAGTATTGCAAGTAACCACTTCCTCACCTCTTGTTTGTAGTATAAGCTTAGAGGCGCTATGAATAACACATCAAATGGTTAACAGTACTTAACAGCATTAAATTGCAATTTAAAACTCCATGCTAAAGTATTAACTATCCTAAAATCATTCCATGAATGTAGGACAAAAATGGGTATTCCCGGTTTTGACCCTCTCTTAAATACCCGGTTTTACCCTAACGTGACACATATTTTTAAACATGACGTCAATACTCTCAGTCCTATAGTAAAAGATCAGTAAAACTGTTAAAATACTAGCAGGAAAGAAAATAATTAAATATAGTACTTACCAATATTTAATATACTGGCAAACAATTAATATATGAGTAAAACCTAGAAACAAACAAAATAATTTTTTAAGAGAAATCCAAACGCATTCCTTCACACAAAAATAACCGCACACAATAGTGTTTCGTTCAGCTACAAATGCCGTAATGAGTTTCGACAAGCAATTCCTGGTGTTGGCCGACAGATAAAAGTTCAAATTAAGGAGGAACCAGCACTACCCGGTTTTACCCGCCTACCCAGTTTGTACAACTCTCCCCTATCTTGTTCAAATTTTCAATCGCTAATAAAATACTTATTATTCATCTACTCAAGTTCAAATAATTTTTTAAAAACTTGTAGTGGCTGACACTTGACGTTAATACAGTTTTTACAAATATTAAATCATTAATTAAATTAAATTAATTAATTTTAGTTTTATATGGGAGACAAAATGGCGGTCCTTGGTTATTGAACAGCATTTAATGTATCTCCATAACTATAAGGGGGGTTACCATAGGAGGGAACCTGTTCTGTCGCCAAATACTGCCAAGTTTATCGCCAACTTGGCGATATATTGCCAAATTTGGCGGCCAAAATGAGTCGCCAAAGGGGACTTGCTTGGCGATATCTTTAATATTTCACCAAATTCCCATTGACTTCTTTTGTAAACCAATAGGGTTTACTTGCTTATAGAAAATCAACAAACTGAGATATTTTAATGTAACAAAATTAGCTTATATTTTAGTTAATATTAGCTAATATTAGCTAATATTAGCTTAAGGAATTATATTAAATTTTTCTTTGATGACCTAAGTAGGAATTGACTTAATTCTTTTTATATTACTTGTTATATTGTATTATTCTGTTATTGTTCAATATTTTATAGTCTAGTTAATTATGAAGATTTGTTTTATGAAATTGATATTTTAAAATTCACACTTATTGAGAAATATATTGCATCAATTTTTTTGTGAATTGCTTTAAGCCCTTAATTCTCGCTCCCGTCAAATTCTCGGGCTGTGTCTTTTACTCAAATTGTTTGATTCCCACCAGTTTTATAAAATAGTGAAATTGGGTATATTTTGGTATCGTTTTTACTGTCATTAAATAAGGTGAATATATCTTTTTCATAAAAGTGGTGACAATAAGCAATTTGAATTATTCAACCGTAATTTAATTCGAGCGTTAAGGGGTTAAGCGCCAGTTGATGCAATAATTTTCATATGTATTAAATGAAGTATGGCTATACGATCAATATAATGAACACTTTATTGCGTTTTATGATCATAAAAAAACTAAAAAAAGATGTAAGTGTATTAAGTAACACAGTACAACGTGTGTGTCTGTGCTTTGTATTACTTTAAAACAGTGTTTCCAATTTAACCAATTTTTCAATAATAGCATTTGTTTACTTAATGACAGATATTATGGGATTAAAGAAAGCAAAAATTACTACCCAGAAATAGTGGTATTAAATGTTCGCTAAATTCATATCACTCTTTTTAAGGTACATAAAAGTAGTTAGGACACATTTTTATTACGTGACACGCATCTAAACAATATGTCTTTTTAATGAAAAAATCTAATAATATATTGAAATCTCATTGGTGAAAGTTTTAGCAAGATGTATCTAATACATGGATCGAGATTAAAATTTACTAGTCGCTATTGAAAATGTTGTAATATAAAAAAAAAAAATGTAGCTATAATGTCGATTTAAGGTGAAACCAAATAAATATATAGGATAAAAATATTTTTTTTTTAATCTAATAAATTAAAAGGAAATGTATATTAACCCTTTCGGGTCCGATTTTTTTTTCAATTTTGAGAAGAAAATTGCGTTAATGTTAATAATGTTAATCGTAGCTATCCAAACAGATTTACTGAAGTTCAAAGCATATCACATTTTGGCTGAAATCTAACGGATGTGGCTATTTTGCGTACTATTCAATTCATATTCATATGACAATGGACTAAGGAAGAATTTTTGGAAACGTTTGGAAAATATCGCACTACAGCAGTATTTAACGGATATTACAAATTTCTAATAATATTTCTAAAAATTTTTGCGTTTTCTTGTACATAATTCGTTCAGAAAAGTAACATGTATTTTAAATTTAAACAGTGAAATTTATTTTTAAGATAAAGGAATCGCCAACGGGCAAATAGAAGTAAGCAAACTTTTATTATTATTATTATATATATATAAACACGGTTTATGGCGTCAGATGCTGCCATCCGAAGAATCTACAATAGTCTGTTTCGATTTTTTTTCGGTCCATTCCTCCTCCAGACCTCTACCCCTCTTTGCCTTTGAAATATCATTCATCCAATTCTTCCGTGGTCTTCCCCGTTTCCTTTTTTTTTTTAAATTTTTTTTTTAATAATTGAATGTGATTTTGGGTAGTCTTTCATCATTAATTCTTTTAACATGATCATACCAGATTAATTGCTTTTTTTAATATCATTTAGTATGGTTTCCCTTTTTTTCACCATTTCTTTGATTCTTTCATTTCTTATCCTTTCTATTCTTGATACTCTGCATGATCTCCTTAGGGCATCCATTTCTACTGCCGCTAATTTCTTTCTTTCTGCCTCCATAATTCTCAATCCTTCTGCTCCATACAACGATATACTCTTTACAATAGAGTTGTATATATTATACTTTCTTTTCCTAGAGATCTCCTTACTCCACCAAATAGAATTTAATAATTTTACATATATATACAATAGAATTTAATACTTTCTCCCCTGACAAAATCTGTATTTAATTTCCTGTGAGTCTCTATTATTATGATTATTATTACTAAATGACAAAACATAAATGGAATCATAATAAGAAATGCATAGACATATATTACCATATTACTGTATGTAGATAGTAGCAAAAGTAATTGTTAAGACAAAATAATACTCGATGAAAAGACATGTACTATTAGTAGCACACCAGACCCGAAAGGGTTAAGAAATAATAAGCGTAAAAAAAGGAGAGAGTTTTTTAAAATATACTGAAACAATACTGAACTATTTACAAAATAATAAAAAATAAATTTCTTAAATAAAGATATATTTAGAATACCTTTTCTATCGTTAAGTTCATTCAATCATTTAATAAGAATTTATTATCTTGGAAGGACCTAAATAATGTTATGTTTCTCATGCGCTATTTGATATTGAAGTTTTTCTATAAGATTAAGACTGAGAGATTTTCATTCGAGACAATATTTTCCCCCTCCTTTCTACTGTTTCGCTTTTAATGTCATATTCAAATATTCTTACTGGATTATGGAAAATCCAATATGTATGGAAATTTTACTACTTTTCTATGCTGAGCACTTTTTTAAAAGAAAAATTCTCACATCTATTAAAGACATATTTTATATTCATGTTTGAGTTATTTAATTTTCACCCGAATGTTTTTGACTGTATTTGTAGTTTTATCCAATGAGCATTTTCTTAAGTCATATTGAAGATTAGAGTATGCGTATTAAAAATGTACTTTTGATATATTTAGAAAAAAAAAAAAAAAAAAAAAAATAGAATGAACATAAATAAATTGGAATGTAGACTTTAAAATGGTATATTGCAACCACTATTTTTATAAAAGAATACTAGAGCCGTATTTTTTAAATATAAAATTAAAGAAAGCTTGAATAAAATGGAGGCCGTTAAAAAAATTTAACTTGCATAGTAATTCAGTATTTAAAAAGCAGAGTCGCACATTAACCCATTTTCGGGCAAAGCCCCGTAAACGCACCATCAGGGGCTGATTACCAACAGGGCACACTTACACCAATAAATTTTAAAAGAGAAGTTCGACTTATCTAAACGCCGTATTCATGTAAAATTCTTGCCATAAATAAGGCAAAACTTTCTGTTTATTTTTAGTGGTAGGAATTTGCCCCGTGGGTAATCAGGCTCTGCGCGCCATTCCAATAAATATTTTTTAATTAACACTGTGACGAATATTTTTCACTAATTTTATTTTTCTGCTATTTCTAAGGGTTCTGGAGACATCTATAAAATAACAGTAATTAATTGGAGTAAAAACTTTCTGTTGAGAAATTTTCAAAATAGGCTAGTCCTTTAAAATTTAAACGGTTATTGACGAATTCGACTTTTTTAAAATGTATAATTATTCCACTTGAGATTAATCATATGTTTTTATAATGGATTAAAGTTGCAAGTTCTGCATATAAAATACTAATAAAACAAATGTCATAATTTTTTTTAAAATATATTAATTTTAAATTTAATGGTGCATTAGCGCCCCATTGACCGATGAAAATTATTTCTCAAATAAAATATTATTTTTTATGCACGAAAATTTTTTGTGGTCGTAATGAATGTAATTTAAGTATATTTCAATGAAAATAATACCACATTTTATAAAATTTCTATGCTTGGCCTAAAATGGGTTAACCCTTAACCCCTTGGGGACGAGTGACCGGTATTTGTGCCGCGTAAGGTGCTCAGAATCGGGAATTATTCTCACCAGTAAACTTTTATTTATTGTAAATTTTGCCTTTTTTATTCCGAGCATTTTACCGATTCAATTAGGCAAAAATATCAGTTTTAAAAAACCGGTGATTAAAGATTATAAATTCTGTAAAAGACTCTCGTCTCGAAGGGGTTAAGGCTGCTCGTCAATCAGCTTCCGAATTCTCCTCAGTAAGTCTATAGGCATTTGATGCATTCTTTTATTTAAAATATCTCCTCGAGAAATTAATATTTTTAACTCTTTTTTCTTTGTGTGTACTCTTCTTAAAGGGTGTCTCTTTTTTTCTTAGTCCTCAAAATATTTCTAAAATCTATCCTTAATTTTTTGTGAAGTGTTAAAATTTTACTCCCAGTTCGTCTGCTTTTAACAGATAGAATATTAAATTAAGCATAGATTTTAGAAATATTTTGACAACTAAGAAAAAAGAGACTCCTTTAAGAAGAGAACACAGAAAACAGAAATAAAAAATATTAATATCCCGAGGAGATATTTTAAATTTAAGAATGCATCAAACGAGCGTATACTTAACATTACAGGGGTAAATTCGAAAACTGAATGACGAGCAGTCTTAAATGTAAGATTTTTTATTTTGTTTCGAAATATATATATATATATATATATATGATTCTAAGAAAGGGTTATTACACAGGAAAAATAATAAAAAAAATCAGAGATATATTTTTCGTATAATACGTTAACTTTTGGTGTGTTGCACATCCGCAATGGAAGCAAAAACTACTGTTATTACTAAAATAGTGCACAATTAGTTATTATTTTAACAAGTATGAATCTAGGTAGCTTATTTTATATGAATTTATTTTGTAAAAGTAACCCTTAAATGCATGAATTATTCTTTTAGAATTGCATTTTTTATTCTTATATTAAGGATTAGATATCAGAAATTTTAAGATAGATTTTTAACTTTATTTAGTAGCGTAATATCGTAATTCTTATAGGATTAATATTTCTATATAAATATAGTGGTTGATAAAAGTTAAATAAAAAGTGATGCAGATATGCGTCACAATGCATTTAAGGGTTAACAATTATCAATGTGAAGTATAGTGCATTTCTTTGAATTTAAGAGTCGACACTAATCTCAGCCACAAGGTAATGTAAAACCAATGACAGTGTTCTTTTCAAATTTCACGATTCTACTAAAATATTAATAATATTTTTAACATTTTTTTTGCATAGGATAGGTGAAGTCGATCTCTAAAAGGGTACATTTTTACTCTTTCCATTTTAGTTCCAGATGTTTTTGTGAGGGTACTTTCTACTTCGGTTCCAAAAATAAAAGCACCCTCATAAAAAAAAAAAAAAAAATGCAACTACAATTGAAAAATTAAAAAAGTACCCTTTTCGAGATCGAATTCAGCTATCCTACGCAAAAAAAAATCGTTTAAAAATATTAAACTATTATTAAACTAAAATTTTGAAAAGCACACTCCAATAAGTTTAACAATAGAGTGTGATTGTTTTCGTATGACTAGCGTAGACATTTAAACAATCTTCGAACAACAATCGACCAGAAAAACAGTAAATACATGCTGTTAACACTGATCAGTGGATTAAAAGAAAGCATTGCATAAGAGCACCCCTATATTTGTTATCCAAATCAAAAATCAGAAAATCTTCATTAGTGTTGCCATGTGTTCCGCGGGCTGCACACGCTCTGGACCCCACTAATTTCCTACAGGTTATTTCGCCATCTTTAATCGCAGCTAATTCTGCCATTAGATAAGGCGAAGAAAATTACTTTAAAATACTGGTGTCGGGAGCATTTGGACCCCCGATTTACGCGGAACACCTTGCAATACTAATCCTCATACATGTTTTAATTAATAATCCCTATATAGGGCCAGGAGGGGTAATTATGATCAGGGGGTAATTATGACCGCCACCATATTGGAGAAAACTGTGTATGCTTAAAATAATTTTTAAGCTTAGATATTAACCTCATAATGTCTATTTCATCTTAGATATTCTTTATCACCAATCTGAAGCATTTTTGAGATCCGAATAGCAATTTGAAACTAAGTCTATCAAAACTTTGATAAACAGATTTGTCACTTTGGAGTTCAAAGTGTTCTCATTTACCCCAAACAAATGTGTATGGGCAAGTATAAAGAGAAAATATAGTGGTCATAATTTCCCTACTAGAGGTCTTAATTACCGCAATCTTTTCTGATTGTGAGTTTTTGATAGAGTAATTATAACCATCCTTTTAACTTAAAAAAAAAACAGTTATGACAATTAAAACTTTTATAATGTCTTCTTAAAGGTCAAAGTTACTTCCTATGTACTAAAAACACCACTTTTCCAAATGGAAAATAGCAAAAAAAAAAAAAAAAAAACAATGCTGAAAATATACAAAGTGGTCATAATTACCCTCCTGACCCTATAAAATTTGTGGTGTTCTACAATTGATGATTAAATTCCGCTTTATCGAAATTATGAAGCGACGAAATGATCACATATGATACAATAGATGACAGCCGCCATAAATTGAGGTACAAAGAATTTTTTTTTTTCAAATTTCAACTAGGCTTTTAATGATGACTATTTTTCTATTAATTTGTTCACTACAATTTTAAAATAAAAATACAGGCAGTCAGTGGAATCTCTGAATGTCCTAGTTTCAATGGCATATTATACAGTTTAATTAAGACTATTTACAAGAAATCATACATCAAATTAAAGATAAACTAACCTAGTTTTTCTTACAAATGTTCAATATGTGCATCTCTAGTTATACGGCACACATCCAACCTAAAGACCAATTCTTCCCACACTTCGGTTAACAAGTCCGGAGTAATGGAAGCAATAGCTGTGTCTCAACTCTGGCAAATAACTAGGTAGCAGCGGAACGTAGACATGATCTTTTATAAAGCCCCAAAGAAAAAAATCGCATGGCTATAACGGCTTTTAAATCTTCAGCCCAGAAATAACGCTTTACGCTCAGGAGTCGCCATTTTGCGCATGTGGCACTCTAAGCGAGTCGCTAACAAATCAGTACTCGCGCATGCGCTTAACTAAAACTGAATGGAAAAATTTAAAAATGTAAACCTGTTTGTTAATCTTCCTAGTTGTCGAGTAGCGTAACATCCAGGCGACATGTAAGCGATTTTAAGAGACATAAGTGATCCATTAAAGAAGATTAAGTTTAACTGCAGTAAAAACTACTTAAATAAAATAATAATAAATTTAAAAGCAAAGGGAATTTAAAATTATAGAAAATTAAAATAAATGAATAGAAAAAAATAAGTAAAAAAGGAAAGCTATTTAAAAGAGAAAAGAAAACATTCTATTAGTTCTTGAGCTGGTGAAAATACTACACACTAGCCCTAACCTCAGAAAAAAAGCCACTTTTCAGTGATCCATATATTTAACCATTTAACTCTCGTTCTGCGGGCAACGCCCATATCGCGTTTCACTTATTCTATACAATTTCGCGTGGTAGGCTATTTTCGCATTGACTAAAATTTGGACTTTCTGCTGAAATATTTGTTTTTGTTTTTTCATTCCACTAATATTATAACCATATAATATTATAACCATATAATATTATCCACTAAGGTTATAAATATTATAAATAGGGAATAAAAATAGGCGCGGTTTTATACAAGAAAATGAAAAAATCGCCCGCGGCTGGAGGGTTGAATTTAAAAGATAAAAAAAGTTAAAGTTTTTTTTTAGAAATTTTGGATCTTTTCCTTCTTACGATATCATACGTTATCACAGTGTTGCCAGTAGGCTACTCTTTTAAAATTCAGATTCCTTGATTGACACCACTTTTTTGAAATGGTAAAATTCCTCTTGTTTTCGCCTTAATTAATATGTCATTAAATAAAGCCAATTTTGCTATTTCAAAAAACTGGTGCCAATCAAGAAATCTTAATTAAAATATGTCGCCCACTGGCAACACTGCGTTATCATTCCTTGACACGCCCCCCCCCTTTCCACCTAATGACATTGTTATCAATGTCTATTTTTTTTTTTTTTTTTAGTTTTTTTTTTTTTTTTTTAGTTTTTTTTTTTTTAGTTTTTTAGTTTTACAATTTTTTTCTTTCTTTTATACGTTTGCAATCATATACAGATATGGTTATACATTTATTATTCGCATACTTTACTGATTTAAATGAAGAGAAGAAATGATAAAAATACATTATAATAAAAAATAAAATAAAAATAGAAAATAAAATATCACGATCATATATAAACAACTTCATATCAAATAACACTTTAACCCTTTATCTACGGCATTATGATCTACTGCAATTTTTTTCATGTAATATTTTTTTTCCAGTTACTACAATGAAAATTAAAGGATGAACGTAAAAAAATGCTCACCCATCAGAAACTTAATTATTTAGAGGTAATTAACTAAAGTGGTACTTTAAAGTACCGTCAGTACACTATGACTAGAATATCGTAACAGAAAACCCACAAGTTATTTCAACTTGCACCAGAAAATATTCTCGATTTAATAAGTTTATGAAACATAGGCTTTTTCTTATTTACAAATAAATCGTTTGGCAAATTCCGGTGCCAATCATTTATTTCAACACTTTAGAATGGAAAATGCTTTGCTCCTGAAAGGGTTAAAAAAAAAACTACTTTTCTTTAAGTTTCTATCTTGTTAGCAGTTCTTTAGTTATGCGGCGTCTATATTCCAGGGACAACACGTTCTCTCACATCTCCACATAGGCAATATATGAATTTACATATGCCATTTCTAGCATAGCAAAAACGAGCCGGTGCCACAATTTTTACAATTTCCTATAAAAAATAACAATGAAACAGAAAAGAACTACCAGGGAAATCATTACTACATTACATTTTAGTAATTACATTTTAAAGCAGATGAAAAGGATGGATAACTACACAAACGAAAAGTAAACAAGAAGTTTTTCTCCAACACGCAGTGTACTGACGGTACTTATATGTACCACCGAGTAATTCAACTGTTAAATCAAATATCTACACCGTTCATCTAAAATAGCTTATCAGATTGTATTCTAAGATCATAATGAACACATAAAAATATCCAACACTTATCTTATATCCTTTACAGTGTTTGCAGCAATGAAAAGACGAGCGTGACAATCTGTAGAAAATGTCGGCAGAAAATTCATCGACTGCTTCAAAGATAGCCTCATTCCTCTCTAAAATAACAAACCTAGAACTACTGCTACCATGTATTCTGATTAAGTGTACTTAAAAGAGCGTTTTTTGCAAAGTACCATTAGAATATTAGTAATAGTCACTATGGTATAAAAGTTTAAAGTGAGTGGTACTTATAAGTACCGTCAGTAGATAAAGGATTAAAGAAACACTTACGGAAAGTCGTGTCGTGTTGAGAAATTAATTAGTACCGCAAAGGTCTATCATTTAATTATTAAACAATGATTTCGATATCTAATATCTAATAATTACCAGGCAGAACATTCCGGTGCGAATTGATTTTTCCAACAGGACACGGTTTTCCGATCGACCCAATATTTAAAAGTATTTAATAATAGCTTTTTAACGAAATACTAACTATTTAAATGTATTTAAAACCCCTTGAGGGGCGGTGGGATATATTTTATCCCACCTACGATTTATAAAGATTTGCATCAGAAAAAACTTTATTAAATTTTACTTTTCTAACTTTGGTGGAAAAAAGTCGTAAAATTGCTTTTCCTCATTTTGCAATAAATCTTTTTGCAGATTCCTGTGTGAATTTGACATTACGGAAACGCAACTACTTGCCCCTCAAAGCGTTAACCCCTTGGGACGAGCGACACGTATAGGTGCCGCATGAAGCGCTTAGAATCCTTGTTTTTCCTCACAAGTAAAATTTTACTGTAAAATTTGCCTTATTTAATCAGCGCATTTTCTCGATTCAAGAAGACACAAATTTCTGTTTTTGAAAAACGGTGATAAAAGTTTAAAAATTTCATAAAAGGCTCCCGTCCCGAAGGGGTTAATCATGACTTGAACTTACTGCTTGAACTTACCCGTACGGGGTTAAGCAGCACGGCACGTTATGGGCACGGGTGTCAACAGAACTTTTTATAAACAAAACAGGTAGTCAACATTATTCCTTATTTTTTACTGGTAAACGTACCAAGTATAATTTCGAACCTGGTTTCTATAAAAACGAATTATATGCGCATATGACAGAAGAACAGTAATGGCGAACGCTGGGATATTCCTTATTTTGGAATGACAGGATTTTATAATGATTTGATGGCTTTAATTATAATTTTGTAATATCATGAAAATAGATAACAGATTTAAAAAAAGTAACAGACAGAAAATAAAAAAAATTTAGTTAGCCCAAAAGTGATAACGATATGAAAAGACAAACTGCTCTCACCCCAGAGATATCTTATGATATCAAGTGCCAGATCCCCCCCCCCTCCCACCTAAAGTGATAACGATATATATGCGCAGCGTCTACACCATGTTTAGTGGAAACGGCAGAAATTGTTTATTTATTTATATCATTTTACTAAATAATAATAATAAGCAAAATGTTTACGTGTCCGGCATGTAATTATTTAGGATGTTTGTACATAAGCAAACATATAAGGGAATTATGTATATATTAATTGGAATAATGTATTATGTGTAGAGCATTGAGTATGAAGGAAATTTCAAATTATTAGGTTGAGCAAAAAGTTCTGGGAAATTTTTTATGTAATAGTTACCAGAATTTGTATGGTATGTGGGAGTACTACTGGTATATCTACAGGAGTTTTGAATTTCGGCTCCAAAATGCCTATTAAGCGGTACGATTTGCGTGTGTTTATCCGGCATTATTAGAGAAAAGGTCTAACGATTCTGAAAGCCGATTATCAAGGGCCGTCGATTTGAATCCTTTAATGAAGTAGAAGAAGCGCGTCAAAAGTTTTTCGATTCCAAGGAGCCACGGTGGTACTTCCAACAAATCCGGAATTTGGTAGAAATTTGTGGACTATGATGGTCTCTACTTTGAAGAATAGTCCTTGTTGCTTTTGTTGTTAATTTCCGCATAACAACGCAATTTTCACAAATTTCCCAGAACTTTTTGCTCAACCTAGTAAAAAGCATTTAATAATATTAGTCCATTTGGTTCATAAATAAAATATGCCAATAAAGCAATTTTTGTTATACTTACTTTTGTTTACATATATTTAACCCATTAATCGTCGCGCCTGATAAGTGTCGAACACTTTTTTAAAATTCAAATTGTTTGATTGCCACCACTTTTTTCAAGTTGAAATATTCTCTTCATTTAATGGCAGATAAAATGTCGAGAGAATAAAGCCAATTGCATTATATAAAAAAAACTGGTGGGAATAAAACAATCTGAATAAAAAGAAGAAATCTACACTGCCCGTGACATTCACGGGCGGGACGATTAAGGGGTTAATATATTACATTTAATGGTTGCATGTGCGTTCAACTGGTTCTTGCAGTAAATTAAAACTGTTTGTAATATTTCCCATCCTTTAAGCTTTAACTCATTAAAAACGAAATTATCTAATAAAAAATTACAGGTTTCAATATACGAATTTTCCTAAAAAAGTAAAACGATTGCATCATTTTTAAAAGGTCTATGTCATCTGATTTTGACGTTAGTGTAGTAGTTTTCACTTCAGATACACGGCATGGAAAAATAAATTTCTTTGATATCTTTTCTGCTTTATATCGTTCTCAGAAGATCAATACACCATTATTTTTTAGCCTCGAAATGATCAGATATATCAAGTAGATGTTCGTTTTCCGTCCTTATTGGAGGATTGTTTTTCAGATTTTTTTTGTACGGACCTTGGTAATGGATAATCTATCACACATACTCGTTGAAAGGAGAATGAACTGAAGATGTATGTGACTCTATTTCTTTTAAAGATAACTTTAGAAATTTTTGCTATAATAGAAAGCCACATTTTCTGTATTTGTTAGCAAAAAAATGGTGGATTTCAGTTACACTTCATAAATGAAAACTTACCATTTATTCTGGCCTCAAGATTAAAAAAAAACACATTTTAACCCCTTGAGGGGCAAGCAATTACGTTTGTGAAATACTGAATCCCACCGGAATCTTTGAAAAATTCTATTTCAAAATAAGTAAAAGCATTTTTACTGCTTCTTTCCACTAAAGTTAGAAAAGTAAAATTTAATAAAATTTTTCTGGTGTAAAACTTCATTAAGCGTAGGTGGTATATAATATATACCGGTGCCCCTCAAGGGGTTAAACTTGAAAGATTTTTTTAAACTGAAATGAAATAAGTATCATATAAAATGAAGATACATTTCATTGAATATACACAGGTCATCAAAATTTAAGGATAATGAGAAAAAATATACTCGCTAAGATAACCCCTTAATTCTCGCTCCTGTCATATTCACGGGCTGTGTCTTTTACTCAGATTGTTTGATTCCCACCAGTTTTATAAAATAGTGAAATTGGCTATATTTTAGTATCGTTTTACCTGTCATTAAATAATGTGAATATTTCTTTTTTATGAAAGTGGTGCCAATAAGCAATTAGAATTTTTAAACCGTAATTTAATTCGAGCGTTAAGGGGTTAATGTTGCAACCTATGCCCAGTGCTGCAATCATTTATGTTAATTAAATACCATTGAACACAAAATTGCACTTCCGCGCATACGTTAGCGTCGGAAATTTGCAAATTAGATAATTGACAATGTGTTGCGCAATGGACATATGTTGAAATTCTTGTGTAGTGTTGTTTAAAGTGAATGTGGTGTCTAAATGTGATCAGTATTTATTAGTTACGGTTCAAAGACATCATTTAAGTTAAGGTCAAAAGTAACGAATAATTGATAGAATCGAGGAAGGTCAAACACAAATGGAGGTCGCCCAAGATTTGAATATCCCTCAAAGTGTGATATCAAGAGCTTCTAATCGGTTTTTAAGCACTGTAACCGTTGATAGACAGCCTGGTAAAGGGCGGCAGAAAGCAACAACTGCATCCGAAGACGTTTTTTGTCCTTGTGGCTCGAAGAAACCGCAAAGTGACTACAAGAGATTTGGTTTCAGACCTTCAGGCTGCCACAGGAACTCGAATTAGCCATTCTACTGCTGCACGAAGGCTTAACGAGTATAGAGTGTATGCGAGAAAACCAATAGTTTGTGTCCTACTCACTCCAGCTTCCAAATGGGCCCGTTTAAACTGTTGCTGTCGTCATGTTCAATGGAGCCAAGAACTGGATATTTCACGGACAAGGGAAAGGCAAGTTGCGTCTTATTTTATCTCTCCAGATCAAAACACGTCTAGAATCAGTGTTCAGACTCTACCTGGACTCGCCAGTAAACAATACTTGAGCCCAGTCTTCTTGCCTCCATTGAACGTGACGAGGGCAACAGTTTAAACGGGTCCGTTTGGAAGCTGGAGTGAGTGGGACACAAACTATTCGTTTCTCGCATACAGTCAACTTTTATTAAGCCTTCGTTCAGTAGTAGAACGACTAATTCGAGTTCCCGTGGCAGCCTGAATGTCTCAAACCAAATCTCCTATAGTCGCTTCGCTGTTTCTTCTAGCCACAATGACAAAAAACAGTCTTCGGATGCAGTTGTTGCTCTTGGTCTCCCTTGACCAGTCTGTCTATCAACGGATCCAATGCTTAAAAAGCGGCTCTAAGCTCTTGATATCGTACTTTGAGGGATATTCAAATCTTGGGTGACCTTCATTTGTGTTTGACCTTCCTCGATTCTACCAATTATTAGACACTTTTAACTTAAACCTAAATGATGCCTTTGTGCCATAACCAGAGTCTGATTACCCACGGGGCAAATTCCTACCACTAAAAATAAACAGAAAATTTTGCCTCATTCATGGCAGAAATTTTACATGAATACGGCGTTTAGATAAGTCGAACTTTTCGTCTAAATTTTATTGGTGTAAGTGTACCCTGTTGGTAATGAGGCCCTGGCCATAACTAATAAATACTGATCACATTAACCCCTTAACGCTGGAATTAAATTACGGTTGAATTATTCAAATTGCTTATTGGCACCACTTTTATGAAAAAGAAATATTCACCTTATTTAATGACAGTAAAAACGATACCAAACTATACCCAATTTCACTATTTTATAAAACTGGTGGGAATCAAACAATTTGAGTAAAAGGCACAGCCCGAGAATATGACGGGAGCGAGAATTAAGGGGTTAAAATACTGGTGTCCAGATCATTTATAGCTACGAATTACGCAGGACACCTGGCAACGCTAGAGGTGAGTGACAGTCACCTCTTGAGTGCAAAGGGTTAAGTGTACGGTGTAAAACCTGTTAAGGGGTTAATGGAGCATACTTCTCTCAAATATTCAAAAGTTCGATTTTCTGAAAAACATGTATATGTAAGAACTGCACATTTCGCGTATTTTAGAGGAGTCTGCAAACAAAATTCCTATATTTACGATAATTATGACAAGAAACATATCAGGTAAGCCCCATGTAAGCAATTGTTTAAAGAATACTTTAAAATCGTTTATCTCAAAATGTAAAAATGTGCGTTTTTTAAATTGTGCGCAAGATTTCTCTTGATCTATTTTATATCTTTACATGCAAACCTCACGGGTTTATAAATCATATGGATCAGAAATTATTCCACATGCATGTACACATTTGAGCAAAATTTACATTTAAAAAATAGAGTTGTACGTATTACATGTTCTTTTTATGTCTAGCTACTCAAATGTTTTAAGCAGGGGGGAAAATTGACATATTTAGATTCAGTCTTAAGATATTGATATATAATCTATATAATACATAAAAATTTTATGTAAAATATTATTTAGCCCCAGAGATATCTTGAGCGCAATTCTGAAAACAATATTTTGTAGGTAATCAATTTAAAGTATATTTTATTAAAATATGAAGATCCAATATTAAAGTATACTTGTATTGGCTTATTTTTGGGTCAATAATAAATATAGACACTATGAAACATATTCTTTAAAAAATATTATTTAAAGTACCCACTTTGCCCGAAATTTTAAGAATGTTTGTTTTGAAAAATCAATGATTGCGTGTTAATTTACGTAATTTTCACTCTTTTTAACACTTTCCAACACAGCTGAAAAGTGCTTATGCTTTCGGTTTGTCTGTCCATCTGTCCGTCTGGCCGTCTGTCCACACTCTAACTCCCGTAAATATACTCGGATTTTCACGAAATTGATAAAAGTTATTTAGGGTCACCAAAGCATGTTTGATATTGTATATGAAGTATGTAGGATTAATCGTTCATTTACAGGGGAACTCAAAAGTATTCCATTACATTATGGTATATGGGGAAAAATCGTTTGCAGAGTATTTTAATGACATTATGCTATTTCAAATATATTGAAACTGGTATAAATCACTGAATTTCACTACGATTACGTTAGAAAAGGACATTCATGGCATTTTTTATTCATTTACAGGGACACACAAAAGAAATCGGTTACAGTACAGTACTGTCTTTTGGGTAATAATTGCTGGAGTGCACGGTTTAAAATTCGGTATGCGCTTTTAAATTTAATTATTTTTTTACATCTTACTCGGTATATATATAAATTTCATACCTCAAATACAGGGCTGCACAAAAGTATTCACGTAATCTATGCTTGACGCATCATTTCTTCTTACTTGTTTTTTATTTAAACCGGACTGCAGATTACCAACTTACTTAGTAAATATAATACGTGATTTGGATTGAGACCGAGATTAAAATCTTTTGATGAAAAATTTTTCATGATTAAAGAAAAATGACAAGTACAAAAATTCTATGAATTTTATTTTTAAAAAAAATCTGAAATCTTTATTTCAGTTCCTCACTAAGAATGAGCTCTAGGGACCTAAACATTTGTGATAATTCAAATATACACGCATACACACACGTATATATATGGGATAGATTTAAAAATGGCGAAAACAAGATCCGAGAACCTCAAAATACCTGTATTAAAATATGCCAATATTTCTGTACGGGTTTTTATCATGCCTCAACACGCTTTTTCAAACTCATATGACGTTATACATTCACCTGTTGACGTCCACTATATTTCCACTATGACGTAATTGTATTCACTTTTTTTAAAATTCGTCAAACTATTTACTTCATTTTCATTTTTCACGTGGAAATCTTGCAATAGAAAAGTTATGATGTAATACTCACTTTTTTTATTCATCAAACTATTTATTTCATTTTCATTTTTCGCGTGGAAATCTGGCAATCTAAAATAATTGTTGTGGTAAGAATTTCATTGTGGATTTTTAATTGTTGGCAACTGCTATAACGAAAAATGCCTCAATTTGATAGGAAATTGCTGTTAAATTAGTGGTTTTTTATTAATTAAAAATTAACCATAAATTATTTCGATTCCGCATTACTTTAGTTGCCTCGGCCGTGTTTTAATACACATGTACGTGACACTTCAAAATTCTGGCTTCCAAACAACTCTGGATTACATTACATACAAATTTTCATAATTTTCATTTCATCATCATCATTTCAAATTCAAAACATACAAATTTTCGTTTTTATATATTAGATATATTAGATTTATGTATAAACTTTAAAGAAATACTTACTATTTAAAATTACTTAATAATAGCTTTTTAAAGAAATACTTACTGTTTAAAAGTATTTAATAATAGGCTTTTGCTACATAATGCATTCAGCCGTAAGGTAAAATTCGTCCTCGATATTTCGTCCCCCAGTGACTTTTAGGCCATAAGTGTTGTAATTTTCAGTGAAAACCTACCAAATTTGGATTTTACATAGACTAACTATACACGCGCATAGAAAAATCGGCAAATATCGTACAAAATATTTTTAAAATGCGAAAAATTGTTTTTTCAAAAGTATCTAAAAAATGCAAAAGAAAAAATATAGTCCCAATTTCGTCCCCCCCAAAAAATTCAATATGCCGAGGCTTAACTTATAATTAAATCAAAATGTATTTCTAAATGAGTAAGTAATTTAATTTATATTAAAGTAAGACACAAAGAAATGTACTAATTATCAGTGGAAGAACATAACGAAACATTAGGAATCCAAACATGAGGAAAAAATTGAAAAAAATTGTCAAGAAAAAGCATTCCTAATTTCGTCCGCGGAACGAAAATAAGAACTGCAAGGGGGACGAAATTGGGACCACGTTCCTTTCAATATGGCGGAGCTTCAGTTCCCGTAAGATGAACTGAGCGTCTTAAAACTCACTGTATGCTACTTTCAACATCTTACCTACGTAAACTCATGCAATAAATAATAAATAAATATTTACAGTACAGTAAATAACGTTCCACGAACGACGTAATAAGAACTCAGGTCTTCTAAAAATAAGAAATTCGGTTTCTATAACTTACGTATGCGTCTTGGCGAACGAAACTTTTAATACTGACCCCTTTTACTTTACGTCCCCTGAGCCTTGCATCATAAGTGGCACCACTTTCGCAGAATCGGAGAAGTTAAGGGGGACAAAATTAGGAAAGGGGACGAAATATGGGCACTTTACCCTAATATTGTTTTCTGGCACCAACCCCCCTGCGCGGGGTAAACAGAACTTTTAATAAAGAAAACAGGTAGGCAACATTCTTCACCATTTTTTACTAGTAAATATAACAAGTATAATTTCGAATCTGGTTTCTCTAAAAACGAATTATATACGCGCACATGACATAAGAATAGTAATGGCGAACGTTGAGATATTCCACATTTTGGAATGAAAGTATTGCGATGCTAGTACGGTTTCAGGCACTAAAATATTGAGAAAAATATAAAGAGAGGAAAGATGGGTAAATGGAAAATAAGTGGGACACAGGTGTGAGTAAAGGAATTTAAGGTAGTGGTTAATAATAAAAGAAAGTCAGTATGAAACGAATAATAATGTTCAAAAGAAAAAAGGATAGTAAAAGCTTAGTACGAGAGATTTTAGTGAAAAGATAAAATGTTAGAAGAGAGTGTCATAGAAAAGAAATAGTACGTAAAAGGAGTATGAATTTCATACAGGTGCGAGATAGGAATTTAGGGTACGTTTTGAAGAATAAAAGTCAGTCATGCCGTTTTAAAACATATAACGTGAAAATCGTAAGAGAGTCATAAACGAGATGCGGGAGGTCTTTTCGCATTAAATTACTAGGATAGCAGTTGAAATACTGTGGCTTTCACCTGGTTAAAAAGGGAATAAGAAATCTTTCCTTACAAAGCAATAGTGATGAGAATAGTAAAAGGTGTGTAAGAAGGGGCGAGATGGCATTTTGGGCTTGGTTAGAGGGGCAATTGCTAAGCATCCAGGTGTACAATTATACCACATGATAACAGAATAGTCACGTATCAAGTGATTTTAACAATAAAAATTTAAATATTAAAACAGGGGTTCTAGAGAGGTGCTAGTACCAATGGAACGTTTCCGTATTGTAAGAGTAAAAACCAATGAGATACTGGGAAGAGCAAGATAGGAGGATTTGAAGTAAAGGGGATGAAAGAGGGAAAGAGAGGCAGAGTAAAAAGGTTAGACGAGAGAAAATTCGGGGATTCATATAGACTTTTTTAGAGGGTGCTTGGAGAAGAGAGGAGTTAGTGACCTAGAGATATGTTTAAGTCTGTCTACCGCCTGTAAAGGAAAATGTTAAAATTACTCGTCGAACCTTATCTGTGGATCTAAGCAAATTCTAAAGCTCTTGCGTCCGTATTTGAATACTGAACCCCTTTGGCCTACGGCCTGAGACTTTATTCACTAGCGAAAGAAAACATTCTGGAGAATGTTCATTAAAGACTGTGGCATGCCTGGGGCATTATACTTGTTCATCGCCTGTATATTGGGTAAGCTAAATTTTATCTATTATTTCCCACTTCAGCACTGTGATTTTTAAATATTTAATGTTAGCGAGCGTTGGTAATGATTCGCAGTAAATGTGAATTAGTTTAATGCGGACTACTTTAGGCAAGGCGAGGCTACTATGTTTGTTCTTAACTTATTTATTATTTTCTGGACTTTGTGTTTAAGTCCTAATTTCTATACAAATTGTCCAATTGTAAACTTTGACATACAAAATTAAAATGTTTAATCTTTAATCTGTCTATTTTATTGCTGAACACATTTATCTCATGCTAAACTCGGGATAGGAAGGGGTGTGTATCACGGCCTGTTAGACGCCCAAATTCTGATGACTCCACTTACATGCGTGACTTTAACTGTTGTTTATATGTTAATGATTAAGTAATTTTATACAAGGGTGGTCAGCAACATTTATATTGCCTGATGCCTAAGCATCAAAACAATGCTGCAAACATAGGGGGCAAACGTCAAAACAAAAGGATTTTATAATCATTTTAAGGCTTTGATTATAACTTTGTATTTTCATAAAAATAGGTAACAGAATTTTTTTTAAAGGTAACAGATTAGAAATAAAGCTAGTCGGATGTGGAAATCTCAAAACTTTCTTTTATTTCATACATGTTAATACTTCCTGAAAAGTGCATTATAGTAGCACCACAGGTTAGGTGATTTACACAAAATTCTAAAAGGCTACAGCTTACGTCAACTTATAATTGAATTTGAAGTTTGACGAAAATTCGTGTATTAGTTTTTGAGATAGGGCTATTGCGGAAATCGTGAAAAGTTCTGCATAGCAGTGACACCTGTTGGGCAATTTACACCAAAAACTTTTCAGAATCAATTTATATCAGTGACGAACTGAATCTAAAGTTTGATGAAAATTCATGCATTAGTTCTTGAGAAACAGCTATTGCGTAAATCGTGAAAAATGCAGCATATTTGCGCCACCTGCTGAGCGATTTACACCAAAAAGTAATCAGCAACAATTTATATTAGGTACTAACTGAATCTAAAGTTTTATTAAATTCCGTTCATTAGTTCTTGAAATAGAGCGACCACAAAATTTGTGTCACACACAGACAGACATTTTGTAAAAACATGTTTTTCGGGATCTCTGACCCAAAAACGTGTAATTGCGTCAAAAACCGGAATTCGAAAATTTTTACGAAACCAATTCTTTCTTCTTATAAATACTTTCTTATTATAAAAATAGAAGAAAGTTATAAAAAAATTAGATCAAAAGTGATAACGATATGAAAAGACAAACTGACCTCCCCCCAGAGATATCTTAGGATATCAAGTGACCCCCCCCCCCATTCCCCCTCCCACCTAAAGTGATAACGATATATATGCGCAGCCCCTACACCCTGTTTAGTGGAAACGGCAGAATTTGTTTATTTATATCCATTTACTAGATAATAATAATAAGCAAAATGTTTAGGTGTCCAGCATCTAATTATTTAGAATGTTTGTGCATGAACATGTAAGGGAATTGTGTATATACTAAATGTAATAATGTATTATGTGTAGAGCATTGAGTATGAAGGTAATTTCAAATGAAAAAGCGTTTAATAATATTAATCCATTTGGTTCAAAAATAAAATATGCCAATAAGGCAATTTTCGTTATACTTATTTTTGTTTAGATATTTTTAATATACTACATTTAATGTTTGTACGTGTGTTCAACTGGTTCTTGCAGTAAAATAAAATTATTTGTAATAATTCACAACCTTTAAACTTTAACTCATTAAAAACGAAATTATGTAATAAAAAAATTACAGATATCAATATACGATTTTTCATTATAAAGAAAAACTATTGCATGGTTTTTAAAAGGTCTATGGCATCTGTTTTTTAGCGCTAGTGTATTAGTTTTCACTTCAGAGACACGACAGGGAAAAATAAATCTGTTCGATATATGACATAGATAAAATGAATTTCTGCTCTATATTGTTCCAAAAAATCAATATACCATTTTCTTTTAACCTCGAGGTGATCATATTTATCAAGTAGATGTTTGTTTTTGGTTCCCATTGGAGGATTGTTTTTCAGATCTTTTTTTGTACGGATCTTGGTAATGGATAATCCATCACACGGACCCATTGAAAAGATAACGAACTAAAGATGTATGTGTCTCTATTTCATTTAAAGATAATTTTAGAAATTTTTGCCGTAATAGACAATTTCTGTATTTCCTCGCAAGAAAATGATGGATTTCATTTATACTTCATAGATGACAACTACCCCACCATCAAGAAAAAACACATTTCAAACTAGAAAGTTTTTACAATAATTTAAATGAAATAAGTACCACATCAAATGAAGATACATTTTATTAAAAATATTTATTTAAATTAAAATAAAACTGGAAGTTTGTACCTATGTAGATATTTAAATCAATCTCAATTAAAAGAGCATATTTCCCCCAAATGATCAATAGTTTGATTTTTTGAAAAACATGTATATGACAGAGCAAACCCATTCCGCGCATTTTAAAACAATCCACATAAAAATATCCTATAATTTCGATAATTATGACAAGAAGCATATCAGGTGATAAGCAATTGTTTAAAGAATACTTTGAAGTCGTTTACCTTAAAATATGTTTTTTTTTTATTTCGCGCATGATTTCTCTTGATCTAATTTATATATTTACGTGCAAACCTCACATATTTATAAATCATATAGATCAGAAATAATTCTACATGTATACATTTGAGCAAAATTTACATTTAAAAAATAAAAATGAATCTATTACGTGTTCTTTTTCATAGCTACTTAAGTTTTTTTGCAGTTGAAACAATGAACACATTTAGATTCAGTCTTAAGATATAGATATAATCTATAACGTATAAAAATATCATGTAAAAATATAAAGTAGTTCCAGAGATGTCTTGCGCACAATTACTAAAACATCATATCCAATATTCTGGTATACTAGCATTAGATTATTTTTGAATGAATAATAAATATGTACATTATGAAAAATATTCTTTAAAAATTATGAAGGAATTTCATAGATATCTTTCATGAAATATATTTGACTGCCGAATTTCAATGAAACAATCTAAACCCAATACTTTTCCTTGAATATTATGAGCTTATATAGGTTTTTCACGTTTACACATTATTCAAAATGTTCTAAGCCAGGTACAGAAAAACCTGTGTAAACGGAATATGTCTAAAACGAAATATTTTTTCAGTCTTTTGTGCTTCCGTCTGAGCAGATTTTACCGATTTACATGATTGCATTATTAAATTGGTGCTTATATTGACTTTAATATTTTTTAATGTATATAAAGTGTATCATTTTTGAGTGACAAATAAAGATATATTTAACTATAAAACTACTGCATAACTTTGTTAAACATGGAACAAAATACGCATTTGAAGTCGCCTTGATCGCCAATTTTTTGTTATATGAATACTATGTTTATATCAGTAGTAAAATACACATACGAAAATTTATTAAGTAAATAACTTACATAAGAAATTTACATACCTTCTAAAAGTAAACAGTTTATTAAAGCGAGATCGAAGTTCTTTGAAATAAGTAATATACACACATACAATATATTAATAAAAGAAAACTTTTTTTCGGGGTGTATGAAAGGTCAACTTAATATCTACCGAATATTAGTTCTATTTATCTAAAAAATATCTAATCCAAATTACATGCAAAGCTGTCAAAGCAGTAACAGATAGTAGGAGAGCTGTTGAACATTTTTGAGTAGGTATTTGAGGCACCCTGAAAATTTGTGCAACACTTCTTTTGTAATGCCTGAATACAAAATTGAATGTCTGGCTGAAGGATCGTGGTCCAAAAACTGTGCCAGACAAAAAATGGCACTTGACACGTGTCTGGCACAGTTTTTGTGCCGACTAAAGTGTCTGTCATTTTCAAAATATTTTTTTCTAAGCATAAATATTATTCTGTCTCAATCTCAGCGTGCCTCAAATACTTTTTTTGGGTAGTCAAAAAATGGCACTTGACACGTGTCTGGCACAGTTTTTGGGCCGACTAAAGTGTCTGTCGTTTTCAAAATATTTTTTTCTAAGTATAAATATTATTCTGTCTCAATCTCAGCGTGCCTCAAATACCTTTTTTGGGTAGTCAAAAAAAATGGCACTTGACACGTGTCTGGCACACTTTTTGGGCCACGATCCTTCAGCCAGAGATTCGATTTTGTAATCAGCCATTACAAAAGAAGTGTTGCACAAATTTTCAGGGTGCCTGAAATACCTTCCCTAAAATGCTTAACAGCTCTTGGATTAAGAGAGCAAACGCCTCGGAGCTGGTGAACTGACACATCAAGAAAGAGGGAGGTGGGATTGAGCTGCATTTTGATTTCACATGCTGTAATTTTTATTTGATTTCACGTACCAGTATCAGGCTTTCGCGTACCAGTAAACAGAGCGTCACGTACCAGTACTGGTACGCGTACCATAGTTTCAGAACCGCTGTTCTAACAGATTAATTTAATACACCATTCACTATAAATCTAATTTAATGGTCAAATATATGATATAAATAATTGAGAGATTCCAAGTCTCCAACTCATTGGATACCAGTATTTTTAATTAATCGGAGCATCCTGCGATTTAAAATAACATCATTTTCTCTAAGAAAATGCTGGTAAGCAAAAAGCCGGGGTATTGTCAACTCTGCAAATACCTATATTTTCTGTCAAAAGCTTACAAATGTTTTAGCTAAGAAAAATTACCTACGTGAAAATAGGCTTCGGATGTCGACTTTTTAGATGGTATTGCTTGAGTAGGACAATGCGATTCGAGACAACAATTGGAAAAAGAATTGTTGTCGTAGAAACCAATGCGTGTCTTCGACATCGGAGGTGAAAAAAGGCTTCAGAATCAGGTCTTAAGAGGGTATTTTACTCTTATATCTTCAAAGGATTTGTTTTTTAGAAAAAATTATAGACGAAAGTGTGATATCTTTTGCGCCTTGTAAAAGTAACCATATAAAAAAGTCTCTACCATTACGTTAGTTATGACTAAAATATAAGAGGTATTTTCAGCAAACAATGATTACAAGCTCATTGCCACTTCCAGTTATGGTTCACTGCACGCAAACATTCAGCTGTGTTTTTCTCAACCCTTCGGAGACGAGCACGTAAGGTGCTCAGAATCCGTGATTATTCTCACCAGTAAATTTTGATTGTAAATTTTGCCTAATTTAATCGGAACATTTTAACGATTCAATTACTCAAAAATTTCTGTTTTGAAAAACCGGGAATTAAAGATTAAAAATTCTGTAAAAGACGCTCGCCCCGAAGCGCAGTGGGATGTTTTGATGATCTAGGTGGACAAAATTAATTTTTCCGGTTATCTCGGAATTTGATAAAACTGCGTGTACTGGTAGCTGAATCTCTGTATTTTCGAGATCCGTAAGAGTTTTCTAAAAAATAATAATAAAAAAAAAAAAAAATCAGAGTTGTCGATTAATTGTGACCGTAAAGAAGTCATTTGCGCAGTTGGTTTGAGGGAGTTTCAAAAGTTGCACTAGCTTCCTCTAAGTTTGAAAGCACGTCATGACTATTCTGTTTTATTTGAAAGCGCGAATTTGCTGAACATATGTCTCAGGTTTGTCAAGGTCAGATATTTAACCGATTTTTGTTTGAAAATCAGCGATATTAAACCTGCTTAACCACTTTTTCCAAAGGTTGTAATTCTGGATGATCCTTGATGTTGTTTACAAATTTCATCTTGACTTTTAATACATTATTCAGCATTATTCACCAATAAGCATTTTTTTTAAATCAAAGTGCCATTCCTAAAGTATTGAAAAGTTAAACAAACTCCTGCAGACAGCTGGAGATGAGTAAGTTTTTATAAATAAACAAGCATCATTTTAACTTGCAGTGTATGTATGTATGTTTAGTTAATGTCTTACAATTCAAATTTAAACCATTTTTAATTATTCTATTTAGCCGAAACAATGTATACATGTGTAATTTGAATGACAATACAATATTACTATAATTTAAAGAACTTAGAAGTTAGTTTAGAATGCTGTTTCTAAAAGGCTCCACAAAAATTTAGATTAAAACTTGCAAGTTAATTTTAAAGCAATTTCAATAATCTAATTGAGCTGAAACTTTTCTCGTATGTAGTTCTGATGACGATGCAACATTATTATGATTTATGGAACATAGCGGTTACGCTTTTTTGTTACAGGGTCACATAAAAGATTAGTTCAAATCTTGCAAAACAATTTTAAACCCCTTTCAATTATCTGATTGAGCTGAAATTTTGCCTACATGTGTTTTTCTGATGACAATTCTATTAAATTATAATTTGTCGAACGTAGAAATTATGCATTTTTAATAGGGCCACACAAAAGATCGCGGAAAGAATGTTGCTAAAAAGCAGAAATTTTAATTAAATTTCAACAAATTACTATAGGTTATTGAGATACACAATAGCATTTTTTAAATTGAAAACAAAGTGCGCAGCAGTTGTATTTCTTCGACAGGAACACATAAAAAATTCGGATACATTACCGCCTACATGCAGAAATTTTATTTCAAATTGAATAAAATTTATATGAGTTATTTATTCACACAACAGCAATTTTCAACCGAAAATAATTTTGGTAGAATTTATATGTTTTACAGGGTACCACAAAACATTAAAGTTTTTTTTCTTGATTTTATTTAAAAAATTCTATTTTTCAGGATGACTACACAAATTTCTCGAGAAATTCTGAGTAGACAAAAATACAAAAAATAACTGAATGTTAACTTACATGTGTGCATTAAATTGTTTTTTACTTAATTTCAAAATAAGTATGTTTAACGCATTATTTGTAATGCATTATACAGGGTGCCCAATAAAATCCTCCCCACACTCTTAATTGCCGAACAGTTGCAGCTATACTCATCAAAGTGGTGTCTAGGTATAGTAAAGTGACTATGCTGTATCAGATGACACCGCTTCCAGCGTCACCTGGTAAAAACAGCTGAGTTAGTATTCCTATCTCGAAAACGAGATTGATGCTCAGAACGAGATTCATTTAGCATTCATGTTCACAAGGTGTCCTTTCGAACTAAATCGATGATGCTGTAAAAATTTGTCATTCACTTTTATCCCATATTTCAAACCGTTTTCGTGATAGGGACGCTAATGCCGCCATTTTGCACCAGGTGGCGCAGTAAGCGGTCTTATCTAGTAGCGCATAGCCTCTTTACTGTACCTAGACACCACGTTTATGAGTATAGATGCAGTCGTTCGAAAATTAAGAGTGTGGGAACGGACTTTAGTGGGCACCCTGTACTTTTATTTTAAAACATTGTTGTTAAATAACCAAGTATTTAATTTTATCACTGTTTGAGTATTTTATTAGTGATGCATTAAAAAAAACCCAGCAAAAACGAAGTAAGCTTCAACGAAATAATTTTGTCTACCTGGATCGTCAAAACGTCCCACTGTGCGAAGGGGTTAAGGGCTGATTCTGAGCCCTATCGCAACGTTGCTGCATGGAAGAGAGACATTGATTTCTACCAGAACAATTGTTTGCCTTTTTCTTTAATTCCTTTTTTAGCCCCTTGAGGGGCGGTGGGATATATTTTATCCCGCCTACAATTAATGAAGATTTGCCCCCGAAAAAATTTATGAAATTTTACTTTTCTAACTTCGGTGGGAAAAAGTCGAGAAATTGTTTTTCCTTATTTGGAAATAATTTTTTTCTAAATTTCCGGTGGTAATTCAGCATTAAACAAACGCGATTGCTTGCCCCTCAAGGTGTTAACAAACATCTTCGACAAACTTATGCTCTGTGTATTTAGTTCCACCTATGTAACGTTTCTTGCGCAAAACATTCATACACTTTGACAGAAAATATATTGCTTTTATATTATCTATTTTCCGTTTTTAGCGTTTCGTTCATCTGACATAACCCCATTCGTCTCACTCCTCTCTCTGTCTGTCTGTCTGAAATTTTGCATACTTCTAGCTGAACACCTCACATCAAACTACAAATCATAAAAAAATTGAAAAGTCATATTTAACCCTCTGGGCTCTAACTTGTGTATTTTCAGCTTTTTTTTTCTAACTGAGCCCCTAATTAAGTTGAAGACTTGAAATCTTGCAAAATTATAGCTAAACACTTGCGATCAACAACAAATCATAAAATTTCGAAAAAGTCTTATATTTAACCCTCTGGGGTCTAACTTGTGTATTTTAAGCTTTTTTTCCTAACTCAGCCCCTAATTAAGTTGAAGACTTGAAATTTTGCCTAATCATAGTTAAACACTTGCGATCACACGACACATCATAAAAATTTCAAAAAGCCTCATATTTAACCCTTCGGTCTCTAACTTGTGTATTTTAAGCAATTTTCCTAACTCAGCCCCCTAATTAAGTTGGATATTTGAAATTTCGCATACTTATAGCGAAACACTTGCGATTAGACGACAAGTCATAAAAATTTCAAAAAGTCTTATATTATTTAACTTTCCGGGCTCTAACTTGCGTATTTAAAGCAATTTTTCTAACTCTGCCCCTAATTAAGTTGGAGACAAGACATTTTGCATACTTATAGCAGAACACTTTCGATCACACGAAAAATCATAAAATTTTCAAAAAGTCTTATATTATTTACCCCTCCGGGCTCTAACTTGTGTATTTTAAGCAAATGTTTATCTTCCCCCTTTTTCACCCGGGGGGCAGTTTTCTAACTTTTGCCAACACCCCTTTGACCACTCTTTCATATTATGCATCATAGACTTACATATTTTAGTTCCACTTTATACCGACAGAGGGCGCCTACCTATCTCGGGTGCTATGGGCCCGATCCCCTCGACTAATTTATCGACGGATAGGTTGTAAAACGGAGTTTCGTTCGGATAGAGGTTTGGTTAGAATACAATGCGCCATCCATCTGGTAGCCAAATGTGGAACTAACAGATTTTGCAAAAGGATAAAGTATTTTGAAAGGAATATTAAACGAAACCCTCTGTGCGATCTGTGATCACACATACCCACTTGTTTGTACTTTTAGCAAGTTGTAGAGTGCGGAGCTTCTATTGTTTACAAAGAAAATAGCTGTTTAACAATATTCCATGTGACATATCTTGGAATTTCTTAATATATTTTTTAAATAATATGTTTCATAATATATATATATATTTATTATTGAAGCTAAAACAACCCAGTAAATCGATTTCCTTCTTTCCTTTTTTACCCGTCTGCCAAGAAGGGTTATGTGTTTCACGCGTTTCTGTGTATGTGGATTTATTTATACCCTCGAAACATCCCAACGGCTGGATGTATTTTAATAAATGAGGTCTCTATCGATTCGTCTTAACAGTCCGATGGTTATAGGCTTGTTTTGTTCTTATAAATTTAAATAACGGCCGTAAAATACAAAAGGGCGGTAGAGACTAAATAAACTTTTTACGCACCATATTGAGTGGCATATCATTGGATAGGTCTTTCAAAATGAAGACAATGTTTCATTGACTATTTTACAGTCAGAAGCTCGTTTAAGTATTACAGAACCTGGAAGTTGTGTAGGTAGGATCTCTAAGCTTTACTACACTCTAATCATCATAGACATATATAGGCCTCAACAAAACAGTGTTTATAGATAGGAACTAACAATTAAACACAACTTAAAAGTCACCAATACAAAAAAAAAAAAAAAAAAAAAAAAAAAAGGTAAGTAATATAAAAAGTAGCTTCACATTGATGAGAAATAATTAATTAGTTCGCTTTTTACGCAGTCGGGTTTTTGGGTTGTTTAAATTTAATTTTTACTTGTTAATAAGTACGATTGTGATAACCTTTGTTTTAATTAAAAATTATCCTTGAATTGAATAAAAATACTTAAATGTAGAGTCTCGAAACAGGTCGAATAAAGAGATTTTACAGAGTGTCTTTTTTGAGGTGAGTGGAGTCATGTATGTTCTTGCAATAATGTGAGAGCGTTTGCAATACTGTTCAGATTAATTTGTTGACCAAACTTATTTTTTCGCATTATTTATGCAGTTTTTATGCAGTTTTTATAAATGTTTTAAGAGAAAAATCTTGCTCCCAATTTAAAAAACGACTTTAAATTATTCTCTTCAGCACTGCTTGCATTGGTATCAAATGATATGTTTCTAGTATTAACTAGCGTAATTAAAGCGTTTGTTTTATGCTGTTTGTTTCCAAAATGCACAGAAAAAGCGCTCTTTCGTATAAATGTTCCTCGATTTTTTAAAAAAACATTTTAGAGTAAGATTCTTTCTTAAGAAAAGCTCAGCTAAATGTTAATATTTAGAGTCATAAGTGCACGTGGCAATGACCTAAGATGAACAACATATATTTTTAGTTATAACTGGTGCAATTGTATGATTTATTTTAAGCGGTTTCTTTTAACCCTTAACCCTTTCGTGACGAGCGTCTTTTACAGAATTTTTAATCTTTTATCACAGGTTTTTCAAAACAGAAATTTTTGCCTAATTGAATCGGGAAAATACTCGGATTAAATAAGGCAAAATTTAAAATAAAAATTTACTGGTTAGAACAATCACGGATTCTGATCGCCTTACGCCGCACGTATACCGGTTGCTAGTCCCCAAGGGGTGATATTCACAGTGATGCATATCTACATAACTTTTTATTTCACTCTTAGCAACCACTATATTTATATAGAAATATTAATCCTGTAAAATTTACCAAACTATGCTACTAAATAAAATTAAAAATCAATCTTAAAATTTCTGGTGTCTATTCTTTAATATAAGAATACAAACACAATTCTAAAAGAATAATTCATGCATTTAAAGTTTAAGTTTTACAAAATAAAAAAATATATAAAATAATATATTTAGATTAATACATATAAAAATATTTACTAATTTTCAATACTTTTGTTTTGACAGTATTTTTTACTTGTATTCCAGATGTGCAACAGAAGAAAAGGTTGATGTATTATATGAAAAATGTATCTCTGAATTTTTTTTCATTATTTTTACTGTGCAATAAACCGTTCTAAGAATCATGTATAATTGTTTCGAAACAAAGTAAAAAAATCATGTATTTAAGGGTTAAAATGTATAGAAAATGTTGCTCAATCATATAGATATTTTTCGAACCATATGAATTTATGAAAATCTATGATTAATAATGCCGCCTTAAAGATGTTTAACCAATTTTTATGGCTTAACATGTGTTTGTTTTCGTGTATTATGTGTAACATTTGAGCGGATAAATGTTTTATAACAGGTATACTTTTTTTAATTGCTAAAAGGTGTAAAATGAAAACTTAAAAACAGTTAAAATGGTTTTATTAGACTGTTTATGTGTTTCAGTTCTAATCCGTGCTATTTTCAGAAGAAAATAAATTATAATATCCTAAAATTGATCTATCTATTATGTATTGCTATGAAACGTCACCATTAAATTTTTCACGTACTCTTTCAGATTACGCACGTTATTTTAAAATTTTATTTTTACTTGGATGTTTATTTCCATATTTGTAACCATTGTGTAATTCGAGTCATAATTTTGGTAAGTTCAATGATGCTGCATCGTTACATACTGAATTTTTACGTGTTACTATCTCAATGGTCTCTCTTATAATGGAACGATAGTATTAGACGCGGAGACGGCAGCACAGACACATGGTTCGTACGGATACCATTATTTCTCCAGGAAACTACCAGTATCTTTCTATAGAAAAAGAAATCTAGGTTAAACGCGTAAAATTTCGCCTTCTTTTAATTAGAGATTTTCTGTAAAATAATACTGGTGCAAAAAAATTTTCTGGTCTGCAAAATTCAAGGAGGTGTAAGAACCATGAGACAACCACCTCATCGAGTTGGAGGCTGAAATCCCAGAATTAGCTAAAACTCGATTCCAATATATTAAAACGCAATCGATCTGCCAAATCATATCTTGGTGGAAAACACCTAAAAACTCGATTTTACCGGTTGACTCGTAGGTTTACCATTGTGTTTTCCTGGTCCCAGTTGTCATACGTTTGGGTGCAGGAAAACGTAATTTTAAACCTACGAGTCGACTGCTAAAATTGGGTTTTTAGGTATTTTCCACCGAGATATGATTTGGCAGACCGATTGCGTTTTAATATGGCAATCGAGTTTTCGCTAATTTTGGAATTTCAGCCTACAACTCGATGAGGTGGTTGTCTGTGCTACCGGTTACCGGTCTATACAGATTGGAGGGGAAATTATTTTACTTTCATTGAAATTTATTTGGATAGTTTCTTCCGCATATAATCTTGCCAGGGCTGTGGTTTTCCATTTTATATCAGCTATATACTTTTTTTTCTATACTTAAATTTTCTGCTAGTCATGCCAATATAATAATTCTTTGATCCGTCTGCTCTAATAAAGGGAATTTCATATACTTCCGCATAACTTTCAAAATTAATTGGGTCTATTTTAGTGCAAAAGGTACTCTTCAATTTCGGAGGGATATTGCTATTAAGCAGATATTGAAACGTTTAAGGTTGTATTTTTTTTTTCTCAAAAAACCTTGGTAATTATTGCAGAGCGTGAAGTTTGTAATTTTGAGAATCAAGTTTGCGTTCAGGTCTCTTATTATTGGCAATATCCGCGATTAATTTATTAATATGATGTGCCTTAAATCCATTATTATAAGCAATTATACGAGTATTTCCTATTTCTTAATCGAAATTACGTACTGTACATACTAAAAAGCTCGTCTTATGAACAATCTGTAGGCTGAAATTTTGTACACAATGGGAGGACATTCATTGTTCCGTATGGTAGATTGGTTAGCCATGCTTTTCATGAAAACAGATCTGTCAACAGATTGATTTGTTCTGGTTAACATTATATCGAGGAATGGAAGACTTGCATTATGTTGGATTTATACAGTGAATTTAATGTTATTGTCCACGAAGAAGTCGAATATGGTGGATAAATCTTAATTTAATAATTTCTTTTTGAATGGGAAAGGCTAGTCTTCTTGGCCTTTGCCATTCAAAAAACTAATTATAATATTAATATTATATAAATATTATATTATATATAAACATTACATATTATATATTATAAAATATTATATATAACCTAAAATATTATATCTGGCCACTGTCATATAGAGAGACTACGGAGGGTTGGCCCACTTTTTAGAAAATTATTTTTTATCTTTTTAATATTAAACGTAGAAAAAAAGTTTTATGTATCATTTTATTCGATATACAATCAGTTATGAAAATAAAATTACTACATAAGTGTAATTTATAAGAAATTTGAAAAATGATTGAATTTAATCATGAGAAAAATAATGGGTCAAGACTCCCCACATATAGGATGGTTGACCCACTATATGGGAGGCTTGACCCACTATGTTTTATATTGAAATATTTGTGAAGAGAAATAAAATCAGTTTAAAAAAAGCAAAATAACTTTATGCTACATGCTTTAATTATTATAAAAAAATATGTTTTTTAAACAAACCTGTTTAGACGCACTCGCAAGTCAGAGGAGAAAATTTTTGTTTTAAACAGGATTTTGTCTGATCGGGTATAATTGTACAGTGAAATTTTAACATTTAAGACAGTATTCCGTTAGAGACAGGTTCCCTATTCATAAGGTTTCATGTATTATTATGTCCGAATTTAGGAGCTACTGCCCGGCTATTTTTGTCTCCTTGTCCTACTTTTTGTTACACTCCAGCTGGCAGCTCTAGTTGTCACATAGGTTTTCATCTCACTGTACTTATCCTGGTGAAATTTTTCTACAAACCTTCCTAAAGTTTTTCGTTTAATGCTATGTTCTTTTGGAGCCGCATGAGCACTTAACGTACCATTTACATATTTTAACCCTTTCAGGGGGAAAGTACTTTCTGCTCTAAAATGTTAAAATAAATGACTGGCACCGGAATTTACGAACAAAATTATTTGGAAATAAGAAAAAAAGGCTATATTTCACATACATATTAAATGGAAAAGATTTCAGCAAAATTCTGGTGCCATTGTGCCAATCGCGAATTAAAATTAAGGGATTTCATAAACATACCACTGCCCCGGAAAGGGTTAAAACTGCTGCTTTCATACTTTCTATTCTTTTCAAATGTTTCTATTACCGTCGAACATAAATAAAAGCAGCATCAATAGTAGAAGCTTAAGCTTTTTCGCGCCTGACAAAGAAAGACGCAGATCTTTCGAAAGGCCTAGCGCAATTGAAAGTTTTTAATGATGTTTTAAGAAATTCTTTTGTTCTTATTCATTCACACCAGTTTCAACTTAATTTCTTTCAATTAATGTAACATTTTGCAACAGTAACATTTACTTAAAACATGTTTTAAGAGATTTGGTTGTATAAATGGCATTTCTAAGTAATTGGGGCTTTTTTCGGACCAAAACATGCCAGGCACAAAGTAGCCCCGAAATACTAGTTTAATGAAAACGTAAACATTTTCTGCCAAAATAAAAAAGTTAAAGGAAAGATTATGATCACACATGGGTTACAGGTTACTAAAGGTAATATTTTGACACATACTTTATTTGTAGCCCTTATCAAGATTGTTTGACAATAGAAAGTTTGGAGAGTTAAAATCTACACATGAAAACAGTTGTTTACAAATACATTCAGTGTTGCCTTTAAAAAAATTAAATTACCCCCAAACTATTCAAATATCCTATAGTAGGGTATAAACTATTTTTCAAGGGCAAAAACTCCAAATTATCTTGTATTGTTTGTTCAATACAAATAATAAAATCTTTTTTAATGGGATGGACCAAAGTATTTGATCGACGGTATCTATTGTCAGTAATATTTAAATGGAAAAAAATTCCTATGAACTTTCTGATTTATATTCCATTATTTTTTTTTCTCGCAGTGGATAATATAGCAATTTTTCACACCTTTCTTTAACTGTTTTAAATGTTTTCTTTTCCATCACCCCATTTTACTGTAGCTTGACAGAATAAATTTACATTATTTTTTATATATAACCATTAACCTTTCATTATGCACAGTGTATAATAAAAAGATTTCCAAAACTACTTAATTAAGGGAGCCTTGAGCATCTGGTAAACCCTCCCTCACATTGGCTGGGTCAAGCCTCCCCACATAGTCCTTTTATAAAGAAAAGCACAATATTATGTTAAGCCTATTTCACTGTACAATCGTTATGCCTGGGATGAAAGCTCGATATTTCTGCATTACTTAAAACATACTTACTTAAATTTCTATGATATATTTTATCTGAAAAAAGTTTACAAAATATTTCTAAAAAACACAACTTTTAGGTTGAAAACGCCTTGCAATTGATTTTTTCTACACCTATTTCGATTATCTGTATGAAACAAAGACTGATGTTTGAGGATCCCAGTAGCTTCGATTGACGCCTGTTAATAAAACCCTGAAACGCTTTTAAATATAAAACTGATGGGTGGGTCAACCCTCCCGTATGGTCAACCCTCCCTAGTCTCCCCTACTCGTATAAACGTTTAATAGGGAGAGCTAGTATTAATCTATGTGATGTACCGCTATCTTATGTCAAGTAATTATGAAAACAAAATGAAGTAATAATAATTAACGACTTTACGTTGTAATATCTAGGTAATACTAAACAAAATTGATGTTGCTATCCAACGTACACGTTATTCATGAATTAAAAGATGTTATAAAAACACATAAATAATGGATAGCGACATCAATTTTATTTAGTGCAAAATGAAGTATTTTTTTGTAACAGACTCAAGCAAACACGATTACGAATATGTGCGAACTTTGGTGTTTCGCGCTCAAATGTGATTTAGAAATATCTAATTCGGACATTGTCATTACAAAACAATAAAAAGAGACGCTAGTTTCATATTTTGAACAAAATATCTTTCATGAGTTTAGTTTATTTAATTTTTAGGGTTCTTTAGCTAATGACGCCTCACCCCTATTATTGAATGCGTTGTTTTTATGTTATCTTCTGAAAACACTGCCTCCACATACCCCCTCCATCGGTGCTCCCTTCCCCCCCTCCCCCCCAAGAGGAGAAAAGAAACTTTTTATATACTGGAAATTTTGAATATTTTGAGCAAAGCACTAAATTTTCGAGTATGCATTGTTTTCGTAATAAACTGCCGTAAATTGATATTAATAGAGGAAATCACTTTTTACCTGACTGCCAAGAAGGGTTATGTGATTCACCCGTATCTGGGTATGTGGATTTTTTTATACTCTGGAAACATCCCAACGGTTGGATGGATTTTAATGAATTAGGTCTCTATCGATTCGTCTTAACCGTCCGATGGTTATAGGTTAGGTTTGCTTTTATAAATTCTAAATGGCGGCCGTAAAATACAATATGGCGGTAGAGACGAAAACAAAATTTCTACGCACCATATTAAGTGGCATATCATTGGATAGGTCTTTCAAAATGAAGACGATGTTTCATTGACTATTTTACAGTCAGAAGTTCCGTTTAAATATTACGCAACCTGGAAATTAAATTGTGTAGGTAGGATCTCTAGCTTTACTGCAACTCTAACCTTCATAGAGATCTATGGGCCTCATCGAAACAGCGTTTATAGATAGGAACTAACAATTAAACACAACTTAAAAGTCATCAATACAAGTAAATAAAAAAATAGGTAAGTAATATAAAGAATAATTTCACATTGATGAGAAATGCTTAATTAGTTCGCTTTTTACGCAGTTGTGTTTTTTGATTTTTTTTTAATTTAATTTTTACTTGTTTTACGTTTGATATGATACGTATACATGATTATCACATCTCCTACTTGAATTCTGCTTAATTAAATATCTATGAAATCAAGTAACTGCGTTAATTTTATTTAAATCTAGCATAAAAAATAAGTTTTTAATAATCTTTAAATGTATTGCTCTTCTTAGGTGTCATTTTAATCTGTAATTATTATAAGATATGAAAGTATGAGAAAAATAGGACATGAGTCTAACGAGAATATGGAATTGGTAACCACGGTTATCTTTTTTACCCCTTTTGTTGTTTTGCTATCAATGTCATATTCAAATATTTTCTCATTCTATTTTGGAAAATCCAATATATATGGAAATTTTACTTTCCTTTCTGTCAGACAATGATGTTTTCATTTTAATTTTTATAGCGCTAAAAAAAATGCTTTATGAGCAGAATCATTTTCTTTTTAGCAGAGGTTTTTTTCCCTAATTTAGTAAAGATATTTTACTAACAAAAATATATTAAAGTCATATTTAAATCACATTACTGCAAAAAAAAAAAAAAATAATAATGATATTTGACAAAAAATATAATGAAATAAATCTGATGTAAGCTCATATATTATATTTTCATGTCTTTCAAACTATATCTGTCAAAACCTTATGTAGCATCATCAATGCAAAAACGTATCGAAATTCGGAGTCATGTTTTATTTTACTTTAAAACGTATATTTTGAAAGATTTTCCTGTTTTTTTTTTTACTAAGCATACTGTTTTCAATAATTAAGTATTCATTAATTTGGATATATTTTCTCTTTTTTCTCTAATCTTGTCTCAGAATCTAATCTGATAACGTAAAAAAAAAAAATAATAATAATAATATTTTCAAACTAAAAAATAAAGATTTTGGAGAAAAAGAATAAAATATGGTTATTCATATGATTAAAGTTTGGCGTTATGTTGAATATTTGGCTTGCTTATAGTGCGGACACGTACGAGCTACAAAATGTTCGAGCTATGTAAAGAAACTAAATGTTGAAATCTGATACTTATAGTTAAGTTATTTTCCTGCGAACAGTTTTATCAGATAAATAATTAAGTTGGGTATAGACCTCATTTCTTGCAATAAATGAAAGATTGCCTATTGTAAGTGGAATTTAGAAAATTTATCATGCTTTAAATAAAGATACGTACTGGAGTTAAACACATTACTTGCATGGTAGAAGTATATGCTTTATAGCAATAAAAAAATGTACTAAACGCTGCTGAACCGGCGGCGTTGTCCGGGTCCGTGATAATATTCTTAAATGAACCTTAAATTCGTATGATTTTATACCTGCTGCGTACACGTTGCAAAATCTGTTAGTTTCGCTTTCCATCGCTAGAGGGCACATTCCGTTCTAAACAATCCACCTCCCGAACGAAACTCCGACACGTGCCCCTGCTTCAACGTACACCAGGAGTGCTACGCACGCGCTGAAAAATTTTTAGTTCCACCTCCCACCGGCAGGGACGACATATATTCTATACAAACGTCCGACACGGGGAACATTTCTGACTTCGTTCCGAGCACATGAAGGCTCCCCACAAGGTTCTTGCCTAGTACCACTGTTATGTTTTTTTTCAAAATGTCCACTTTTCTTTTGTTTTAAATAATAGTTTACACTTTGGGCTCTCTAGTTATAAGATAAAAATTATGTATTTCTCATGGCTTATGTAAAACTTTTGCCTTATTTCGAGAGGCTGTATTAATCAAGATAAAAAAAAACTCTATAAAATGATACTATTCTTTAGCACCTGACATGATTGTCTACGCAAATGATTCTGTTGCACCAGCTAAGGGAAAAACAAGATCTCAATTAGAATCAGAAGCCAATGAAAAAATCAACATCTTTAATCATTTATGTACATATTTTGTTCTCAGAATTTCAGAACATAAAACAACTGCGATGCTCTTTCGCTCAAACCTATTGGAAAATCGTCATCCAATATTCCATATCAACAATCAAACGATAAGTATAAAAAAAATCTTACATATTTGGGCATGATTCTGGACTCCAAACTCAAATTCTCAGATCATCTCATTCATCTCCGATCTAGAATTCAACAACTCTGCCGTGGCTTCGGAAAAATCAGTTTCTTTGAAAAGGGTCTCAGATTTTCAGTTCTTAAAATGTGGTACAATATAGTTATTGTATGCCAAATTCTCTACGCATCTGACATTTGGTCCCCTTTTATAAATGCACATTGTCTTAGAAAAGCAAAATTAATTCAACGAATGGCCCTCCTCGGGATCATGAAACTCTACAGAAGTATCTCGACAGACGCTCTTTGTGTTTTGACGGGCCCCGTTCCTACCTTCTACTAGCCAAAGAACTCTCCTACAATAATGTTCTAAAGTGACACCGTACCTTTTGCTTTCAAGGTCTTATCCTTTCCAATGGCGGCAATTTTATGCATAAATTCACGAGTTATGAATTCCAGAACTATAATAAATTAAGCAATCTAACAATATTAGACAATGACTCTTCAATTTATCCTAATAACTAGGATATTCTTATTTATGAAGGCAACAAAGGAAAGCGAACAGCTTCAGCCTTTATAGTCAAATCTCAAAATTAGTTTGTTAATGACAAAGCTATCCGTCTTCATAAATATAATTCTATCTACCAGGCAGAACTTTACGCTATTCAACGAGCAATTCCATAGTTCTGGCATCTTCACACATTGTCCCTGCGACAGAGGCTCTTTAAATCCAATCCCCTACATTTTTGGAAACTGTACTCTAATGCACTTTCGTTTCAAATTTAGCAAAAGAAAGACTTTTCGACAGAACCTAGTTCAAACTTTATTTGATCCTCCAAATTATAATAATCTTAAAGCAAATTACAATAACCTGAAGAAACATTTTTCTTATATTTCAAAAAATTTTGACTTTTTGACTCCGTTTATAAATTTACTCTAATTCCAAGTTTAAACTGATCCAACAAGTATTCATTATATACTTACTTATATTTACTAATCTTCCAAACTTTATTCAGTAATCTAGTATCAGTACATAATTTTAAGAGCTGTTCCCAGTCTGATTTTTAGTCTTTGTATTTTTATATGTGCACCTGAATTAATTGTCTATTTACACTGAATTTGATCAGCATAATATGTTTTACATAATTGAATCATTATATTAGCATATGGTTACATTTAATATATTGTATTTACATGTAATATTATTGTTTTGATTTATATTTTATTGAATTATTGTATTGTATTATTGTACTACTTAGTCTTATATTCATTCATATTATACAAAAGCGCTTAAAAATATACAAACAATACGAATTATGCAAAAGCCCTTAAAAATATGCAAACGCCCAGTAAATTTGAAGTAATAAAGTTCAAGCACTTCATGCATAAATGCGCTGCCTTGAAATAATAAGGCAGCATTTGTAACCCATTGTAAAATTTTAAATTTTTAATAAGAGTGCGCCTCCCTACCTCTGGTCACTTGAGTCTTCGGTAGAAAGTGGAATTATAGATTTTTCCCTTTGTGGGCATCCTATGACGATCCAACCAGAGATGTATTTCAGTGCCCTGACTATGTCTTCACCCTCGAGGACTCGTTGTGTCTATACCTTACAACTGGCTGTCCGCTTGGTTCAGATTGAACAAAGATATTTCTCAGTAGATTTTTCTGATATGAAATTTTGAATATTCTGGCACACTTATGAAGCAGATCGCTATCTCATAGAAGCATGGAATTTAATCCTTTCCAGTCTTAGCGTCCTATTAAAAGAACACTTCTTTTGATTGAGTATTATTTTGTCTTAGCAATTAGTTTTTTAATTACCTCCAGGTAGTAATGATATTGTCCTAATCCTAATAATATTATTAATATGAAAGAGTGAAAATATTTGGGTGAGATGTCAAAACGAATGACTAAATGCATTTGAATTCATTTTTCAATATATATATATATATATATATATATACAGTCGGACCTCTATTTAACGAACCTCTATTTTGCGAATTTCTCTATTTTGCGAACTTTTCCTTGGAACCAAGAACATTTTGCTAATTTCTTCGTAAAATAACCTCCAAATAACGAAGTGCATTCTCTATTTAACGAATTTTTTCTTGTGATCTAAATTTCTTTTTCTCCCCATTTCTCAAGATATTTCTGGACATTTCGAACTTATTCTTTCTTTAAACACATTTCATGATGTTCAGTGGACTTGAACTCATTTTACCAACCACTTTCTTTGTCAGCAGTGAGAAGAATTCGGTAAGTACGGAGGACGAAGACGATAGACCCTTACAGTAACTTAAAAAAATTGTGGATACAAATGAGAAAAAAAGAAGAAATTGACCATGATGTGCTGATTGATGATTATATTTCACTTAATACTGAAATTAAGACCACGGAAACACTATCCGAATTGGATATTTTCGACAGTGTGAAAAATAAAAACAATACAGCAATGAATTGCGATGAAGACGAAAATGATGATGATGGAAATGATCATGATGCAGGAAATAATAAAACTTCGTATGATGAAATGCTAAAATCATTTGAAACCATCCGACGCGGATTATAGTTAGAAGAAAATACGCATGAAGGGGTTTTTGGTGCATTGCAAAGATGCGAGAAATATTATGAGAGAAAGCACTTTTTAAAAGGAAAAACTCCGACAAAATTAACGGAGTTTTTCAGAAACTAAATTTAAGGACTCATATGTTAATGTATGGTTAAAATTATTTGTTATAATAATAATAAATACGATAAGGTCATTAAAATTCGTTAATTTTAATGTAAAGGTGATTTACTTTAAACAGAAAACGCTGTGTATTCCCAGACAATATTTTGTTTTCCTTACAAATTTCAAAGAGTTAAACACAAGGAAATAATGAATTGATGATGGATATTGGTGGGTAAAATAAATAAAACAAACCGATATAATTTATTTGAAAAAATGTGATTAATTACTTTTAGTAAAAATATTTGGTGTTTATGAATTTAAAATCTGTTTTATGTAGTTTAAAGTATTTTAAAAGGTGAATCTCTATTTAACGAATTTTCCATATAACGAACTTTTTCCGGGATTTAGCGACTTCGTTAAATAGAGGTTCGACTGTATATATAAATTCCCCCATGTACAAAAATGTCACTTTATTTAATAAAATCTACATATTTATTTGTTTGTTATGCTTAACACTAGAAAGGCGGCTGTTTTTGCATACCTAGAAAGACGAATAGCGGTCATTTTGACCGCTCTATTTGAATGGCCAAAAATAAAGCGTTTTTTAATATTTTTCTGTTCAAACAAGTTTTTAAAAGTACATATATTAATTGAATAATAGAATATTATATTATTTATTTCCCGTTTTATATATAATATTAATTTTCGTTAAAGGAAATACAATATATATAATCAATTATTAACAAAAATTACAAATATAAAAAAAAATACACATTTTAAAAGAATTTTTTTGATTTGTTTAAAGTATCCTAAATTTATATAACATTAACTTTGCTTTTTTAAATGTGTATATTTAAAAATATAAATATTACAAAAATGACTTACATTATTTTTTTTACATTCTCTACAAACACTCAGCTTTATAACTTTGTAAGTGCAGGAGCCACAAACTGACTTTTTGAAGTCAATACAAATGTTCGTAGTTTTATTCCGACATCGATTGAGTTGGCATTGTTTGCGTTTCATACCCGAGATTGTGGGTCACCTGTATTTGGAGTTAAGTCTGACAGCGGAGATGTCTTAGAGGCAACATATTTTGTACGCAGTTCGTTAGCTAAATTCAAAATAAAATCACGGCGCTTTATATTTACACTGGTAGACTCTTTATAAATCACACAAGCATTTATAGCATCTAAGTCCAGAATATAAAAAAAAGCTTGCACAGGCCATCGTCGAGAAGTTGATTTTGTGGAGTATTTTCTTACCATCTGGTCAAGTACATCCACACCGTATTTCGTTGAGTTGTAAAACTGAACAACCTAAGTCGTCTTTTTTTCATTGCCATTGACCTCAAGTGTAGGATGTAAAGTGCTTAACAACAAAACACTCTTGTTTTTCTTTCCTTGATATGAGGTCAGTGATATATTATCGTGCTTGAGAATTTTGCTTGAATACACTTTTCTCCCTTTGTGAGCTTGAAGGATTCGGGCACTTTTTTCTTTCCACGTTTCACAGTTCCAACGATGACAAGTCCTTTATTTCTTAGAGTTTTGGGTAATTTCAACGTTGTGAAAAAATTATCCGTTGTTATGTTCCTTCATGTATTATGAAATGACTCTGCCAAGCGACAAACAGCATGTTCTGCAACAGTTTCCTCTCTGGGTCTATTTTCATTTTTAATTAAATATGGAAAGCCATTCAACAAATATTTTGATCGAACACCAGCTGATAGCCAAATTTAATCCCGAATTTATCTGGTTTTTGCGGCACATAGTGTGTAAATGGGCAACTGCCTTACTTGGGAAGAGTTGTTCGTCTACTGTTATATTTTGTCCCGGTTTATAACAAAGTAAACAATTTTCAATAAACGAGTTCCAGATCTCTGGCACTAGTGCAAATTGATCAGATCTTTGCTTTCAGATGCAAATTGATCAGATCAAGTCTTTCAGATCTTGTTGCCTTCAGGTCAAACCGCAAATATCTCATTATTTCTTTGAACCTGTCCCGAGCCATTGTTTGGTGAAAAAAGTTTATTCCCCATGTCGTGGACCATAAATTGTTTATTGAAATATCTTTAGAAATAAAAGCTCCACGAACATACAATAGGGAAATAAAAGCATCTTATTCGCCTAAAGATAAATTCCAATGCGGATCCTGCAAACAACGATGAGCTTCCGCTTCTGTGCACATTTTTATGAAACGAAGAATCTTTTCATTTATGAATAGTCTCCATGCACTTGGTCCAGGAACTTCTCTCAACACATTGTGCTGCTGTCGTTTTCCTGAAGAAATATTACCAGATGGAACTATCCATATTGTTCCATCTTTTGCTATTTCTACATTTTAGGAGCACACTCTTTGTTCTTCACTTTTACTTAGTAGTTTACTTTTATTTTGACGTTTTCTGTTTTGTTTTCGTTTTCTTCCACGTGTGGTACTCGCATGACTTGAATCGACACTTATCAAAAAATTTTCTTCATTTTTAGATTCAGAGGAAAAATCTTTTTGTGCAGTTTTAGTACAAAAACGACATTCGTCTGATGAAGAGGATTCTCTTACATTGCCAGGGTTATATTCATCTTCAGATAAATCTGAATTTTCATCAGCACCAGAATCGGTTTCAGATACAGTCCGCAATATTTTTAAAAACTCTTCTTCTGACAGATTTCTTTTACCAACACTTCTTCGCGACATCGCGTGAAAAAAATGTACATGCGATCAGGTCAAGAAATTCAAAAGAAATAAATATCTGTTACTAAAAAAAAGCAGGTGCTTTCGAACATAAAAGGAATTTCACGTGACCAGCAGGTTCTTTTCAATCCCGCTTATTCTCCAAATGACAGTAGTCTATTGCAGCCCCCTACGAAAAGAATCACGTGAAAGCGGATGTTTTTAACATCCCTCCCTACTTCACTTATGCTTATTTCCATGAAATGTTATTAAAATTATCTCGAAAGGAAAGAATAATAGTTCGTAGACAGCAAAAATTGAAAAGTAAATGTAATGTTAGATTTTATTTCTTCAGCTGTCAAAATGACCGCAATCCGTCTTTCTAGGTATACATATTTATAGGGCTCATAATATTGTGTAAAAAAGTTAAAATTTTTGTGCTACATAATCCTTATGAATAATTAGGAAAATTCAATAAATAATGTAGAAATCGAAGAATATTTAAGAAAAATACAAACGTTTGAAATTCATTTTCATTCAAAATGACCGCTCCCGTCTTTCTAGTGTTAAAATAAAAGATATAAAATTAAAACCTACTTTCAATTAAATGTAATACAGTAATTTTCCATTGAACTTGTAAAATTGTGGGATTTCAAAGACAAAATAAACATTTATTTGACATTGCAGCAACGTTAAAATTACTAAAAATATTTTGAACACTGATCGCTATCGCTTATACTTGAACTGAAATACCAATATTGGTAAAATAATCAATTTACATTCAAAGTACTTATAATTAAACGTCAACACTGCAGAAATACTGCTTTACATTGTATTTATCTCTAACGAAACCTAAATATTACGAATATGTTAATTTTATGTTGGAAATTACTATTAATAAAATTGCAAAATATTTTTCTAATATTGCGGAAATATGTGCAAAATGTAAATTTGCAAAAATATTTTGCAATTTCACTAATGATATTTTCGACATAATGTAAATATTTTTGCAATATTTTCGTTTTATTGAAGATAATTACAATGTATAGCAATATTTCTGCAGAATTAAATATATTGGAAATATATGTTTATGTATATTGGAAATATGTGTACCATTAGATATATTTCCAATGTAAACCCAATATTTTACTAATATTTGCATTTTATTACAATTATCCGCAATAACGTTCAGTGTTGAAAATTAAGCATAATTTTGTAGTCAAAATATATACCAGAACGTTTAATAATAGTTTTCACATTATTTAATGGTAGATTTTTGTCGGTTAATTAAAATTAAAAATTACTCTTTCAGAAGTCTGGCAAAAACAGTAGAACCTCTTTTATCCGAAAGTCTTTTAACCGAAACTCTCGATTAACCAAAATCCCTTTTTGAAGCTTTTTTTTTTTTTTTTTTTTTTTTTTTTTTTTTTACTATCACATTCCTTGTATGCAAAATCCATTTTGAAAGCTTTTTTTTTAACTACCATATTCCGTGTGTGTAAGCGGTCCTTTCCGAACTACGAGTACATATAAATTCATAATATTTCAAATAATATTTCAAAATTAAAATTCAGGTTAACCCCTTAACGCTCGAATTAAATTACGGTTTAAAAATTCAAATTGCTTATTGGCACCACTTTTTTGAAAAAGAAATATTCGCCTTATTTAATGACAGGTAAAACGATACTAAAATAAAGCCAATTAAACTATTTTATAAAACTGGTGGGAATCAAACAATCTGAGTAAAAGACACAGCCCGAGAATATGACGGGAGCGAGAATTAAGGGGTTAATTTATTCTTGTTTCTATTTTGCTATTGCTTTATTTTTATTAAGCACTTATTACCATAATACGAAATAGTGCATATATTTCTCCTTTATCTTAAAATTGAAGCATTCTCGATTATCCGAAAATTTCGATTTTCCGAAAGATGGTCGGTCCAAATTACTTCGGATAATCGAGGTTCTACTGTATTTTGAATTCAGAAGTCCTCTAAATTGGGAACATTGTTAGCGACGAATGGAAATATTGGCACAATATAGCAGGGTTCGTACGGGTCCTGGAATTCCCAAACCAGAAAATTCTCCGATACCAGTATATTGTTATAGATAATCTGTCCTGAAATAAGGCGAAGTTCCACCGTTTGAACTTGATATATTTTTATGTGAGAAAATACTGCTATTCCGCCTTGCAAATAACGGTATTCGTACGAACCCTGTGTGGCCAACATAACTGGATACTGATTTCAGGGTAATTGTGTTTATGGATTTTTATAATCGCTAGTTCTAAATAGTTATCGTATACTTGTTTAAACTCTGATCTATAAGGCGAAGAATACTATTAGGATAAAATAGTGGTTATAAAAAATTTAGAAACACAATCACTCCTGGATTTTCGCAACAGGTATTTTTGTATGGTTAACATTGCTGTACTTTGCTGCTGCTTATTACTGAATGGTCAAATCAAAACATGAAATATATAATATGAACTTTTAAAAGTTCACTGTTTCACTTAAAAGGCGACTAAAATAATAAAAAGCGATGTTAAAAGTTAAAAATATGTATTACATTTAAAACTCCTTAGTACTTTCAAGCTTTCCCAAACCCTTCATCCAAGAATACTTGAATAACTAATTGCTGTTTATTTATACAAATACGTCACTTCGTTTTAAAAATGAAGCCAATAATTATTAGAGATGAAAGTAGAAGGAGCAGTTTCTCGGATTGAACTTAAATAGAGAAAAAATATATATTATTATAACTGCAGTTATATACAGGATTCGTACGGGTCCTTGAATTTCCAGACTAAGAAATCCTTCGGTACCAGTATTTTCTTATGGGAAATCTCTCCTCAAATAAGGCGAAATTTAGTCCGTTTAAACTACATTTATTTTTCTGTAAAAAATACTGATATTTGGCCTTGAAAATAACGGTACCCGTACGAACTCTGATATATAAATTAATATATATTATAATATATATCAATACATAGAAGTATAATATATATTTTCTCTGATTAAGTTCAATCCAAGAAACTGCTACTTCTACTTTCAACTTTAATAATTATTGGCTCTCTGATTTTTAAAACGAAGTGACGTATAAATAAAAAGCAATTAGTTATTAAAATATTCTTTGATGAAGGGTTTAGAAAAGCTTGAAAGTACTAAGAAGTTTAAAAAAATGCATATTTTTAGCTTGGAGCATTTCTTTTGTTATTTTAGTCACCTTTTACGTAAAACAGTGAACTTTTTAAATTTCATATTATATATTTTATCTTTGAATCAAGGTGAAATATTTTGTTTCGTCCAATGATTTTATTTGGTCAAATATATTTTCACATCCCCCCCCAACCCTCTTGAAATATTATAGTATTAGAAATGCAATAGAATAATTCAATTGTTACATTTGATTGATAGTAGGTTTTATTTTTACAACTTTTACTTTTTGTATTACGAACAATTAAAATATGTAAATTTTATTAACTTAGAGAAAAATTTGCACATTGGGAAAAAAAAATGAATAAAGAATACAAAAACGTTAATTATCCGTTTTGACGCTGACTTTAGCCAAACATTTTCGCATTTATAATATTATCAGGAGTATATACTATCATTACTACATTTAGATAATAATAAAACTAATCAGAATATTCTAAAGTTAATACCAGAAAAATATACCAGGATATATTTTATCCCACCGCCCCTCAAAGCAAAGCGTTATAAGTAAGCGAACAAACTTAATGCTGGAATCAGGCGTAAATTAACACAGTTGCGCCACCTTGTGGACGGAGTGATATTCACATACGCGGGCTTTTAGCGTGGCGCGTATTTTCTAAATCTCCAGTCAATCATGATACACTATGACGCAAAAGTTTAGACAATGAAGAAATTCTTACATACTTTGAAAAATATTTATTCAATTTTCAAATCACTGCTTGAAATTAATGTGCTGTACATATAAACAATATTTATAACAAAGAAAAGTGGAATTGTGCATATTGCAATAAATTAACACTAGAACGGCGGCGAGGGGTCATTTTGACCCTTGCCGAATGAAAACATTTCGATTCGAACCAGAATTTTTTTTATAATATAAGATTAATACATTTTGCCCAAAAATAACTTAAATAAATAAGTTAAATAGTTCTAAATAAAAATTCTGATGTGAAATATTTTTATAAAACTTGAGCAAAATTTCCCGCCGTTCTAGTGTTAAATGGTAACAAAAATAAACTGCTGTCTCAAAAGTTTAGACACAAATTAAATAAAATCGAAAAAACAATTTTTAAAACCTGGTTGCGTATCCATGCTTATGTATTACGTCATATACACGAGATTGCATGGAAGAAACTAAATCTTGCATAGTTTGTGGATCGATATCGTACCATGCATTCTCAATAGATGTCTTAAGTTCCTTTTCAGAAGAGTATTGTCTAGCGTTGCTATAAACTTTGCGACACATGATGCTCCAAAGGTTTTCTATAGGGTTAAGATCTGGGCTACATTCTGGCCAGTCGAGAACTCTTATATTATGGGAATTAAACCAAGATTTTGAATGTTTTGCAGTGTGAATTGAAGCATTGTCTTGCTGAAATTCCCACTGAGGACCCCCTAGAAGCTCAGCAAATGGCAGTAGGTTTTCTTCTAATGTCTGTGTATAATGCTGTGAAGTTTGACGACCACTGGTGAAGGTCAGAGATACTTGTCCATTATAGCAAAAGGCTGCCCAAACCATCACCGAGCCCCCTCCTTGTCTGCGACTAAAAAAACGTCGAGGTTCCTTCCGCAAGTCATGCCAATACGATAAACAACCATCTGGACCATCCAGATTCCACTTTTTTTCATCGCTAAATATGACTGACTGCCATTTCTCTCCATATGACATATGCTTTCGAGCCCACATAAGTCTTTGTAACTTATGATGTGGTTTCAGAGCTGGTTTCTTCTGCATTTTGCTATAAACGATTGTTCCTTTTTCCAAAATTCGTCTACGAATCGTATCCTTTGATACAGAGAGTCCCGATGAGCTTTGAACTCCACGTACGCTCATTTGTTGAGTACTCGCTCGTCTTTGTATCAGGCGATCCTCTCGTACATTTGTCACACGTGGCCTCCCAGACCGACATTTTTCTTTATATTCGGAACCACTCGATAAAACTCGATAAATAGATTTTTTTGACCTATTAATAATAGCAGAAATTTCAGAAACGCTCTTCCCTTCACCTTTCAACTGCCAAATCTTTGAAACCTCATTCACTTGAATTTCTTTAGCTCTCGGCATGTCGACTATGAAGCGCAATCGTTTGCAGAACTTTAGTACTCCAAATTTGTGACATCATCGATTCTAAATTTGCATATGCCAGCGAATATTCAAAGAAATTTAGAATAGTGTCTAAACTTTTGCGACAAGCACATTTGAATTTTTATGAAAAAAATTAGTATTATAGCAAATAAAACGACTGTCTTTTGTACATAGCATTTTAAATCAGTTTTTGAATATATTTACAGGTTTTTGTAATTCTGACGTCAAAATTCTACATTTTAAAGCTGAATGACGTCATTGTCTAAACTTTTGCGTCATAGTGTAATAGAGTTTTGTTTGCCCCATTTATTGCAAAATAATGGCGTAGCGAGAGGGGCATCCAGACGCACTTCCTAACACGAAGTTTTCTTCGCCTTATCAAAAGCACATCAGTTATTAATCAACATGAAAAAAACTTTACAATTTTAGTGGTGTCAGTAAGAAAACAGTTAGGTATCTACCTGTAGTTCACACTCCGTCCGCTACGTGGTGCATGATCTTGATTGATGTGACCTCACTTTTAATCTTGCGGTTACTTCCCCCATTTAAGATAGGACGCTTACTTATATCGCTTTGCCTCAAAGGGTTATGCCGAGCATTTTCGCGATTCAGTTAGGCAAAAATTTCTGTTTTCAAAAATCGGTGATAAAAGATTAAAAATTCTGCAAAAGTCGCTCGTACCGAAGGGGTTAAATAAAGCGCATTTTACCATTTCAAAAAAATGGTGTCAATCAAGAAATCTGAATTAAAAAAAGTAGCCCATCTGGTAACACTGTTGTTATTATGCCTGGGGCACCTTATAGCAGGTGTGTTGCGCACGCTTTTCAAAATCTGTTAGTTTCAATTTCCACTGCCAGGTGACCGACTCTGTTCTAAACAAACCTATATCCGAACGAAACTCCGCTCGAAAAACGCATCTGATCGACTGCGAAAATGCTGGACATCTGGTTTCTTATGACTGCAGAATAAATTATGCGGTTTTATAAAAATCTATGCTTTAGTTGAATTATGAATACTTTTCCTTTCTTTTAATAGGAGCTTTTAATTAATAATTCAGTTAATTATTAGAAATTTAAAATTCGAAGTCTCAGGTGCATGAGCCATTGAACATAGACAGACGGAGCGAAACTTTCTTTTATTAGTACAGCTGCTATAGATACTCATCATCCAATAACTTAGTAAAATTAAATGTTTAAAATTTTTCTGTTTCAGCTGCTTATATAAGCGGCAGTTTCTTGAAATGCTTATAACAAATAAAAAAGTAGTACTGACAAAGCAGGAGTGTAAAATTTCAAATAAAAAATATCTATAAATTAATACTGGTGCCTTATTTAATGATTGTTTTTTCAAAAATGTTTAATCTTTATAGATTATATCATCTTAAAATTACTGATTTTAATCATTATTATAAATTTATTCATTGTTATTAAATATATCCAAAGGAATCGATTTTATAATAACACTTCGTTATATGACATATACATGGATACACTAAAAAGTGCAATACATCCCAAACCACGATTTATCGGAAGGTATTCAACATTTAAGACAGGGGATAACGAATAAGAAAATTTTCTATATTTGTTTACGTTATATGCGTATTAAAATTTTCTTCATAAAATAGTTTTAAATACTGGTAGAATGAGTGCAACAGTAATTGATCAGGTTCCAGTAACTGACCTTAGAAAACACAAATTTGAAGAAAACTAAAATAATGACCCGCTTTGCTAAACCACCAAAAATTAACATATCAGCATTAATGTTTGTTTCCTACTGTTTTGTTTCTCATTGGTGAATTATTGCAGCATAGTCTAATACTAAATTACGATAAGAAATACTTGACGCAGTACAATATAGACCAGGAGTGGTAGTGCAGACACATGGTTTGTACGGATACCGTTATTTCTCCAGGAAAACTACCAAAATATTTTTATAGAAAAGAAACCTAAAAAATCCGCCTTCTTTTAAGAAGAGATTTTCTATAAGATAATACTGGTGGCGAAAATTTTTCTGGTCTGCAAAATTCAAGTAGGCCTACGATCCATGAGACTACCACCTTATCGAGTTGGAGGCTGAAATTCCATAATTAGCTAAAACTCGATTCCCATATTAAGAGGCAGTCGGTCTGCCAAGTCATATCTTAGTGGAAAACACCTAAAAATCAGATTTTACCAGTTGACTCGTAGGTTTATCATCGTGTTTTCCTGCTCCCAGTCCGCCATGTTTTCATACCTTTGGGTGTAGGAAAACGCAATGGTAAACCTACGAGTTGACTGCTAAAATCGGGTTTTTAGGTGTTTTCCACCAAGATATGCCTTGGCAGACCGATTGCGTTTTAATATGGGAATCGAGTTTTAGCTAATTCTGGATTTCAGCCTCCAACTCGATGAGGTGGTTGTCTGTGCTGCTGGTTCCCGGTCTAATACAAGTAGATAAAAACAACGTTTATAGAACCAAAACACATTTATTTGTTGCAAACTAGTTTCGGTAGTCATACCTTAATTTAGCCATCAATTTTTTGCATTGAAGACGGTACGCTATGGCTACCGAAACTAGTTTGCCACAAATAAATGTATTTTGGTGCGATAAACGTTGTTTTTATCTACTTATACAGTCAAATACTGCTGCACTCATCTAATTACTCTTATTCTAATCAAATTATAAGTAGGTTAACTAAAGTTGTGATTTAAGGTGGATGTAGTTTTTCTTTTTCGAGATGCATGTAAATAGAGCTATATACCTAAATGAGCAATGTAACGAGACGCAATATAACGAGTGACTAATGTTTTAATTTTTTTGTGTGTGTGTCAATTGTTATTCTTATATGCTAAGATATCAGAATTAAAATGTGCGTAATTGAATATGAACTTACCAAAAATAGTAACGACCATAGCAATACAAAATGTGTACGTTTGTCAACAAACTGGCTTGTTGTGATAATACTCAACTTGATGTAGGCAAATATTCGAACTAAATTGCTTGAAAATATACAAAATGCTTGTAATTTTCACGTAGTTATAATATATTTTATTATATTATGGAAATAACACGTTATGAATGACTAACTCTGCGAGATTTGTAACTTTGGTCTTTTTTTGGGTACGTGACGTCACATGCACATTATCCGAGGCTAACGAGAAAGACAGGCTACCGAGGTGAATCCTATTCTTCTTTTTTTACCGCTGGAGTCACGTGATGCTCTTTTCGCACACCTTCATTGGTGCATTCGAGCATCACGTGACTCCAGCGGTCTGTAAAAAAAGAATAGGATTCACCGCGGTAGCCGGTTTTTCTCGTTAGCCTCGCACATTATCTGTTTTCTTTCACGCTCTTGTGTCGCTTTTAGTGTCATATTCAATTCTTCTTATTATTATTATTAATCCAATAAATTTGGAAATTTTACTTCTTTACCACAGAGGCATTAATATACATTTTAAAACGTTTATAGACCTTGAAAGTGAATACTTGGTGTTTATGGTTGAATTATTTTGTTTAATAGGAGATTTTTCTTTCTTCCTAATTTGGTAGGACGGGCATTTCATTGAAATTTACATGAGAATAAAGTATATTTTACAGATAAAATATGATTTTACCAATAAGCTCCATAAAGATCACATTTCTGAGATGCTGCTGACAAAAAACGCAGCAAAGTACATTTGATGTATGCTCACATATCATTATATATATTTATCCTCTAAAAAGTAAAGCTTTTTTTATTATTCAATTATCAAATAATTATACAACAAAGACAATGAAAAAATTATTAAAGTCTGAAGTCGTTCTTTATTTTATTTCAAAAATTATATTTGGAAAGTTTTACAGTTGTTTGTTTCCATTGAACTTGCTTATTTCAATAGGTTCTTTTTCATGGATTTTTTTAAAAGTATTTCTTTAACTGTATCGTCAGATGTGATATAATTTAACGGAAAAAAAAATCCAAATTGAATTTTTTTTTAAAGATCTCTGATACATTCGATACGTTTTATTTCCCACTTTCAACGTTTTCATGAATATTTTAATTAACATACTGGCGTTTTCTGGAACTAATTCTTTGACTAATTGAATTAATTCTAAAAAAATAGTTAGATTGCCGGTTATAAGTAGCTTTTAATAAAATGTGGGTGATTCAAAATCAACTGTCCTTGGGGTTCCTGCTCGAATATCTTCAATTTTGATGAAATCTTTATTGTACCAATACATACATATAAGTCTGAAAATCTAAAACGGACATGTGCTTTTTTATAACAATTTCCTATAAATCGATGTATATATACTGATTATTTTTTTCAACCTTGATTTTATATTTGATTTCATACGCCTGTATGTAATCGTCTCTCTTACCTGAATTGTGTTTAACCCTTTCAGGGGTGGTGGTTCATTTTTGTACCACTTAATTTTTATTCCTACAAAGCACATTGGCATCAGAATATTTGAATGAAAATTTAATTTTTATTAAGCACGTGAAAAAAAAAAAAATGTTTGGAATATTCTGAAATAAATTTATGTGTAGATTCTGGTGTCAATCACTGATTTCAACATTTTACGAACGCTTGCGTACCTTGCCCCTGAAAGGGTTAAGTTAATTCCTATGACGTTAAGTTTCTATGTTAACTTCATTCAATTCTAGCATAGAAAATATCCTTTTAATAATATTTATATTACACTTCCTATCCCGCAATCACTCCAGAATATGAAAATAGGAGAAGAATTGAATATGAGTGTAGCGAGAATATGAATATATCAATGGGCAATCACAATTATCCCCCCCCCCCAGTTACTATTACACTTTCGAGGTCATATTCAGATATATTCTTATTGGATTATGAAAATCCAATATATACGGAAATTTTACTTTATTTTCTGTGATAATATAATGTTTTAATTTTAATTTTTATATGCCTTAGAAAGTAAATGTTTTATTTTAATGGCTAATCTATTTTCTTTTTAAAGGTGTTTTTTTCTATGATAGTACATGCATTGTATTGAAATTTATGTGAAAAAAAAAAGATATTATATATATATATATATATAAATGTATCCTTAAAATCCATTAAAGCAAGTTTATCAATACTTTGACACAAAATATCACTAAATAAATATTATATGAACTCTCATATTATAGTATGTACTTAACTTTAAACTTATAATAGCCAAAAACGTACAAAGCCAGTTTTAAAGTAAAAACTTTTGAATATTCGATGCAACACTTTATTTTAAAACTTATATTATTAAAGATTTTAGGTTTTTAAATGTACATGCTTTTCTCAATATTTAATTTTTTATAATTTTAACTCTCTTTCAGAATCAAATAAAATAATTCAACAAACAATAACAAATACAACTAAATAATACATACAATATATTCCAACTAAAAAATAACCGAACAGAGGAAAAAGAAGAAAACTAATACGCTTGGTTAAATATTTTTTTAGCTTTTAACATTTTGTTAAGCGTTTGGCTTGAATATAGTACGGGGGGCGTGTACGATCAAGACCTATATACATAATATACTGGTATGAAATAGTCCAATCTAATATTCATAGCAAAGCCATTTTACTGCCAACAGTTTTGTCCGAGAAACAAATGAAGTATTGACCTAATTTTTAAAAATAATAACAGATTGCCGATTGGAGTTAAAACACTTTATTAAAATTAAAGAGGTATAATGCTTAAACAATAAATTTATTAGACAGAATCACCAATGAAATAAATAGCGAAATTCAATGTTTAATTATGTGAAAATTTCTATTGCCTATCAAAAGCAGCATTTCCTTGATATGTTTAAAATTAAATTTCATAAACTTTAATACGAAAGCACGAGAGTAAAACTCTAAATCGAAAAAATCTTTATAAAAATACTGGTTCCACTTTTAATGAAATGTTTTTCATCAAAGTCTTAAATTATCTGTAAAATATGTTATTTTAAAATTACTAGTATGAAGGATTATTATCAAATTATTCATTGTTATTAAATACTTCCTAAACGAATATTTTTTAATACCTCTGGTTATATTGCGCATGCATCAGAACATAAGAAAAAAATGCAAAATAGCCTAATGCGCTATTTAATAATAAAGAAAGATGAAAACGGATGAGAAAATGTTCTATATTTCTTTCCAAAATGGCATATCCTCTAAAATAAAGCTCCTCTATAATAATAAATAATAACTCCTCTATGCATTTAATTTTTTTATAATAAAATAGCTATAAATAATGTGAGTGCAACACTAATTGATCAGGCTGCAGTAACCGACTAGTGGGACACAAGTTCCTACAAAACAAAAAATAATGAACGAATATGTCAATTTTGGCTGGTATGCCACCAAAAGTAAGATAATTGGGCATAATATTGGTTCCCCACAGTTTTATTTCTCCGTTGATGAATTACTGCAGACTAGTCAAATACTGCTGCATCACGAATTATTTAGTGCAATGAAAGGCATAATTCAATTACTTTCCAAAGGCAGCAATATTTTACTACCTTTAACTCTTTCGGGACGGTTGATGCATATATGTATCGTCAAAAGATGCATGTGGAATTTGTTTTCGGCACATTAATAAATAAATGTAACATCTGTCTTTTTTCATTAGGTTGAGCAAAAAGTTCTGGGAAATTTTTAATCTAATAGCTACCAGAATTTGTATCGTATGTAGGAGTACTAGAGGTATATCTACAGAAGCTCATGAATTTCGGCTCCAAAATGTCTATTGAACAGCATGATTTTCGTGTATTGTCCGGCATTATTGGAGAAAAGGTCTAACGATTCTGAACAAAGCGTTATAAGTAAGCGAACAAACTTAATGCTGGAATCAGGCGTAAGTTAACACAGTTGCGCCACCTTGTGGACGGAGTGATAATTCACATACGCGGGCTTTCAGTCTGGCGCGTATTTTCTAAATCTTCAGTCACTCATGGAAATGAATTATTGTTTGCCACATTTATTGCAAAATAGTGGCGTAGCGAGAGGGGCATCCAGACGCACTTGACACCACGAAGTTTTCTTCGCCTTATAAGAGGCACTTCAGTTATTAATCAAGGTAACAAAAACTTTACAATTTTAGTGGTGTGAGTATGAAAACAGGTAGGTATCTACCTGTAGTTCACACTCCATCCGCTACGCGGCGTATGACCTTGATTGATACCTCGCTTTTAATCTCGCGGTTACTTCTCCCATTTAAGATAGGACGCTTACTTATATCGCTTTGATTCTGAAAGCCGTTGATGAGTTTGAACAGTTGGACGGCGTCGAAATTCTTCCACACTCCGCCTACAGTCCAGACGTGGCTCTATCCGATAATGGCCTCTATAGATCAATGCAACACTTTTTCAAGGGCCGTCGATTTGAATCCTTTAATGAGGTTGAAGAAGCATGTCAAGAGTTTTCGATTCCAAGGAGCCGCCATGGTACTTCCAGAAAATTCGGAATCTGGCAGAAAGTGGTGGACTATGATGGTCTCAACTTTAACCTCTTGGTGACGAGCGGCACGTATACGTGCCGGATGAAGCGCTCAGAATCCTTGTTTTTCCTCACCAGTAAAATTTTACTGTAAAATTTGCTTTATTTAATCAGCGCATTTTCTCGATTCAAGAAGACATAAATTTCTGTTTCTAAAAAACGGTGACAAAAAATCAAAATTTTCGTTAAAGGCTTCCGTCCCGAAAGGGTTAAAGAATAGTCCTTGTTGTTTTTGTTGTTAATTTTCGCATAACAACGCAACTTTCACAAATTTCCCAGAACTTTTTGCTCAACCTACTAATTAGAGCATTTTTTGGTATTTAACCAGTAAAGGGGTTAAATTAAAAACTCAAACTTTAGAAAAGAGCGGTGCAAACCATATAAAATTTGTCTAAGGCATGCAGTCTCGAAAGGGTTAACAGTCATCTGCAGAAAAAATGGAGCAATAGAACAATGTAGATGCGTTCTGGATTCTCTAGTTGCTAGGCAACCTTACATCCGGTATACAGGTAAAAGCGTTTTAATATGCAATGGGAGCCATAGAAGAATGTTTAGACGCGGTTGGTAGCCACAAAAATAGAAAGTTGAAAAAAGTAAAAACTAACAAACATATGTTATGTTAGTTTAACAATATAATATAAATATATATTTTCAATATATTTTCAATAGGACTTATATATTACGAGATATTAACAAAAAACCGAAAAAAGGTACCTTCTTTTGCCTCCCCCCTCTCGCGCTCAACCCCCATTCATCAAGACTTTTAGTATGTTCATTAGTAGACTCTCCCAAACAATATTACCAAGCTTCAAAACTTTCGTAATAATGTCCCAAAATTCCCCAAAATCTGCCTAATTTGACTGGACTATAAGTATAGAAAATTAAAGCTAAAAGTAACTGAGTTTAACAGATTATCAGTATTTGGCTCCCTAAGCAAAGAAAAAGCCGCAAGCAAGTTCTTCTTATCTTGTCTTGGTCTTTAGTTGAACCGGCATAGTTGTCTTTAGATTTGACATCCAAAATATATTTATCCGCGAATGTGAAAAAGGCACGGAGTATTTCTCTAGCATATTCCTCAAAATTTGAGGAAATGGTATCATCTTTAAAATTAGAATTTAAAGTTTCATCAGCAATATTTGCCAGTGTATTCTCCATTATTTGAGAATCATCCATCGATGACCTGCTGCAGTATCAATCAGTGATGAACAGTTATTCGGAACGAACCACACTCAACCACCGAACGACATCGCAAAAATATCACCATATGATGCGGAGCAGAAATTAACACATCCTGCTAATACTACTTCTTCCATTTCACTGACCCAGAACCTGCAGAAAGAAATCGTAAATAGAGACAATCTTTAAAAAATACAGGTTGGATATTTAAAGAAATATTTTCATTAAAATCTTAAATTATCTGTGAAATATGTCATATTAAAATTACTAGTATGAAGAATTATTATCAAATTATGCATTGTTGTTAAATGCTTTGAAAATGAATCAAATTTTTAATATCTCTGGTTATGTTGCGTACATCAGGAGGTAAGAAAAAATTAAAAATACTCTAATGCACGATTTAAGGATGCTATGTGATAATAAATAAATATGAAAAAGGATAAGAAATAGTTCTGAATTTGTTTAAAAAATAATGTATCCTCTACAACAAAAACTGTTTTATATTAATAAATAGTAACTCCACTCTGCATATACATTTTTTTAAATAAAAAATAGCCATAAATAAGGTGAGTGCATAACTAGCTGATCAGGCTGCAGTAACCGACTAGTGGGACAAAAGTTCTTAGAAAACAAAAAGTAATGAACTCAGATGTCAATTTTGATTTGTTATACCACCAAAATGAACATTAGTTACGCATTAATATTTCTTTCAAAAAGTTTTATTTCCCCGCTGAGTCAAATACTGCTACAACCCCACCCCCTTAATTATTCGTACTTTAATCGAATTATACGTAAGGTTATTAAAAGCATTGATTAAGGGTGAATGAAGTATTTTCGGGACACACGTAAAATGGGTTATGTATCTGAATGAGCTGTGTAGGTAGACGCTACTACTGAGACGAGTGACTACCGTTTTAAAATTGCCTGTATGTCATTTTAGGTTCCTTACATGAGAATTAATATGAGCATCATATAATACGAGATTACCAAGAGTATGAAAACAGTAACGACCGATAGTAATTTTCTTTCACGACCCTGTTTCGCTTTCTGCGTAATACTCATTTTTTTACTTGATTATGAATAATCCAATATATATGAAAATGTTATTTGTCATTGTTACTTATCCTTGAGACAATATATATACAGGGTCATCCGAAAATAATGCCTAGATTATCAACATCATAGCATAGAAACCTTTTATGTTAAAGGAGCAATTCTTTCACTACACGATAACTGATGAACGCAAGTTTGGTTTTATTTCACCAGAATTCGTTTGCGTGTCTGTGTTATGCGCGGATTAGTTGCGCAGTCGTCAAGGTGAGCCAACGCGCCTGACTGCAGCTGATCAGTACGATGTTGGCCGTGCAACAAAAAGCACAGTACGATGTTGATCGTGGAACAAATAGCACAATGCGTGATTTGGTATGTGGAGTCAAAGTTAATAGTCAGTGTACAGCTTCTTTTTCGGAGAACTTATCCAGGTCAAACTGCTCCTGGTGCTCATATTGCACACATTTGCTCCTGGTGCATTCCGAACGGTGCTCACATTGAAACATACTAAGGTATGAAAAAAAAAATATTTTTTGCCGCACATTATAAGACTAAAACCAATAAATTACCTTTCATAGTCTTTTTGTGACAGTTATTTAAAATCTAAGCATTATTTTTCGATGACACTGTATTTTTAAATTTTCCACTCCTAGAAAACGAATTATGCTTGGCGTTTATCGCTGAATTATTTTTTTTTACAGGAGTTTTTCTGTATCCCTAATTTGGAAGTATGTGCATTTCACTGAAATTTAAGATGAGAATAAAAGGGATTTTAGAGCTAAAATATAACTTTAATGATAAGTTCCATAAAGATCATATTTCTGAGATATCTGACAAAAAATGTAGTAAAATAAATTTGATATAAGCTCGAATATCAGTATATATATATTTGTCTTATAAAAAGTAAAGCTTTTTTTATTCAGTAATTATCAAAGGATTATACAACGACGCCACCGAAAAAATTATTGAAATCTGAAGTCTTTCTTTATTTTATTTCAAAAAAGTATATTTTGAAAATTTTACAGTTGTTTGTTTCCATTGAAATTGCTTATTTCAATAAGTTCTTTTTCATGGATATTTTAATGGCATTTCTTTAAATCCGGCGTCAAATATGATATAATTAAAACTAAAAATAAATAAGTAATATAAAAAAAAATTCACCCTCTCAAAAAAATACCATACCTTTTGTTTCCTACTTTCAACATTTTAATAAATATTTTAATTAATATACTGGCGTTTTTTGCAATTAATTTTTTGCAATAAACAACAGTGAGGGTGCCGAATATCAGTAGATTTTAATAAAATCTGGGTCATCTTAAGTCAACTGTCCTTGGGGTTCCTCCTCGACTATCTTCAATTATTGATGAAATCTATACTGGACCAGTAGATACATATAAGTCTAAAACATATGTATGCATTTTTCATAATAATTTGCTGTAAATCGATATTAATACTTTTTTTTACATCTACTTTAATGCGTCTATATGATAATCGCATCTCTTACCTGAATTGTTTTTAAATAAATTCTTACGAAATTAGGTAATTACGTTAACCTCATTCAATTGTAGAATTAAAAAACCCTTTTAACCACTTGAGTGGCAAAGCAATTGCGTTTGTGTAATACAGTAATATCTCCACATACGTCAGCAATTCGTTCTAAGACTAGCGACGTAAGTCGAGGTATATTTGGATGAGCAAAAAAGGATAAGTAATAAAAAATCACCAAAATCTAATGAACATATTCTATTGTGTTTAGGGATTATGTACGTTTAACATTAGCAAAAAAATACGTGGAATAAATCAATATGTTGTTAGCTTAAAATTTATTATTCTTCTTGCTGCCCCGTTCGAGTCTTTAAGAATGCGAAAAAATGTTGAAATGAAGTTTGAATCGACAATTTTTTCTTTTTTACTTTTAGAAGCTCTTTGTATCTGTAGAGTAAGTTTTCTAAGCTTTTTCTAGTGACTTTTTTTGTTTGTTTGTCACTCTAACACTTGACTGCCTCGGTAAAGTTTCCTTTCAAAGAACTAAAAGTCTTCAAAAAAGTTCAAATGAATTATGGAATTTTTTCGCCATTCCAGACATCGTAACCGCGGGGTGACGTAAGGCGAGGGGACGTAAGTCGGGATATTACTGTACTGAATTCCCACCGGAAAGTTTGAAAAAATTTATTTCTAAATAAAGACAAACAATTTTTCAACTGTCAACAATTTTTCAACAATTTTTCAAAACTCAAAGTTATAAAAGTAAAACTTTGTTAAAAGTTTCTGGTGCAAATTTTAATTAAACTTAGTTATCAGACTGCCCCTCCACGGGTTAACTCTTTGCGCTCGGCGTCTCTTACACAAATTTTATAAGATCGGCACCACTTTTTTAAAAGAAGTTTCGTTCAAGTACACAATTTCAAAAATGCTCTGATTAAATAAGGTACATTTTATTTGCCTTTATTACTGGTGCCAAAAACAAATTTTGCAAAGAAAGTTTATGTCTCAGCAGCGGAGCCCTCGAGTGCAAAGGGGTTAATAATATTTAAAAGTATTAGACTTCTTATGTGTCATTTTATCCCGCAACTGTTCCAGGATATGAAAGTATGAGAAGAATAGAATATAAGTGTAACTATGAATAGGCAACCACGATTATTTTCCCCCAGTTACTGTTTTTCTTCGAATGTCATATTCAAATATTTTCTCATTGGTTTATGAAAATCTAATATATATGGAAATTTTAGTTTCTTTTTTGTGAGACAATAACGTTCTAATTTTAATTTTTATATTCCCTAGAAAGTAAATGTTTTATGTTTATGGTTGATCTATTTTCTTTTTAAAGGAGTTTTTTCTACGTTAGTACATGAATTTTATTGCAATTTATGTGAAAAATATTAAATTATAAATATAAAAATAAATGTATCCTTAGGCTCCATTTCTAGCAGGATTATCAAATATTTTACTCAAAATATAGCTAATTTAATATTAAGTCTCATATTAGTACGTACTTAACTTTAACCCCTTAAAGGTAGCATTAAATTACGATTTAAAATTTCAAATTCCTTACTGGCACCACTTTTTTGAAAAAGAAATAATCACCTTATTTAATGAGAGGTAAAATGATACCATAATAAAGCCAATTACACTATTTCATAAAACTGGTGGGAATCAAACAAAAAAGAGTAAAATGAATAGAAGACACAGTCCGTGAATATCACGGGAACGAGAATTAACGGGTTAAACTTACAATAGCCAAAAACGTACAGAGCAGCTACAAAACAAAAACTTATGAAAATTCGGTTTGTATTTTAAATGCACATACTTTTCTCAATATTTAAATTTTTATAATTTAAGATATTTTTTCCCCCATTTTCTCTAACTCTCTCTCTGAATCAAATAAAGTAATTCAACAAATAATAATAAATATAACTAAATAATAAATACAACAAATTTTAACTAAAAAATAACCGAACAGAAGAACAAGAAAATACCAATACGCTTGGTTATATATAGTTTCAGCTTTTAACATTTTGTTGAGTATTTGGATTGAATATAGTACGGACGTGTACAATCAAGACCTGTATAGAGAATACATTGGTATGAAATATTCAAATCTGATATTCATAGTTAAGTCATTTTACTGCCAACAGTTTTGCCAGAGAAATAATTAAGTGAGGTACTGACTTCATTAAAAAAAATAAATAACTTGTTGCCGGTGGCAGGTAAAATTTAATACATAGATTAAGCTTAAACATAGATCCATACTGGAGTTAAAACACATTATTAAAATGAAAAAGGAATATGCGTAAGCAATAAATAAATGTAATAAAGAGCTGAATTATTTAATTATATTAAATGTTTAACCTTCCTACCCCGAATATGTCTAATCGACCCATTTCTATAATTTATTTATTTCAATTCGAACCAGAAATTTTTTTTGTAAAGTAAGATAAATAATGACAACGAATAATATAAATAAATATATTAAATATTTTTTAATGAACATTCTGGTGTGAAATGTTTTTATTAAGGTTGAGTAAAATCCAATGTGGTAGGAAGGTTAATAATTTCCGTATCTTAACTGCTTGTACAAATCAGCGGTTTCCTGAAATGTTTTGTTATACGTATGAGTGTGGTTTAAAACAGTGTGAACACTTTAAACGGAATCATCACCGAATTATTTAGTGAAATTAAATGTTTAATTTGTTGTATAATTCAACTGCTTTTCAAAAACAGCAATTTCCTAATAGTTTTAACAACCATCTGTACAAACGCCACAAGAGTAAAATTCTAAATAAAAACAATCTTTTAAAATAACTGGTTGCATACTTTGTAAAATGTTTTCCTTAAATTCTTAAATTTTCTGTAAAATATGTCATCTCAAAATTACTAGTATGAAGTATTATTATCACTTTATTAATTGCTATCAAATACTTTAAAAATGAATCAATATTTTACTTCTGGTGATATTGCGTATATCAGAAAATAAGAAAATACTCAAAATACCCTAATGCACGATTTTATTTAATAATAAAGAAATATATGAAAACCGGTAAGAAAATGTTCTATGTTTGTTTCTAAAGTAATACTGACTCTCTATCCATATAATTTTTTTAATAATAAAATAGTTATAAATAAGTTGGGTGCACCACTAATTGATCAGGTTGCAGTAACCGACTAGTAGTACACAAGTTCGTAGAAAACAAAAAATAATGAACGAATAAGTCTATTTGGGTTGCAAACAGTTTTGGGGATATCATGCGCGCAAGAGTAAAAAATGTCATTTAGAGAAAAAGCAGTTTAAGGATTTAATTGTATTTTTTAAATATAAAATGTATAATAAAAGAAAGAAAACTACTAATTATATAACTTATTTAGTATTAGAAATAATATTAGATGCTAGTTTAAAATGACAAACATAAAACTGTTTGTAAAATTTTGCAGAATAAGGGAACACGCGTAAAAAATAAATAATATGTAATTTGTAAAAATGTAGCATTTACTATTGCAAAATATAATTTTAAACAGATAATTTAAAATTTTGTTTCGCATTGACTGCAAAGTGAATTAAATATGCACTTTTTATATTTAATGTATATTTAATGTAAAATATAGGTCATTTTTTGTTCGATATCTGATTCACATACTTTACGGCACAAAAATCCGGATAGTTTGCTAAAAAACACATTAATACCAATAAATCAGTATCCTAGAACATCATTTGAAACAAAACCTCTATCAAACTGACTAATTTTAGTTTTCTGTAAGATGAATTAGCACCTTAGGATATATTTATATCATAGCATTTTGTATAGCGATTACCATTAAATTGGCTCCTTCTTCGACGCTATTCTAAAGCACTTCGCATTATTATTCATTAGAAATGCTAATAAATACTAAGAAGTAGAATACTATCAGAAAATCAGGAAAGTATTGCTCTAGGATAAAAAACAAAACAATTTTATTTCAAACTAAGCGCTTAATACCGAATAAAACTAAACAGCTTGGCATTTTTTGCGACAACGTTTCAGAGAAAAAACATAAGAGTTGAAGTCAATATTTTAAAGATTTCTTATTATTATTTAAGGTATTTAACTAAAAACAACTGACCAATTTTAGCATATTTCCCATGTTGCGATAATTTGAAAGCGCGAAAACAAAATATAAATAAGTCGCCATGACAGTTGTTGCACGGCATTTAAATCGAAAATGAAGGGGTAAAGTAAACATTTTCCCTATAAATAATTATCACACAGTTAAGAGATTGGTATCGACTTATTCAGAATACTACTATACATTTCTAAAGATGTAAAAATCAAAAAATCGATTTTTTACCATTTTAACATCTTTGGGACGGGAGCCTTTTACGAAATTTTTAATCTTTTGTCACCGTTTTTTAAAAACAGAAATTTGTGTCTTGTTGAATCGAGAAAATGCGCTGATTAAATAAGGAAAATTTTACAGTAAAATTTTACTGGTGAGGAAAAACAATGATTCTGAGCGCTTCATGCGGCACGTATACGTGTCGCTCGTCCCCAAGGGGTTAAAGGTGTACTGTACCCTTAACATGAATGCGCATTAATATTTGTTTCCCATAGTTTTGTTTCTCCGTTGGTGAATTACTGCATACTTTCCAATTACTGCTGAAGTCCCCCTAATTATTCTTACTTTAACCGAATTATACGTAAGGTTTATTAAAAGTGTGATTAACCCCTTGGGGACGAGCGACACGTATACATTCCGCACAAGGTGCTCAGAATCCTCTATTATTTTCATCATTAATTTTTTATTGAAAAATTTGCCTTATTTAATCCGAGCATTTTCCCGATTCAATTAGAAAAAAATTCTGTTTAAAAAACCCGGTGATAAAAGATAAAAAATTCCGCAAAAGACTCTCATCACGAAGGGGTTAGGTGAAGGAAGTTTTTTCGGGACACACGTAAAAATAGTTATGTATCTGAATGAGCGAAGTAACGACATTCAATATATAAAATGAGTACTGTTTTAAATTTCCTATATGTCATTTTATGTTGCTTGCATTCTAAGATATGAGAATTAATATGAGCATAATAGAATATGAGATTACCAAGAGTATGGAAACAGTAACGACTACAGCAATTTTCTTTCAGTATCCTGTTTCGCTTTCGGTGTCATATTTAAATCGCTCTCTCTTTTTTCCGCTGGATTATGGAGAATTCAATATATATGGAAATTTTACTTCCTTTTCATTGAGACATTAATATTTTAATTTTAATTTTTGTAGCCCTAATAATGGAATATTTGATGTTTATGGCTGGATTATTTTTTATTTTATAGGGTTTTTTTCTTTCTTCCTAATTTGGTAGTACGTGCATATAATTGAAATTTATATTAGAATAAAAGATATTTTATAGCTAAAACATGATTTTGCCCATAAGCTCCATAAAAATAACTTATTTTTAGATAGCTGATAAAAAATGTAGCAAAGTAAATTTAATATTAGGTCGCATATATATATATATATATATTATAAAAGGGAACGTTTTAGGTAGCTTTCATTACAAAAAGCTACCTATTGCAGCTGTTCGGAGGAAAGCGATTTCAAAAAATTTCGGTATATTTTCATTGGTCATGACCCCCAGACCCCGAAACCACCCTCCGTTCAAAATTGATATATATACTTAGCTGCCAACTTTTACGCTTTTTTGCTACCACTAAAATTTAATACAAATTTTCGTCTTGTTTAATCGTGAGATTTCGACGATTAAATAAGACAGAAATCTCTATTAAATTTTAGTGGTAGCAAAAAAGCGTAAAAGTAGGCAGCTATGGAATATATATATATATATATATATATATATATATATATATATATATATATATATATATATATATATATATATATATATATATATATATATATATATATATATATATATATATATATATATATATATATATATATATATATATATATATATATATATATATATATCTGACCTTTGTCACACTGTAACTCTCGTATTTATGAACCGATTTTGATGTAATTTGGTGTGTACATAGTACATACCAGTGTCTCGACCGAGTTCGTTGGCCAGCTTCATCCGTCATTTTGTTTCAAAATGGCGGCCATTTAAAATTTTTTTAAAGATTTAAAATTGGTACCAAAAATTTGAAAATGGAAAAATATTTTTTTCTTATGTACTTGACCTTTATACAAAGATTCCGGAGCAGTTTTTGTTTTGTGTATATCTTAAAAAATGGCTGAGTTATAGCATTTTGAATTTCTAGCATGGCTGACATTTTGAAACGTCCTGAAGTTTGTCACGCGATAAAAGGCGTATTTATGAACCGATTTGGATATAACTTCGTTTATACATAGTACATAGCAATGTCTCGACCGAGTTCGTTGGCCAGCTTCATCCGCCTTCTTGTTTTAAAATGGCGGCCATTTACATTTTTAAGAAAAATTTAAATTTGAAATGTTGTACCAAAAAATTGAAAATTGAAAAAATACTTTTTTTTATGCATTTGATCTTTATACAAAGATTCCGGAGCAGTTTTTGTTTCGTCTATATCTTAAAAAATGGCTGAGTTATAGCATTTTGAATTTCTAGCGTGGCTGACATTTTGAAACGTCCTAAATTTTGTCACGCGATAAAAGGCGTATTTATGAACCGATTTGGATGTAACTTCGTTTATACATAGTACATACCAATGTCTCGACCGAGTTCGTTGGCCAGCTTCATCCGCATCTTTTTCCAAAATGGTGGCCATTTAAATAAATTAAAAAAAATAAATTTAAAATGAGATACCAAAAAATTAGAAAATGAAAAAGGTTTTTTTTTGTATGTGTTTGACCTTAATACAAAGATTCCGGAACAGTTTTTGTTTCGTCTACATCTAAAAAAATGGCTGAGTTATAGCATTTTGAATTTCTATTGTGGCTGACATTTTAAAACAATCTGATTTTTGTCACGCGATAACAGGCGTATTTATGAACCGATTTGGATGTAACTTGGTCTGTACATAGTACATACCAATGTCCCGACTGAGTTCGTTGGCCAGCTTCATTCACCATCTTGTTTCAAAAGGCTTGCCATTAAAAAAAATTAAATTTAAAATTTAAAATGAGGTATTAAAAAATTGGAAAATGAAAAAGATTTTTTTGTAACGTGTTTGGCCTTGATACAAAGATTCCGGAGCAGTTTTTGTTTCTGAAAATTTGTTCTTTTGTTTATATCTTAAAAAATGGTTGAATTATAGCACTTTGAATTTCTAGCATGGCTAACATTTTGAAACGATCTTGTATTTGTCACGTGATAACACACGTATTCGCCTATTTCGGTGTAAGAAGGCATGTGGATAGTATACATCAATATCTCGACCAAGTTCGCTGGCCAGCTTCATCAGCCATCTTGTTTCAAAATGGTGGCCACTAAATTAAAAAAATATATATATTTAAAGTGAGGTGCAAAAAAATTAGAAATTGAAAAATGTTTTTTTCTTAAGTATTTGACCTTGATATAAGGATTCAGGAGCATTTTTTGTTTGTCTTTATCTTAAAAAATGGCTCAGATATAGCAGTTTCAATTTCTAATATGGGTGACATTTTGAAAAATCTGATTTTTTGCCTGCGACAGCACTTGTATATATCAACTGATTCCGATGTGAGTGAGCATGTGCACAGCAATTACTAAGGTCTCGACCAAGTTCACTGGTTAGCCTCATCCACCATGTTGTCTTAAATGGCAGGTACTTTAAGAAATCGCCGAATTTGGCAGCCAAATATAAGTTACTTTAAATAAAAGCAGCTTGGATAAAGCTGACTAATTTCGCGAAATTCTCATTCATAATGATGTAGTATTTATAAAAATTAGTATTGAATCTCCTATATTCGGTTTCCACTAAATTGAGCTTCGTGTGTTTGAATAATATAAGTTGGCTTTTTTAAAATAAGGAATATGAAAGCTACCTCTTCCTCCCGGCACTGACCGGGAGGACTTTTTTTAAAATTCTGCAATTGTCAAAGACATATGGTACAATAACACCAATGAAAAAATATTAAAATTTTAAGTTAGTATTTATTTATTGTGAAAAATATGTTTTGAAAGTTTTACAATTGGTGCTTTCCATAGAACTTGCTTATTTCAATAGGTCCTTCTTAACGGACGTTTTAGTAGTTTTTCTTTAACACTAGTGCTGAATCTCATGTAATTAAACATAAATACAAATACATAATAAATCTCAACTAAAAAATTTCCAAATATAAACTGTGATGTTTGATTATTTAATAAGCTTGGTTTTCTACTTTCAACGTTTTCATGAATTTTTGAATTAATATACTTCGTTTTCCGCAATTAATTTTCTGCATTAAACAGCAGTTAAAGTGCCGGTTATAAGTAGATGTTAATAAAATGTGGGTCATTCGATGTCAACTATCCTAGGGACTCTTGCTAGACAACTTCCAATTTTGATGTAATCTATACTAGACCAGGGCATATATATAAGTCTGAAATGTACATCAGAGTCAGAAGTAGTATAGTTAGGGTTCCAGGGTTGCTTCTGCAAAATTCAGTATTTCACAGACGCAGGAAATATGATGAATTCACCAAGCTTGTCATTTTACTGCTCATAATACAAAAAACCTATTATATTACAAATATAGTATGTTATCTATTACAACTTTTTGAGCAGAAAAACATAATTGCCATATTAAAGATCAGAAATGAATATTTTCACCATCCTATGCACCTCGAATTAGGCCGTACTACCCGCCGCAATAAATTTGACCTTTACTTCAACAAGCGGTAATGATTAAACTATTACTTTAAAAGTTTGCAACTTTACCATTACCTTACGTATGAGGATGTCTATGAGCTTTTTTAACCCGTTGGGGACGAGCGACACGTATACGTGCCGCATGAAGCTCTCAGGATCCTTGTTTTTCCTCACCAGTAAAATTTTACTGTAAAATTTCTCTTATTTAACCAGCGCATTTTCGCGATTCAAGAAGACACAAATTTCTGTTTTTAAAAAACAGTGACAAAAGATTAAAAATTTCGTAAAAGGCTCCCGTCCCGAAGGGGTTAAGTCATTTCCCGCCGTCATAATTATTTATTAATTTATTCATTTTTGAAATCTCCTAAAAAATTAAATTATTCAATTCAAGTCTACTTTTACAAGCCTATATAGCACAGGGAAAATGTACCAAAAAAAGGTCTTACCTTGCAAAAAGTCGGGTAGGAGATTTTTTTTTCGAATTGTATATACTGAGGCACAGCATGAAAAAATCGAATTACCCGACGAAATTTCCATTGGGAAAATTTTCTGTGATCAAAATAAAACAAAATTTTGGGACTTTAAATTTTTTTTTTAAATACCTCGAGACCCGTTGTCGTAGAGTATTATTTGTCAACTTCAATCTTAAAGAAGTCAAAATTCTACACAACTTTCATATTTACAAATTTTGTATACACTCAATAGCAAGCGCAGTACGACGCCATTTCAAAAATGAGACAATTTTTTCGATTTCCTTAAAACCGTGTAAAACGTAGTTTTGGCCCAATTATTCAAATGTTCCCCGCAGATATAATCGTATATGCCAACTTCTAGGAATTTGTAGCAGTAAATTATTTATTATTTGCACAGCCACCTCTTTATTTTCATCTCAATGGCATTTTATATTCAATAGATTTATATAATTTAATAAGTAGAGGAGAGTGTGGATGAATAAGACAGTTTTAATGTTTAACTCCTTCGGGACGGGAGCCTTTTACGAAATTTTTATCTTTTGTCACCGTTTTTCAAAAACAGAAATTTGTATCTTGCTGAATCGAGAAAATGCTCTGATTAAATAAGTCAAATTTTACAGTAAAATTTTACTGGTGAGGAAAAACAAGGATTCTGAGCGCTTCATGCATGCCGCTCGTCCCCAAGGTGTTAAACGGTAACTTTAAATGTATACAATTGTTAATTTCAAAGCGTTGTTTAAAAGAATCTTTCAATATTTAGTAATTTATTGGCACTTATTGAGTATAGAATTTAGTAACTTATTGAGATAGTTTCAATAAAAAAAATTCTTGTTTAATTTTAAGAATTATTTTGATAATGCATACATCTTGTTCCGGGGATCAATGGTATAGATATGAGAATTTGCGAAAACATATATATATTACAAAGTACAGTGGTATATTTTATTTACCAATTATTCATAATATATGTTTTAATGTTTTTCTGTTTTAAAGCTAGCAAACATTGGATTGCGGTTTTATATGAAAAAAAAGGAGGGGTGGCTAAAAAATATTTTTTGATGTAACAAATACTTTTACCTTTTAAAATATTTACAATAAAAATGACAACAGAATATTTAATTAACTAATATTATGTATTGAAATTTCTTGTAAAATTTTCAAATCATATCGATAAAATAGATGAGATTACTACCCGTAAGGCATGGTGACGTCACGGCGACGTCGTTGTGAAGTCACACTGTGATTTTGTGACCGTCGATGTGACGTCACGTGACGTCGATGTGACGTCATAGTGACTAGAATGCGAGGTCGTTATGGCCGTTTTAGAGGTCGTTTGTGACGTCACATTGTGACCACTCTGTGAAGTCACGGTGTGACAAATTTGTGAGAAGTGTGTCATTTGTGACTATTTTGGCATTAACTTTGTGACTAACCTGTGACGACAGCGACAATGCTTTGACGTCACACTGTGACTAATTTGTGAAATATGTGTCATTTGTGACGAACTTGTGATAAACAATGTGATGATTTCAAATGAAAATCAAATTTCAAATTAATTGCTTAAAAGGGCAAAGGCCAACATAGAGAAAAAGATTCCAAGCCGGGACTCGAATCCGGGCCATCAGTGTAGCGCACTGACATTCTACCGACTAAACCACATGGAACGAGACCCAGCCTGGAAAATTTCTTACTAGTACATGTTGGCAAGGCTACAAACGCAGCACAAGATGGAATACTTATCGTGAGCCGCCAACATCGGGTAAACACGAAACTTAATTAAATCCAGCGTCGATTCAAACTATATAAATACTTGGAAATTTTTCCATAGAGAACCATTCGCCTTGCATACAATATTTCAAATAAAAATCAAATTTCAAATTAATTGCTTAAAATGCAATTTTAATTTGAAATTTGATTTTCATTTGAAATATTGTATGCAAGGCGAATGTTTCTCTCTGGAAAAATTTCCAAGTATTCATATAGTTTGAATCGCTGCTGGATTTAATTAAGTTTCGTGTTTGCCCCATGTCGGTGGCTCATGATAAATATTCCATCTTGTGCTGCGTTTGTAGCCTTGCCAACATGTACTAGTAAGAAATTTTCCAGGCTGGGTCTCGTTCCATATGGTTTAGTCGGTAGAATGTCAGTGCGCTATACTGTTGGCCCGGATTCAAGTACCGTTATGGAATTTTTTTCACTATGTTGGCTTTTGCGCCTTTTAAGCAATCAATTTGAAATTTGATTTCCATTTGAAATATTGTTTGCAAGGCGAATGTTTCTCTCTGGAAAAATTTCCAAGCATTAGTACTGTGATGATTCTTGTTATAAACACTGTGATGAATTTTAAAATAAAGTTTTGTTTGAAATATACAATATTATCTTTTTACCGTACTTTTTAGCAATGTATCGCTATTTTGGAGTCCTATTCTTCTAAAATACTTTTAATTTTTACACTGAAAAAAACAATGCTTATCAACTGGCATCCTTTTTTATTAAGTTCTAAGCTTGATCTTGAGTTCAAGCTTTATATTAAGAATGTTTTGTGTGTTGTGATTTGTTATTATTTTATTAAATACGAACATGGAGTCTAACGGATATTAATACATTTCCTATTTAAAGAAGAATAAGATAAGCCATATTTATTTAAATTTTTTATTCCCGTGTATATTGTATTTTGTTAATATGAGCTAAATAGATTTGGTATGATTTATAGGAAATGACTGATCTGGGAAATAGAAAAAACAAATAAGAAAAATCATGCGTTAAGCATAGATTATAAAGCACTTTCCAACGCTTCCTGAATGCTTTAACTAGACATCGTAATTTAAGGAAATAACGTAAATAAGATAACTAAGCAAATATTTTAGAAAACGCATAAAACATTTGAAAAACTGATTTCAGCAGTTACCGTTCATAGCCAAATATGTTTTCCAATTCTTTTGAATAGCCCTGTATTTAATCTGTAGGTTGATATATACTAGTATATAATGTGAAAATTTAGTTTAGCAAGAAAATGCATAACAGGTTGAAATTCTCATTCAAAAATTTATACTAATATATAAAAACATACTTGAATACTTTTCTACAACCCTGTAGTTTACCTAGAATCTTTATTACACGCCACTATTTAGTTAAAATTTAATTCAAATTAAAACACTCTTAAAACTGCTGAAATCACATTTCCAGAAATTATAATTTATAGACGGCCATATATCCATTTCCTTGCGTGACCCTGTGTATCATTTTATCCATATTCTACAAACATTTCTTAGTAAATTAAATGCAGTTCAACATAAAAATCCATAACTCATCTAAAAAACACCTTTAAGCAATTTGCGCCCACACCCCTTAACTCTTACGTATACTTTTGTGTAGCCTTGTATATGAATTATAGCTTTTATATACACCATATACTATGCATAAATATAGTGGATCATAAAAGCGCATATTATAATTAAAAATGCATTTCCAGCAATTATCGCTAATGAACAGTACAATATCAACTTTTATAAATATCATAAATTATAAATATTTTTTTATAAATATTATAAATATCAAATTTTAAAAAGTATAGTAAAGCAGTTTAATCTATAAACTTGTTATCAGGCATGAAAAACACTTTATTTCAATGCTTAATTGTCATATTTTATTTTTTAATGCGAAGTATCGAACGTGTATCGAAAACGCAGAAAATGGATTTACAATCGAAGAAAATTTAATAACTGATTCTGAATGTCTACAATCAAATGTTTGATTAAAATCACGAACAGCAAAAACGTGCTTACATACAATTTAAAAAAATAAATATACCAATTTGAAAAACACTATATAATTAGTATTTATAATTGTACTATTAAACAACAACAAAGTACAATAGATGAATTAAATGTATTATTAGATTTAACAATTTCTCAAAAATCTCTCCATATGTTACAAGGAATTCCTATTATTTTATAACTTTGGCAAATGTTAAATCTGAAAACATTGATATGAAGATTTAGGATTTTAAATAATAATTTAAAATATTATTAGCAATGAAAAAAAGTCTTTCAAAAGTTTCACTACTATAGTATGTAAAACGGCATTTCCCATTCAGTATAATGTTAAATTCTAATCTGAAAAACAATCCCAGAACAGTCTCTTTCTATAGGTATAATATAAAACTATTTAACTCATCTCACCAAATATACAAAACAGGAACAATCAATTTAAATTAAATAAGACTTACTTTTTGAGCTCCATAAATTAATTATTAATATCCGTGTGTATCCGAAAATGGCGACATCTTTTTCTTCCATTAAAAAAAGCACACGCAAAAGCTTACATTTTAGACTAGTAACTCACCGCATCTGTTAGAACAAAAAGTTCTCTGTTTACCCTGCGGTATCGTGGCAGACGATTTGGGGCAGGTGTGAGTTTATTTCCTTTTATATAAACAGATATGGAACTTATATGTGCAATCATTTTATGAGACTGTCTGTATTTAAATTTTTGTATTTGAAGAATTTTCCAATGTATTTTACCTTTTCTTTTTATCAGTTTTAACCCCCCCACCCCTCCCTTTTTCTAAGTAAAGATTGTTTCACACAAATACAAAATATCTTCCTAAAAAATAAAAAGATATAAATAAATATCGAGTATAGAAAAAAATTCTTTGTCAATCGTCATTCTTTTCATGTTAATTTCCTGTAAAATAAAATAATTCGTAAAATAACTTTTTTTTTAGAGTCATATCTCTAAAACACAAATTTGAAATACGAATAATAAATTATATCATGGGTTTTGCATAAATTTTGTATTATTTTTATTTATTCGGAAAATCCTAATTTTATTTTAAAAGTCTGAAAGAAGTAGAATTTTTTAAAAAAATAGTTACTTAAAATAGGTACACTAACAGGAAAAAATATGACTTGAATGCAAATTATAAAGCAAGAAATGTATGTATGACTAAACTCTGAAGACTCTTTCTACGTGCTCATTAAAAGCTGCAGACTTAACTATAACAGAAATTTTTTAGTTTGAAGCCGCAAAACTGTTTCGAATACCAGTGGTCGGTAAAAATAAATTAAAATTTTTCCTTCCTGCAAACTAAATATGTAAAGTGTATATATTTAATATTCCTAATTCTAAATATGTTATCCAAATTGCTCCAGCACGTACCATTTTTCCGAGAAAAACTTTTATAATAATAAGAATAAGAGAAGGATTATTATATTAAATTGCAATACTAGATAAAATTGAAATCAGGAAAAAAGTATACTTTCACACTCTTAGATATCAAATTGATAAAATATAGCATGGAAATCTAGTTTGTTGATACTTGTACCGTGCATTTTCCTTTATATGCCCCCCCCCCACCACCACCACCATCTTTTCGTGTCTGAATATACTACTTGCTACCCACTAATATATTTTCATTCCTTATGCCGCTGTAACGCGGGCCTTTTTAAAACATTTCTCTTCATTTTCAAAGATTTTTGAAGTTCATATTTTTCTCACACTGTGACTTACAATATGGGTTACAATTTTTTACAATTTATTACAATTTTTTTTGTGAGTGTGTCGTGACCTACGTTACATGCAGTGACATAACAATTCTTTTTTATTGCCAGAAAAATAAAATTTTACAGTAACAACATGTTTTGAAGACTTTTTGTAATTTTTTAAAGTTTTCTAAGAAGTTCACATCTCATTCACAATGTGACATCACTGAGTGGTGGCATTTCGGTCACAGATGTGACGTGACCACAGTGACTCACAGTGACGTCACAACGACGTCACTGTGACCATGCATGCTATGAGGGTATTTCCATAAAAATGTTCAAGTTTTAGAAAATAGTGTCAATAGAGTCAACAAGAGATTATATCATTTTAGCATGCAAAAATATATAACATTTTAAGATTATGTATTAAGGGCAATTCGATGTCACGCGTGGGACAGCTTTTCTACATATTACTGCTGTTTTAACAATGTTAACAATATCCTCAAATTAAAACAACTATGCTAATATGAAAATCTAGGATTTTTTGTTATTTTTAATACATAGTTTACATTCTAACAACATATACATTAATAAATATAGGTATTTATGTCATAGTCACATGCAGGCACTTTGTCTGTTTTTCGTAGAATGGCCCTGAAGCTCAAACAGGCAAACTTGCTTTTGTTGTTGAAAAATACACTTTGTGGAATATTCTATAATCTTCTGTAATATGTACTATTTCGAAACTATATAAGTTGAATCATCTCAGTGTTACGATTTATGGAATGAAATAACAAGTTATTAATGACTAGCCGCCCTTGGCGACCAGTTTGGTCTCCGTTAGATGTGTGCTAAGCATTATACCATGTTCCTTTTATCCAAAATTTAATTTACTTTCTCAATACTTCGCCAAATCAGAAGTTTCTAGTAGAGAAATCAAGAACCCCGTATTTTTATGGGTACTACTTAGTTATCCCGTCGACCAAAAATATATCGCCAAACTATAAGATTAAATATCAATAATGGTTGATCTTAAATGTCATATTCGCTTGTTTTTAAGCAAGTTACACGTGTTTACGTCATCAAGTTATTTTTATTTCGACGTTTTATTTGTATTTTTATTAATGTTATACTAATTTATTTGTTCTTTCGCTATTTAAAATAAAAATTATGTCAATTTGTATAATTTGGCGAGTGGTTTGGCGATTTATAGAATTTGGCGAAATGGATCGACGGTATAACTTAGTAGTATCTTTTTATGCTAGCCAGGCGCAAGTGATAAATCATCAAACATTGTCTTTCCAATCGCATTTTTTCATATTTTATTAAATTCATCTAAAATATAATAATTTCACTCATTTTATTTAAAATACATAATTTTAATTTGAAATTCATGACTTCACTTTTTTTCCCTTTTTTAAGAAAAAGAAAAGAAAAATAATAAATAACACCAAAAAACATGACTTTTAATTTCAATATCAAAGCATTGTTTTAATTTACCACGCGAAAAATAAAAAATCTAAAATATGGTCACCTGGCATATAAAAAGCGAAGCGGTCAACCCGGAACTATTGATGGCAGTCACATGACTTAAGCTATTATTATAGAGATTGTAGACTATATAGACACTTTTTGCTGTTACATTCATCCCTATCTAATTCAACATCACTTTCCCTACGCAATAAAGTAAGATAAGCAATATGACTCCCTAAGATAAATGAAAAAATATATTTTAATAATAATAATAATAGACAGATAGAGTTTTATGGAAATTTAAAAAAATTTCATTTGTGTATTTTTTATTTTAAATTCATGGGAAATTTTTAATGTAGGGGAGGTGGGAGATAAATGGGACATTTTCAAAAATATATATTTTTTTAATTTTTTTATTTAAGTTACTATCAATATTATATATCACATTTCATACGTTAGGTATTTGCCAACATATATGAACAATATTTATTCTAGATTATGATTTATTCATAAAAATGTTAAGAAATAAAAAAAAAAACCGTTCCTCCCTGTCCCAATCATACCCACAGCAGGGATGAATGGGACACTAATAGGGATGGATGGGACACAAAGATTTTCCTCCCTGTATTCAATTTTACCAAATTAAAATTTATAATTATAACCTTATATGAAAATTATATTTGTAATATATGATTTTACAGCACGAATCGATATGTTTATTTTTCAATAACTCCTTTTATTGCAGTTTTAACTTTTAATGCGGACTTCGGTTATCAACCTGTTCTTTTTTTCCACTTATGAGGCATTTTAGATTTGAAATGAAAGTGCAAAATGTCTTTTAAATATAGCATAGCTAATAATTTTCAATCATAACTTATTAATTAATATTAATTAAATGTATCGTAGAAACATGCAGAACGGAAATTATTGTGTCGATCGGAAAGTCATGTCGTGTTGGGAAAATCAATTCGTACCGGAAAATTCTGCCCGATAATTATTAGACACTAGATATCGGAATCAATGTCTAATAATTAAATGAATGAATTTTCCGGTACGAATTGATTTTCCCAACACGACCCGACTTTCCGATTGACCCAATATGTTAGGGGTGGGGATTTATTTGTGCAACATTTCAAAATTCAATATAATTTTCCCCATTTGATCAATACACATATACTATTTTTATCAATTTTATCTATTTTGATTAAGTTTTAGTACCAATTTTTTGATAATCCATTAATAATTATTACAATACAATAAGTAACACTCAGAAATTTTAAACAATAACAACTCATATAATACTATTTAACCCTAGATCTACCGGGAATTTTATTCAAGTTTTAATAAAACGTTCTAGACCAGAATTTTTATTTAAAACTATTTAGCTTATTTATTTACCTTATTTTTGTCTGGTTTATATATTTAGTTTATTTTAAAGAAATTTCTGGTTTGAATGAATATTTTGTATGTACCTGTCGGGTCCAATGGACCTGTCTGGTAGACGGAGGGTTAATACTATTAATTGACGTAAATTATTGATTTATCATCCTATATAATACTATTTAATTAATAAATAAAATTTTCAACATCTCTAGGGAGGAGTGAGAATGTCCCATTCATCCCCATTTGAAATGTCCCAATTATCCCCATGATGCATAATATCCCTTCTCAGCCATTTTACCTCAAAAATTATTTTGTCACGATGGTTACTATTCATTCATTTTAATTATTGATATTGAACCTTAAAATAAATAACTACAACATAGCTTAATTTTTTATATTGTATAAGATATTTCACATCTTCAAATGTAAAAAAAAACTTACTTTTAAGTAGAGATTTCAGAAAATGCAACTTTGAAGGAAAATGAGAACCGCAATGTGGTCCTACTTTTAGTTCTGAAGCACACTGTGGTAGAGGTATATGGGGTTAGGAAGCAATTTAAACTAAATGTTTATTGTCTGAAATATTGAGAATGTCCCATCCATCTCTTGTCCCATACATCCCCTAGCTCCCCTATCATCGTCATATATTTATTAAAATTAGCTAAATTTGTAACAATGGGATTTAAAAGATACGTAGACAGCGATAAAAAGTTGCTAAAAAACACGTTTTTGTGATAAACAAATCTCTCTTAATTATATCCGTTCGTAGTCTTGAAACATATGAACAGTGTAATAAGTTACAGAAAAATACATCGAAGTCGGTTTCATTTTTATTTTTTTGAAAATTAACTTATTTAAGTTGTGTCACTTCACGAATAAATGTGTGGTAATAACGCTTACATATGTGTGCATTTGTAACCGTGCGTACATGGATTTAGAGCAATCCATAAATTTAAATTTAAAATAAAATCTTTTTATGTGAAGTTTCTGCTGAATATAAAGTCATTTTTATATGTAAATTCATAAAATATAATTTTCATCAACAGAAAAGCCTTCCAGATAACTCTTTAAACATTACTAGAAAATATTTTTATATCAATTCATGTATTCTTTATCTTTCAAGAATCTTGATGGATTTTAATCTTGATGGATTATCCATTATCAAGATCTGGAACAAAAAGGTTTGAAAAATAATATCTGATAGGAATCGAAAACAAATACTTGATAAATATGATCAGAATTCTGCCTGAGGTTAAAATATAATGACATATTGATTTTGTGTGAACTGCATAAGGACGAAAATCTTTTTGCCAATTTTAGGTATAGGAGAGATTTATTTTTTTTTTCAAACGCTAGAAGTGTCAGATATTGTGTTATCTGTGGTATCAAAATGATAAAAGAATTTTTTATATAAAATGTTCGAAATACTAACTCTAAAATAATACAGCTTAAAATGCAATTGCTATTAAAATATGCAACAAATGCCAATTAATAAATAATCTAAATTTAACTATTACTAAGTATTACAAATGCTGTATTTTACAATATGTAGTAATGGCTTTCAGACTGTATATATGTATTTTCTTGTAGAAAATATATGATTAAGTATAACTTAAAATTTTAAATTTATCTTTATTTAATTTAAGTGTTTCAAAAGAAAATTAATTACAATCGAATGTAACAGACAAATCATTATTTTAACTTATATTGGCAATAAATGTTTATAATCCTAGCTCATCAAAACAGCATTTTAAATATTCTAAAAGTATAAAGTAAAACTTTTAAGTAACATTTAGGCAGTGAAATATTGACAGAAATTCAAAAAACAAAAATTGTTCAAAAATATCAGGAAAAGTGGCAACATTCCTTGAGAATTTTATGTTGTAAGTGTATTATTTAATATACTTGAATTGTACTTAGAATTTCAAATGAAACAGAGGAGGTTCAATAAGATCATAAACGAGAAATAATTTACAAATATGCAAGATAATATTTGTCGTATATAAGAGTCGCCCAAATGAAAGTGGTATGGCTGTAACAACTCCGCCATTTGAAGAGAAAGATGACTGCGCATGCTACTATAGAGTGTGCAGAGTGCTGGGAATACATGCGATATAGTCAGATTCCGCCAGAGGCCTGTGTGATAGCATTTGTGTGGAGCACGTTAAAATGCATCGTTCGCATCATGGATGCCTCCAAACGGTGTCAACGCTCGTATCCTGCAATTTTTAAAAGCAGAAAATGTAAGTACTAGTAAAATCTATCGTCGAATGCAAAATGCGTATGTAACATAGATCGGTATTTTAATGGTGTAGGGATTTTCGTAGTAGAAGAAGACCACATGCGCTTGACCTGGTCGTTACCTGTCGTTAGTACTACTTCTCCCACTACGAAAATCCCTACACCATCGAATTACCAAATTTTAGTTCACTGCTCGATTGCTGAAATGCTACAGAATGATTATGTCACTTCTATTCATAGTTATTCGCCCTTAACATGCAAGTATAGTTACAAATAAATATACATATTTTCTTTATAAGTAGAAAACACTTCCATACTCAATAAAATTTTAAGATAATTTAAAGATATTTCTATTATTTTTTCCACGAAAAACTAAACACGTGCGATCATATGACTATTTAAAAATAACCTTATTTTCCAATAAATGTATAACTAGTATGAAACGTGATTTATTTGTGTATGTTTTCTCAAGTTAAATATTTTGTTCGCAAACTTTCGCTTCCTCACCTGATTTTTTCCGCTTTATTTGCCATGAAAATATTATTTGAAAAACCATAAATGTTTGTTTAGCAATACGTTCTGTAACATTTTTCAATCCTTACGAAAAGGAATGATTATAAATATCCGTATAAAATTACTTTCTGATTTTTTATTGTCATATCTAGGAACATTGTATAAAAGCCTAAAGATAGTTTATGTTTTACTAAATTGACCAATTTGTGTGCAGTTATGGAGAAAGAATCTTTGGAAGTAAAAAGGTAAAGATATAAGAACATTTTGAATTTAGAATAACAGGTTTTCGTTAATAGTTCTGAAAATATAAAATAGCTCTTAGGACCTGCAACATGAAATGTTTGTGTTTGATAAATCAGGTTCGAAACTCTTTTATGAATGTAAAAATACAAGATGCCTCCCATAAAAAACCGAATTATCGATATCAATTTATTAATTTTTTAGATAGTTTAGCTATATTAATTACAGAATGGCCAACAATGTGATTACAGTCTGTGTGATGCTAAAGTGATCTTTAATATGCCCAATGGCACTGTATGAACTTCCCGTCACATTCAGATTTATACGGTTACAAGTTCAGTGTTAACAAGGCACTAATAACGGCCTTTTACAGTTCTTTTCCTGATGTTCTCGCATTTTACTAGAAACAAAGAAGAAGACTATCTTGACAACACCACCAAAATATATTATGTATTGTTAAAGTTAGGAACGAAAATCTAGGTTGATTTTGGAGTAACCTGTATATTTTTGACTAAATAAGTGAATTGCGACACTGGTTTCCCTATGAAAAACAAGTTCGTTGCAATATACTCTACTACTCTTGAAATTTGTGCACGACCTTCGGGATACCCTTATTTATACAAAAAATGGTCATCATGCTGGGTTCTATCGCTCCTTTAATTCTTATGCAGATGAAAACCAACTCCTATAAATGAAATCAATTTAGGTGAAGGTCAAAGTTAAATTTTCCCAACAACACTTGAAAATTATCTATGCCAGAATTTGTGAATTTTTTACACTGTGGAAAAAGTTATTTAATTTTAATCCCCACCAAATTAATCTCAATTATAAGGGTTGATTTATATCTATATACATAGCTGCCAACTTGTACGGATTTTTGCTACCACTAAAATTTAACAGAAATTTCTGCCTTATTTAATTGTCAACATTCACTGAAATTCGGCAATTGAAATAGGCAAAATGTTCTATTAAATTTTAGTGGTAGGAAAAATCCGTACAAGTTGGCAGCTATGTATATACGAGGGCAATTTGGAAACTAACCTCCGTTTTGCTGTAAATAAAAAACCCGAATACATACAACAATTTTTTATTTACATTTGAAAGGTACAGCTGCCATCTGTTTTGCAACATAGTCATCAGGTACATTCAAGCACTTGTCATAGCGTTTTACCAACTTAACAATCCCTTCTTCATAAAGCTCAGCTACTTTCAAATTCAGACAACTTGTCACAGCGTTTTAAAGTTTCTCATCAGCAGCAAATGGTTGTGCCTAAGAAACTTTTTCATTTCAGTGAACAGATGGTAATCAGAAGGAGCCAAGTCCGGGCTGTAGGGGGATAACTAAGCACGTCTCATTTGAATTGATGCAAAAGATCTTCTGTTCGCCGAGTACTCCATCTTCATTCGCAATGTTTGGGCCCTATACGTCACACAATTCACGATAAATGTCTGCCGTTGACAGATTTTTTGCCCAAAGAAATTTTATCACTTCTCGTACCTCGCATTTGACGGGATTTACAATGGCAAAGCACATTTTGTGACGTTATAACCAGCAAACGCGCGGCAGTACGACACTCTCATTAGAATAGCTGGAAGCTTACTGAATCACAGATTGCTTGATGTACAAAATTGTTGCGCTCCGCCCACTACTACTAGCGCCACACCACAACGGAGGATAGTTTCTGAATTGCTGTCGTATATAGTCGAAGTTGAACTCGTTTAACATGAGCGCCGCTAAACAGAGAGCACACTTAAAGGGTGCATTTTTTCAATTGTCAACAATTCGTTATTTAAATGCTATTAAGGTTATAACAGATGTAAATTTCCAACTTGACGAAAAATGTCCGGACCGGGATTCGAACCAGGGATCTCTTTGCTGAAGCCGCCAATTCTCTACCATCTGAGCTATCCCGGACGAATCTGGTGGAACTTTTTCACTTAGCTAACCTTAATGATTATAGCATCTGGTCTGAAACCTGGTTCAGCTCAACAGAATAAATCTCAGGTAATGGAACTCCAGAAAACGCTGGATACGTAATTATACTAGATTAATTTTACCACAATTATTCTAATTGGTAAATAAATCATATTAGATGTAAATTTCCAACTGGGTAAAAAATGTCCGGACCAGGATTCGAACAAGGGATCTCCTGACTGAAGCCGCCAGTGCTCTACCATCTGAGCTATCCCGGACGAATCTGCTGGAACTTGTATCCAGCGTTTTCTGGAGTTCCATTACCTGAGATTTATTCTGTTGAGCTGAACCAGCTTTCAAATCAGATGCTAAAATCATTAAGGTTAGATAAGTGAAAAAGTTCCACCAGATTCGTCCGGGATAGCTCACATGGTAGAGCATTGGCGGCTTCAGCAAAAAGATGCCTGGTTCGAATCCTGGTCCGGACATTTTTCGTCAAGTTGGAAATTTACATCTGTTATAATCTTAATAGCATTAAAATAACGAATTGTTGACACTGGAAAAATAACCTTAACATTAAGGTTAGCTGGAAGTTCCATTATCTGCGATTTATTCTGTTGAGCTGAACCAGATTTCATACCAGATGCTATAATCAGAAAGGTTAGCTGGATGAAACAATTCCACCAGATTTGTCCTGGATAGCTCAGATGGTAGAGCATTGGCGGCTTCAGCCAAGAGATCCCTGGATCGAATTGTGATCCGGAAATTTTTCGCCTAGTTGGAAATTTACATCTGTTCTGATTTATTTACCAATTAGAATAATTGTGTTAAAGTTAATCTAGTGCTACTAAGATTGTCACGTTTTTTAGTCTAGGCAATAGAGACCGTATAGGGGCTCTACCTAGCAAAATTCATGGTAGTTCTGGAAAAAGGCTTACTATATGTTTTTTTGGATCGCTGAATCCGAATTTTTAACTTACCACCAAAATTTCCCCCGGCGATCCCCCCCCCCCCCAAAAAAAAAGTTTTTTATTAAAAAAATCACTTTTTTTAATGTTTTAGGTAAAAAGTATCTAGAAATTCAGAAAGTAGACAAAATTTGCAACAAATTAGATACATGACATTATGATTTAGGATGAAGGGCAAGGGGCGATCTGCCTCGGAACATGCCCGCGGTGCTGTGTGAACAAAGTTATGCAATTCCACTTAACCACTCACACGTTTACATTCGCCATCCCATCTCCCCTCCGAACTTTCTCTATAAGGTTTACTGTAAGTTTTTTGGGTCGCTGATTCCGAATTTTTAACTTCCCCCCAAAATCCCCCCCCGAACCCCCCCCCCAAATAGTTGTTTTTAACTTAAATTTCTTATTGTTTTAGGGAAAAAGCATTACGAAATTCAGAAAGTAGACAAAATGTGCAACAAATAGGATGTATGACATTATGACGTAGGATGAACGGGGAGGTGGAGGGCGCTACGTGCACTAAGTTATGAAGTCCAGGCAATAGGGGATTTTACCTTGAAAAATTAATACTAGTTCTGGATTTCGACTCACTTTATGTTTCATGGGTCGCTGAATCCGAATTTGTAACTTCCCACCAAAATTTCACCCGGCAACCCCCCAAAAAATTGATTTTTTAGAAAAGTTTGGTTTTTGAGAAAAGCGCGCGAGGAATGTTCCGAGGCAGCCCCCTCTCTCCCCGTTTATCCTACGTCATAATGTCATAAATCCTATTTGTTGCAAATTTTGTCTAGTTTCTGAATTTCGTAATGCTTTTCCCCCTAAAACAATAAGAAATTTAAGTTAATAAGAACTATTTTGGGGGGGTTTCTGGGGGGGGAATTTTGGGGGTAACTTAAAAATTCGGATTCAGCGACCCAAAAAATTTAAAGTAAACCTTATAAGGAAAGTTTGGAGAGGAGACGGAAGGGCGAATGTAAACGATGTGAGTGGTTAAGTGAAATTGCGCAACTTAGTCCACGCGGCACCGCGGGGCATGTTCCGAGGCAAATCGCCCCATCCCCATTCATTCTACGTCATAATGTCATGCAACTTATTTGTTGCAAATTTTGTCTACTTTCTGAATTTCTATATACTTTTCCCCTAAAACAATAAAAATGTTGATTTTTTTAATAAAAACTTTTTTTTGGAGTGGGGGCATTTTATCAAAATTTGCGGGGTTTCCGGGAGAAATTTTGGTGGGAAGTTACAAATTCGGATTCAGCGACCCCAAAAAACATAAAGTAAGCTGATTTCCAGAACTACCATTAATTTTGCTTGATAAAATTCCCTATTGCCTGGGCTATTTTAAGACTTGCAAAATCAGTATCACGGAGAAAGCACTGAATACATATGTTCATTTCCATATGATTTTTTGAATAAAGAAGGGTAGAATTAGAAAAGAAATCTTTTTCTTATCGAACGCTTCACTCTCCAAGCCATAATGTTTCCATATTACAACTGTCTGTCAAAATGTAGCAATTTATCAGTTTTATCAGACAGAATTTCAACCACCAAAGACATCTCTCCTTAAGCCAAGAAAATGAAAATGAATGTTCCGAGGCTTGAAAGAATGACAGAAAGAAAGGAATGATAAAATTGTTTTAAATACCACCCCTTTGTAAAATTTACAACTGAGCTATGTAAAGGAAGCTGCATAGAAAAAACCTTTATTTTTAACCCAAACTCTGGCCGCTGTTAACGAACCTTTTATGTCTTTTATTCCATTGTTATAGAGTCTGAATACTACAGACGCAGGCTTGGCAGCTGATCCATTTAGAAACTATCACTATCTACGAAAAATAATCGCTTACTTAAACGCAGAATTTCTGACATAGATTCGGTAGTGTTGAAGGTTTTTCACCTTCCAAAAAATGCTTATTATTTCTAGGCATCCTAGCTATTTTTTATTTATCCAAAGATACATGTTCTTTAGTTTCTTTTTCTCTTCGTACGTACTCATGCTTTCAAAGACACTCCATTTTTCGCCTGGGTGTTAAGTTGATGTCAACTAGGAAACCGCGTAAACATCTCACACTGTTAAGCATACACGCAAAAAATTAATATGGTTTCAAATTTATGCTTATATCTGTTTAAAACTGCTAGAGTGGGGGTGGGATATTTTTTATAGCAATTAATTTTAATGAGTACCAGAAATTTCGAACAAAATTTTATTTTTTTAACTGTGTTGAAAAAAATCTATAAATTGCATTTGTATATTTTCAAATAAAATTTATTGAAAATTCTGGTGTGAATTTAACATGCACAATTATAAACACAATTATATGCGCTTAAAAGGGATAACAACAAATTAATAATATTTTTAAGTCTCAAAGGCGAAATTTTTAGCAATGGAAAAATGCTGGAGTATGCAAAAATTAACATGCATCGAGATTAAAACTTACTAGTAACAATTGAAAATGTTACAAGTAATATGAAAAAAATACATAGCTATAATATTTAATTAAAAAGAAATCTAAGAAATTTATCGAATAAAAATGATTTATTTATGAAACAAATTAAAGGAAAAGTATGCATTAAGAAATAATAAGCGTAAAGAAAAGTTTGACGTTATTTATACTAAAATGAAACAAAACTAAAATTTTTACAAAAAAAATTAAAACGAAATATTTAAATGTAAATTCGTACAGAACCACTTTTCTAACGTTAAGTTCTTTCAATCACTGAATAACAATCATTGAATATAATAATAACAATCATTGAATATAATAATTTTTAATGCTTTCTAAGACAGAAATGTCTTAGAAATCATTAAAAATTATTATATTTCACACGCTCTATTTCATATTGAAATTATTCTAAGCTTGTGATTATGAGATTTTCATTCAAGATAATATTTTTTTTCTTTCTTCGATCGTTTCGCTTTCAATGTCATAATCAAATATCCTTACTGGATTATGGAAAGTCGAATATGTATGGAAATTTTATTCTTTTTCTTAGAGACACTCTGAGTTTTTTCTTTTATTTCTCACTTCTGTGAAAGATATATTTTATATTTTGTTCGAGTTAGATAATTTTAAACGAATGTTTTAAACTTTCTATGTAATTATGTTAAAATATCATTTCCTTATATGTCATATTGAAGAAGGAGGTTTATAAAAATATACCACTGTATTACAAAAAATGATTTTGAAATATGTGATAAAAAATAAAGAAACTGTGTAACCAATATTAAGAAAATCGATACATCTGCCTTTAATGATCGCAGACTGTTTAACATAGAATCACACCAAAGGTGTGTCAATGGAAATTTGCATTTATTCAGTATATGAATATGATATTTGAAATGGGAGTCGTTTACATATTAATCGTTTGCAGTCGAAGTACTCCTTTCAGGCACAGGTATATCTTACACGAATTATTCGGTTGGCACCATTCTTTAATCCATTTATGCCTAGTGTCCCATTTTTGGGACGCTTTGAATTTTAATAAATTTGTATAATTTTCTTCTTCTTTATAACATGAAAACTGTATGAAATGTTAATCTATAAATGTCTTTATCTGTTAGCGAAAGATGGTAGCATAAGACGGATATTTAATTGCATAAAATTAAGGCTTTTTTCGGAGTTTATAGATTTTTCATTTTCAAGATGGCGAAATGTTAAAAGTAAGTTTATTTTTGTTTTTATTTCCTGTTATCCAAATAAATAAGTCATAATCGCATCTTGTAGACTTCTTTGAAATACGTATTTTTAATCATCAACGTACATGTCGTTATGAATCACTTCTGCAGCTTTGGGGAAATCTTTTCTTTCTTCATGAGCAAGAGCATTCAACGTCCGTGTGGCTAGAAAGGGAGCACTTACTGTTCCATAGGTAACCGTGTTAAGTTCAAATATTTTTATCGGAGCGTCCTTACTGGACTTCCAAAGAATTTTTTGCAAATTTCTCTGTAGTGGATCGATCATTATATGCCTGTAGATTTTCTTAATATCTGCACAGAATGCATATTTGTGTGTACGAAATCTTGTTATAATAGAAAATAAGTCTTGCTGAACCATTCCCCCATTTAACAAAATAGAATTAAATGAATAACCACTAGATGTATTTGAACTGGCATTGAAGACAACTCTCAGGGGAGTGGATATTTTTTCCGGTTTATACACAGCATAATGTGGAATGTAATAAGACAGCTTATTTTAGTTTTCATTTTTAATTTGTGTCATATGCCCCAAAGATTCGTATTCTTCCATAAAAGCTGTATATATATATATTAGCCATTGTTTTATTTTTATCTAATTTAGCCCATAAATTATTTAATTTTCTCGCTGCAATTTCTCTAGAATCTCCTAACACTGATTCTGCATTTTCTTTCATTGGTAGCTCTACTGTAAATCTACCGGTATGATCGCGTTTATAGGTGCTTCTAAAATGTTCCTCACAAAATATTTCTTTATCTCCTTTGACAGTTTCTTTATTATCCCCAGGTAAAGATTCTATTTCAAAAAAATTCTGTAAAGTACTGTCTAAACTATTTTCAGTTGAGAGGCAACAGTATGACTTATTTTCAACTTGTGGAAGTAAACCTGCGATTAAATATCCGAATAATGTATTCTGTAATATACAACTAGCATCGGCTAAACGAATTTGATCACTCTTTAAAATGTCAAAAAATACCTCGCTACCAATTAATGCATCAGTCTGACCAGGTATATGAAAATCATTGTCCGCGAATTCTATGTTGTTAGGTATGCATAAATTTGAAATGTCTAATCTTTCAACCGGAATGTTGTTTGTTATTTTTGGTTGAACTGCAAACTCTAATGTTTTAGAAAATGTTCCCTGTTCATTTGATATTTCTGCATTGATAATTTGATTTACTTCCTGATGTAACTCGTTAATGCCAGAAATAGTACCTTTCAGTGGTTTTGGTTTTAGATTTAATTTCCTGCATGCGCTTTTACTTAAAGCGTGGATCGACGACCCATTGTCTCGAATAGTTCTTAATCTAATTTTATTTCCAAACACATCAGTTACTAAAATTATAGCTGTGTTTAATATTGCGCAATTTCTTCTATTCTCTACTAACAAATCAGAACCGATTAACCCTCCGTCTACCAGACGGGTCCATTGGACCCGACATGTACATACAAAATATTCATTCAAACCAGAAATTTCTTTAAAATAAACTAAGTATATAAACCAGACAAAAATAAGGTAAATAAATAAGTTAAATAGTTTTAAATAAAAATTCTGGTGTAGAACGTTTTATTAAAACTTGAATAATATTCCCGGTAGATCTAGGGTTAATGGCGTTTCTTTATTCTCAGGTTCAGAATTGCTTATTTGTTTGTTTTTAACAAACTCGTTATTTTATTTATTATTGCCGTTTCCGACATATCATTTACTTCATGTATTAAGCTATTGTGTAATGATTTGCAATACTCGCAGGTACATTTAGAATTGCATTGACCTTGATGTAATCGTAAACAATTTGAACATAATTTATTTTTATTTACAATCATTTTCCTTTCTAGAATACTCATGCTTAAAAAAGCAGAACATCTGAAAAGATGGTGATGAGAATTCAATAACCCACATGGCTTTAATTTATTTTTATCGCTGATAAAAAATGATCTGGACTTGTTTACCGCGTAATTATTCTTAGCTTTCGAAAACTTTTATTGCGACTGGCTGGTGTCAGACGATAAATTTATAGATTCTAAAACAAGTCATCTTTTTTCCAAAAAAGAAATTAAATGATCAAAAGTCAGAACATTTGAGGTTTTGAAGGGATAATTAAAAATGCTTTTGGGTTTCTTTATCCAATTTTTTTCAGAATTTTATATATAAACACACTTTCTGATAAATTATTTGCATATATTCAATAATTTTGAGTGCACGAATGTTTTTGTTAATACAATAAATAAAATTACGCAATTCTTTAGGACTTACTGCATTTTTTCACAATTAAAAATTGCAGAAATATGTGAATCGATTAACAATCTTTTATTTTCGTATCTGTGTATCAGGGCTTGGAACAATGAATTAAAATCATCATCAGGTGATTCCATATGTTTAGCTTCGTTTTTTAAAGAAGCTTTTAAATAAAATAGCTTCTGACTATTATCTAATTGAGCATTATTAATAATTAAGTTAGTGAATTGCGTTTTAAAATTAGCAAAATCACAATAAGCACCTCCGAATGAAAGTAATAGAATTTCTGGGAGGCGCACCTTTGTTTTGTTTTCATTTGAATAATCATCAACATTTACAATATTACATTTATTTTCAAAAGAGGCTAATAAAACTTTCAAGCTTGCCTCCACTTGTTCAAGCCTTTCATTAGCAGTGTCGATATCCTCCTGTATTTCTTGCACTTGTTGCACAGATAATTCTTGGATATCAAAATACTGCTTTCTTAATTCCTCCAATTTATTTTGAAGATCTTCTGCCTTTTTTAATTTGACTTCAAGTTGACTCACATTCGTTGTTTTTATGTCAATGGTATTTGTTAAAAACTGCTCTTATCTGGTGATGGCTGCCTTTTCCATGCCTTTTAATCTATTCAGTTTATCCATAGTAGCACCCAGGCTCTTTAGGACCACAATGTTCTTATAATGGACAGTAAACGTTTAATTTCTTTTTAATTGATTTTATTCACACGTAAACACTGCACAACACACTTACACAAATATAAAACTTGACTAATTTGAATAGATTGCAAAGTATAATTAATATACATCGCGTAGTTTGGATGGAGTGTTTTGATACGTGTTGATGCTTTGACGATCAACGGCTTAATAACAACCCTTTTTTATAGACTGCTCGCTAGGGGGAGCTGGTTATACTTCCGGAACAGAACACATTATAAAAAAAATATGCTAGATTTTATGAAAGAAGGGCTGCCACAGGCAACCATTTTTTTATTTTATTCACACCACTATTTTAAGAAAATAAAATTTGAGAGTCTATTTCTCTTGCAGTTGTTGTCAAAGTGCATGTGGAAAATTTTCGTTTAAAAAAAATGGTGCGAAATAGAATTAAAAAATAGTCGCCTGTTAAATGATAAATTATCGTTATAGGTACACCGCCCACACTTAATAATTGTAAGGGAGTCTAAAATTTTACTCACATATAGCTTATTACATGGATTATATTTTATGGTACAATTGTTCACTACAGATTTATACTTGTTTTTGTTTACATATTTTTTAATATTTTACATTCGTTGGTTTCATATGCGTTCAACTGATTGTTGTAGTAAAAACAAATTGGTTGTAAAAATTCCGTGTCTTTATATACTAACTGATTAGAAACAAAGTTTTTTTTCATTATAGGCTTTAGTAAATTTTCATTAAAAAAAAATTGCATTATTTTTAAATTGCATTATTTTTATATTATTTGTTTTTTGGCGCTAGTGACAAAGCATTAGTTTCCACTTCCGGTGCAGGACAAGTAAAAATAAATCTAATCGATGTCTAACATAGATAAAATGATTTTCTTCTCTATATTGTTCTCGAAAAATCAATATCCCATTATATTTTAACCTCGAGTTGAACGTATTTATCAAGTGATGTTTGCTTTCGGTCTTCATTGGAGGATTGTTTTTCAGACCTTTTTTGTAAGAACCTTGGTAATGGATAATTCATCACACACAGTCTTGTTAAAAGGAAAATGAACCGAAGTATGTGTCTGTATTAATTTCAAAGAGAATTTTAGAAATTATTGCTGTAATAGTAAATTAGATTTTCTGTATTTGCTGGAGGAAAAAAAAAGATGAATTTAATTATAATAAGTCATAGATGCCAATTTATGATTTTTTTCATTGAAGTCAAACAAACACATTTCAAACCAGATATTTTATACAGTAACTGAAAATAAATAAGTACAGCATTAATTGATGGTGAATTTCTCAAATAGCATCTAGACCGCACCCCTCACAACGGCTCATATCACAAGTGCACCCGCGAAATTCCCTATGCTACTGAGAAAGTCCGTATTTAAAGGGAAAATATGGTTTTTCTTTTTAATCTGCGGAAACTAGTTAAATTCAGATCCTTTTTTCCCCCTTTTTTGTGTCAGTGTGTTGTTATTGGTGTGGAGTGCAAAATGGTTTTAAATAGATTTGATAGTATAAATTTTTATTTATTGATTCTGAATAAAATAAATAGATGAATGTAGAGGAATATTTATGGGTAAAAATATTGTCCTTTAGATGTTCTGAATACGACTTTTGTTAATTATGTTATTTTTTTACTTATCAAATCTCTGGTTGTTTCAGTATTTAAAGGAAAGAATAAATAGTATATGAATATTAGTTTTTAAAATGGCTTTCTTAGATAAAGCTTAGCAGTCAGATCGTAATTATTTGGCATTAGAGATCAGAGAATAAGCGACTAACGAGTTGAGTATAATAGATTTAAAAGTTTTAGTAACTTTTAAGTGTAGATCAACCGAAATATTCGTTATACTTTCGGCCCAAAATCTGAGTTTTGCCAAACATTCGTTTTCGGGGAAAATGCTGCTGAAAATTCGGCCGAAACTATCTGTACTTCAAAACGTTCCTTTGTTTCTTCGAAAATTTTCTACATTACTCATTGATTTGAGCTGTATCGACTTAAATGAAACTCTCTTCATTTATTGCTAAGAACTTCACTGTTTATAATTATCAGTCATCAGGAACTCCAGATGTGAGTGCGAAGTATAACGCAAGAAATGCATATATGACTAAACTTTGAACATGCTTTCACGTGCTCATTAAAAGCTACAAACTTAACAGTAATTAATTATTTATTCTTTTTATTGAACAGAAAATGTTACAGATTATTTTCTTTAAATAAAAAATTAAAAAAAATCTACCGGTTTTTCTTTCTGTCATGTTATCGATTTGCATATATTTAATTTAATTTAGCTACTATGACGGAAACAAAACATTTACATAAATTTTATTATGATTTTTCGATAGCTTGACACAAAAGATAACTCAATCGATTGAAATAAAACATTTCAATGTATGATATAGACTCAGTGAAAATTTGATATATTTAATAGTGTACAGGAAAATTTAAAAATATCGTTTGGATGTGAAAATTAAAAAGACAAACCAAAAATAATTTTTATCGAATTTTAAAACAAACCCTTTCAAAGTCCTATAAATTCGCCACTCAAATTTTCATATCATCTCATTTAAAATCCATATTTTGAATTTATCAGAGACCTGAATGAAAAAGCATTAGTGAATAAATTGTATATAGTATATTAATTGATGTTGAAAATACTGTTTACACTTGTGAATATAAATAGGAAAAAGAAAATGATGATATATATTTCTTTTAATTAATAGCATAGTGTTACACAAATTTTTATATCATTATTTTTATTACCTATATGTAAAATTTTAGAGCCATAAGGTAAAGTACTGTATAACAAACGTTTAACTCGTTGAGGGTTTTTGACCTGATTTTATTTACTAATAAAAATTGTAAATGAAAAATCCATCTTTCCCATTTTTGGGTTCTTCTATCTTTACAAGAGGAAATTATTTGGATTCGGGAAAATTTTCGACTTTAGATGGTTTTCGATGGATTTATACGTTATAGAAAATCCTGAACATGATTTAATTGTTTTTAGAAAATGTCTGTCTGTCACTCTATCTGTGAGTCTGTCGGTATGTGACAAAAATTTTGTGGGCGCTCTATCTCAATAACTAATACGCGAAATTTCACAAACTTATAGATTCAGTTGGACCTTGATATAAACTGGTGCTAATTAGTGTCTAATAACTAATATCGCCCAACAGGTAGCGTTGCTATGCTGATTTTTTCACGATTTCAGCAATAACTCTATCAAGAATTGATGTACGGAATTTACTAAAACTTTAGATTCAGTTAGACTTTGATATAAACTAGCATGATTAGTTTTTGGTGTATATCGCCCAAAAGGTGGCGCTGCTGTGCTGCTTTCTGAGTAATTAATAGCTGTATCTCAAGAACTAATGCACGGATTTTCATCAAATTTCGTATTCAATTAGATGTTGATGTTGATGTAAGCTTTTACTGATTAGCTTTTGGTGTAAATCGCACAATAGGTGGCGCTGCGATGCTGAATTTTTCACAATTTTCGCAAAAGCTATATCTCAAAAACTAATGCATGCAATTTTATCAAACTTAGTATTCTGTTACATTTTTACGCAAATAGATCCTATTAGACTTGGGTGTATATTGAACAATAGGTGTTAATTTTGATACTTTGGATTAGAATTTTGGTTGCAGACATCTAACAGGTCGTGTTCCGAAATTCAATGATTTGTTTGCAACAATGCGATACTTTTATCTTCTTCTTAAATACATCCAATTCAACGAACCTATATACCTTTACATTCCTCATGATGGACATAGATTGCCATTTATTTTGAATTAATAACATGTATGAGATAGAATAAAGTTTTGGGATTGGCACATCAGTCTAGTTTTATTCTTACAAAAATAAAGTGATCATCGAACTAGGAAATGAAGCAGTTTTTGAAAAAGAATTTTTATCCATACTTTTAATTTTAGGATATTGTATCACGCATCAATACTTAAAAGGCAGATTTTTTAAAATGTATTTTAGTATTTACTTACATAAAATAATTGCGAGTTTTTTTCATTTTTAAAAGACGGAAATTTTATAAAGTGTAACCTCTTTCATTATGTTTAAGTTGTCTGTAATATTGTTTTAATTTCTCTTTATTGAACATTAACAAATATAATATCCCGTCTCCAGTAAAAATCAACCCCCTCCCCCCACAAAAAAAAAAAAAAAAAAAAAAAAAAAAAAAACTGATTTTACTGAGATTTAAAAATAATAATAATACAAATAAATGACGATATCAAGCAATTTAAATCCGGTTTTAAATAAAGCTTATTTAACTTGTACATGAATGATATTTGTTTGTTGTTTTATTATTATTTTTTTATTTCTAAAAACTATAAAGACAGGATATGCAACGCTCCGTTTTTAAGCAGAAAGTAAACAAAGCATCCTATGAGCAAGCGCACCATGCTGGGGATTTTCGCGGGTGCATTTATGATATGAGCCGTTGTGAGGGGCGCGATTTAGACGCTAGTAATTTCTCATGCTTGTCCAATTTCTTCATTCTTTGTACTAAAGATATCTATATAAAGTCTGCTACTCTGTACGCGCATGCACGCGCACTAAAAAAACTGCTTTGAAAAGAGCTTTTTTTGTTTATCCTGCAGCTTTTGCCAATGCCTTTGGATTGGAAAGCCATTTAACCTGCTGTATAGATAGCTTTACTTATTTTTCTTTTAAATTCTTTTCAATCTTAAATTTAACTATTTAAATTGTTATTATTAATTTTAATTTAACTTAATAATTGTCGTTGGAACCGAGTCTATTCTTCCAACTGTTGTTCTAATCCACAACGAAAGTAATTAAAAAAAATTAGTTGTGACCAGAAAAGAGACTACTCCGAAGCCTGAATATGATAAACTTTTATTTTCACAGGAGCGATCCAGAAATGATGCCACACTGTTTTTCAATATTTTTACCCTCCCTCCTCTTCTTCGTCACAAAATGTCACGCTTCACCATGCCCCCCTCCCCTCCCCTTGTCACATGTCACGCTATATTAAGTAAACATATACTTGCAGTTCAGAAACAAAGCACTACATTATAGGCCATATTTCAAATTTTATTTTTGAACTTTAATTATGTGTTTTAATGACATTTGTGAGCATAACAATAAAATGATTCATGTACTTATTTTGTATGAAATAAGATTAAGATTTACAACAAGAAACATAATTAATTAATTAATATACAGTAGTAATAAAATATTAATATGAAAGAGCAATTGAAAACTGTAGTATTTTAGAATTTGAAATGGAATTTAATTTATTTAGTTTTTAAATCTTACATCTACTTTATGAACACAAAATACTTTAAAACAGATTGATTTTGAAGAAGAAGCCTCAATATTAGTTTTGCTTAAAAGGAATTGCCAACACATTTCATTTGTCACATTAATACGAACATTTATAAAATTATATATTAAATCATAAAATAGAAATTACTCTGAATTATCTGCTATTACGACTCTTCCTTTCTTGGATAAGATATATGCTCGTCCATAGAGTACACAGGCATTTTGACATCACTCTCATCCTCGGGGATAGTAAGCCCTCTAATGTCAATACAATGGTAGTAAGCCCTCTAATGTCAATACAATGGTAGTAAGCACTCTAATGTTTAACAAAAATGTGTGATATCACACTTCTTCTTACCCCCTCCCACACCCTTGTCACAAACTGTCACAATTTCATGAACCCCCTCCCCCCTCTCCAAGCGTGACATCATTTCTGGATGGCCCCTTAATACCAAGGATTAAACTGAAACAAAACCTAAGAAAGAGGTAGAGTCGTAGGAAAAAATAGTAAGCACCCCTACTAACTTTGCAACGAATTATAATAGTAGAAAGTTACTGGTGCCAAACGGTTGGAAATAAAGTCTACTTTTTAATTATGTGTTTAAAATTTGCTTAGGGGGCCACGAATCAAAAGCAAACCAAACTTTGTTTTTTTCAATGGAAAAACACAATTTTGACAATATTTTTTAAATCTTCGGTTCAAACTATGCCTAGAAACGAACTTCTAAGTCATTTGGATGATAAGTGCTTTAATTATAAAAAATCAAAATTTAGAGCTTCTAATGTTAAATTACATTTTCATATTTTTATTAATATCTCCTGAAACAATAATCCTAATGTTATAATTTTGTGTGTGGTTATGATACTAAAAAACCCAAACATAAATACATTGAATTTGTAATTTTAAAAAAGGTTTATAATATGAATATATTATGAAATTTTTATTCGAAAAATGTATGAATTTCAACCTACAATTTTTTTGATAGATTTCTATTTATTATGTTCTGCTTTATGCGAATTTTCAATTTCAAAATTTTCTGTCGAGTAGTTTTCAAATTTTGATTAAAAAACACCAAAACGATGGTTTTCGGGGTCGTCTATGATATGCAGAAAAACATAATTTGAAAAAAAAAATATTTTACTCGTTTTATTGAAAGATATGGCCTGGCAATAGTCCAAACATATGAAATGGTCATTTTAGCAAGAAATAATTCAATAATTGAAGTGACACAGTCATTCTTTAGAATTTCAACAATCGAGTACTGAACTTCAATTTGGATACAGCCCCTAAAATAGGCCCAGTTAAAAATAATTAATTTCTCTGAAACTAATAGTACGAATTTCGTGAAAATTTGTTGTTAGGCTAATTGCAGGGTGTAGAATTTATTTATAGTGTCAAATTTGGGTATTGCTATTGGAAATAATAAAATTTGGGTTTGTTTTTATGTGTAGATGACCCCTAAGCAAATTTTATAAGCATCATTTAAAAGTAGACTCGTTATTTCCAATCTTTCGGTACCAGTAACTTACTTCTACAATAATTTGTTGCAGAGTTAGTAGGGGGTGTTTACTTTTTTTTCCACGACTGTACTTACCTTTTTTTTTTTCTAACACACCGACGACAGGTTACATAATGAGACATTTAAAGAGTTCAAGGTGAAACAGTGTCTCCCTATGTATCATTACCATTATATTGTTTTCCATAATGAATAGCTTGCATTATATGTTACGTCAGTTTACTTTTATTTCTCTGTGACATTGGTGGTCACATGCAAGGGGAAAGGGGGATGGCTTGTTCTCACCTTACCTACTTACTATCAAATATCATCCTATAAGTTAAGCCTCACGGTTAACCAATTTGTAGACCTTTAAAACTTTTCTAAAATGCAGCCAAAGATGCTTCCACGCTTAAAAATACAGGTTCTACCATAGCATACGTACAGTAAGAAAGCTGAACTTGTCTGTGAATAGAAAAATTATCAGTTTTTAGGTGCGTTCGTAATTATGTAAATACGTATCACCTATATTTGTCGTTCAGTCCGTCTGTCCGCATATAACAGAGCAAAAACTACCCAACCGAATGGCCTGAAATTTTAAATATATAATTGTTGGAAAATTTTGTCGAGTCGTTTCAAATTTTATGAAAATCGGATGCATAGTTTAATTACAGGGACAGCCAACAGTTTTCTGTTACATTACGGCCAATGAGAAAAATTTAATTCCAGTGCATTTTAATGATGTTACAGCCTTTCGAACAGAATTAAATTGATATGAACTTATGAAGTGCACTAAAATATACATCCAGTACAATTTGTGGCACAAAAAATATTTATAAAACTAGTTATAGTACGAATGCACCTCGTGTGCCACGTTTGACGAGCAATTTCCAACTTGTTTAATATGAGGTAGGCGTGGTTCAGGGTCAGACGATTGCAAATATTATTTCAGTTGTACTTTTACTGTTTCTTTCCACGTGTATTAGAAAATTCGGTTTGCAAGATGCTTTTAATATATATATATTTATAGATAAAATGCGTAAAATGTCTTCGGTCGATTATATCTAGCTCTTAATTATGTTTTTCTTTTTTAATCTGCCTCGCTGCACGCGATACTCCCAAAGTTTCTTGCTTGTCTGCCGAGGCTCAGTGTTGCCAAAGGGCTACTGTTTTTTACATTCAGATTTCTTAATTGACACGACTTTTTTGTAATGTCAAAATTCGTCTTATTTACATATTACGTCGACACATTAATTAAGGCGAAAACAAAGGAAATTTTACCTTTTGAAAAAAGTGGTGCCAATTAAGAAATCTGAACTTAAAAAAAAGTAGCCCACTGACAACTGCCTGGGCTCTATCCAGCTGTGCCAGATTGGGGTTTTTTTTAATTCAGATTATTTGACTGTCACTACCTTTTTTAAATAGTGTAATTCGCTTATTTTTCAGAATTTTTAATCTATTTTTAAACCCTTGAGGGGCCTACAATTAATGAAGATTTACACCAGAAAAAATTTACGAAATTTTACTTTTCTAGCTTTGGTGGAAAAAAAAATAAGCAGTAAAATTGCTTTTCCCTATTTTAAAATATATTTTTCTAATTTTCCGGTGGGAATTCAGCATTACACAAACGCAATTACTTGCCCCCCCCCCCCCCCCAAGGGGTTAAATAGCTCGAATATTTCTATTTAAAAATAGCGGTGACAATCAACAATCTGGGGACAAAAAATTCCCCAATCTGGCAACACTGGCTCTATATTACGTAAAAGTAGATCAATTGCCACAGCTATATTGCTAAAGCAGACAGTAGAGTATCAATGTGTGTTTCATCATACATAATTTTTAAAGATGGACACGTAAATACATTTTCATAGACCGCTTCCTTTAAATCACCTCGAATGACTACCAATTTTAATATGTTTTTTTATATAGAACATAATGTTATAAATATAATACTGAATCGTATCAAGCATAAGAAAATATTCATTTATATTGGTTTTGTACTGGTAGACAGTGAGATACTGAGGCACCTCATTTTAATCCATATGCTATACCCAATTTTATGTCACGAAATTACGAAAACAAAATGAATTTTATATTTTTCGATATAATATTCAAGCAATTAGGATTAAGAATGTGTACGCACATTGCTGTTTTTCTAATTTAATACACGCTCAAATAGAATTTACAAATATAAAATCAGGACACGGGTAATACTAATTGAAGTTACAAGTAAAATTTTCGTATATCGAGTCAAGGCAAATAACATTAACCCTTTATCTACTGACGGTACTTATAAGTACCACGCACTTTAAAATTTCATCCCATAGTGAATATTAATAATATTCTAATGGTACTTTGAAAGAACACTCTTTTAACTCCACTTTATCCTAATACATGGCACCAGTAGTTCTAGGTTTCTTATTTTAGCGAGGAAGGAGCGGCTATCTTTGACACAGATGATGGGTTTTGTGCCGACATTTTGTACAGTTTGTCACGTTCCTGCTCTTTTATTGCTGGAAACACAGTAAAGGGTATAAGATAATTGTTGGATTTTTTTCATGTGTTCATTATGATCTTAGAATACAGTTTGACTATCTATTTTAGGTGAACGGTGTATGTATTTGATTTAACAGTTGAATTACTCGGTGGTACTTATAAGTACCGTCAGTATACTGGGTGTTGTTGACACAGATGATGGGTTTTGTGCCGACATTTTGTACAGTTTGTCACGCTCCTGTTTTTATTGCTGGAAACACAGTAAAGGGTATAAGATAAGTGTTTGATTTTTTTCATGTGTTCATTATGATCTCAGAATACAGTTTGACTATCTATTTTAGGTGAACGGTGTATGTATTTGATTTAACAGTTGAATTACTCGGTGGTACTTATAAGAACCGTCAGTATACTGGGTGTTGGAGAAATACTTCTTGTTTTCTTTTCGTCTGTGTAGTTAGTTATCCATCGTTTTCATCTGCTTTAAAATGTAATTACTAAAATGTAGTGTAGTAATGGTTTCCCTAGGTTTTCTTTTCAGATTCATTGTTAGTTTTTATAGGAAATTGTAAAAAGTTGTGGCACCGGCTCGTTTTTGCTATGCTAGAAATGACATATGTAAATTCATACATTGCATATTTGGAGATGCGAGAAGCATGTTGTCCCTGAAATATAGACGTCGCATAACAAGATCAAAACCTAAAAAAAAAATTTTTTTTTTTTTTTTTTACGCTTTCAGGGGGCAGAGCATTTTTAATTCTAAAGTGTTGAATAAATGATTTACACCGGAATTTGCCAAAAGATTTATTTGTAACTAAGAAAAGCCTATTTTTAACACACTTATTAAATCGAAAATATTTTCTGGTGCCATTTGAAATAATTTGTCTGTTTTCTGTTTACGATATTTTGGTCATAGTGTACTGTATAAAGTTCACTTTAAAGTACCACTTTAATTAATTACTTCTAAATAATTAAATTTCTCACGGGTGAGTATTTTTTTATGTTTATCCTTTAATTTTCATTGTATTAACTGAAAAAAAAATACATGAAAAAAATTGCAGTAGATCATAATGCAGTAGATAAAGGGTTAAAGAGATGTTGACTTCAGGATTTGAAGAAAATTAGTGTAATGAGTTCAGTTTAGTTTTATTTTTAGAGTTCTTGCGTAAATGTCGCTTTCTTTTTTTCGAAAATACTATCGGAAAGAATAGAGCATCCAAACCTTCAAACCCCAACAATCCCCAAAAGGGGGGAGGAGGTTAAAAAAAAAGGTTTTCCATCATGGAAACAATTAATTCTGAGCAAGTCACTAAATTTTTGTATGTGCATTTTGTCATTATAAATTGCTGTAAATTCATATAAATGCTGAAATTCCATTTTTAGGGTTCCGTACTTAAAAAGTAAAAACGGAACCATTATACGATCACTCCTGTGTCTGCCTGTTTGTCTGTCTATCACAGCCCTTTTACTCGCAAACTATGCAACGTGGAAAGTTCAAATTGGGGGAAGTAATAAAGACTATTGACTCACATATTTACAGATTAATAAATATTCATAAATTTATTTAGGAAAAAAGTAGAGGGGCTAATTAGGTTACTTGAAGAAAAATATTTTCTTTGTATATCGTGTGGGGTATCGTGTGAAAGCTTTCGTAACGGTGAAATCACAATATATATTACATTTAATTTTGGGTATTATATTTTCAAATTTATGGTGGAAAATGAAGGGCAAACATATGCCCCCCCCGCCCCCCATCTAATTCCGAATCTATTGAAACTAAAATTATGAAAAAATTAGAGGTGGTAGACATTAATTTAAACCTTGCAGGAAAATTATAGCGATTACCCTAGGTCACATAGGTATTGATAAAATTGCATTTTTCCGTTACACTCAAATTTCGATTTACGGCCTTCAGTAAAAGTGTTGAGCAGAGTTGGAGGTACCTATCGTAGCAGAAGTATAAAAGCATTGTTGATCATGAATTTCGAAAAAAAATCGTCGGTAATTAGCCAAGGTATTAGCCCTTAAAGGCACGGACGGTTTTGACATACATGATGACAGGGGCGGCGTACTGTATGCCCATCGGCTTTTATAGCCTAGATAACAAATTTTAATGATATATTTATGTAACGCAATGTCCAGTAGCAGTATAAAAACAATAAACGTCAAATTGAAACAGACCAATTTAATGCGAATTAATCACATAAATACTATGGAATTCGTGACTAGTTTCCATTGAGTGGCTCTCTCAATACGCCTACTATGTCTTTAACGGTTAACTAAAAACCTATATGGAATAACAAATATACAGAATAGCTGTATTTGCTATTATTTAGGTTCCATATATCTTTGAACTTTCATGGTATATCAATTTATAATTTTCTAGTATACAGGGTGCAAAGGAAAGTCCCTTTAACCTGAAAATACTTGTGAACGGAGAGAGCTACAGCTATGCAAGTGAGGGCACGGTATAGTAAAGCGACTACCCCCGATTTAATGAAAACGACAGCAGCGCTCCCTAATGGCGAAATTTGGAAGATTTGCCACTGCAAATCGAAAACGAAAAGAGATAGCGCAAAATTTCCAGTTAGAAAGTTTTAGAGCATCAATTAATTAATAGAGTACGATATTTGGTTTACATGGATAAGATAAATCTTTGCCTGTTTACCCAAAAATGTCCGAAATCGATGCACTCCATTTTGTGTAAACGTTTGAATCGAATAGTCAGAAGTATGAAAAAATACGCACAATTTATGCCATAAATACGTACTTATCTCAATAAATTTTGATAACATCTCACACACACACACACAAAAAGACAAACTGTCTCACAATGATAACAAGTTAATATTCAGTATGTTTCAAAAGTTCGCCATTGCTCACGATACACGTTTGCATTCGTGAGAGTAATTCTACATGCACATTTCTCAGCATGAACGTCTATTGCAAGCTTCTTCAATACGACGACATAGATTTAACCCTTTCAAGGGCGGTGGCTAGACGGTCTAACCACTTAATTTTAATTCCGTAAATGACAAATGGCACCAAGAATATTTTAATAAAATTTTGCTTTTGTAATGAAAGTGCAAATTAGCGGGGTTTTGTTTTCTGAGAAAATCGTTCGAATATTCTGGTGTCAGTCAATTATTTCATCAGTTTACGAACAGAATTCTTCTGACCCTGAAAGGGTTATTCTAAAATTTTAAATGCATTAGATATTAAATCTTTACAGACATTAGAGCCCAGTACAACGTCACAATCTTCAATTGTGCACTGCTACATTTCCGGAATGTGAACAGAAAAAGTAGAATCGTCGCTCATCCATTTCGAACATTTTTGTGTATGCAGGCAACGATTTATCTTATCCGTGTGAACCAAATGCCGTTTCTTACTAATTAATTGATGCTCTAAATCTTTCTAATTGGAAAATTTGCTCTACCTCTTTTCGTTTTTGATTTGCAATGGTTATCTTCCAAATTTCGTCACTAGGGGTGCTTCTGTCGTTTGCATTAGATCGGGCGTAGTCGCTTTAATGTACCGTTACCTCACTTGTATAGCTGTAGCTCTCACCGTTCGCAAGTAATTCCATGTTAAAGGGACGTCCCTTTGCACCCTGTATACTATACAGCTATACCCAACTCTACATTGTATAGTTTTTACAAAGTCTTATTATTCTTTTATCAACGGCATTTTTTTAATAATACACTTACTAATTCATATATCATTGTACGGAACCCTCTGTGCGAGTAATACTCGCACTTGACCGTTTTAAAAAAAAAAAATATTTTAATTAATGTGTATATTTGATTATCCTATCTTTTACTTAAATTGTGTTTAAATGATTTCCAAAATAAGCTAAAAATTGCTCAAAGTGATAAAAAATACACTTAAAAGGCATATGAAGGTTATTCAGATCGACATATGTATTTAAATGCCTATTAAGTGTATTTTTTTATCGCTTTTAGTAATTCTTAGCTTACTCTGGATGATTTTAAGTTATTTTCATACATAATTTTATAAATGATTTCTTTCGAAAAATAGCCCTTACGTTAACTTCATTGAATTTTAGCATTAAAAAAATATTTTTTAATAAGATTGAAAAGTATTACACTTCTTAGGTGTAATTCTATTCTGCAATTATTCTAATTTATGAAAGTATTAAAAGAATATAATATAAATATGACAAGAATATGAAACTGGCAACTACGGCTATCTTTTTATTCCCCGTTACTGTTTCTCTTTCAATGTCATATTCAAATATTTTCTCATTGGATTATAAAAAATCCAATATATATGGAAATTTAACTTTCATTTCTGTCATACATTATTTTTTTATTTTAATTTTTTTTTTTATCCCTTGAAAAAAAAAAAAAAAAAATGTTTTCTGTTTATGGCTGATCTATTTTCTTTTTGCAGGTTTTTTTTCTGCGATAGTTCATGCATTTAACTGAAATTTATGTAAAAAAATGAGGATATTTTATGTAAAAAAAATCATATCCTTAAGGTCCATTGAAATCACATTGTTCAGATATCTGATAAAAATACGAGGGTGGTTCAATAATTATTGTCCCTAGTGTATATAAAATATTTATACTGCTATGGTTGTCGTGGAATATCAAAGCCTAATGTCTTAGATGGTTATATGCTCAATTTCAGAACCGTAGCTGCTATACTCGCATAGTTTTGGAGGAGAGAGTGAAAGGCTGATTTTTAGCTTATGGGGCTAGATTTGTGACAGTGGATGAGACGTAATTACTGTCGTTTGGTCTCAGGATCATAGTGATGTAGCCACATCTCAACCATTGTCACAAATGTAGCCTCATAAGCTCCAAACCAGCATTTCACCCTCACTCCCCACCACTCCCCCTAAAATAGGTCTTTAAAACTTCATCCCTCCCTCCAAAACTATATTAATATAGCAGCTACGGTTCTGAAATTGAGCATATAGGCATTTAAGAGATTAGTTTTCGATATTTCACATCAACCATAGCAGTACAAATATTTTATATACATCAGGGCAATAATTTTTGAACCGTTAATGAGAACCCTCACATTACTTGTTTTAAGAATTATACTAGTCAAAAACTTTCATAGCAGCTTCAATGCAGAAACGTATCGAAATTTCAAGTCATGCTTTATTTTATTTCAAAACTTATTTTTTGAAAGATTTTTGGTTTGTGCTTTTAACTAAACATGCTTTTCTGCATATTTAGGCTTTTATTATTTTGGATATATTTTTCCATTTTATTCAATCCTGTCTCTGAATCTAATAGAGTAAAAAAAAAAAAAAAAAAAAAAAAAAAAAAAAAAAAAAAAAAAAAAATTCCAAACTAAAAAATTAAATACAAGAATAATTTGCAAATAAATAAATAAATAAATTATGTCAACGATATTTAGTAATATAATTAATTGATATTAGACAGAGGTTATAGTCAGTGCTACCAAATGAATATATCTCGGTTCGAACCAGAAATTTTTTTATGAAACTAGTTTAAAAAATACAAAGAAAAAACTAGTTAAATGGATAATTTAATAAATTAAAATAAAAATTCTGGTGTGAAATATTTTTCTAAAATTTGAGTAAAATTCTCGGTCTTTCTAGTGTTAAAAAATAGACTTCTGAAACATAATAACCACTGATTTTCTTGATAAGTAAATGATTAACATTTTATATATCGCAGCTGCTTCAAAGCAGCAGTTTCTAGATAGGTTCACCGTCCTCTAAACTGAACATCGTGCGTAATCAGGAAAGTGAAATTATAAATAAGAACAAATCTATAAAAAATTACTGGTTTAAATCAATTAAATGTTTTTATTAAATATTTAAATATCTATAAGATACGTCTTTTTATAATTACTGGTATAGAACGTTATTCTCAATTTATCAACTGTTTTAAATGAATGATGCTTCCAATGTTATTTAAAATGAATGGAATTTGTAATACTGTAACTTCTCGTTATATCGTGTGTACCAGGAGACACAAAAATCGTAATGTATCCTAATGAAAGATATATAAGGTATTTGAAAACTAAGAAATATGATAACGAGTAAAAATTGGTTCTATATATTTTTCTAAAACAATACTTTACGTGAATATTACAATTTTCTTAATAGAATAGCTATAAATAGTGCGAGTTCACCAATAACTGATAAGGCGACAGTAACACTGACCAGAAAAACAGAAAACCGAAAGTAAAAAAAAAAAAAAAATCCGCAGGTAAAATAATTCCGATTAATATGCCCGGATTTACATTTGCCAACCTTCAATTTAACATCTGTAAAATGACGGTTTATTTGATCCGTGTTAAAAATGTTTTTAACGAGAAATTTTATTTGTTGTAACATTATATACTTAGCTTCATATTTTCACGGGGAATCTTTCATTTGATTTCTTTAAAATATTTCTGGTTCAAAACTTCCTTAGCTTGGATCAAAGTAACCGCCATTTTACGGAAGTTAAATTGAAGGTTGGCAACCGGGTTGACAGGTTGGCCTCCAATTTCAGTTCGAAATTTCAAATTCTCATCGTAAATTTCGAAAGAAGAATTTTCACTGTATGTGATCGCTAAATTTCCCTCATTAAATAAAGCATAAAATACTATTCTTTATTTCTGATATGAACTCGAAACTTCTGAATAAAAATGGAGGCCAAACTAGTAACCCTGGATGGCAAGTAATAAGTAAGTTTTAGTCAAAACTGCACACATATTAAGCGTACAATGTTAATGCTGGAATCTTGTGGACGGGGTTTATAATGCATTTACGCGGGTTTTTAGTATGATGTTATATATAACAGAATATCTTCTATCTGCGCCTGTCTTGCGGATATTTTCTGAATCTTTACTCACTTATGGAAAATAAATCTTTTTTAACAGATTTATTGCAAAATATTTTTGTTACTGTTTGTTTTGATAAAATTCAGTACATTAAAAAAAAATAGTCACAATATCATCTTAGTTTCGTAAGAAAAAGCACTAATGCTACGAAAACATTATTGCCTTTTGCCCTGAAACTAAAATAACAGGGATTCTCTAAATGACATTGTCGCCCCTTCCCCCCAAAACAGAAATTTTATTTATAATTAAATTCTATGCATATTCTAACATTCATAAACATTGTATTCTTATCGAGAATACAACCGTGTATATATTTTTTAAGCCTTTAGCACGTCAAGATTTGAGTAAAAATTAGACTATAAAATTCTATCTTTACATATAACTACTTACTCATTTTTATGCGTCATTTGTCATTACATTAAAAAAAAAACATAATGAAAATTGAGCGTATTTAAATCCGCAACATTTGATAATATATATTAAATAATATTTTATCCTTTTCTTTTTAATAAATTAAAATAAAAACACGTAAATGACTTGTTTTACTCTTTGGAAAAGGACGGAGATGAATTCTAGTATTCTATCAGAATAAGAATTTTTTTACAATTTCGAAAACTACAGTTATTATATATCCAACATTTTGTCATTTTAACAAATAATATTAGGTCTTCAAAGAACAGTTTTTATTTAAATAATTAACCACAATATATAAATTAAATAATCACGAATAAAAATTAATAGAATATTCTATACTGTCAGAATATAAATACTACAAACAAATGAAAACATGCGCAGTTATTTCATAGATGTACGATTAATAGATTATCCATAAAGAAGAAAACAGTTAGGTATATTCCTGTAGTTCGACCCCGTCCGCCACGTGGCGTGAGACCTTGATTGATGTGACCTCGACTTGAATCTTTTGGTTACCTCTTCCATTTAACCCCTTCGGGACGAGCGTATTTTACAGAATTTTTAATCTTTTATCACCGGTTTTTTCAAAACATAAATTTTTGCCTAATTGAATCGGGAAAATGCTCGGATTAAATACGGCAAAATTTACAATAAAAATTTACTGGTGATAATAATCACTGATTATGGGCACTTTACGCGGCACGAATACCGGCCGCTCGTCCCCAAGGGGTTAAGATAGGACGCTTACTATGTATCCTGCTTTGGTTTTAGCTCGTACGCCACGGAAAAAAAAAAAAAAAAAATTAGCACACGAGAGCATTATTTTTTATTTCGCACAATTTTATTTCTCACTGATCAAATACTGGTGCCCAGTGAATTACTGCTACACTTATTCTAATTACTCCTATTATAATTGAATTATACGTAAGTTCGTAAAAGGTACGATTTAAGGTGAAGAACTTTTTCTAGACACACATAAAAAGAGCTACGTAACTGAATAGCCGATGTAATGGGTCACAGTATAACGAGTGACTATTGTTTTACTAAATGCTAAAAGCGTGATGTTACTAAAAGCCTGATTAAGGGTGAATGAGGTTTTTTCGGGAGTTTTTTGAATGAACGATATAACAAGTGCCTACTGTATTAAATTTTTTAGGTGTCATTTGATGTTGCTATGATATGAGAATTGATATGAGCTTCATAGATTACGACCTTATTAAGAGTACGAAAATGACAACGACGGACAATATATTTTTTTTTCACGTTCCTGTTTTTCTTTCATATACAGATATCTTTTTTTAGCATTATGAAAATTCAATATACAGTGAAACTTGGGTAATTCGAACTTGTTTAATTCGAAATTCTGCATAATTCGAATTTTTTCCTCGGTCCCTAGAATTCTGTATTAAAATAATGTAAAAAAAATTGTGGATATTTCGAATATTATTTTGGATAATTCGAATTTTTCGTACGATTGCTCTTAAAATTTTGCGATAAAAAGTGTTCCTGAGACTTTTTTCAGCTAAGGTGCAAAATATTTCAGCAGTTTATTTTAAAAGTCTTTCTAAGCAAAAGAAAGGCAATTATTTGGAATGTCACTATGTGGGGATTTCCAAGGAATTTTTTGACCTTAGGAAAATCGTGCTTGGCAAAATCCCAAGACTTTAATGAAATTGATCCAGAGCTGGTTGTCTATAATTGGGACGATGTAAAACCTGATCCATCCGTCTTGTATGAGGACTATGTCAACATGGACGAAAATGTGGCTGTGTGTGGCGAGGCAAGTGATGCAGACATAAATGCTCAACTGCCGGAGAGCAACCAAGCTGAGGACGGACTATGTGGAGATGAAGAGAACAACGAAATACAAGAGAAGCCATTACCCAGTTCGTCAGAAGCTATGTTGCATATACATGAATTTCGATGTATTTTCTGAAGGCCAGTCTAATGTAGAAGATTCTATTTTTGTATCAATTGATGTTGGAATGTGCATTGCATTCAAAGAAACAATCAAAGAAGTTGGACTTTTTTCTTAAAATAGATGAATAATTAATCTAGTACAAAATGTTTGATTTAATAAAAGAAATTTATCAGTATTCTTAGATAAACTTTTTATGGTAAATCTTTTATCGTGGATTTAACCTTTTTTATTTATCTCTTCCTTTTGAGAGAATATATGTAATTCAAATTTTTGAATATTTTGAACTTTTCTCTTGTCCCTTGAATTTCGAATTATCCAAGTTCAACTGTATATGGAAATTTTACTCCCCTTTCGTTGAAACAATAATATTTAACTTTTAGCTTTTATAGCCTAATAAAGTGAATATTTGATACTAATGGCTGGATTATTTTCTTTTTACAAGAGTTTTTTTTTTTTTTTTTTTTAATTTCTGCATAATTTGGCAGTAGATGTATTTCATTGATATTTACATGAGAAAAAGGGATATTTTATAGCTGAAAGATAATTTTCTGGATCATCTCTATAAGAGTTACATTTCTCAGATATCTGTGAAGAAATGTTGCAGAATGAATTTGATATAAGCTCACATATTAGTATGTATAAAACTAATAAAAACTTATCTAACAAAAAGTAAATATTTTATTATACTGTAATTGCCAAAGATTTATCCAACAACGACAATACAAAAACTTTCGAAATTTGAAGTCGTACTTTATTTAGTTTTAAAAAATATGTTGAGAAAGTTTTACAGTTAGTGTATTTCCTCACACTTGCTTATTTAATGGTTGCTTTTTGATGGAATTGTTTGTATTGTTGTGTTTAGGTAGATTTCGTTATGTTGGAATTTCTGAAAATGTTTTGCAGATCTACACCGATCATGACCCCTAGAGCCCAAAATCACCCCCAGTAAAATTCTTTATATCTATCTATCTATCTATCTATCTATCTATCTGTCTGTCTATGTATCTATCTATATATATCACTTTCTTCTGGACACGATAACTTCCACAATTCTGCACCAATCTCTTCCAAACTGATACATAAAATCAAGGGGCATAAAATCTCGGTCAAGTTCGTTAATGGGCAAAATCGGACCAAGGGGATGGAAATAGGGAGGGGTTTTGTGAAAACCGAAAAACCCCATAACTTCTTAAATTTTGTACATAACGAATCAGTTTAAAGTTTTTATTACTTCTAAAAATAGAGCCAAAAATTTATGTATCACAGATTTTTGATAAAGTTAAAAATGGGCTCAAGGGGCGCAAAAAATAGGGTTTTTGGGAGAAAAAAATTCATAACTTCGTCAATTCTCAAGATATCAAATCCAATTAATTTTATCATGAATCTCCTTAACATTATCTACAACTTTTATATTCACAAGTTTTTCATAGGACCAATTCGTACCGTAAAAAAAAATTTAAAACGGAAACAAAAAGGGCGTTTGAAGAAGAAACAAATAAATAACTCCGTCAATTCAAAAGATATAAAATCCCCATGAATTTATTATATATCTTCTTAATATTGTCTACAACATCTATGCAGACAAGTTTTGGATAGGACCGATCCTTACAGCAAAAACAAATTAAAAATACATAGCGGTTGAAGAAAAAAATCATCTTAGTAAGGATGTATTCAAATCCATACTGCTTATTTTCTGACTCATTTTACAATTCATTTTTACTCTCAAAGGCTTCCAATTTTCGAGCACGAAAAGACCATTGGGATGGGTCTCGTGTTCGAGAAAATTCGATTAGTAGGTCATGATGGGTCAGGTTCAAGCTAATTATATCTAAAGAATGGCTCAATCGATTTTGACTAAATTTTGTATCTAACCATTTTCGGGCACGGAAAGACCATTGGAATGGGTCACGTGTTCGAGAAAATTCGATTAGTGGGTCATTTTTGGGTCACTGTGGATCAAGCTATTTTTATCTAAAAAACGGCTCTAACGATTTTCACTAAACGCTATATTCTACAGTTTTGGATTACGAGATGACCATTGGGCTAAGTCACATGTTCGAGAAAATTCGATTAGTGGGTCATTTTTGGGTCACCGTGTGTCAAGCTAAGTTTATCTAGATAACGGCTCTAACGATTTTGACGAAATTTTGCAGTCTACTGTTTTCGGACACGAAAAGTCCATTAGGATGGTTCTCGTGTTCGAGAAAATTTGATTAGTGGGTCATTTTGGGTCATAATTGGTCAGGGTCAATATCATTATATCTAGAGAACGGCTCAATCGATTTTGACTAAATTTTGTATCTAACCATTGTTGGGCACAAAAAGACCATTGATGTGGGTCTCGTGTTCGAGAAAATTCGATTAGTGGGTCATTTTGGGTCATAATGGGTCACGGTCAAGCTAATTATATCTAAAGAACGGCTAAATTGATTTCGACTAAATTTTGTATGTAATCATTTTCAGGAACGAAAAGACCATTGGGATGGGTAACGTGTTCAAGAAAATTCGATTAGTAGGTCATTTTTGGGTCACCGTGGGTCAAGCTAAGTTTATCTAGATAACGGCTCTAACGATTTTGACGAAATTTTGCATCCTACTGTTTTCAGGCACGAAAAGACCATTGGGATGGTTCTCGTGTTCGAGAAAATTCGATTAGTGGGTCCTTTTGGGTCATAATGGGTCAAGCTAAGTTTATCTAGATAACTGCTCTAACGATTTTGACGAAATTTCGCACCCTACTGTTTTCAGGCACGAAAAGGCCATTGGGATGGTTCTCGTGTTCGAGAAAATTCGATTAGTGGGTCATTTTGGGTCATAACGGCTCAATCGATTTTGACTAAATTTTGTATCTAACCATTTTCAGGCACGAAATGACCATTGGGATGGGTCTCGTGTTCGAGAAAATTCGATTAGTGGCTCATTTTGGGTCATAATGGGTCAGGGTCAATCTAATTATCTAGAAAACGGCTCAATCGATTTTGACTTAATTTTGTATCTAACCATTTTCGGGTACAAAAAGACCATCGGGATGGGTCTCGTGTTCGAGAAAATTCGATTAGTGGGTCATTTCGGGCCATAATGGGTCACGGTCAAGCTAATTATATCTAAAGAACGGCTCAATTGATTTCGACTAAATTTTGTAGCTAACCATTTTCGGGCACGAAAAAAAACCATTGGGATGGGTCTCGTGTTCGAGAAAATTCGATTATTGGGTCATTTTGGGTCATAATGGGTCAGGGTCAAGCTAATTATATCTAAAGAACGGCTCAATCGATTTTGACTAAATTTTGTATCTAACCATTTTCGGGAACGAAAAGACCATGGGATGGGTAACGTGTTCAAGAAAATTCGATTAGTGGGTCAAGTTAAGTTTATCTAGATAACTGCTCTAACGATTTTGACGAAATTTTGCCCCCTACTATTTTCAGGCACGAAAAGACCATTGGGATGGTTCTCGTGTTCGAGAAAATTCGATTAGTGGGTCATTTTGGGTCATAATGGGTCAGGGTCAAGCTAATTATACCTAAAGAACGGCTCAATCTATTTAGACTAAATTTTGCATCTAAACATTTTCGGGCACGAAAAGACCATTGGGATAGGTAACGTGTTCAAGAAAATTCGATTAGTGGCTCATTTTTGGGTCACCGTGTTTCCAGGTAAGTTTATCTAAATAACGGCTCAACGATTTCGACGAAATTATGTAATCTATCGTTTTCGGACACGAAAAGACCATTGGGATGGGTCACATGTTCGAGAAAATTTGATTAGTGGGTCATTATGGGTCAGGGTCAAGCTAATTATATCTAAAAAATGTCTGAAAACATTTTCAAATTTTTTTTTAATATACAGTCGTTTCGGGTCATGAGATAACCATTGGGCTAAGTCACATGTTCGAGAAAATTCTATTAGTGGGTCATTTTGGGTCACGATAGGCCAGGGTCAAGCTAATTGAATCTAAAAACTTGCTCAAAACATTTTGACCAAATTTTATATTATACCGTTTCTGGGCATGAGAAGAGACTTCGGTTAAGTCACATGTTCGAGAAAATTCGATTAGCGGGTCATTTTGGGTCACAATGTGTCAGGGTCCAGCTAATTGTATCTAAAAAACGGCTTAAACGATGTTGACTAAATTTTGTATTCTATGGTTTTCGGGTTCGAGATGACCATTGGGCTAAGTCGCATGTTCAATGAAATTCGATTAGTGGGTCATTTTGGGTCACAATGGGTCAGGGTCAAACTAATTGTATTTAAAAAGCGCTTCAAAACATTTTGACAAAATTTTATATAATACCGTTTCCGGGCATGATGAGACAATTTGGCAGGGTCGCATGTTCAAGAAAATTCAATCAATGGGTTATTTTGGGTCTAATGGATCAGGATCAAGCCAACTGTATCTAAAAAACGGCTTAAAAGATTTTGACAAAACTTTGTACTACACCGTTTCTGGACAAGATAAAGCCATTAGGCTGGGTCACATGTTCGAGAAAATTCTATTCGTGGTTCATTTTGGTGACAATGGGTCGGGATCAAGCTAACGGCATCTCAAAAATTTTCAAACAATTTTGAAAGTTTTTTTTTTTTGTTATACCGTTTCACAGTACAAAAAGACCATTGAAATAGCTCACATGTTCGATAAATTTCGGTTAGTGGGTTTTTGAATCAACGTGGGTCAAGCTTATTTTATCTAGAAAACGACTAACGGTTTTCACTAAATTTTGTATTCCATCGTTTTCAGGCTCGAGAAGAGCATTGTGTTAGGTCACATGTTCAAAAAAATTCGATTAGTGGCTCATTATGGATCACTATGTCACAGGGTCAAGCTAATTGCATCTAAAACAGCAAGAATGATTCAGTGGGAATAATATATCGAGATAAACACTAAGATAATTTTGGCCGAGCTTAGTTCGGTCATTCCTGCTAGTTTGCATTTATTGGTGACAAAGTAAAAACCATTCATACTCTGGGTATGCACGCGTTCTCCTGGGTTAAATGTAAAAAAAATATATACCAAGATAGAAAAAAAGATCTGTGATTATTTATACACTTGGTTTTTAGCATTCGACATTTTCTTGAATATTTTAATTAATATACCAGTATTGTTTGCAATTAATGTTATACAGTAAACAACGGTTAAATTGCCGAGTACAAGTAGATTTTGATAAAATAAGAGTCATTTCATGGCAACTATCCTATGGCTTCCTGCTCAACCCCCTTTAACTTTTATATATTATACGACATATCTAGACATACATATAACTATGAAATGGATATGTGAAAACTGTAAGATTCGGAAATAGTATAGTTGAGGCACCAAAATTGTTTCTGTAAAGTTCCTTATTCACAATCGTCGGAAAAACGTCAAAGTGTATCAACTTACTGCTCATGAGAAAAAAACTTTACAAATTTCAAATGTGTGATCTAGTACAATTTTTTGTACTGAAAAACACAGTTGCCATTATAAAGATAGGAATTCAGCATATTCATCATCACTAATCCTTAAAGAACAGCTTAGGTCACAATGAATTTGACCATTATTTTAACAAGTTATGAGTGTTAAACAATTTATTTAAAAGTTTGTCAATTTACCAATACATTATTTACGAACAAATCAATGAACTGCTGCCCTCGTTTCCCACCTGCTTAAACAATTATTAGTTTTTTATCTTTGAAAGTCCCTAAAAAATTACATTCCCAAATTCAAGGCAATTACCCGAAGCTAATATCACAGAAACGAAGGTTTAATTCTGATTTGATTACCTATAAATCCAATGACTTTTTAGGTGGTTGTGTTGTATAAAATGGATCAGAATGTTTACTAGACTAGCATGTTTGTATGATTTTTGCCTTTTTTCTTTTTTTACTTTGTGATCCCAAACGCCCGTAAAAATTATCCAATAATACTGAAAACTTAAGATGTAATTAAGGTATACAGTACAACTGTATTTTTAAAAGTAATAATGGTATCCTGTATATATTGTTTAGAGGGAAACATAAAGAATTTTAATATATAATAGTCAATTACGTTTGAAAAATCAGTGAAATTCATATCAATAGGATTTTAAAACACGTCGGATGTGGCGATACCAAAACTTTCTTCTATCTGATACATGTTAATACTACCTGAAAAATGCAGCATAGCAGCGTCACCGGCGAGGTGATTTGTAAATCTAATCTGCAAAAACTTGTGAGAACTTCTAACTGAATCAGAAGTCTGATGAAAATCCGTGCATTAGTTTCTGAGATAGAGCTATTACGGAAATCTTAAAAAAATCTGCATAACAGCGCCACCTGTATTACGATTTACATCAAAAACTAATCAGGACCAATTTATGTCAGGAACTAACTGAATCTGAAGTTTTAGGGAAATCTGTGCATTAGTTCTTCAGATAGAGCTATTGTGGAATAATGCAGTATAGCAGCGCCACCTGTAGGACGATTTAAACCAAAATCCAATGAGCACCATGTTATATCAAAGTCTAACTTAATCTAAAGTTTTAGGAAATTATTCATAAGTTCTTCAGATAGAACCCCCCAAAAAGTTTTGTCTCATACAGACTCACAGAGTGACAGACAGACTCACAGACAGACACTTTCTAAAAATTATCCAATCTTGTTCATGACTTTAAAAAACGTATAAATCCATCGAAATCCGGAAGTCGAAATTCCAATACTTTCTTCTTGTAAAGATAGAAGAATGTAAAAATGCGGACAACAATAAAGCGTTGCCACAAAAACAATCTTTTGTGCTAAACCACTCTTTTTAAATTACTTCAGTCTGCAGTCTAGAGGTATATGATGAGTTATGAAACAATCAATGAAATCTTTTTTTTTTTTTTTGAAAATTACTTTTTAAAGTTGTGTCCTTTTACGAATAAATGTGTGTGAATGAAAAGTGTACATAGGTGTATATATAAACTTCTGTGTAAACAGTGGAGATAGAGCAATCAAATAAGGATACAAAAGTTCTTTTTTATGTACAGTTATGTACCTGGAAAATATAAAATCATATTTGCTTGTATATTCAATAGAATAATTTACTTTTATAGAAAAATCTTGCAAATACCTCTTTAAGCATTAGTAGAAAATAATTTTATATTAGTTCATGCCTTCTTTATCTCGCATTAAGTTGTGGTGATGGATTATCTATTAGCAAGAACATTAACAAAAAGGTTTGAAAAAATATATCTGATTAGGATCGAAAACAAATACTTGATAAATATGTAACGAGAAATCTGCCCGAAGTTAAAAAAATAAGACATTGATTTTGTGTGAACTGATACGGGCTAAAATCGTTTTGTGAATGCTAGATATCGGAGAGATTTGTTATTTCTTTTCGTATGCCTGAAGTGTCAAAACTATTGTTTTATCTGTGGTATCAAACTGAAACAAAATGTATTGTACATAAAATGTTCAAAATTAAAATCTAAAATTATATCAGTTCATGTCTTCTTTATATCGCAATAAATTGGGGTAATGTATTACCTATTATCAAGAACTTTAACAAAAAGGTTTAGCAAAATATATCTGATAAGGATCGAAAACAAATACTTGATAAATATGTAACAAGAAATCTGCCTGAAGTTAGAAAATAAGGACATATCGATTTTGTGTGAACTGATATAGGGTGAAAATCGTTTAGTCAATGCTAGATATCGGAGGTATTTATTATTTATTTTCATACGCCTGAAATGTCAAAACTATTGTTTTATCTGTGGTCTCAAACTGAAACAAAATTTATTTTGCATAAAATGTTCGAAATTTAAAATGTAAAATTATATCAGTTCATGTCTTCTTTATCTCGCAATAAGTTGGGGAACAAATACTTGATAAATATGTAACGAGAAATCTGCCTGAAGTTAAAAAATAAAGACATATTCATTTTGCGTAAACTGTATAGAGTGAAAATCGTTTTCTCAATGTTAGGTATAGGAGAGATTTGATATTTCTTTTCATACACTGGAAGTGTCAAAACTATTGTTTTATCTGTGGTATCAAACTGAAACAAAATTTATTTTACGTAAAATGTTCAAAATTCAAAATTTAAAATTATCGATTCATGTCTTCTTTATCTTGCAATAAGTTGCGGTAATGTATTATCTATTATCGAAAACTTTAACAAAAAGGTTTGAAAAAATATATGAGATAAGGATCGAAAACAACTACTTGATAAATATGTAACAGGGAATCTACCTGAAGTTAAAAAAATAAGAATATATTGATTTTGTGTGAACTGCATAGGTTTTAAATCGTTTTGTCAAAGTTAGATATCGGAGAGATTTATTATTTCTTTTCATACTCCTGAAATGTCAAACTATTGTTATTTTCTGTGGTGTCACACTGAAACAAAATTTATTTTACATAAAATGTTCGAAATTAAAAATCTAAAATTATATTGCGGTTATTGCATGTCACGTGTTGGACAGCTTTTCTACATATTACTGCTATTTTGGCAATGTTAATATATTGTCGCTTCAGAACAAAGTAGGACATCTAGTAATAATAGAACATGAGATGTCTGACTTACTTCTATGAATAACTGTGTTTACGTCTAGTGGAACAACTTCTGAAACACAAAGTTATGTTTAATACTATATATAAGATGTGTTTTATAAAAATTCCCTACTGTTCCGCTAGATGCAAACACATCAGACACATCATTTTCTATTATTACTAGAAGTCCTACCGTTGCTCTGCGGTGTCGATATCCTCAAATTAAAACAGCTATACTAATATCAAAATGTAGGGATTTTTGATATTTTTAATGTATAGTTTATATTTTTACAACTTATAAGTTAATAGATACAGTAAAACCTCCCTAAAGCGACCACGTTCCGTTCCAATTAAAATTAGTCGCTCCGAGAGGTGGACTCTTAATGGAGGTCATATTTCAATCTAGATTTTAATTGTTGAAAAAAGGTAACAATTAATGTTACTAAAATTTATTTTTCACATTAGGGAAAAATATGAAAATTTAAGTATCAAAACGAATGTTAATTACATAAGTTAATTGCTACAAAGTTTAAAAAATGCTTTCATTGACGTTTGCTTTGATTTTACGATTTTATCTTTTATAACTTTTACTTCCAAGTCCTTTCGAAGTGCAGTAAATAAATGCAATTTTTTTTGGACGGGAACAAATAATGACGATTTCATAAATTTATTTCTTTGAGAGTTTCCGGCAGAATAGGGCAGGGGACCAAGGCAATAGGTCCAATAGGGTAGGGTAGGGAATGATTGACCGTCATTCTTAATTTGTCATCAGAGTTAAATTTATTGCCTAAAAAAGACACAAAGGGGTTTAAACACTTAAAAGTTACCGGAATAATAATAAAAAATTTCTAAATTTAGTTTAGAAGTTTGATGAATAATGCGCTCTTCGGAATTACTTTTCTAAAGAAATCTTCAAGCGACCAGGAAAAAACGGAATTTGTTTCATTTTTTTCCACAGAAATTGGTCGCTCATAGAGGGAGTTCAACTGGGATGCTCTCTAAATGGAGGTAAAATTAGTATTGAGCCTATAGGAATAAATTTCGTTCCATGAAAAAATTGTCGTTCAGGGAGGTGGTCGCACAGGGAGGTTTCACTGTATATATATTTATATAAGTTTCACTCGCAGGACATTTATTTCCTTTATCATGGAATGGCCCTGAAATGGGCAGATTACATAAATTTAGAATTTAAAATTTGGAGATTTTTAAACCTATTAAAAACGGACAGCTTACTTAGGTGTAGGGTTTTAAATGCAGTGATTTTATACGTAATGGGTCATTCCACATCAGGTGTGGGATAGCTTTTCTACATATTACAGCTGTTTTAACAATACTATTTATCCTCAAATCAAAACAACTATGATATTATGAAAATCTATATTTTGTTGTTAATTTTAATGCACAGTTTATATTCTAACAACTAATATGTTAATAGATATAGGTATTTATATAAGTTTAACGTGCAGGACATTTTATACGTTTTTCATGGAATGACCCATTGTTTAACACGTTCAAGCCGGCGTGCATCACCGGTGAGTCACGCTCGACTGTCCTGTAGACAGCGCGCACTACAGGTGTCACAATTGAATATTCTAAAGTTAATATTCAGTAGTAAAAACAATTCAATATTATAAACTTAACATATTCAAGACGGGAAACGAGAATTCGTGTTTTCATTCAAAAAATGTCTTAACTAAGGCCGTGGCTTTTACATTACAGAAAATGTATTCATATCATGTTGCCCATATTTTTTTAGATTGTAAGACATTTTATATCAAATTCTTACATTGTAAGATATTTACCGATGCATAAAGTTGGGAAACTTATCTAGAACACCCATTTACAAAAGACTTTCAGTACAGGGAGGAGATCCTACTGTTTTAAAATTCAGATTTGATAAAAATTGCCCATCGGCAATGTGTTAATATTGTTATTTATTTATTTCGAGGCAATTTTTTCAAACATTCAAAACAGTGTGCTAGATGGCCCTTACAACAGTTACAATACGTTTAAAGTTTTCTTCGACGTATACTGTCTGCCTTTTCTTTTAGATAAACATTTGTATTATTCTTTACATCTTTATCTTTTTTTCCTACTTCCATACTTATGCTGCTTGCCTGGAATATATTGGCGAAAATCTAGGCGTCCTCTCTATAGAACCATACTTTCGTCGATTGCAATGTTTTTGCCAGATTAACAGGATCTTCAAAAGTATCAACAATTGCTTCAACAATATTTCGAATTACGTTAAACCGATCTTCAGGTCTAGCTGCGGTATTATCGGAAAATTGCAGAAAAATAAGTATCAATAAAAAACTATCACGTTGCATGGCATTTTTTATGCGCGCGTTCGCATAAATTTCCCTTTTAGACCAATGCGGGCGACTATTTTCCAATTCTACCTCGTACCACTTTCTCAAAACAAAAATCCTTGAGATACAGTTTGACAACATTTGCAAGCGAAGTATACTATTTTTTTTTTAATTAGTGGTGCGAATAAAATAGAACAATAGTCGCCTGTGGCAGCCCCGCCAATGTAATCTAATTCCTGATAATTGGGCTCTTTCTTGCGGTAGATCGTTCTTTTCATTACCAAAGTTAGTCTAAATGTATATAATACGTGGAGGTTGTGCTGTCTAAAGTGTAGTCAATAAAATCATGTCTCTAAGTAATTTGCTTACTTCTTACGAAGTTTAAGACATTCACAATCAACTCTGCATGTTATATTCGGATTCAATTCAATAAATATGAGTGAGGCAGATCATTACATACAGTGTCTGAATAAGCCACAGTACCGCGCCGACAGATGAAGCGAAACCGAGCGCCAACAAAGCGCCAACGAAACACAGCGAAAAACATGAATACCGGCGCCGGCGTAAACGTGCTAAATGTGAGTTGCTTTTGAAATATACAACAAATAACAATCAATAAATATCTCATATATAACTATTATTATGTAAAGCAATTGCAATATTTTATAATATATAGTAGCTGCTTTCAGAGTATAGGCTTTGTGAAATATATTTTTACATGAAAAAAAGATGACTTAAAGTTTTAAAATTATCTTTGTTTAATTTAAATTGCTAGAAAAAATATAGCTGCTTCTGTGAAATATATTTTTATATGAAAAATAGGTGACTTACAGTTTTAAAATTATCTTTGTTTAATTTAAATTGCCAGAAAACAAAAATCAGCTAAAATCAAATACATTAGATAAATCCTTCATTTTAATTTACATTGGCAATTAAATGTTTATTATCCTAGTTCGTCTAAACAACTTTTAGCACATTCTAAAAGAATAAAGCAATACTTTAAGAAACTTTTAAGCAGTTAAATACGCATGGAAAATATAAAAGTATTATTGTTTAAAAATATCAGGAAAAGTTGCAGCCTTTGTTGCGCATTTTATTTTGTATAGGTAACATTTAGCATGTATTAGGATTGCTTTTAGAATCAAATGTAATAATGGAGTTTAAATGACAATGTAAACGAAAAATAACTTACAAATATGTAGGTTAATATTTGTCTGTTATTAAACTAATATTTTCAAAACGAAATTTAAAAAAAAAATGTTTTTTATCATTATTAAAACAGAAAGTGTATTTGAATAGATGATCATAACTATAAGTGTTGGTAATGTATATCAAGGTAAATAATTTTTAGAATAGGAATTCAAGGTAGAAATTTATTTATTATATATTAAATACAGATATGCTGCTCCAAGCTGAACAAGGATTTTCTCTTGTAAATGTCACAATAATGAAGATATTTTTGGAAAATATTCAATAGAATAATTTTTTTCTATGAAATATCAGGTCATCAAGGGGTGTTAAGGAACCTCACTGTAATCCTGTCAGCGCCACTCTAGGCCCTGTCAGATACCTTCTTATTTTCGAAATATCTAGATCAGTGTTGTCTGTACTCGAATGGTAACTATACAGAACACGTTTTATTTAGCATAACATAAACTATTTTTAGATATTTATGCAATATTACTAGGCATGGCAATAAAAGATAAGAAAACATTTTTATACGGAAATTTATATTCATTCCTGTTTGTGAAGAATAAAAAATATTACAGAATTGACGGCTGAACAAACATTTACACTTACTCAAATAATATTGTCATCGCAAATAAAGAGGAAAAAATCAGGTGAGGAAGTGAAATTTTGTATATACTCACGTAAAATATTTAACTTAAGAAAAAATACACGAATAAACAAAGTTCTATATTTCTTGGCGAATAAAGTTAATTGTAAACAGTCATATGGTCGCTCGCGTACAGTTTTTAATTAAAAAAATAACACAAATACCTTTAAAATTTGCTTAAATCAGAAATTGTTTTTAACACTTTCCAACAAAGTTGAAAAGTGTTTATGAATTCGGTTTGTCTGTCTGCCCGTGCACTAAATCAGGTAAATTTACTCAGATTGACATGTAATTGATTTACGTTATTGAGGTTTGCCATGGAATGTTTGGTATTCAAAATGAAGCGTGTAGCCTTCATGGTTCATTTACAAAGGCACTCAAAAGTATTCCGTCACATTATGGTGTATGGGGAAAAATGATTTGCGGTGGATTTTAATAGTGTTGCACAATCTTGAACATAATGAAATTTATACACATTATTGACGTGTACTAGAAAATGGTTAATATCGAATGTGCCATGTTTAATACACACAGTACGCGTACAGGAAAACTCAAAAGTATTCCTTTATATTATGCTCTATGGAAAAAAAATCGTTTGCGACATATTTTAATGATGTTACTCGGTTACAAACATAATTACATTGATACGACGTTTTCAGTTACGGTATTCGTTTCAACTTTAATTAAATTTTGCACACTAAGATATGTGTATAAATTCTAAAGGCCATACACAGCGCTACACAAAAGAATTCGTAACCATTACTGGGAATGAGCGGGAACTGCTTAAAGGTGTTTTTAACACTTTGAAAAACAACGTTTGAAAGTGATTATGAATTCGATTTGTTTGTGTCTCTGTCTGTTTGTCTGTCTCCCATGTGTCGGTCTGCTCGTGCCCGCGTAAATAAAGTCCTATTGCTATGAAATCTCTAGATGTTATTGGTTAGCAATATGGCATGTTCGGTTTGAAAATGAAGTGTGTAGCATTTACGGTTCATTTACAGAGACATTCAAAAGAATGCCGTTATATTACGGTCTTTAGGAAAAAACTGTTTACTGGTTGGTTGTGCTTATGACGGGCAATTGTCAGCAAGAGGGATATAGGCCCAAAGGGGGGGGGGTGCCCTCCGTGGGGGTCTTTCTAAGGGAACCTAACCCGTATTTATGCTTGGAAAACCAAGGTTCGAAGAAAACCACGAAAACTCCGAACGATGAGCCGACGGGCGCGATTGGGATCGAACCCAGCATCTCCCGTCTACCAGCTTTGAGAGCAGAAACTCTCGGCCGCTGGTGGGGCAAAAAAAAACCGTTTGCAGTATATTTTAGTGATATTACACTATTTAAAACATGCTGGAATTTAGATATGCCACTGAGATATATTGCACGGAGGTAACTGTAGAATAGGGTGTACATATAATTTATTGTTTATTTACAGGTACACAGAAAAGAATTTGGCTACAGAAGAAATTGAACTATTGAAGCCTTTGAACAATAATTGTTGGAAACGCATTTTTAGATTGATACGCGTTTTTAAACTGAAAAATATTTTTTAGAATATTACTTGGTCTTCAAAAAATCTATGCATCATGTACATGGCTGCACAAAAGTTTTTAAATACTTTTCTGCTTATTCGTGGAAATTGCTGAATGGAAAATTTCAACTGTTGAATTCGTTTGACTCAACTAACTTTTAGCATACTATGTATCATGCATACAAATCTATAGATCTTATACAGGACTGAACAAAAAAGACAAATTAAATTTAAAAAATCCAAAAACCCGACTCTGTAAAAAGCGAACTAATTAATTATTTCTCATCAATATGAAACTATTTTTTATATGACTTACCTATTCTTTTTATATTTAATGATCATTTACAAAGGCACTCAAAAGTATTCCGTTACATTATGGTGTATGCGGAAAAATGATTTGCGGTGTATTTTAATGGTATTACACAATCTTAAGCATAATGAAATTTATACACATTATTAAGGTGCACAAGAAAATGGTTAATATCGAATGTGCTATGTTTAATACATACAGTACGCATACTATGTATCAGCATAACTTGTATTGATGACTTTTAAGTTGTGTTTAATTGTTAGTTCCTATCTATAAACACTGTCTTGACGAGGCCTATGCATGTATATGAAGGTTAGAGTTGTAGTAAAGCCAGAGATCCTACCTACACAGCTTCCAGGTTGCGTAATATTAAAACGGAGCTTCTGACTGTAAAATAGTCAAAAAAAAATATAGTCTTCATTTTGAAAGACCTATCCAATGATAAGCCACTCAATAGGGTGCGTAAAATTTTTTTCGTGTCTACCGCCATTTTGTACTTTACGGGCGCCATTTTGAATTTATAAAAACAAAATTTAGCCTATAACCATCGAACGGATAAGACGAATCGATAGAGACCTCATTCATTAAAATCCATTCAATTGTTGGGCTGTTTCGAGGGTATACAGAAATCCACATACCCATATACGTGTAAAACACATAACCCTTCTAAGCAGTCGGGTAAAAAAAAAAAAAGAATATTTTCCCCACTATTGTTTGTAACTAAATGAGCATGGAAACTGTACAGTAATGTTGAATGCCACTCCGAGAAGAAGAAACCGAAATATGCAAATTAGTTTAGCATATAAAGATACTTCGCAGACTAGGGAATCTCCAAACCTGATCGGAAAGTGAGTTCTAGAGGTATGGGTCGTAAAAGCGCTTTAAGTGGTTTTGAGAAAGGGAGAAGTGTGGCTTTTAAGGATCAAGGACTTTTGGCTAGAGCTATCGCAACCAAATTTAAAAGATCTCCAGGTGTAATATTAAAATATCTTTGATTAAAAGAGGATTAGGGAGCAAAGAAGTCTCCGGGACGTACGCCAATGCTGTCCAAAAGGGAAAAAGAGACATTATAAAAAGATTGAGGTACGGGAAAACAACTTTAGGCGGACTTTCAAGAGATCCACTGATAGCAGCGTCAAAAAGTACCTTGTTCAGAGTAATCAAGTGATCTAAGATGATGAAGTACAAGAAAAGAAAGCCCCAACCACGTATGGCTAAAATGCATCAGCAGAATCGCCTGGATTGGGCAAAATATCACATGTCCTGGAAGTTAGAATGTGAAAGAGTAATATTTTCCGATGGGAAAAAAATTCAATTTGGATGGTCTGGATGATTTTTAGGGTTCAGTACTTAAAAAGTAAAAACGGAACCATTATAAGATCACTCCTGTGTCTGTCTGTCTGTCACAGCCATTTTATTCGTAAACTATGGAACGTGGAAAGTTCAAATTCGGGGAAGTAATAAAGACTATTGACCCACATATTTTAAGATTATTAAACATTTATAAATATATTTAGTAAAAATGTAAAGGGACAAATTAAGTGACTTGAAAAAAAAATCTTTTCTTTGTTTATCGTGTTGGGTATCCCGTGAAAGATTTCGTAACGTTGAATTCAAAAATACATTTCTTTTAATTTTAGGCAATACATTTTCAAAAATATCGTCGAAAATGTAGTGAAAAAATATGTTCCCCCCCCCATCTAATTCCGAATCTACTGAGACTAAAATTATGAAAAAATTAGAGGTAGTAGACATTAATTTAAACCTTGCAGGAAAATTATAGCGATTACCCTAGGGCACATAGTTTTTGAGAAAATCGCATTTTTCCGTTACACACAAATTTCGATTTACGGGCATAAAAGCATTGTTGATCATGATTTTCGAAAAAAATCGTCAGTGATTAGTCGAGATATTAACCCTTAAAGATATGAACCGTTTGGGCATACATAATGACAGGGGCGGCGTACTCTATGTACCATCAGCTTTTAAAGACTAATTAACAACTTTTAATGATATATATGTGTAATGCAAGGGCCAGTAACAGTATAAAAGCAATAAGAGTCAAATTGTTAAAAGCAGACTAATTCAAGGGGTCTCAGGACTCTTAAAGCTTAAACAAAATTTTATTTAAAAATTTTTTAGATGTCAATCTTCTATCTTTTCTGAACATTTTAACATAGTTGTTCCCTTCAAATTATCATTAGAACAGAAGTTATGGCTTTTAGAATTATACCCGCGCAATAGTTGAAGCGACATTTTCGAAACTTTTAAGTCATTTCTCTCCAAATGACTTTTTTGGGCATAACGTGTACGATATCTCAAAAGCTTTTGAATATTTTTTTGTGAAATTTTCAAAACATACGTTACATGTCAATCTGTATAAACTGAACCTAAAATTTTCTTTTTATTGCTCAAAAAAATATTTATTTAAGTGATTATGTTGTTGAAATTTTCAAAATTTTGTATTAGCTAAATACAACTTTGTATTAAAAATATAAAAATGCTTTAAATACAAATTTATCTAGGTTCAAGGTAATCATTACAATCTGAAGTATAAGTAGGCACATTTTCTTTTCTAGTTGCTATATTTATTTTCTAATCGTGCGCGTAAGCTGTTGTACCAATTTTCTGCTTGTCAAATGTCTGACTGTGTGAAACCCCCTGTAGTTGCTAATTCTGCATCTTGCAATTTTTTAAATATATAAAATGAAAAAAAAAACGTACTTATATCTTTCATCTCAATAAAAATTGTGTTTTAAAATCTCATACATTTTAAGATATTAAGTGTTGAAACTTGTCTCTTTTTTCATTTTTTCCAATTTTAAGAGACCTGAGACCCCTTAATTACAACGAATTATATAAATACTATGGGATTCGCGAATATTTTGCATTGAATGGATCTTTCAATCGCCTCGAGTGACTTTAAAAGTTAATTAAAAACCTATCTCGAAAAACGCTGCACAAACCAAGGCGGCGTTGCAATTTTATGACCTCGCGCTTATCACAATGCCAAATTTATACTTAGAACAAAGGTTTTTTTTTTTAGCTACACTGTAGAAATAAAGGTTATTACTATGCTTAATTTAGTTTTATGAAATGCCAAATGTTTAAATATGCACTGCTTTTATTGTCATTACTGAATTAAGTTCATTATAAACAGATTAAGATAATATTAAACTGGTCGGATGTGTCAATCCCAAAACTTTCTTCTATCTCATATATGTTAATATTGCCTGATAAATGCAGCACAGAAGCGCCACCAGTTAGGTGATTTATACCAAAATCTAATCAGGGACTTCTTATATGAACTTCTATTTGAATTTAAAGTTTGATGAAAATCCGTGCATTAGTTTTTGAGATAGAGCTATTTCAGAAATCGTGAAAATTCTTCTTAGATAATTTACACCAAAAACTTATCAGGATCAATTTATATCAGGGACTAACTGAATCTAAAGTTTAATGAAAATTCATGCATTAGTTCTTCAGATTCAGCTATTGCGGAAATAGTGAAAATTGCAGCATAGTAGAACCACCTGTTGGGCGATTTACACCAAAAACTAAACAGTACTAATTTATATCACGGGCTAACTGAATCTGAAGGTTGGTGAAAATTCGTGCATTAGTTCCTGAGATAGAGCTATTGCGATAATCATGAATAATGCAGCATAACGCGCCACATATTGGGCGATTTACACCAAAAGGTTATCAGCACCGAATTATATCAAGGACTAACTGAATCTGAAGTTTTCTGAAAATCCGTACTTTAGTTCTTGAAATATAGCGATTGTGGAAATTATGAATAATGCAGCATAGCAGTGCCAGCTGCTGAGCGATGTACACCAAAAAGTAATCAGCACCAATTTATATCAGAGACTAACTGAATCTAAAGTTTTATTAAATTCCGTTCAATAGTTCTTAAGATAGAGCCCCCACGAAATTTGTGTCACACACAGACAGACATTTTGTAAAAACATGTTTTTCATAATCTCTGTCCACTAAAACTTATAAATCCGTCGAAAACCGGAATTCGAAAATTTTCACGAATCCAATACTTTCTTCTTATAAAGATAGAAGAAAGTAAAAATGAGTTATACAGAATAGCTATACTATTTGATATTATTTAGGTTCCATATCTCTTTGAACTTTCATAGTATATAGATATACACTATATTGCCATTAATGACCGGCAACATTCAATTTTACACATTTTGTCAAATATTTAGAAATATACTTGACAGATTCTTCTGGAATTTCAGGATTGAAAAGAACAGGTGAGACCTCATATTTAGCAATGTCGATTTGATAATGGGGACAATTAGGGGGCCAACAAAAAATCAAAGAAAAAAATAATACTTGGGATCACCCTGTAAAATAAAATGCACGAAATGATCTACCGCTACCGAATATAAATAAACAGACATTGTGCAATATGTGTATTCTTTTGTGTAAGAATAGCACGTATATTAATAGAGATATCGATTTATTTAAAAAAATTAAAAAATTCTTGCATGTTTTTTGCTTATAACATGCAGGGTTTTCAACCAAATTTAACGGTGGTTTCAGAAAAATTGACAAAATATAGTAGAAACTATATAGTGTATCTGGAATATAAATATATCAAATATTTTAGGAAATATGAGCGGTTGTATGAAATAATTTTTATCTGCGCATGCGCGAACGATAACAAGGATCAGTTTACATAATTTAATAGTCAACTCTATGGAGCAACTTATTAAAAAAATCTAGTCAAATGTCGTAAAAATTCAGAAAGATATCGGCGTTAAAGTGAGCAAATTTTTAGTTGTTCTCTAAAAGCAGCTGAATGATAAGGGATTTTACGCAAATTGTCATTCTTTATTAGCTGACTTTCAGAAAAAAGTTAGTATTTAGTGAGTTTTCAACGAGTAGATTTGGAAAAAATGCTTCGATTTTGATACTTCTTTTGATCATGGTATAGGTTCGTTCTGGTGGTTATCCAAGAAGAACTAAAGCATCAATAAAAAATGAAAAAAAAAAAAAATTAAAATTAAAAATGACACTTTGTGGAAAATCCCTTATCATTCAGCTGCTTTTAGAGAACTGATAAAATTTGCTCACTCTAACGCCAATATCTTTCTGAATTTTTACGATATTTGACTAAATTTTTTTTATAAGTTGCTCCATAGAGTTGACTATGAAATTATGTAAAATGATCCTTGTTATCGTTCGCGCATGCGCAGATAAAATTTATTTCATACAACTGCTCATATTTCTTAAAATATTTAATATATTTATATTCCAATTGCACTATATTGTTTCTACTATATTTTGTCAATTTTTCTGAAACCGGAGTTAAATTTGGTTGAAAACCCTGCATGTTATAAGCAAAAAAACATGCAAGAATTTTTTAATTTTTTAAAATAAATCATTATATCTCTATTAATATACATGTTATTCTTACATAAAAGAATACACATATTGCACAATGTCTGTTTATTTTTATTCGGTAACGATAGATCATTTCGTGCATTTTATTTTACAGGATGATCCCAAGTATTACTTTTATTCTTTGATTTTTTGTTGGCTCCCTAATTGCCCCCCTTATCAAATCGACATTGCTAAGTATGAAGTCATATCTGTTCTTTTCAATCCTGAAATTGCAGAAGAATCTGTCAAGTATATTTCTAAATATTCGACAAAATGTCTAAAATTGAATGTTGCCGGTCATTAATGGCAATATGGTGTATATTTACATTTTTCTAGTATATACTCTTATACCCAACTCTACTTTGTATAGTTTTTTACAAGGTCTTAGTATTCTTTTAGCAACGGTTTTTTTAAGAATACAATTACTAATTCATATATTTATTGTACGCAACCCTTTGTGCGCGAGTAATACTCGCACTTGACCGTTTATTCTTATTATTGGCATGATGTGCGAAGAAACCAGAAAAGCTTTTAAAAGGGCAGCAGGGTGGAGGTTCACTCATGGTTTGGGCTGCGTTTGGAAAATCAACGTTGGCGCATGGCAACATCAACGTTTCGTTTCTTTCTGGCAGAATGAGTGCACTAACCTAGCAAAATCTACTTGAAGAAAACTTGTCGCCATTTGCTGAGGAAATTGGCGGACCTTTATGGATGTCTCTCCAACAAGACAATGCATCCATCCACACGGCAAAAAGCACTTGGGAATGGTTTCTTAATAATAGTATACATGTAATTCCATGGTCATCTGTTTCTCCTGATTTAAATCCACTGGAAAATGTACAGATCCTACTGGTTAGAGCTGTTTACACAAATGGAAAACAATATGCCACAATTTCAGAATTAAAATCTGCTATCATCTTCCACTGGAATGAAATCGATCAAAATATATTAAAAAGCTTGGTCCACTCCATGCCCCATCGCGTTTTTACATCCATTAAAAGATCTGGTGCATACACTGGGATATTAATCTATATTTTTGGACAATGTTGATATCATAATGGAAATCTCAAAATGGAAAAATGCAGTTTATTTTATGTATAAATCGCTGCTTCAATTATATTTTTTTAAATAAAATAAAACGATTTGTTCTATTTCTAAAATTGATTAGGCTTTGTTTTGTAACATTTTCTTGGTTTTTTTTATGTTTGAAAAACTGGGTGCTCCTCCATTTTGAAACCCAGTGTATTATTTTAAAATTGCCTCTAACGAAAAAGTAAGCGGAGAAATTTCGATGATATATCAGGAATGTTAAATTCACACATTTGTTTTTTTTTTTTTCAGGGAAGATTTTTTTTTCTTTTGCGGACCAGTGTAATCAAACGTCTGAATGCTCACCCTTTAAGAAATCTTTCATTTTTCACTGTTTTTTTCTGTCGTGTTTGTTACTTGCTAGTATCAATAATTAAATGATCAATTATCTGAATTCCTACCTCCTTACACAAATATCTGATCCTTATTTAGTCCTTCTTCCCAGAGCAAAAGGATTGATTTTTTAGACATGATGGGGAAAAGCAAAACCTTCTTTTTTTTTTTTTGTTTAATTGCAGTTCGCTGTTTTTTTGTCAGGGAAGAATTTTTTTTTCTTTTGCGGACCAGTGTAATAAAACGCCTGAATGCTCCCCCTTTAAGAAATCTTTCATTTTTCACTGTTTTTTCTGTCGTGTTTGTTACTTGCTAGTATCAATAATTAAATGATCAATTATCTGAATGCCTACCTCCTTACACAAATTTCTGATCCTTATTTAGCCCTTCTTCCCTGAGCAAAAGGGTTGATTTTTTAGACATGATGGGGAAAAGCAAAACTTTTCTTTTTTTTTTTTTGTTTAATTGCAGTTTGTTTGTTCCTATCTCTTTAAATAATATTATTCTAGGAGCACCGTACTGAATGCTGGCGCTACAATTTCGATATCGTTGGTATAGGAGACATCAAGTATTGCTGGTATAGAAACAAAGACTTTTTCGATATCGAAAAGTCTATAAACTTTTTCATCGTAAACATACTTGCCAACCTTTCAATTTTTTTAATACCAGTAAATTTTTACAAAAATATTAGCTTTATTTAATTTCAGAAATTGTGCGATTGCATAAAACAAGTATTTCTACATAAAAATATTGGTATGAGAAAAATCGGGATGTTGACTACTATGCGTAAACTAGACAAGGTGATGGTTTCTGCAGTTCCGGTCTATTTGTTAGGTTGGTTTGCACTAAAAAGAAAATAAAAAGTTACAGTTTTCTTAATACAGTAATTTCAATTAAAATCCTACCCAAATAAAACAATATTCACCTGTACAAACTTTTGTAATTATAAATTAATCTTATTGAGAAAATATGATTAATTAAAGAACTTAATTAGCAAAAGTTAATATTAATTTCTTAAGTAACTAAGAACTTAATCAATAATTAAATTTTATTACACTATTGATATTTTTGTCAACCGTGAAGTTATTGTTTTTCCTTTACTATGATTAAAACATTCTTTTATTTTTATGTTTCGAAAAAAAAATGAAACTTGAATATTGCAGAATAAAAAAGTATTATTATCAAAGATTTTACACAAAATATGAATAATTTTTGGCGAAATTTTTCCTCATTTAAAAGAAGAAAAATAAAATAATGAGACAAAGATAAAATTGTAGCCTGAAGCATGTTCAATACTCTCTAACTAACGGCATAATAAGCGAAGCTCTTAGAACTGATTCATAAAAAAACTGATTTCTAACTCTACAATAAATATTTTCGATTGATTTATTACTTTACTTGATGGAACAACACCGAAAAACTCACGATAAATCACAATTAAACTAGTTGGATGTGCCAATCCCAAAACTTTCTTCTATCTCATGTCAATATTTCGTTATAATTAGTTTTGTTAGTATTTTTATTAGAGTTAAGCATAACGTCATGCACTTTTCGATGGTACAATATTGAAAATTGTATAAAAATCACTATTACTGCGCTCCCTTCCGGCGGAATTTTTCCAAATTCAGGGAGGACCTTCTTGCCATTACCAAAAACATATACACAAAATTTCGTTCAATTTTATGCATGACTTCATACACGTTTCGATGGTACAATATTCAAAATTCACAAAAAATTGCACACAAATCACTATTACAGCGCCCCCTACCGGCTGAATTTTTCCAAATTCAGGGAGGATCTTCTTGCCATGCCACAAACATACACAGAAAATTTGGTTCAATTCTATGCATAACTTCACACACTTTTCGATGGTACAATATTCAAAATGCACAAATATCGCACAAAAATCGCTATTACAGCGACCCCTACCGGTGGATTTTTTCCAAATTAATGGAAGACCTGCTTGGCATAGCTAAAAACTTAAAAAAAAAAACTGGTTCAATTCTATGCATAATTTCATAAAATTTTTGATGGTACAATGGCGACATATGGACATACGGACACACGGGCAGACAGACATTTTCTATAAACATGTTTTTTAGAATCTCTGACCCCTAAAACGTGTAAATCCGTCGAAAACCGAAATTCGAAAAAATTTTCGATTACGATACTTTCTTCTATTGAAGATAGAAGAAAGTAATAATAAAACTTTGTATGAATCACCATAGAACAAAAGAACTCGTTTCGGAATGGAAATTTTAACAACCCGTCATCTGCGAAAGTAAATACGTGTCCGTAAGGGGAGAAGGTCACAAATGAACAGTAAGGACAGAGGGGAGAGCTTGCAAAGAATGCGACAGGTGGCGCTAGCTGAAAGGTAAACACCAATCACGGATGAGCTCATACAGAAGCGTAAAGTGTTGCCAAAATGATAGAAAAAATTAACAGAAAATAAAACAGAAAAGGCAATAAAAAGAAATAAACAATAAAAAAAAATTATGAATAAATTTCGTCTCACATTATCTCATCTTTGTTTGAAAAAAAAAACTAAAGTTCAATAATAATAATAAAGGACAAAATTTCCAGTAATCTTCCACACATTAGTGAAAATGCAGAATGAAATAATAAAAAATTCATTTCGAAAAGATTAAATCATGGTCTAGCGAATTCATAAGATCGAAATTCCTTTTACTATTGTCTGAAATCGTATCTGGAACTAAACAGCGAAACTTAGATTACAACCGGACTGCCGTTATAAATATTTACTTTTCGTTACGGTTAATTACTAAAAGAAAACTCTTCAAATATTTCTTGTGTTCTTTAATTCCATAATCTGACGCCAGGAGAGGATCTGGCTTCAGTAAGTAAATAAATTTAATTAATTAATTCCGTAGATAGTAAATAATACTCATTAGAGAAAATTCTGGACTTAAGAGATTAAATTAAAGGAGTTTAGTTGCATATTATCTTGTTTATACATGGAGGAAACTAACGAAGAAAAAAATTGCGAAACTTCGTATAATATCTACAGATCAATATAAATGGAGTAATAAATAATAAAAATTTCATCCCGAATTGATCAATTCCTAAAGGTTTAATTATGATATAAATGGTACTCCATTTATCTCAAATCGGAAAATGAAAACACTAATCTCAAACTGAAACTTACGGTGGATTTTAGATTATAACCGAATTGTCATTATAATTTTATACTTGGCATTACGGTTAATAACTGGCTCCTTTTTAAATCCTTGATTTTACCGTTAGAGACTTTCTCTTTCTAAAAGAAGATTTGAATGCAGTAAGGAAATAAACATAAAAAAAAACCCTAATTTCGAGAACAAATAAAAAAATACATTTTTCCTACACTGTTTAACGCTCGAGAACGCGCAGATATTCAGATATTTTATTCAATTAGTTCTACATTTAAAGCTACATTTTTGTAACAAATATGTTAAACCAATTGAACATTAAAAAATAAAAATAAAATTCATACAATATGAAACTTTAAAAATCCTGAAAACTTAGATTCCATTCAAATGAAACCGAAATAAATCCTAGACTTTTTTAAAGTTTTGTATCTTGCATGTATCTTATCATTTTATGTACAATTATCATATACATAACACAAAATTTGCAATACAAATATTTACAACTTAAAAATGGAAAAGGTCTAAGATTTATTTCGATTTCATTTGAACGGAATCTAAGATTTTTGAGGTTTTTAAAGTATCATATTGTACGAATTTTATTTTTATTTTTTAATGTTCTATTGCTTTAACTTATTTGTTACAAAAATGTAGAACGAATTGAATGAAACATCTTAATATCTGTGCCTTCTCGAACTTAAACAATGTAGGAAATACATATATATATATATATATATATATATATTTGTTCTGAAAATTAGGTTTTTGTTTAATATGTCAAGTTTTATAATAACTACTGCGTTCTGACGAAAATTAATAAAAGGCAGAGCTACCAAGTCTCCAGCTTTTTGGATACCAGTATTTTAATACAGTAAATGTAGTTTTACTTAATTACGACATTTGAGCGATTTAAAAGAACCAGATTTTCTCTAAGATAATAGTGGTGTGCAAAAAGTCGGAGACATTTAGTCTGAAATCTGAATCTTAGATGACATCTGAAAAGGTATCATCAATAGGCTTTGATTTATGCGGTATTGCATCCCAATTTGTGATGCAATTTACCAATGTACAACGGTGTGCAAAATTACAGCAACGATCAAGTAATTGCCTAAATAAAACATATAATTATAGAGGAAAAGTTCCAAATAGTGGCTACCACTTTTGTTTTCAATCTAGATCATACAATTTTCAAAATTAATAAAATAAAAAGTGACAGCAGGGTACCTTGACATGTCTTACGCCTGTTTAGAGAAAAAAAATCAGTTTAAAAGGCGTTTTCTTTTTATAAGAAGCAAAATTCCGAAAGACTTCAAATTTTGAGTTTTTAAATTGGGGTCTAAATACCGGCTACCTATTTTTTTTTCCAAAAGATCACACAAATAGAGCTAATGATAATTATTAAGCAATAAGAATATTATTTTAATAAATTGTATTGATTAATAACTTTTCTTATACACAGAAAAAAATGCGCAATTTTTAATAAATTAGTATTTTTGTCAAATTTCTAAAATTCTTTACGACTATCTCTCACAGTCTTCTTCCCATTATGTTTCTAATTTTGTTTTTTTAACGTGTAAAACAAAAAAAAGCTTGCTGATTGAAATGAAAATTATTTTATCTGAAAAAATCAAAAACATAACATCACTCTCTGCGTCGGTATACTCCCTATCAACCAACCAATCGCATTCTTAACATTGAACCCAGAATCCCCTCCCCCATTCTTGTCCACAGAGAAAACACCCATGCAGAAGACACATCATCTTCCTGTGTTGGCTATTTTCCTTTTTCACCTTTTAAGCCCTCTCGCTGCGTAATTGTTTTATCAAAATAGCTTCAAAAATTGCGTATTTAACCCCTTATCGACGAGCGTCTTTTAAGAATTTTTATTCTTTTGTCACCGGTTTTTCAAAACAAAAGTTTTTGTCTAATTTAACCGGGAAAATGCTCCGATTAAATAAGGCATAATTTACAAAAAAAAAAAAAAAAAAACTGGTGGGAATAATCAAGGAGGATTAATTAGACGGAAAAAATGCATCCCCGAGGAAATCTCGGGTTGCGCAAACTTTGCTACTTTTACGATGACCAAGCAGTGTTGCCAGATTGGGGACTTTTTTGTCCCGAGATTGTTGATTGTCACCGCTTTTTTGAAATAGAAACATTCGCCCTATTTAATAATAGATTAAAAATTCTGAAAGATAAGCGAATTATACTATTTTAAAAAAGTGGTGCAGTCAAATAATCTGAATTAAAAAAGTCCCCAATCTGGCAACACTGTGACCAAGGAAATCTCGGGTTGCGCAGCGGGAGGGTTAAAATCAAATTTCTGCCTCTTTCGCCTGGTTTACTCCGTCATTTTTTTTCTTTCTCTTCACATTTATTACAGGCAATTTTGTAGTGTCCAACAGCTCTTTTTTGGAAAGTGATCCGGTAACCAGTGTCGGTCCTGAAGAATTACGGCCATGGTTGCTTTTTTTCATATTGCGAAATGGGACGGGGATTATTTCTGAACCATTTAAATTAATTTATTAATTATGGAACTATTTAAATTAATTTATTCCCCCCCCCACCCCCTTCAAGCAGAGTAACCGAGAGAGATCCAAATACCAGCTAGCCGGTTTTTTAGTATTTAGACCACCCTAGGTAGCCGGTATTCGGACCACTGCTTTGTTTAAGTTAAAACCGGTATTACTCATTCATATAATAAAATACCAATACTGTGCGCGTGGCAATTGTGAGCTAAATATGTCTAAAAAATAACTTAATCAACAATTCAAGCCAATATACGATCAGTATATTTAAAAAAAATGAGAAACACATGTCTGAAAAACTTTTGATGTACCAGATTAAGTAGATTCGACACTTTTGCATTTACTATTTGTAAATGACACAGACTTTAGTGACGTACTTTTCGTAACTTTCTTCTCTTAATTAAAGCTACAAACTCTGCCCATCACCGCTAGGCTGCGCTGCTCTCAGTTCTCAGAACACCTAGTAGCCGGTATTTGGACCCTAGCCGGTATTTGGACCTTCTCCTCTATTAATCCACATATAAACCATATAAACATAATTTATCAAACTAAATAGTCACTATAAACATAAAGCAATCATTCTAAAACAATTGTTATAAATATAATATAATACATTGCATTATTACTTGATTTGCACTGGGAGCAAAAACATGAGGTCAGAATAGATTTTTCTAAATTATAGAAATATTACATGCCGATTGAGTTTCTTTTGTGTCTAAGAAATTCAATGCAACATTGTAGCATAGAATTTACATAGTTTTGAATTTATAGGGGTGTCAAAAGGCGTCATATCTCCCAAATTCCAGACTTTAATTCTGTGATATATTGCACCAAATTTTGTCCATGGTATTTATGTTTGGACCCTTGTCTATCCAATCAAGTTTGAGGGTCTTATTTATCTTCAAACCAATCCTTTGTGCCTTTTGGCATTATCTTTTAAAAACTTCGTTAAAACCGATAATTTTTTCACTCAAGTTCAACAAATGGCACTGTAACATGTGAATTTAGATATGTTTATTTTGTTTATCCATATAGAAAATCAATTCTAAGCTTACCTTCCGGGAAAAAAGCTGCCCAAACCATCAGGGAGCCTACATCTAATTGACGCGTGGAAAATAAGTTATTTTTTTATGAAGGCCATGCCAATATGAATGAATACCATCCAGAATATCGAAATAAAATTTATTTTCAGCCATCACGATAATATTAGACAGATTCTTTTGTTGCTTGAGGTATTTCTCTGCAAACGGGCGGGCTTTTTATTGCCAGATGTTAAACGCGAGCACTGACGTGGTTTTACATTTTTAAGAACTCCCGAAATTTTTATAGTTCTTCGGAGAGTAGATATTGATGTTGGCGTCTTTATCTGGTTTCCAGTTTCGTTTGCTGCCATTCTTTTACTCGTAACCGTGCGAACAATTAAGCTTTCGGATCGTTTCGAAAGAATTTTTGGCTTCACTGTAGATTTTATAGTAACATATTAGTTGGATTCTGTAAGAAATTAAAAATGATAGTCTATAAAAGTTTAATTGAAGTGACATTCTGATGTTGTTACAAGATAGAATTTGCCCTCTTTGGAAGTTACAAAGCATCTTGACTCACCCTGTAATTAAAATGCTTTGCGAACTAATCAAATGTGCTTAGATTATCTCTTAAATGCGGTTTTTAAGGATATGCAAAAATATCCGCCAATCACGTTCAGCAGTCTTAAAAATATTTACTGCGTTCTTATCGTTTTGCTCCTGCGTAAATTTAGAAATTTCGAATTTTAAAATAGATTAAAAAATATATAATATATACAATTTTTCCGAACGATCATTTTAATATTAATTCGAATATCACATATTTAATTTTATAACAAATATTTGCGCAATTGCTTACCAAACGCGAACTAATTTCTTTGTTTTTGTATCGTTCCTATCAATTTGCACCCTGTTGTATAATTCAAAATGTTTCAAAAGTGCATTAATGCAGGTTGCTTTAGTCTGGACAAAAATTTCCAATCTGAACATAAAAAATCTATACAAAAAGCATAAAAAATTAGTTTCGCTTTAATTTAGTTACCATATTTCCCAGTCACGAATGCTATGAGTGCAAAAATAAATTGTGATGAATCTTTACTGCTAATACTTAAAAATTATAGCTGATATACAGTAAAACATAAAAAACAGTTTTACTTAAATTTTATTACCTTATTCTGGGTTGATATAAGCACAGGAGAAAATTATTACCTAACTTTAACTTGGGATATAGGAAACAAAAAATCCATTTTAAAGTTTTAGTTATGCAATTCCTCACCTGGAGTGCTACCAGCGTAAAAATAGCATTGCCATGTTCTGGAATAGGTAATGCCGAAGTTTGCCATAGTTTGAGCAAACACATCGGTCTAACCACAATTTGATCAATGTATGTCGCCACTCTCATATACAGGCACACTAATTTCACCTAGTCATCCCGGAACCTACGGCTCTAAAAAGAATCCCTTTCCGACCACGATAGCCACACACGACAGTCGAGCGTATACTCCGGCGGTACTATATGCTGTGTTGGAATAATATGTGGCAGTCGTGCAGGAAATAAATAAAGCATGGCACTGCCGTGTGATGCTGTAAATTAAATTAAATTAATTCAATCATTGTACTTAAACTTCATTAAAAGAAACGGTGGATTTAGAAGATTTGAAAATTCCGTAACATATAATTTCAATTGTATAGAAAGGAAACTAAAAACCAGTAACAATAAGAACTTCAGGAATTGGCACACGGTTAATGCTGTAATTAGGTAATATAAATTTCATTTTCAATAGATTACATCTTAGAATATGAAATTTGATAATTAAAATTTAGTTTACAGTACTTCGAAATAGAAGAATATGGAACTTGACGGTGAAAGACAAATTAGAACCGAAATGTGTTTTTCCTCACTATAAATCACCTCAAAATATTTCCATTTCTTATTTTAGTCCATATTTAGTCGCTTTATTAATACTATTTTTTAATATTTTGATTTAGTAAGCACATAAATTAATTAATTAATTGCGTGAATATTAAAATAATCCATGTTAGAGAAAATGGTGGTTTCAGGAGATTAAATTGAAATAGTTTACTTGCAAATCATTTCATTGAAGAAAACTAAAGATGAATCACAAAGAAAGAATAGAGGCAAGTACACATCAAACTAAATTCATTATTAAATAATAAAAAAATCATATCAAATATGTTACATCATATGATAAGATAAGTTTAAAAGATTGAAATTCACTTTGTCATTATCAGGCAGTTCCAGGAGCTAGAAGTTGATGGCGAAATTCAGGTTTATTATTCACGAAGGTTTAATGTAGAAAGAAGATTCTCTAATCTTAATAACTCTATATGACTCTCAGTGATGAATAAATAAATACAATTTTCGCTCTCAGTTAATTTTTAGAAAGATTAACAACAGAGTAAAAATATCGTTAAGTAATAAAAATTTCTTTCTTCAAATATTGTACATAGGATGGAAGGTTTGATACATTTCAAAAACAGTTTACTCCGTCTGAAATAAGAAAAGAATTCAATGGTGAAAATTGGATTAGATGTTATTCGTTATAAATGTTTAATGTTTTTATCCTGATTAATCACTAAATGAAAACTTCTCAAACTCATGTTATCGTCTCTTGATGCCGTCATCGGATATTTTATCTTTTTTGGTTCAATCATGGAATAGTTTAAATATCCTATGTATGAAAATTTTTAATTTGGCATGTATAAACTTTTGCCAAACACACTCTTATGTTCGGAAAAAGTTAAATGAATTTGACGATTAAATTAATACAGGGTGTTTCAGAACTATATGTCAAAAATGTAAAGGCAGGAGACCTAAATAAGCAGATTTCGAGTAGGAATGTGGGTGCGGAAATACAGCGTTGTGGCAGTAGAGGGCGCTGTTGAGTTCGGCGGATGAAAGCGCTTCGCTGAGTTAGATCGTCATTCCCAGCAGGGATTCCCAACAATATGCATCATTATACCAATACGGAGACATGACTTTTATGTATAGGGCTGCACAAGGAAATGGATAACACACACTGCACGCCTAAAAACTCTCGAGCCTGTTGGAGGGCTATCCTCTACTATGCATAATACTGCTTCTTTCATAGCAAGAATTCTGCGATATCTTCCAGTGCCCGTACCACGCCTCGAAGAATAAAACGATCTACTCGCGCACAACTCCCCATGAAAACGCTCAAATGTTCGGCTACCTAGCAGAATCCTACCTGAGAATCGCTCCATGTACATCCTCTAAGCAGCCGCTGCATTTCCTTGTGCAGCCCCATACATGAAATGCATGCCAGCAAGCTCTGCCTTCGTGTAACAACGCATGTTACTCGAAATCCGTGCGGAGAATGACTATACAAGCCAGCGAAAAGCTTTTGCCTTGAACTCAACAGCGCCCTCTACTGCCTCAACGGTACATTTCCCCACCCACATTTCTACACGAAATCTGCTTATTTAGGTCCCCCCCCCCCTACCTGCCTTTACATTTTTGATAATTAGTTCTGATCAACCCTGTAGACATATTTTTTATTCTGAGTACATGAAAAGAGATATACTAAGATTTAAAGCATCAAAGATGTGAAAAAATATCAAATTTCTATTCTAGAAGAATGTTACAGCAATGACAAACAACAGAAAATGATATAGAAATAATTGAATAAAACTAAATCGTCGACTTTTTTAAGATAATTTCGTAAAAGGTTTCTTAGCATGAGAGTAGATATAATATTAAATATTAAAAACATTTAGTCAGTAACTATTAAATGAACGATAAAAATTTTCATAAGTATAGAGTTCGATTTATGTTAGTTTAAAATCGGAGAAACTTTTAATGATGACATTTCGATTGGGATTATCTGTCCATATAAATGTTGAACGTTTTCATTAAGGTTAATCCCTATAGGAAAACTTCTCTAACCTGAGTCTTCATCTCTTCATTTTATCTGCTTCATCCTTTCCTTCTTTTTCTTTTTTTGCTTCAGCCAATAATAAATCTAAATATCCTCTCAAGGGGAAAAAAACTGAATTTAAAGAATTTAATGCAGATAAACTTTTGCCCAATGTTATTTATTACTATGTTTGAAGAAATCCACAGATTAAATGACAGTTAAACTAAAATGAATTTATTTCTTCGAATTCACAAATAGATATTAACATTTAAAAATTGTTAAAAGTTGTAGATAAGTAATAAATAAACTTAAAAATCGAAACGAAAGTATAATGAGAAAAGTTACATTAGAATTTAGCTATAGCAATAAATATCCAGTTTTTGTGACGGTTAAATATTTAAAAAAAATTCTTAAAGTTATATTTTGCTGCACTGATTTTTGCTTCAAATAATTTATATTTCCAAAAAGAGACTTTTTACTCAGTCAAATTAATCGAAATATCTTGAAATATCTTTCACCTTTTTTATTTTGTTTAAAGATTTTTCTTTTATTAGGGTACTTTCACTTTCGGAACCGGTTTCGCAAGTGAAAGTATCTTCATAAATAAAAAAACTGCAAAGAAAATCAAAAAAATAATAAAAAACGGCTTTTGTAGAGATCAACCTCAGCTATTCAATGCAAAAATAATCATTTACAAATATCGAAATGCAAACGAGATATTTCAAAAAAGGATCCCATAGGATTAACTTTAGCGAGCGGGCTGAGTGAAGTAGTCCCTTAATTGTGTTTATATCGTTGCTTTTCTAAAACACTGACACAAGTCGAAAATCATCATTTTTGAAATCCGTAATATTATCTTTGAACTTAAACTTACTTTTATCTGGAAGAGCGTCGTTTTAATCTACTCATGTTTGACAATAAACTTTAGTAATGTTAACTCTTCTTATAAGACATTTTTAACAGTTCGTTTTCGCTTTAACCTTTAATTTTACACTGAAAAAAATATGTTGATTTTAAGGTATAATACTGGCGACCCAGCTGCGAATATTATATAGTAAAGCTGGTACACCAGCTGCGAGTATTACACCGTATAATAGTACTGGCAATCCACCTGTCAGTATTATACCGTATAATATACTGAGTATTATGCCATATAATAAAACTGGTACCCCAGTTGCGAGTATTATACCGTCTAATAGTACTGGCAATCCAGCTGTGAGTATTATACCGTATAATATACTGGCACCACAGCTGCGAATATTCTACCGTATAACAATATACTGGCACCCAGCTGCGAGTATTACACAGTAAAATTAACAAAAATATACTGTAAATAAGTAGTAGCATACCGTCATATAAATGTACTAGCAGTACTATACCGTATGTTACTGCTGATTTTACGGTTTATTATTGCTGATATTACGGTATAATACTGGCAGCCGGGGTACCTCTATTCTACCGTAAAACCAACAAATTTTTTTGCAGTGTAATATTTTTTAGTTAAGAACACTCGTTACTACTTATTATTTTGAAGAATATGTTACATTATTATTGTTGTGTTTTAAGTTTTCTGTAGTGTAATTGTTTTAAGTTGCAGCTAGGTCTACATCTACAAGTGACTTTAACGACTTATACTAACACAGTTGAACATTAGGTGTTTTGTTTTATATTCCTATGATGTAAATCAGGGTGGCAAACTGTGGCACGCCTGATACCACTAGTTTTTTAAAGAAATAACTAACTTCTTCAATAGCACAGATTCGATGATTAGATAAGGCAATGATTACTATAAAATTTTAGTGGTGTCCGGCGTGCCACAGTTGGCCACCCATGTTCTATATCAGATGTAGCCAACTTACACGCTGGACACCACTAAAATTTTATAATAATCACTGCCTTATCTAATCATCAAATCTGTGCGATTCAAGAAGTCCGCTATTTCTTTAAAAAATTTGTGGTATCAGGCATGCCATACTTGGCCACCCTTCATGTAAATAGTGCTTTTTCTAGCAGATAGATACACTATACGGCCAAAGGTGACCGGCCACCAAATATAGTAAAACGTGCAATACTGTGTACGCTATCTTGGCACTAATCAACAGATATTTGATACAACCCCTCATCTTTTTGCTTCTTTTGGGGAACAACGGATTTCAAGCTTATTCTATCAACGATAAATTTTCAGAATTTTCAAATTATGATTTTGAGACTTTCACAAACATTGCTCCATATACGTATCTAATACATTATGCACATTATATTTTGATTGCATTCGCGCATGCGCAGTGAAACGTTTTTTAGTAAATCTGCTCATTTTTTATCCAATTTCTATTATTTTTAAATTCTGATTGCAGAATATTGTGTACAATGTTGTTTGTCATATTTTCTGAAAAGAACTTTTTTTTATATTAAGAACTCTGCAAATTACAAGCAAAAAACTTGGCGAAATTTGAGACTGTTTTTATAAAAACATTAATTTCTCTACGAGTATACATGCTATCCTTATAAAAATGAACACAGTATATACAATAAGCCACTTATTAATAATCTCGAGTTTGAACGCTTTTACTAAATTAGTTTTTTTCACGGTTATCCAAAAGATATTCGTTCTTTTTTAATTTGTTGACGGTGCCCTATGGGGTTTCGGGAAAAAATCTTCGCGGAAATATATGACCTATGTACTATTTACACACCTACAATTTCAGGTTAAGTGTGTGTTTTTCTCGTGTGTTTTCCTCGTGTATTTTTCTAGATATTTAACAAAACGTCTAAAATCGTAAGTGACCGGTCACCTTTGGCCATACAGTGTACAACCTAATTCTACCGACATGACAGTATTATCGAATGTATTTTAGATAGACAAAATTAAAGAAAGAGGACTATTTTATACTTAAATATTTTAAATTAGCAGGCTTCGCAAGTTACGCTGGTCGGTTTCCCCTAACGAACCTTGAATCAAACGAAACTTATTGATGAATTTGACACTGTATTTTAAATAAACATTGACCTTTACATGAAATTTCCTTCCAGATAGCACAAAACGATACGAATGTTGTTTTTTTATTCTATTTGTCAGACAAAATTTGGACTGTTTAGGACCAACTCTTTCAGTTGATCATCGATAGTGGAATTTGGTAAATGACGGGAGAAATATACTAAAATAATCCATGATAAATTAATCTAACCCACAATGCAAATCTCACGAAAATCCATCAAACAGAAATTTTTAAAAGACTAATATTAAATAATTGAGTCCCTTTGATTATTAAACTTTTCCTCATAATTCTATAACCAAGCAACGTGGAACAATATGCAATATACTTAAACAATCCTTAAAATTTTTATAATTAGTAGTGTAAGTGCGATTAGAATCGGACCAATAGAATTTTTTTAAAGGCTAATCTTTCATAATCGGTTTCACCTGTTTATAGAACTTTCCACTCATAATTCTATAATTAAGCAACTTAGAACCATATGTAATATACTAAAACCATGACTGAAAAATTATGTATTTAACAATACATTTTTCATCGAAATCCATAAAGCAGAATCTTATCAAAAATCTAATATTTCGTAAATGGATTCATCGGATTATAGAACTTTATCCCATTAGTGTTATAACTAAGCAGCGTAATGTGATATATTGCATGCTAAAACCTCCTCTGAAAAACTATATAGCAGTGTAAGGCACATCGAAATCCAGCAAGTAGAACTCCAGTTATAAATGGCCGGAATGAAATTTCCATTTGTATTTTATACATACAAAGGGATAAAAACGGAATTCCTGGGTTACAGATCATAAGTGAAAACCATTTTTTCTTAATTGGTAACTCTAATAGATTTTTTACATTTAATATATCTTTCAAAATGTCTGCTAACAGTACCAAAACTCATATTTATATTAAAAATAGAAAAAATGCGTTCAAATAAAAATACTAAATGTATTAAACCCGATACTTTCGTCTCACTCCAGGAGTTAACAGCGTAAGAAATTATCAAAGATCACTACTTACAATCAGCCTTTCTGTTTCTGTTAATTTCAGTGGTTTAAGTGCGTAGTTCGATTACATGCCTTAAATTTGTGTTTTATTTATATTTTATTGTTTTATTTATTGATTGTTTAATGTTTTAATTGCGTTTGGAATATATGCTTGAAAAAAAACACACCGAGATATTTATATTATTTTATTTGCAAACGGATTTATCTTTCGTAATTATCTGTACGCGATAGAGATGGATTTAAAAAAAAAAAATCATGCAATAATTTTCTTTTAAAACCATAAAAATTGAGTAAATAGCGGTACAGTTTTAAAACAAATTGTATTTGGATGTAATTATTTTCATATTTGAAGGTGTAAGAATCGAAAATTTTCAACGGCTTGAAGTTAAAAAAATTACAGTAAAAACGAAATTTAATCGCTTGCAGTCACCACCATCAAAATGACGTCAGCGTTACGCACGGACATGTTTTTTCTTTATAAAATCATAAGTAGATAAGTGACGTTATTTACAACGCATACACTTAGATAGGAATATTAAATCAAACGCTGAAGAAAAGCAATAATTGTTTTTGTTACTAAGAAAAGTAGTGTGCCATAATCTATAATAATAAAGTTTTTTTTTTTTAAACATTAGAATTTTTTTTTCTCAGAATGCTAATTTTTGAATCATGTTGCTCTGCTGGAAAACAGACAGTTATGTATAATTATAGCATTAAGTTGATATTCGAAACAATTTAAGAGAATTTCGATAAATTTGTTAGAATAATAATACGCATCCATTTTATTAAGTTCATTTTCAGAAAATTGAAAGATCATTGCTTAATTACCTTATTATTATAATACTGACTAAGTCCTCAATCCAAACAAAAAAAAAAGTGTATACTATCTTTTTGTAAATATAAAAGATGATTAATACAAAAGAGATGGTTAATCATTGAAATTATGTCGCAAAATATAATTCATAATTAAAAAGTAACCTTAATAAAGAATATTTGTTAATTAATAATTCAATTTGATTACATTAAGAAGATTTATGTGACAATGTTTCATCTAAAAAATTATCAGTTTCTTTCAAACCTTAAATAAAACATTGAATTATTTTTTTCGATTATAACAAAAGTATGAAACATTAATATACTATTTATTGACAAATATCTTACTTAACAGAAACAATTTTTTGAGAAATTCTTCCTTATAAAAAACAGATTAAAAAAAATTAAAAATAAGGAAACAAAGAGAAATCAAAGTCTGTGATTCCTGTAATTGGGCTTCATAATAAACGAAGCTCTAAAAAAGGGATAAAAAAAAAGAACAATTATTTTTTCATTCTTTAAGAAAAACTTGAGTATAACAAATGTAAAAAACATAAATATAAACTATTTACTAACAAATATCTTATTTTACGCAGAAATATTTTTTTTGCGAAATTCTTTTTTATATAAACCAGAAAAATAATAAGGTAAAATAAACTAATAAAAGCCTAAGGCAAATCGTAACGGACCACATCTCGAACTCGGGCCATCAGTATAGCGCCCTGACGCTCTACCGACTAAACCACATGGAACGATACCCAGCCTAGAACCCTGTTGGCCTTTGCGTCTCTTAAGCAATTGCTTTGAAATTTGATTTTCATTTGAAATATTGTATGCAAGGCGAATGTTTCTCTCTGGAATAATTTCCATGTATGAATATAGTTTCTATCGATGCTGGATTTAATCAAATTTCGTGTTTGCACCATGTCGGTGGCTCACTGTAAATATTCCATCTTGTACTGCGTTTGTAGCCTAGCCATCATATAATAGTGAGGAATTTTCCAGGCTGGGTATCGTTACATGTGGTTTAGTCGGTAGAACGTCAATGCGTTATACTGATGGCCGGGTTTGAGTCCCGGCATGGATTCTTTTTCACTATGTTGGCCTTTGCGCCTCTTAAGCAATTACTTTGAAATTTGATTTTCATTTGAAATATTGTATGCAAGGCGAATGTTTCTCTCTGGAATAATTTTCATGCATGAATTGAATAAAACACTCAATTATTTTTTTATTCTTTAAGGCTGTTCTCAAATCCAAAAAAGCAACTTTATAACATAAGTTTGAATTAATTTTTGTTCGGAAGCGCATGAAACTGGAAGGTGTTGTTATTCAGAAACTTTGTAACCGAAAGACGCTTTCCGTTTTTTTATAAATACAACAGATCTTTAAGAGACCACTGTCAAAATTGGCATTTTGAACGGAATTTCCGGCGCAAGCAGAAAAACCAGTCAACGAAAGGAGAAAAACGCCTTGTCACGTGATCAAAAAAGCTTATAACTCGATAGGTAATTTGATGTTAAAAAAATGGAAAGATCATTTCGTTTGCAAATCGCTTCCATAGCTGCTAATTTTACATATGTACGTTTCGGGCTTGTTGAGCAGTGAAATTGAGAATAGCCTTAAGAAAAACGTGATTATATCAAAAGTAAGAAATAACAATGTAAACTGACAAAAATGAAGTACTCAAAAACGAGTAAATCAATGTACTCATATCGAATTGAGTATTTTTGGATCAAAAATTAATCTATGCTTTCTCAATTTTGAAACATCACAGGTTACCAAACCCAAATAAAACGGTTATTTTGTACCCTGTAACGGTTTATTTCATTTAAGGCGGCATAAATGATGTTTATTAATGTAAATATTAAATTATATGCACAGTATTTAAATATAATTAAAAAGTTCTTGGAAATAATTCTCTTTTCAAAAAAAATGTTCGATTTGGGTATCTTGCTAATAATTTTGCTATTTTTCTTAATAAATAATCAATTAAACGTTTCTTGTTAATAAATTTGAACAGGAAATAAATATCAGTGCATTTTTACTTTAATTTTCATGTTTATGGGGGCAGTACATAACGATTCATATCTGAACACAGTCATGGAATCAAAAATGAGTACATATGTTTCTCAATTTTGAGTACATTTGGATAGAAGCTAGTTTGAGTATATGACGTATTTAAAATTGAGTATTTTTTAATTAATTTTGAGTACCCATTTTGTTCAGTGTAAATGATTTACTAAGAAATATCTTACTTAACTCATAAATAGTTCTTTTTTGAAATTCATCCTTAAGAAAAAGAGAAAATAAAGTAAGAAAACAAAGTAGAATTAAAGTCTAAGTCAAATTTTTGATTTCTGTACTTGGGCTACATAATAAACGAAGCTCTTAAAAATGGATAAAAAAAGGCCAGTAAGAGTTTTAATATTTCAATTTATTACTTTACTTATTTACTTATTATTTATGAATATCAAATTGTGATATGATATTACATTATCTTATCAGCTTATATTCTTAGCTAACTTATTCATAGTTCATCAATTTAATTTATTTGAAAAAAAAATTAGATTTTAAATTATAATTAAGATAATTTAGTTCTTAATTATATCTCTTAATTACATTTCTATTTTTATTTCTGGAATAAAGTAAAATGCAAAAAAAAAAAAAAAAAAAAAAAAAAAAAAAAAAAAAAAAAAAAACCTAATGTCAATAGGCTATTACACTCACTAAAATCACAAGAGAAATTGTTTGTTTACATTTTGTTAAAAAAGTTATTTAATTTTAACAGTATACACTTTATTATTTAGTAGTAGCAGTATATACACTTTATTATCAGATATGTAATTTTTACGAAATTCTGCTTTATAAAAAAGAGAAAAAAATAAGGAAACAAAGAGAAATTAAAGTCTTAGTCAAATTTGCGATTCCTGTACTTGGTATAAACAAAGCTTTTAAAAATGGATAAAAAAAAAAAGGCTAGTTACAGTTTTAGTATTTCAATTTATTATTTTACTTATTTTCTTCAAAATCAATATCTATGAATATCAAATTTTGATATTACAGTAGAGCGCCGATTATCGCAACTCCAATTAACCGAGCTTCCAATTATCCGAACAGCCTATTTATCTCAAAAATTTTTTTAACTTAACTTCCAGCTATCCGAACAGCCTCTTTCTCCAAAATTTTTTTATCCGATCTCCCAATTATTCATTGGCTTGGAATAAAATTTTAAATAAAGAAAAAATGATAGTGGATCAGAAAATGAGGATTGAAAAACAATAAAGGAGATGCGAAGAATTCTAAGCTACGAAGAAAATGAAATCAACAAGTTGTTAAATAATGACGTACAGGACCCTGGATATCAGATTTTAAATGATGATGAGATTGTGGAGGAGATTCATGATAAAAACGAAGCTGAAGAAAATGAAAACGAATACTCTGAAAATCAGGTGCATCACATAACGAAGCCTTTGAATGTTTGGACACAGCTATGAAATGGCTCGAAAGGCAGAAGAACGTTCATCCTATTCAAGTAATGTATTTAAGAAGAATTCGAGATATGGCAGCATTCAAAAGAATGTCTTAGTTGAAGCAAGCAAGAATCAAAAGCTTTTTTGCTTAAATTATAATATCTGGAGTTCAGAAAATGATAAAAAGAGAAAAAAAAAATCAATGATAAAAATGTGAACAAAAAAAAATTAAAAAGGCAAAAAAAATTATTTATTTTTAATCATGTCAACTCTAACTGGTACTGCCAGTCCTAAGATTAGATAACGTGTGAAGGTTTTAGTATAATCAGAAACATCCTTTAAATTGTCTGTCCATTTATCCGAACTTTTGCTTGTCCGGACTAGGGTCGGTAGCGACTTGTTCGGATAATAGGCGCTCGACGAACGGAATTCTTTTGAATGCCCTTTTATACGAACTATAAATGCTGCACACTTGATTTTCAATGCGGAACATGCCATAGTAAATCTGAATAATATATATCAATCACATGGCAATCCAAGAATATTTATGCGAGTTAGAGCGCAGGCTGATAGACAGACAGACAAATCGAATTCAAAAACACTTTTCAACTATGTTGGAAAGTGCTAAAAATGAACTATACAACAAACTATTATTATAATGCTACTTAAAGATGTATTCAAAAAAGAACAAGTCTCACCAAAATTTTTGTGGTTAGAAAATAGTTTTATTATAAAATGAATGATTAATTAATGGTTTTTCTTCATAGGCTATAACGAACAGACTTCCTTTGAGTGCCCTTGTAAACGAACTATAAATGCTGCATACTTCATTTTCAATGCCTGACATGCCATATTAAACATCAATGGAATATATCAATCACATGGTAATTCAAGAATATTTATGCGAGTAAAAGCGTAAGCTGACAGACAGACAAACCGAATTTATAAACATTTTTCAACTGTGTTGGATGTGTTGAAAACGAATCGTACAACTATACTATCATTATAATGCCAGTTAAAGATGAAGACAAAAAGAACAATTCTCACCAAACGTTTTGTGGTTAAAAAATAGCCTTATAATAAAATGAATAATTAAGTAAGGGATTTTAAATCGCAAAAGTAAATTTATATTCATTAAGAAACGTCAAGCATGAATATTAGTTAATCAGATATTAAAATCGATTACACTAAGAGGATTTATTTGAGAAGATTTCATCATCGAAATGATAATGTTTTCCTTTAAAGAGTAAAACATTTAATTATTCTTTTATTCTTTTAAGGAAAAAAACTGAATTAGCACAGAATTAAGAACCATTAATTTAAACTGATCAGAAATATCTTACATATTATAAAAATTTTTTGCTAATTTCTTTATTGAAAAAGACATAAAAATTAGTGGGTCAAAGATTAAATCAGAGGCCAAGAAACATTCGAGACTTCTGCAATTAAGGTTCATGATAAAATCAAATGCACAATATAAGTAGTGAGCTATTTAAAATTAATATTTAATAGTGTTCCTATGCTTATTTTTTTGGCTTCAAAATTAAAATTAATACAATTAAAACTTATCTATGACGTAATTTTTTCTCAATTGGTTTTATTTATTTCTTAAAGTCATTCACTTATTTTTCATTAATTAAGTGACTTTTAAAAATAAACATTTTAAAATTGTAATTAAGCTAATTTATTTCTTAATTATATTCCTAATTATGTGAACTTAATTTACTTCTGAAACACATTTCTTTTTTCACTTCTTGAACGAAGTAAAGCCTAGCAAATGTAAAACAAAAATATAAAAATTAAGTAATTTATATTATAAATGTTAATTTCGTGTTTTATATTAAATTCGTGTATTTTTTCATGTAAAATGTAATTTCTTGTTTCGTGGTTTTTAAAGAATTAGATATTTTTAACAATATACTATCATTATATTGCAATGAGGATAGTTTTACTTTTGGAACCGGTCAGAAACGGTTCTGAAAATGAAACTATCCTCATATCTATATAAAAAAACTCTGACCAAAATCAAAGAAGTACAAACGCACAATAAAAAATATCGACCTCAGGTACCTTAAGCAAAAAACAGGAGGGGGGGGGGGAGAATTAAAATGCGAGCAAGGAATCTGTAAGCAATCCTTCCATGGAATTAACATTTGCGTTCGAATTTGGCCGTATGACTAGTGTAGCATACTTGCCAACCTCCGACTTAACTTCGGTAAAATGTTAATTTTAAAACAAGGTTAACCCTTTGTCTACTGACGGTACTTATAAGTACCATTAAAATAACTTGTTATAAAATTCGTTTAAAACATCGATTAGTTGTAATACAGTTTAGAATGATTTATAGATACATTACTTTATCTTGTTCCAAAATCATTATTGGTTACACAAAACAGAAGTATTTTTAAAAGGATTATTTCTTTTGCCTTTGCATCTTTTCACCTTTCTTGCCGTTGGGGGGGGGGGGGATTTTTCAATTCGGAAATATTTCTATATTTCTATTGTAAGAATATTATAGAATATTATATTTGTACAATCGTGGAAAAAAAGTAAACACCCCCTACTAACTCCTCAACAAATTATTGTAGACAAAAGTTACTGGTACCGAACGTTTGGAAATAAAGTCTACTTTTAAATGATGTATATAAAATTTGCTTAGGGGACCACCTACATATTAAAACGAATCCAAACTTCATTTTTTTCAATGGCAATACCCAATTTTAACGAGATATTTCAAATCTTTGGTTCAAACTATGCCTAGACCCCAAATTTCAAGTCATTTGAATGATAAGTTTTTGAATTATAAACATTCAAAATTTAGTGCTTCTAATGTTAAATTAAATTTTCATATTTTTATTTATAACTTCTGAAATTATGATCCTAATGTTCTATTTTTTTTGTGTAGCAATAATACTAATATACCCAAACATAAATACGTTGAATTTGAAATTTTTATAATTTTCGGATATGAATTATGAATTATGAAATTAATATTCGAAAAAATTATGAATTGCAACATACAATTTTTTTGATGGATTTAGATTTATTAAGTCCTGCTTTATGGAAATCCAAAATTTCACATTTTTCTTCCAAGTAGTTTTTAAATTATGCTTAAAAAACGGCAAAATGATGGTTTAAGGAGCCATTTATGATAAAAGATACTAAATATTTTGAAATTTCTTATGCTATCCTGTAATCTAACAGGCATAATAGACTGCGTAAAGTGCCTTGCTCAAGAAGGGAGCTCTCTCGGTTAACAATGGAGTACCGAACTTCAATTTGGATAAAACCCTTAAAATATGCTCGTTTTAAAATAATGAATTTCTCGGAAACTTATGGTACGAATTGCATAAAAATTTGTTTTTAGACTAATTGCAGGGTGTAGAGTTCATTTATGCTGTCAGAATTGTCTACTGCTATTGAAAAAAACAAAGTTATAGTTCGTTTTAATATGTAGATGGCCGCTAAGCAAATTTTATATACATCATTTAAACGTATACTTTATTTCCAATCGCTCGGTACCAGTATCTTTCTTCTACGATAATTTGTTGAGGAGTTAGTAGAGGTGTTTACTTTTTTTTTCCACGACTGCACATGTCCTAATTCTACATAATATTAAGTAAAATATTTAAATAAAACATTTGAGTGGTGTTATAAATATTGCACAAAATCCCTATACATTCAAATTTAATTAATCCTTCTAAATCCTTCAATCCTTCTAAAATCCTTCAATCCTTCTAAAATCCTTCTAAAATTTATTAAACGATTATGTAAATCTTCTAATGTAGTTATAACAATTCACGAAAAATGCTTTAGAATATAAAATTTTCATGGATTCATAATTCAGTACATGAAGGGTTAAACAGTAGGGTGGGTCGAAAAAAAGAAATTTTTGATTTTCGTAACGCTTTAATGCGGAAAAGTTGCCTATTGTAATAAGAAGAAAAACGGCATAATTTTTTTTAGAATCAGTTAACATCTTCCATTCGAGCATCGTACTTAAATGTGATGAAAAATTGCAAAAATCGTGTTTTTTTCTATTTTTTTCAAGTTAATTAAAACTTTAAAAATAAATACGCTTTAGCTTTTTATGCTTGTTTCATGGTTTACATAACCTAAATAAATTAAATTCCGACCAATAATCCATTTTTTTTGTTTGTGAACCACCTCCATCTGGTGAGTTTTGGGTCGTTTTGTTCTAGCAAAACGAGCGAAGAGTGAAAATTTCGAAAAATTGCTAAATTTATCCTTTTTTCTAAGATGTTGCGCGAACGGAAAAAAATAGATTATTGATTAGAATTTAATTTATTTAGGTTATGTATAGTATGAAACAAGCATAAAAAGCTAAAGCGTGTTTATTTTTAAAGTTTTAATTAACTTTAAAAAAATTAGAGAAAAGGCGCAATTTTTGAATTTTTTTATGAACTTTAAGTACGATGCGCGAATGGAAGATGTTAACCGATTTTAAAAAATTTTATGCCGTTTTTGTTCTTATTACAATAAGCAAAGTTTCCGTACTAAAGCGTCACGAAAATCAAAAATTTCTTTTTTTCGACCCACCCTATTAAACAGGTTTCAAACCGGAAAATGTTTCAGATGTGTCATTATTTAATTTCATGTTTCAAACGTGTAACCTTTTTTTAATATAATTCCTAAATAAACAAAAAAAAATTCTGGTTCGAAACATATTTAACCTTCGTCAAACTAACCCATATTTTACGGAAGAATTTAGCAACGTTGGCTGGTATAGTGTATGGCAGGGGCGGCGAACTTATGGCATGCGTGACAAACTTAGCACTCTATAGAATATTCTCGGCACGGCGTTGATTGAAATTCTAAAACAAAACTCGCAAACTTACACACGCTAGTTTTTTCTTTCTTTTCTTTTCTTTTTTTTATTGGAAAGCAACTAATTCAATTTCTAATTTTTTTCAATGTGGGCTCAAGGAGTTATCAAATTAAGAGAAGGTTGTAAGAATATCATAAAGAAAAAATATCTGGCATTATAAGTAAAACTCGTAGTGATGAAAATAAAGCGACTTGGTATAAAATATTCATAGTTTTCACAGTTGATCGCTCTATTTACCCTGCGGGCCATTATTTTCGGAAATGAAACGAAAATCTTGAATATTAGAAACCCAAAACCACTTGTTATATAACTGGAAATCAGCTTGCATCCTATTAAAGGTAGATTGAACACCATATTAATATTTGGCATAACCGACATCGCATTCACCATTTTATTACGTTACTAGCAATCCCCGCGGCTTTGCTCACGTAATAGTTGAAATATGCCAAGTGATATTTGCATGACTATTTTTTATTAGAAGAACAATTTTTGGAATAATTCAACAATTACAAATTAAGCCACAGTTTGACTAAACTTCATTATAAAAGTGCAATAGACAGAAATGAAATTTTAATTAATAAAAATAACTAAAACTAATTACAATTAAATGATAATTTAGAAAGTATTTTGTGACTTTTATGCTCATTTCAGTATTCATTTGAAGTTTTGAATCTTTTAGAAACCAACTTAACACATTTACATCTAAAAATTAACCATCATGTCAAATTTCAAGCTTCTTGTCTAACAGTCTACCACCTCTCTGGTGCTAGTGGCACCAACATAAAATGCCTAAATAGAGTTGAGATAGAATGTCTCGAAAAATGTTGAAACAGAGACTGTCACCATTAATTTGCCAACATTAATCTTGAAATCGCTTGGTATTTCCTAATATTCTATAGAAAACGGAATTTAGGTGTTTTTAAAGGATTTCTTGTTGTTCCTGCCAACCAGGTGGTTGTGACACCGGCATAAAATATACACAGTATAGGATCAGGGACTATCACTCTTGATTGGCAACCAATAACTTCTGCAATCGGTTTATTATTTCCTGAGATTTCTTAGAAATTGTAATTTAGAACTCTTTTAGAATGCTTTTCGCTCCTTCCCTTCACTTCACCCCTTTTTAATTTCGAATTTATTTTCGACTATTCTTAGAGAACATTTATATTTTAAAGGTAACTTCCGTGCTATATTTAAAGTTTCTAGCCTCTTCAATACCGCAGAAATCGCAATTTAGAAATTTTTTTGCTCCTGCAACCCTCTAGGGATTATGGCATCGACATAAAATATAGCTTATGTTTGAGCAGGTTCTATCACCATCAATTTGCAACCATTATGTTTGAAATCGGCTTCGTATTTTATACGATTGCATCAAAATCGTAATTTAGAAAACTTATAGAACGCTTTTCGCTCACTTCATTTTTTTAAATTTGGAAGTTTCTTTCGACAATTCTTAGAAAGCATTTGCATCTTTGAAGTAATTACCATTCAAAATTTAAAATGTCAGATACCCCCAGTAACACAAAAAATGCAATTTGGAACATTTTTTGCTCCTGTAACACTCAGGTGGTAGTGACAACAACTTAAAATATAGGCTATGTTGGAGCGGGGACTGTCACCATCAATTCTAAATCATTACTTCTGAAATTGGTTTATATTTCCTGAGATTGCGTAGAAATTGCTACTTAGAACGTTTTTAGAACTCTCTTCGTTCATTTTTACCCCTTTTAAATTTCAAATTTTTAAGGAACTCTTCTCAGAAGGCATTTACATCTCATAAGAAATTAAAATGCGAAATTTCAAGTTGCTAGCCGCTTCAGTATCTCAAAAATCACAATTTAGAACTATTTTAAAATGCAACCGCAAGGTGGTAGTGACGCCGACATGAAATAGATCCTATACTGGAACAAGGGCTGTCACCATCAATTTCCAACCATTACTTTTGAAATCATTTGGGTACCTGTCTGAGATTGCGTAGAAATCGCAATTTAGATCTTTTTTCGTCCATTTTCACCCCTTTTAAATTTCGAATTATTTAAGAAATGTCCTTAGAGTTCATTTATATCTTATTAGTAACTACCATGTCTAGTTTCAAGTTGCTATCCCCTGAAGTATTACAAAAAACGAAAATTAGATCGTTTTTTGCTTCTTCACCCCCTTTGCGGTAGTGGCACCTACATGAAATACAGCCTATGTTGAAGCGAGGGCTGTCACCATCGTTTTCACTCCATTATTTTTTAATTTGGTTCGGTATTTCCTGAGACTGCGTAGAAATCTCAATTTAGAAAGTTTTTTAGAACGCTTTTCGCTCATTTTCACCCCTTTTAAATTTCTATTTTTTAGGAAACATTCTTTGAGATCATTTGTATCTTACAAATAACTGCCCTGCCTAGTTTCAGGATTCTAGGCCCTTCAGTAACACAAAAATCGAATTTATAACGTTTTTTGTTTCTGAAACCCCTAGGTGGTAGTGACACCGATATGAAATGAGCCCATATTGGAGCAAGGACTCTCATCATCAATTTCCAACCATTACTTATGAAATATGTTGGGTATGTTCTGAGATTGCGTAGAAATCGCCACTTAGAACGTTTTTTAGAGCTCTTTTCGCTCATTTTCACCCCTTTTTAATTTCGAATTTTTTAAGAAATGTTCTTTGAGATCATTTATATCTTATACGTAACTACCATTCCAAATTTCATGATTCTAGGACCTTCAGTAACACAAAAATTGCATTTTTAACGTTTTTTTTGCTCCTGCACCACCTTTGGGGGTAATGGCACCAACATTAAATGTAGCCTATGTTGGAGCAAGGGTTGTCACCATCATTTTGGAACCATCATTTTTTAAATCGGTTTGGTACTTCCTGAGATTGTGTAAAAATCGTCATTTAGAACGTTTTTTAGAACGCTTATTGCGCATTTTCACCGCTTTTAAATTTAGAATTTTTTAAGAAATGTTCTTAGAGATTATTTATAATCTTATAAATTACTACTATTCCAAATTTCATGTTTCTAGGCGCTTCAGTAACACAAAAATCGCATTTTCGAACGTATTTTTGCTCCTGCACCACCTTTAGGGGTAGTGGCACCGAAATAAAATGTAGCCTAGGTTGGAGCAAAGGTAGTCACCATCATTTTGACACTATTAGTTTTGAAATTGGTTCGGTACTTATTGAGATTGCGTGAAAATTGCCATTAAGAACGTTTTTTAGAACGCTTATTGCGCATTTTCACCGCTTTTAAATTTCAAATTTTTTAAGAACTATTCTTAGAGTTAATTGATATCTAATAAGTAACTACCATGCCAAATTTCATGTTTCTAGCTCCTTCAGTAACACAAAAATCGCATTTTGAACGTTTTTATTCTCCTGCACCCCCTTTAGGGGTAGTAGCACCGATATAAAATATAGCCTATGTTGGAGCAAGGGTTGTCACCATCATTTTGACACCATTAGTTTTAAAATCGGTTCGGTACTTATTGAGAATGCGTAAAAATTGCCATTAAGAACGTTTTTTAGAACGCTTATTGCGCATTTTCTCCGCTTTTAAATTTCAAATTTTTTAAGAACTGTTCTTAGAGTTAATTGATATCTAATAAGTAACTACCATGCCAAATTTCATGTTTCTAGCTCCTTCAGTAACACAAAAATCGCATTTTTAACGTTTTTATTCTCCTGCCCCCCCTTTAGGGGTAGTGGCACCGACATAAAATGTAGCCTATGTTGGTGCAAAGGTAGTCACCATCATTTTGACACCATTAGTTTTGAAATCGGTTCGGTACTTATTGAGATTGCGTAAAAATTGCCATTAAGAACGTTTTTTAGAACGCTTATTGCGCATTTTCACCGCTTTTAAATTTCAAATTTTTTAAGAACTATTCTTAGAGTTAATTGATATCTAATAAGTAACTACCATGCCAAATTTCATGTTTCTAGCTCCTTCAGTAACACAAAAATCGCATTTTGAACGTTTTTATTCTCCTGCACCCCCTTTAGGGGTAGTAGCACCGATATAAAATATAGCCTATGTTGGAGCAAGGGTTGTCACCATCATTTTGACACCATTAGTTTTAAAATCGGTTCGGTACTTATTGAGATTGCGTAAAAATTGCCATTAAGAACGTTTTTTAGAACGCTTATTGCGCATTTTCACCGCTTTTAAATTTCAAATTTTTTAAGAACTATTCTTAGAGTTAATTGATATCTAATAAGTAACTACCATGCCAAATTTCATGTTTCTAGCTCCTTCAGTAACACATAAATCGCATTTTGAACGTTTTTATTCTCCTGCACCCCCTTTAGGGGTAGTAGCACCGATATAAAATATAGCCTATGTTGGAGCAAGGGTTGTCACCATCATTTTGACACCATTAGTTCTAAAATCGGTTCGGTACTTATTGAGAATGCGTAAAAATTGCCATTAAGAACGTTTCTTAGAACGCTTATTGCGCATTTTCTCCGCTTTTAAATTTCAAATTTTTTAAGAACTGTTCTTAGAGTTAATTGATATCTAATAAGTAACTACCATGCCAAATTTCATGTTTCTAGCTCCTTCAGTAACACAAAAATCGCATTTTTAACGTTTTTATTCTCCTGCCCCCCCTTTAGGGGTAGTGGCACCGACATAAAATGTAGCCTATGTTGGTGCAAAGGTAGTCACCATCATTTTGACACTATTAGTTTTGAAATCGGTTCGGTACTTATTGAGATTGCGTAAAAATTGCCATTAAGAACGTTTTTTAGAACGCTTATTGCGCATTTTCACCGCTTTTAAATTTCAAATTTTTTAAGGACTGTTCTTAGAGTTAATTGATATCTAATAAGTAACTACCATGCCAAATTTCATGTTTCTAGCTCCTTCAGTAACACAAAAATCGCAATTTCGAACGTTTTTATTCTCCTGCACCCCCTTTAGGGGTAGTAGCACCGATATAAAATATAACCTATGTTGGAGCAAGGGTTGTCACCATCATTTTGCCACCATTAGTTTTGAAATCGGTTTGGTACTTCTTGATATTGCGTAAAATTCGCCATTTTGAACGTATTTTAGAACGCTTTTTGTGCATTTTCACCCCTTTTAAATTTCGAATTTTTTAAGAAATGTTCTTAGAGATCATTAGTATCTTACAAGTAACAAACACTCCAAATTTCATGCTTCTAGGCCTTTCAGTAACACAAAAATCGCATTTTTAGAACGTTTTTTGCTCCTGCACCCCCTTTTGGCCAGTGGCATGGACATAAGATATAGCCTATGTTCTAAGTTGGACTAACACCATCATTTTGATACCATTACTTTTGGAATCGGTTCGGTAGTTCCAAAGCTTACCTCCTACAAATAAACAATTTTTACCTCTTTATAATATGAGTATAGATAGATAGATAATATGTGTGTGATAGTCTATTTATTAGATTTATATTGTCCCATATTTTTAAATCCCAATGGATGAAAATCCACAAATTTTGATCCACTAAATTATTTTTTGGTGCTTGGCACGTCGTGGTCACGTAAAATCTTTTTAGAAAAAAAAACTGGGCACGCGGGTGTAAAAAGGCCCGCCGACCCTGGTGCATAGCTGCCAACTTGTACGGATTTTTGCTACCGCTAAAATTTTACAGAAATTTCTGCCTTATTTAATTATCGAAATTTACTGTAATCCGGCGATTTAATTAGGCAAAATTTTCTATTAAATTTTAGTGGTAGCAAAAATCCGTACAAGTTGGCAGCTATGCTGGTGTAGGCCCTGAGCCTTTTCAGGGACACCGTTTGCAGTCTGCAAACGGTTAATTTTACTGCCCAAAATGCCAAATGGCACCAGTAACTTTTTACTTCAGTTTCGATCTGATAATATACGTGAAAAAGCGCTTTTGATTATTTTCAAATAAATTTGTTCTTAAATTGCGGTGTGAATTAATTATTAGAATACTTTTGGAGCAGAAATACTTTGCCCCTGAAAGGGTTAATAATATACTGGTGATCCAAAATTCGACCGACAAATTATAAAGGGTGAAAGAAGGCATCAAGAGGATGAAAAATTACCACAGAGCATGGGATCGCAAACCACGTATTTAATCAAAAATGCCCTAAATCAATTTGTGCTGACGGCAATAACTTTCAGAAAACTGATGGATGTTATAATAAAACTTTTAATAGGCATTCCCACCTTTGCTGTAACTGTGATAATATCGAAAAAAGTGTTAGAAGTTTCTATTTTGCGCGCCAGCACTATGCACTCGATGCTCAGGGTTGGCAGATTTGGCCTTTTTTAAATTCTGAAATTTTACATTGACACCAGGAAGTCTGTACATTACTGTTTTTGTTATTTAATGACAAACGTTTCGTGAATACCTAAAGTAAAAATTATTCTTTCTGAATTTCTGATGTGAATTCGAATTTTTGGAGTTGAAGGTATAGGCCAAACTGACAACCCAATCGAAACTCCGCATTTTGGACTGCGATTACCAGGTCATACGATAACATCGATTGCTTCAGCACCCTGTTTTTCCATGTTCGTGACGTTGTAACACTTCACACAAAATAAGATACATATCGTTCCATTTTCACAGTAATGTTTTGATTTTTTACAAAATTATTACCGTCAACGCAAGTTCAGTTAGGATGAAACACACTGTATTTAAGACTTTTGTGATCCTATGGTCTATGGTAATTTTTTATTGTCTTCACGCCTTCTATCACCCATCTTAATAAGTCGGTGGAATTTTGTAACACCCTCCATATGAGATCAACATTAAACACGATTACTCTAAGAGGATTTATTTGAATGCATTTCATCTGGAAAGATGACTTTTTCTTCTATTACCGTGATTAAAACATTCAATTATTTCTTGTTCTTAAAAGAAACTAAATAAGTCGAATAAGCCAGAATTATGAAATATTCATTCAAACTAGTTGCTAATAAATGTCTTAACCCTTTCAGGAGCTCCGTTTGCAGTCTGCAAACAGTTAATTTTACTGCCCGAAATGCCGAATGGCACCAGTAAATTTTTACTACAGTTTCGATCTCATAATATACGTGAAAAAGCGCTTTTGCTTATTTTCAAATAAATTTGTTCTTAAATTGCGGTGTGAATTAATTATTTGAATACTTTTGGAGCAGAAATACTTTTCCCCTGAAAGGGTTAACACATTCACGACGGGAAAAGAGTATTCTCGGTTTCATTCAAAAAACATCATTGACTAAGCGCGTGGCTTCTACCTTACAGAAAATGCATTTATATCATGTTGTCGATATTTTTTGAGATTGTAAGACATTTTATATTAAATTCGTACATTGAAAGATATTTACCGATGCATAAACTTGTGAAACCTGTCTAGAACAGCAATTTACAGAAGACTTTCAGAACAGGGAAGGGCTTCTACGGTTTTAACGCTTTCATGGGCAAAGTACTTATATTCGTAAATTGCTGAAATTATTGAATGACGATTATTTACGAGCAAATTCATTTGAAAATAAATAAAAGCTTTTCTTTACGTACTTAATAAAAGGAATATTTTCAGTCCGAATTTCTGGTGCCAATGTGTTATTTAGATGTTTAAGTTAAACGGTCCAAAAGTGAACCACCGCCCTTGAAGGGGTTAAAATGCAAATTTCACAAAAACATACTGTAGGTAAAGTTTTAAGTGAGGCAAAAATCTTTTTTTTCTGTAAAATTTTGTTTTATTAATAAGAACAAAATAATTAATGGAATAAGATAAATCGGAGACTTGAGATTTCTGAAACTTAAAATTTATAATAAACGAATATCTTAAAGTTGGATTCTAAAAAAGTTGTAAAAAATAATTATTTCAATTTATCTCATCATAGATTTACATCAAAATTTAAGCAATTTAAATTTAAGTATTATTTTTTCTTAATACGCTTTATTTATTTATTAGGCTCATTTGTTCATATTCCATCAACTAATATCTGTTATTGAAGTAATTTTTTAATTTATATTTAATTTATTTATTTATTATCGTTAATTCTATGAAGTCAATTTATTTCTTGTTACATTTCTTTTTTTTTATTTCTAGAAGGAAATAAAATAAACAAAGAAACATAATTTTTAATAACTTAATTCAATATTTTATTACAATTATCAAAATCGCAAGCAAAAATGTTGTTTCCATATTCTTAACCCTCTCGCTTCGCAGCCCGAGATATACTCGGACACGCATTTTTCCGTCAAATTAATACTATTTAGTTATTCAAACCAGTTATTTTTTAGCGAAAACTTTGTCTGATTTAATCAGGACTATTTTCCCCGATTACGATAGTAAAAAAATTCTGCTTTAAAGAACCGGTGAAAAACGATTAAAAATTCTGTAAAAGACGCTCATCGCTAATAATTACTTACGCAGCGAGAAGGTTAATGCATCTGGTACTTTTCACAATATTCATCTTACTATAATGTTCGTAACAGTGTAACAAAATTTCAATAAATATAATACAAGAATTATAATAGCATAATTACGCTAATCTCCTTTTTAATATGATGCGCCATTAAAAGAGAAACAAATTGCATAATTGTACTATTATTATAACTCTCGTTAAAGTCGTATCTAAATAGAATGGTATTCATTTAACATTTAGTTTGTTATTAAAAAAGAGTCTTACTACAGAATGGATAATTAATTAGGATTTAACATAGCAAAGTTCATTAATATTTACTAAGCCACCTTGAGAAGGAATGTTAGTTAATCAATAATTAAATTCGATTATCGTAAGAGGATTTATTTACGAAGATATCACCTACAAAGTTAACATGTTTTCTGTACCATGATTAATGCATTAAATTATCTTTTATTCTTGAAAGAAAATGCAAAACTTGTTTAGTAGAAAATTAAGAAATATTAATTTTAATTGGGTACTAACAAATATCTTACATAAAACAGAGACTTGTTTTTTTTTTTAATTCATCCTTATTAAAAATGAGAAAAACAGTGTAAATTAGAACATAAGGAAATTTTGAGATTTCTCCAATTAAGATTTATAACAAAAGACGCTCTTAAAAAAAAGAGTGCTATATATAAAATTAATATCTAAATTTTTAGTTTCTCTTTTTTTTTTAAATTTAAAAATATGCATTTTAGATTTTTAGATATGATGTTACTTTTCGTTATTAAGCTTTATTTATTTCTAAAGCTCATGTACAGCATATTCCGATACATAACACGCACTTTTTAAGCACGAAAATCTATTAAAATTTAAATGTGCACCTTATACGGCAGGTATAAAAATGAAAGTAAAAATATGAAGAAAAATAAGCATAATAATTTGAGATTTTTATATCAATCCCTTATGAGGTTTACTTTCTTGACAAAATAATCTAAAAATAGGGCCCATACATACCCTTTTACCATACTAAAAAAAAATATTTGCCTTACATAATCGAAATATGTCTCATGTCTGCCGTCAAATATAGCTAATATTGCACTTTAAAATTAGAGGTGTCAAAAGTTTTTAACCTTCTCGCTGCTTATCTCGCTATTTCCATGGGCAACGTAAAAGGAGCAAACTTAGCGCAACTCGCCATTTCGGAGGGGAAGGATTTTTTTCCATCTATTTAAAAGCACAACCCGCTCTTTTCCGGTTTAACGGTTCATTTCGGCTTTTCTGCGATGTTTAACCCCTTAACCTACGATTTACGTTTCAACAGCTTAGATCCAAAAGTAAACAAAATCGCGCAGCCTTCGAGCCATTCCACTGTTCGGCAAATCAACTGACAAAGTATAATACTGAGTACAAAGTATACATACTGATTGTAAATATTACATGCAATCTCCGTGATATTTCAATTTGGCTCGATCATTGTACCCGGGGCCATGCCTGTAATATTTACATTTGACCCGATCGATGTACTACGGGCGAGGCCCGTAATAATCAGTTTTGGCCCGAATACAAGACCTTGTGTTTCACATGTCGTTGTAGGTTAAGGTATTAATTGTTGATTCAGGTGTGTGTGTTAACAGATAGCATTAGTTGTCCATATTTCTGTGAAGTTCACAAGCATTGTTTGCGATCATTCCGCGCGCTCTTCTCAAAACTCAAAGATGTCTCCACCCAATGAGACTAACCGCTCGATATTTTGCTTGCAATATACCTCTATCCATTCAAGAAAGAACATCATAGGGGTGAATACCACGAAATGTGAGATTTTGGAAAGGAATTTTTTGAAAATTTAAATCGTTTCAAAGCTTCTGATTCTTTTAAAAATGCTTTTCAGCAGCTGAATAAAGGAATTTACGTGTAAAATTGTTAAAGTTTGAAGAGCTTAGGTTCATTTTTATGTAATTATAATAATATGTCATTTTTTGGCATATGTATGCCAGGATAATGACAATTTCATTCTAAAACATTTTTCACATTTTTTTTTTTTTTTTCATTTTTAGATCTAACATTTTAATTTTGCTTAAAGGAACATGCTTCCACTATAGTACCTCAAAATCAATGTAATATCAAGTTTTATTTGTAAATTATTGAAGTCAGGAAAATGACATAATAAAAGTCCACTCAACTTCTACAGAGCCATCAAACACATTATTTCCAAAGAAATATCTACAAGATCTTGCTGGTAGCAATAATTTTACTAATAATTTGAACTATGTCAAGAACAAGAAGAATTACTCTGCAGCGCCATCTTTATAACTCATAAAGAACTAAAATGAGCAGGCCAGGAAAATGATATTCCTTTTCAGTGACATAATTTTCAGTGAAATCATACTTTAATTATGGAAAATTATTTGCAAAATACAGAACTCGTTACCTTCCTCATATATGTGTTATATAAGGTATAATTAATAATTAGAAATAAAAAAAAAATGAAAAAGATATTTGTACATGATAGCAGAAAGCCTTTTACTTTGCAAACATCACAGAATGACAATTTGAAAGTTTAAGTTTTTAATTGCTTTATTTTTGTGTTATTATGAATATAATATTTCTTGAAAGAATATTTTCTAAGAAATTCTAAGAATAATTTTTATTAGAATGTAAAAAAGAAAATTGAATTATCTAACATTTAACAGACATTTTATTGTGTGGACTGCAATTTTCGTATTTTGTGATATTGTCCCATGTGTGCTGTTTGTTGTAAAAAAAAAAAAATGAAACTAGCAAAAAAATTGCAAAGAATCGCGAATTTGGTGCAAAGATTGCGAAGTAGGACTTTGCCTCGTACTTTGTTTCTAAATTCACCTTACTAAACTTCATTTCTAATACAATTTTTGTAAGAATTTTGTATATTTTCATTAGTATTTATGTTTTACCTTTGTATATCATAAAATAATTCATAATTAAACTAAGATTAACTTTCAGAATTTCGCTTTTATATGATTACTCTTTGCACTCAGTTTACTGACAATCTTTTTATATGATCTAATTCTATATTTTAAAAAAAATCTGCTTTACAAAAAAAATTACATATTTTAGCTCTAAAACAGTGTTTCCCAACCTTTTATTGCCCACGCCCCACCGAAGCATCTGAAAAATCAAGATGCCCCCCACCCTCCCTTCACACATATTCTGTAACCTATATCTCTTATTATTAGAAAATCGAATTGTATTCACCTGAAGAAAGTCTAACAGTGTTTTAACGATAACTATTCATTTCACATTTCTTAACATATCATAGAGCTGAATTTTCTTCCACAAATGTGTTTTTAGTATAATTTTATGAATGGAATGAAGGCTATAAATCTTCACTTTTGTGCCAAAATAGATTTGTTGTGCCTTCCCAACTTACCTGAATGTTTAACAAAAGTGTCATATGCCTATATTTTTATTGTCCCAAAATGACAAAAGAGACTCTCATATTTAGTATTAAAATTGAAAACGATGACACATTTTAGATTGAATTTTAGTAACTTATTGAAAGTTGTTTGAAAATCTTTGGACGCCAAATTTCCTTTCTATGGATAACAAAGTACACAAGAAGCATTTCAAGGTTCTGACCTTTGTCAAGTTTAAGTAGACATTATTCCCCATCAAAACATATTTATCTTTTCCCCTCCCCAATTATCGTTAATTAACTGCCATGTATTATGACATTTTCAAATTTAAATTGTACATGTTATACATTCATTTACCAGGTAGGAGGCATGCACTGCAACCATAGTTATTTACAATTTATCCATTTTCTTATTTAATGCTATTAAAAATTTAAAAATTTTATAAAGTTGTTAGTACCACACTTAGTTATTTCAAATGTTTTTTATGTTAAATATGTTAAAGACAATAAGATTTAAGTATATTCTTAAGTAATTTCAAGTATAGAAGTTTCTTTATGTTACATAGAGAAGAATGAATACTAGATAAAAATAGATCATTCGATAAATAATTTTGAAAAATTGTAAAATACATTAGTAAGCATAAAAGTTATAGAAATTTTTAAGTATAACAAAAGGGGAGAAGGTGATACTAACATAGTAAAAAAAAAAAAACAGCGGCACTCCGGGAGTGCCAATAGAAGTGAAATCTTCAACAATTACGTGTGTGTTTTTTTAATCGTCAGGAAATGTTTTATTGTGCAGGAAATACTTTTAAATGTAGTGTTTTTTTATTCATTATTATAAACTATTCCTACCAAAATTATATTACAATTTTCATTTAATGCGCCATTGTACATGAAAAATAATGCATATAATTTTACATACAAAAATTGCAATCTATTGATAAACGTAAATTTACAAAAACATGAAATATGAAAGTTAATTAATTGGTATTCTTTGAAATGAATATCAATGAAACTTATGAATTTTCTTACACAATTTCAACAACTCTTCCATCATCATCATCATTATTATCATTATATTCATCATATATATAAGCAACAGTAGCCGGGTACCTTGTAAAATAAAGTAACCCCATTTTGGTGTCAATTTGGTACCCAAGTGCGTATCTGACATCTGTGCCCCGTATTTTATATTCCGTAATCGAAATTCCCTCCAATACTGTTGGTCATTGACCAGACCATCAACACAATAAAATACAGCGTTATCGGTTTTTAGTTACACGAAATAGGTAGGTCACGAATACGGTATAATTCATTTTAACTGACGAAAAACAAAATAATAATTTGTTTTACCAAATGTTGTTTTGGTGAATTTAAATATTTCTGCAAGTCAAATAATTCTGCAAGTATGTTAACATTTCTTGATAAATAATTTCCCTTATGCTTTTGCTATATTTAAAACCACTACCATATTATTAGAAATATCGCTATAGTTTGATGCTATGACATACGCCATATCGCAAAAATAACACGAATTTTAAAAACAAGAGAGTTTTTCTGCTAAACTTACTCGATATTTGATCGAATAGTTCACTTTTGCCGCCAATTATTGACATAGATAACAACTGTTGAATAAAGATAATTTTATTTTGCTAGAGCAAGGTAGTTTTATTTTAGCAAGAGTCAGCAGACTTGGCTAATTTTTACATGAGATGTTTTTGATGAGATTTCTTTTTTCTAACTCTTGTACGTGTATTTCGGGAACCAATAGCGCACAGGCAAGCATGCGGCGCGCTTGCCTGTAAATTGTTTTTATTGATTAAGCAATCAATAACAATTAATTGCCCGCCCTCCTCATACCGAACTATGCACAATACATGTACATACTTATATACAGAGGTGTCGGTTACAATAACAGTATCACGAGTTCAATGGTTTTTCCCATCTCAAAAAATGCCAAACGCGCCCAAAGAAGCTTTCACTTCAATAATGAAAGTATCAAGTATTTGTCTTTAACAATAAACACAACAGCGTACTGCAACGGAAATGTAAATTTTGTGTGTGTTCCTGTGTGAATGCCGGGAGAAAAAGTGAATTTTAGCTTCGTTCTTCTTTTGCGGATTGAGCTGAAGAGGGAAAAGTTCCTGTCATTCACCGCTTGGCGTGCTAGTGTCTATGTGCCAAAATGCTAGCATGTCGGTTACGTAACAGTGACTCCAAATCAGTGATTTTTCTCCATCTCAAAAAAAACTCAACGCGCTTAAACAAGTGTTTACTTCAATAATTATAAAAAAAAAATGCTCATATAATTATTCTGGTATTGATTCCATTTTAACATTTTGATTTTAAGCTTTTTTAACGTTCAACAAAAATACCTATTTATTTTTTAATTTTGCATGTTTTACTTTTATTTTTAGTCTAAAATCTAACTTTTCTAAAAAAAAAAAAAAAAAAGGTGAGCGAAGGTTTACAAATATTTGAAAATGCCCCCCTAAAGAATCAAATGTCCCCCCGGTGGGGCGTGCGCCCCGAATCACTGCTCTAAAATATATGTAGATTTGAACTGTGTAATAAAACAAATGCTCAATTTTTGAACATATTTGGATAAAAAAAAAAATTAATAACGAAACAAGCAAACTCTTTTTGCACGTACGGTATAAACCCTTTGCATCTTGGCTCCAAATGCTCTGGACACCACTTATTTTTTACAGTTTATTTCGCCATCATTAATCGTAGATAATTGTGCTATTAGATATTGGAATAAAATTCCTTTAAAATACTGGTGTCCAGATCATTTATAGCTACCAATTACGCGGGACACCTGGCAACGTTAGAGGTGATTGAGAGTCACCTCTTGAGTGCAAAGGGTTAAGTGTACGGTGTAAAACCTGTTAAGGGGTTAATGAGGAACAACAACAAGAAATTACTACTAATAATAATAAAAAGGGAAGGAGAGATTGTTAATTGAATGAAAGTGCACTTGATAACAACAACAGGCACTTTGTGAAGATTCAGATAGACAGGATAGGATTCTCTGTATCGTATATTCCAGCTTCATATTGGCTCAGATTTTTTATTTATGTACATACTTATGTTCAGTGAATGTTCTTTATTGCATTTTCCTATTACATATTTCATAGATGTTTCTTTGCAGAAAAAGGATCGGAGGATGGAATAATAGGGTGCATGTATCTAAAACCAGTCAAATATAGTTTCAAATCGTAGGTTCTCGTTTTCCGCCCAAGCGCGTTACATGCACCGAAATATACGGTGTTTATATTTCAGCATCTTAATTATTTTGAAAATAAATGAAAACTTTTAATTATACGTAGTTATCATTTTCTTTATTATAATTATTTTAAACACTTTCCATCAAAGTTGAAAAGTGTTTAGGCATTCGGTCTGTCTGTCCGTCAGTCCACGCTCTAACTCCCCTAAATGTACTCGGATTTTCATCCAATTGATAAAAGTTATTTAGGGTCACCAAGGCATGTTTGGTATTGCATATGAAGTATGCGGGATTAATAGTTCATTTACAGGGGCACTCAAAAGAATTCCGTTACATTATAGTCGATGGGCAAAAATCGTTTGCAGTGTATTTTAATGACATTGCGCTATTTCAAATTTATTGAAATTGATATAAATCACTGAATTTCAATACAAATTCGGATGATTACTATAGAATAGGACATTCATAGCATGTGTCATTCATTTACAGGGACACACAAAAGAAATCGGTTCCAGCTCCAGTAATGTCTTTGAGTAATAATTGCTCGTTTAAGTGTGGTTTAAATTTCGGTATGCGCTTTTAAATTTAACTAATTTTGTGGATGTTACTCATTGTATATAAATTCTATTCCTCATATACAGGGCTGCACAAAAGAATTCACGTACTATTCTCCATATTAGCGGAAATTGCTGAAGGGGAATTTTCAACTGAGGTACATGTATTTCTTAGTTGAACTAGATTTTGGCATGCATGTAGTTAAAAGATATAAATCTAAGCTAAAAATGCTAAAAAAGTTATAAAATATCCTTATTTAGCTTAATGATATAAATCTATATATCGTATACAGGGTTGCTCAAAGAATTCGGATAATTTTCCGATTGTAGATGAGAACATGTAAAATTGGGCTTTCAAATGTGTTATGTGTTTCCATGTAGTTGAATTAGACATGATATTTTAACTTATTAAACGGTGCAGTTTTGTTACACTATTCTGAATGCGTCGGAAAGTATTTCATAATCTTTGCTTGACGTATAATTTTATCTTTCATGTTTATTTCTTAAATCAAGCAAAATATAACAAACAAGAACATAACTTAAATTCAATAATTTATTTCAATTGCCACAATCACAAGAAAAATTCCTCTTTACCATTTTTTTAAGGAGATAAGTATTTTTATGATGCACTATTTTCTATATTGTAATTTAGGTGTAATTTACACCTATATTCGTTGTCGGTGAAGTGTAATAAAATTTCAATAAATATGATACTATAATATAGCCATGAACAGGAAGAAGGGAATAAACGCCACTTTTTGACACATTCATTTTTCTACACTTTTACATTCTTTAGTCGTAGCGCTTAGTTGTGAGTTCGAAGAAAATAAAAAAAACATACGAAGCGAATGGTTTTTGTTATTTCCTTCGAACTTACAATTAAGCGCTACACGTCTAAAGAATGTAAAAATGAAGAAAAATGAATGTGTCAAAAAGTGGCGTTTATTCCCTTCTTCCAATTGGTGGTTCAATTGTGATATAGTATTTAGACTAATCTATTTAGGTAACTTTTATTACAAAAAACAAAAAGCTATCTATTACAGCCATCCGAAAAACTTCGGTATACGAAGTACGGTCAAAAAATTCCCGGAATAAGGCGATTACAAATTGTTAAAAGTAGGACACTAATTTTACCTTATTGCCCTTTAAAGTACTTTCTGCATGTATCCACACACTTTTTCCAGCGTTTGTATAACTGTTCCAAACACTCCTTGAATCCATTTTTGAGACGTCCTTCAGTAGCTTCGTCGCACTTTTCATTACCTCATCTGAATCCATAAAATGGCGTCCCTGCAATTTCATTTTTAGCCGCGGACACAGGTAAAAATCCGCGGGTGATAGGTCGGGGGAATAAGGAGGGTGTTCCAGAATGGTAACACTGTGTCTAGCAAGGTAATTTTTCACAATCAGAGCGCGATGTGGTGGAGCATTGTCGTGTAAAAGAAACCAATTGTGTGTTGTCCATTTTTCAGGTCGTTTTCATCTGATTATATCTTAGTCGTTTAACGATCTCCAGGTAAAGTTCTTTATTGACAGTTTGGCAATCAGTAATAACTTTTTAGTGAAAACCGCCCTCGTACACGCTCGACGCTCTCGAACACGCTCAACATTTTCATCTGAGGTGGAAGAGGATGGGCGTCCAGTCAATCGACGTTGGTGCCACCTTCTCGAAAACACTTATGCCACTCGTACACAGCCGTTTTTTTTCTTGGCATCGTTTACGTATACGTTCTTCAGCAACTCGAGCATCTCATGAAGGTGATTTCTTGAGCAAAACGCAGAATTTGATGTTTGCACACTGCTGTAAAGACGACATTTCAAAATACGACGAATGAAAAATTCGCTTTCTCAGAAATGATCCGCAGATAACATCGAGAGTATCGGCAATGAATTCCAGATGCCTGCGTGTTTCCTTTATCAGTGCTGCCTACCTTCAAAAAAGACATTCGCCTCCAACGAACACATGTATGAATGTATGCGACCATTCTAGGACTTACCCACATAGCATTTTTAGTTCCCAGAAAATTTGCAGAAGTCTTGATTTGGAAACCTGCAAAGTTGCAGCAAGTTCAGCATGACAAGACTGAAAATTCATAACACGATTGCAGCAAGATAACCCAAACACCGAAGTCACCACACTTTGAACTTACAGCTAACTTGTCGTGCAAGTTAAATTTATGCTGTATCATATTTATTGTAAATTAACGGCAAACAAGTAATGAAAAATACTGGAAACTTGCTGCAAAGTAGTAATCTTTCCATACCACAATAACTGTTCACAACGGTTACACGATAAAATTTAACCCCTTCGAAGCGCTTCATAGACCTGCTCAGATCTACCAATGCATGGTAAGGTTTATGCATCGTTTTTACCACCATAAACAAGCTAGGGTATTACTTGAGATTTTGCAACCGCGCCTTTTTTTTGGTATTTGAGAAATATAGCGTTTAAAAAAAGCGGTGCAAACCGAATAAAATTTCTGCGTATCTGCTGATTGCTATTCTCTCAACAGAGGGATTTTTTGCTTTCGTCACTTTCGTGAATTAAAGACAGTCTTGCCATCGGTTTCACAACAAACTACTCATGCAAGTGGGTGATGGTATACCTTACGAAAGATTTGCTGCGAATTTCTCAATTCAAATTTGTCACGGCAAAATAATATCAGAAAAAATCAAACTTGCTCCTAATGTTCATGCTATCTGGGTATTGACTGAACCTCGTTTTTTCACCGATATTGTCCCCCAAAACCACCTTCCTTTCAAAAATTGATATACAAGCATATAGACTATATAGCCATTAATCACCGGACACTTTCAATTTTAGCCATTTTGTCGAATATTTAAAGATATGCTTCTCAGATTTTTCTGGAACTTCAGATTTATGAAGAATATGTCTGACTTCATATTTATTAACGACGATTTGGTCAGAAAGGCAATTAGAGGATAAAAAAATCAAAGAAATATAATAATATTTGGTATCACCAAGTAAAACAAAATGCACGAAATGATCTATCGTTATAACTTACAAATATGTGGATATTGTACAATATGTTTGTTCGTTTATGTAAGAATAGCACTTATTTTCATGGAGATATATTGATTTTTTTTTAAAGAGTTCAAAACAATTATTTCATGTTTTTTGTTTTTATCATGCAGGGTTTTTTACCAAATTTAACTACAGCTTCAGAAAATTTGACAAAATGTAGTAGAAATAATAGAATGCAATTGGAATATAAATATATTAAATATTTTATCCAATGCGAGCAGTTATGAAATAATTTTTATCTGCACATGCGCGAACAACAAAGATTTTTTTTACATAATTTAATAGACAACTTTATGGAGCAACTCATTTACCTTATTAAATGGCAAAGTTTTGCTAAAGTATTCTGGAAATAAAGAAGTGTTTCATAATTTAATCTTGACACATGATTTTTCTTTCTTGTCATCAGCGATCTTAAACCAACAGATTACAAAAGATTTCGAACGCTGAATATTGGAATAGATTACATTAAAATACTAAAAATCTAATTTCGTCAGTGTGGAAGGAAAGTCATAGTGTCCCTTATGAAATACATCATCCATAACACACTAGATAGATTGGATGATAATAAACGATCTTTTTGATTTATAGCATTATGTAAATTCATTTATACTCATGTGAGTATGCAGTAAAAAGCGATATCATCGATAAACTAAGCAATAAAGTTTTATGAGCGTGCTTATAATCAGCTATATTTTGCTCCTGATTGAATGTACAGATTGCAAAAGAAGGTAATAAATAAATCATATATATTAGAAACGTAATATGTCTTACTTGTGCCTAAGACCGTAACGAAATAAATGCTGCAGCGAAACTTCCTTATAGCTACCAATAAAGAAAGGTTTCGACAATCTTATTAATATTATATTAGTTGGGCTTTATCTTAGATGAGATTCACAGAGAATTCTTGATAGATTTATTTTATCATGTTAATTAATGTACTTAATACACTCTACGGGGAGTACAATTTATGCAATTTATGATGAAATACATTTTTCGTAAAATTATAAAAATAAATGTAGAGAAAAATCAAATAATATTACTTACTGCCATTAAAAATAAAACAAACATGTTCAATATTAAAATATTCCTTACATTTATAACATTGTATAAAACTAACTTCACTTATGTTTGCAGTAATATGCAAACATTTATTACAAACTCATCAATGAAGTAATTAGAAATAATATTTTATGAGACTGTTTATATTCAGCTGCATTTTATTTTGCTTTGCTTAAATGTACCGATCGCAAATAAAATGGAGTAAATAAATCTTGTTTATTAGAAAAGTAATATCCCTTACATACGAGCGAAACTGTAGCGAAAGAAATAAATGTTACAGATTCATTTGTTTCTGACTATGTATAAAGCAGAGTTGCGAGACTGTTATTAATCTCAGTTGAAATGCAATACCTTAGATATGATTTTGAGATAGTTCTTGATAGATTAATATTTGGTCGCAATAAATAAATAAATAAAAAATTGCCTAGACGGAGTGTAATTTATACCATCGAAATCTAATCTAATTTTAATCACCATTGTGTATCTTTATTATAAAGGACAAACTTGTTCGTGTGTATCGCTGATGCCATTTTGACAGCGACAACAACAGATGTTTAACCCTTAAATGCCTGAGTTTTCAAAAACAATTTTAAAAATGTTTGATTTTTTAAATAAATCATGGAAAAAATATTTTAAAAAATCCCATTTTGTTTTAAATATGGTTCACAGCTAAAACACAACTTATTACTAATCGGCAATAAGTTAAGACGTTTAATTTAAAAATAAATTTCTTTGATAAAATTCTATAATATTAAACACACAAGAAAATTAAAAACTATGATAAGAAAAAAAAATTATTTGCTCACTGCAAAACAAAATAGGGTATTTCGCAAGCTTCAAAACAAAAACAAAAAGAACATTTAGCAACAATTGGAAAAAAAAAAAAAAAAAAAAAAAAAAAAAAAAAAAAAAAAGATCTGTCATTATTCTTAAACAGCACAAGTATTGCCATCTACCTGTTGGAAATCGATTAAATAATATTTTCAGAATGTATTTTATTTGCAGCATTAGACATTATAGCTTCAATATTATTCTAATAGTATTTTAGAAGCCTAAATTGGGTATGACGCCGAAAGGCAACACCCGGCATTTAAGGGTTAAATTTAACTTTATTAACTTTTATTGCAGTTTTAAAAATTTTAAATAGCGCATATACTTTCAAATGCAATTTCTTTGAAAACTATATCTTAATTTCTTAGAAAACTCTGTCGCAGTTTACTAATTTTTTATTGATTTTAGAAGAATTTTCAAGCATGATTTTTTTCTTAATTAATCTCTATCACGTGCAGACGACTACGAAAGTTAAATTCGTTTGCACTTAAATTAATATAAATAGCTCAACATTTGATTCCAACTTATATTCCATAACCAAATTATAACATCCATCAATCAATAAATAAAACATAAATAAAACACAAACTTAAGACATGAAATCTTAATATCGCGCTTAAACCACTGAAATGAAACAGAATAAAAAACACCTGCCGGCTCGGCCTATAGGCGGAGATAGATTTTGTAGTTAAGTACTAATCTCAACAACAAAAACTAAATGAAGATTACAGATAAACCCAGTTTAACAATTTTATCTGGTCGCTTTTGAAGATTTTTAATTCCATTCTTCTATAAGAGGTGGTTTTATCAGAATCATATTAAGGCGGTGTTCAAAAAAATATTTTTCCACGCTCAACAACTCGAAATTTTCTGACATATTTCCAGACTCATTTTTAAAAGTAAAAACCTGAAACTTGCTGAATTGATTTTTTGAAGAGGTTTATAAACGACATGTGTCTTTATTTTTCGGCCAATTACTCAGAACTTGATTTACAAACAATTATTTTCTCAGTACGACCATTTTTTTTCCAGCAGTATCGGTTCTTGAAATTCGATTCAAAATGGACACTTTGGCAGCATTTTTTGAAATGGGGTCAGGAGGGGTAATTATGACAACTTTACATATTTTCAACATTGTTATTTTTTTTTACTTTTTTCAAGACCAATAGTAGGGAGATTAGGACCACTATATTTTTTCTTTATATTTGCCTATACACATTTGTTTGGGAGCAATTGAGAACTTTAAACATTGGTCACTTAGAAGTACAAAGTGACAAATACGTTTATCAAAAATTTTGATAGACTTAGTTTCAAACTGCTATTCGGATCTCAAAAAGACTTAAGACTAGTGATAAAGAATAGCTAAGATGAAATATACATTATGAGGTTAATATCTAAGCTTTAAGCAAAATTTTGCCATACACAGTTATCCTCAATATGTTGGTGGTCCCAATTACCCCGTGGTCATAATTACCCCTCCTGACCCTATTTTCTGCCTTTATAAAAAGATCGACCAACATAGCACATTATATAGTTTCTGAATAAGAAAACCTGCTAATTGGATGCGTTTGAGAGCAAAAGATAATTAAAAATGTGTCAGAAAATTAGCCGTTTGAATTATTAGCCGTTATTAAGGGTGTCCTTAATACGATAATTTTATCGTCAACCCCTATTTTTGTTTAATTTGTTTTTGTACTAAGAGTGGTTCTATCAAAAACTTGTCAATATGAAAGTTGTAGATGATATTAAGAAGATGTGTAATAAATTTAAGCGGATTGGATATCTTGTGAATTGACGAGGTCCCCCACAAACGAATCCCCCACCCATCTTTTTTCGTTTATAATTTTTTTGGCGATAAGAGTTGATCCTATCAGAAACTTGTCAATATAAAAGTTGTAGATAATATTAAGAAGAGTTTTAATAAGTTTAAGTAAATTTCATATCTTAAGAATTGACGAAGCTATGAATTTTTTTCTGCCCAAAACCCTATTTTTGTCACCCCTTGAGCCCATTTTTAAATTTATCAAAAATCTGTCGTACATAAATTTTTAGCTCTTTTTTTAGAAGTAATAATAACTTTAAACTGATTCGATATGTATTATAATTAAGAAATTATGGGGGTATTTCGGTTTTCAGAAAACCCCTCCCTATTTCGAACCCCTTGGTCCGATTTTGCCCATTAACGAATTTGACCGAGATTTTATGTCCCTGGTTTTTATGTATCAGTTTGGAAGAGATTTGTATGTAAATGTAAAGGCAGAAAGAGGGTACTTAAATAAGCAGATTTCGTATAGAAATGTGGGTGCGGATTGCAGCGTTGTGACAGTAGAGGGCGCTGTTGAGTTTGGCGGATGAAAGCGCTTCACTGACTTGAATCGTCATTCCCCGCAGGAATTTCGAACAACATGCATCACTATACCGATATGGAGCTTGCCGACATGTCTTTTATGTATGCGGCTGCACATTGAAATAGTTCACACACCCTGCACGTCTAACAGATCACGAGCGTCTTGAAGGACCATCCTCTACTGTGCATAATACTGATTCATTCACAGCAAGAATTCTGAGATATCTTCCAGTGCCCGTATCACGCGTCGAAGCATAAAACGTTCTACTCGCTCACAACTCCTCATGAAAACACCCAAATGTTCGGCGATCCAGCAGATTCCTACCCGGGAATCATTCTATGTACATCCTCTGTGTAGCCGCTGCATTTCCTTGCGCAGCCTCATAAGGTAAAGCAGGAGAGATCGCGCGGTAGGAGTGATCATGCACAAAAAGATTCGACGGGAAGGACTTGAGTGCGCGCGCGACGACTCCAGTTGTACAGCAGCATTAGTGTAGTGTCTACATGAATTTGCTCATTAATTGTTCCAAACGTCTTCGATAAAGTCTTGCTGTTTTTTTGCCAAAGTAAGTGCTTGAATTTTCATAACTGTTCCTCTGAATTTTTATAGAATGTCAGTAGTACAAAATATTTTGAACTTAAACGATTTTTTATAAACTACTAACCTAGACTAATGATGCGAACACCAACAATTCATTTTAGAAGTAGCCATGTTTAAATAAAAGGCCGCGCAGTTTCTCCAACCAAAATAGGAGCGTTTGCGAATCTGCTACTTAGGGGAGATGGAGCATTTCCCCATAAGTTTCAGTGCTAAAAGAGATTACGCAGCTTATTGGTAAATTTGCATGAATTGCTAATTACGCGTAAAACGTATGAATGAATCAATTTTGACATAATTTCGGAAAGAAACACATAACTATCAAAACTAAATTTGGCAACAATTTAATTTGCAAAAAAATACTTTTGCAGGCAATTACTTTTATTAATAAATTAATAATACAGTTGTTATTAACTTAGTTTTATGTAATTATGTTTGTTAATAAATTAATAAAATATTTACTAATAAATTAATTAAATATTTATACATTTCCAGGGCTCCCAAATGGTCCGCCAACTGAATACCAATAAATTTTAACAGAAAATTTTATGGTAGGTTTGCGCTAGAATTAACTTTCAAAAGTGATTCCGGGGCGGTTTGTAAGAAAAATCTAAAAAGAAAATTTTTCTAAAATAATATTGGTATTCAGTTGGCGGACCATTTGGAGCCCTGCATTTCTTTTAATTTATGAACAATTAATTTGCTAATAAATTAATTTTGTTAACTAAAATAAATTTTCTAATAACACCTACAATGTTTTTGAAAAGCTTTCACCCATTCCAAGTAGTTTAATGCCATCGTAATCAAAAGGAAACAGTGTGCAACTAATGTTACTGATCCATAAAATATACATGAAAAAAGATTTAAAAAAGATGTCGCTACAAAAAAAAAAAAACTGAAGATAAGATGCTTTCTGAAAAAACTGACGGGAAAAAACTAAGGTGAACGAAGATGAGTGCATTGAATGTCTGGAACTGTACCAGGAGACAACTTCGACCACTAACTGGATTCAATGTATTGTTTGTGGTAGGTGATTGAATGAAAGTTGCATGATTTACAACAATAAGTGCATCGATTGTTGATGACGACAACTTCGGTTAGCAAACAAAATACACTGGAACTGTGGAAATGAAAATGATGTAATTTTCAAGTTAAACATGGTATCAAGCAGATTAATGTTATTTGTAATCTTTGTAGGGCTTGCTTTTACTATTATTTAAATCTTCTTCTTAAATAAAAATTATTTAACTGTTGTTAAAATTCTTTTTTTATTATTATTTAAACATTAGGTTGAAATATTCACTCCTAATACAATAATATTTACTCACAAAAACCTTGCAACAATGTCATTTAAATGTAATTATTATTGTTAACAATTTAATTCTAGTTATTATTAATAACAAACTCTTCTAACCATGTGCGTAATCTCTCCTACCCATGTGCGCAATCTTACCAACCCTATAAGGAGAGATTGCGCAAAATAGTTTTCTTGGTTTTATTACTGCTGTTCTATTAAATTATAGCATAACAACAAAATAACAATGGAAATGCATAAAAAACAAATGAAGTCAAAAATTTTCATGCATAGTTTAGCAAAAAATTAATATTTAGATTTTTTATTAATATTCTTTTGAAATGTGCCCAGACTCTCCTAGCTTTACCTTATCAGTGCACATGCAGAAGAAAAAACAACATGGAAAATTTATTGCGTGTTTTCAAAAGTAGTATGTCATTTTTCGTTCAAAATATTATGCCCCTAACGGGATTTTGCGCCACTAAACCCTATCCAACAATTTTTATCAACAATTTTGTATTTTTATGAGAAAATGGCATGAATAAAGATAAATAAACCTCATTATTTCTCTCTTGTCTGCAATAATGAAAGCAATCTAATTTTAACCATTTTGAAGAAATTTCATAAAATGCTTTTAAATTAAAGTATAAAACTGGGGATATTAAAAAAAAAAAAAAAACAGCTAGTGCGATCACATCTACAAATGAACAGCTTTCAGTTAAAAATATTATTAGTAAAATTGGTTCAGCAGAAATATCAGGGCAGATGACTAAAAAACACACTTGTGTTTTAAATGTATAGATTATATAAAATTATGAAAAATTAAATTAAGTAAATTATTTTATTTTAACACAATTATAGTAGAATGTCTAAAAGAATAGCATTAAAATTTTATTAGTCGCGAGAATTTTGGTCAAAAACTTCAGGAACCTGGTATTATTTTAAACCTCGAATTATTGCCAAGGTCTACTTTTTTTGTTTGTCTAACTTGGCGAAGCAAATCCCTCCAGGCGAGAATCATCAAGTTCTGTAATATAAATTGCTATTATTTTCATGTCACCTCTCTTTTATAAAGACACTCTAAATTTTTGTAAAACATTGCATTTTATCAGTGTGTGATTTCGATTACATTATTTTAAAAAATGAAGCATTTTCACTTGTGAAGAATTTCAAAGCAGATGGGCTATGAAAATGACGCACTTCTACAAAACATATTTCAGTTTTAAGAATTAAAATACACGCTTTTTTATCAATAATTTAAAAATTTATCAATTTTTTAAAATATTCAGTTTTATGATTTGTAATTCAGTTGCATTTTTTTGCACTTAGAAAAGCGTGTTTTCACATAATTAGTTTCTTTCCGTTTCCACTGTGTTCATAAAGTAAAAAAAAATGCAGCTGTTGATAAAATTACGTCTACAAGTTTTCTTTTCATTGACAATCACTTAAATATGTCATTCATAATTGCTTATAAAATTTAACCATTGAGGAATTATAACACAAAAAAGTAACATTTATTTTATGCGAATGCCGCCTTTGAAATCATTTCATGTACGTTAGCTTGATTTATGGGCAATCTAAAAAACATATGCCCTTTTCTCTGCATTGTGAAATTATATGTAGCGATCATTTTTAGATAATGAATTTGGTTAATATAAACAAAGCTAGATACTTGTCGCCGCTCCCATCTAAATGCGAACGGTTATTTTGGCAACCTATGCGTCACCCGTCTGGTAGGGAAACCAGATAATTTACTCTAAATTATATCGCAAAATCTTTGTTCATCGTCACTCAGTCACCAAAAAGTTTGTAAATTGGCGATATTGTTTAACGCCAAGATATCTGTACTTCTAGCGAAACTTCACTTCTCTGCTCCCATGATATGAAAAAGACGTCACTAAAACGCCGCCTAGGCGCATCTTCTGTTTATGGGGATCTCTCTCTTCCAATTACTTGTATGAACCACCAATTAGATTAGATGCTCTAAAAATGTTTTTAAATAAATTCCATGTTCCCGTAAATTATTAGTTGGAGTTTTTCTTTCATTGCAATTTAAAAAACGCGGAGCTGAAACTTCAGCATACATACTTCCATGGTGTGGAGATACATCAAATTGATTATGGTGAGAGCTTCCATCAAAGTACACATGCTGAAAGCTTACATCAGTCTAATCATACTGAGAGCTTACATCGAATCTGTACATGAAGAGAACTGTCCTCATTCTGAACATGATATTTATTTTATCCTAAGTCCCTCTGAATCTTAGTGTGCCGGGCTAAATATAAAATTTACAGCTATTGGCTTAACAAGCCTCCAATGCCATTTCAAATTATCACAGATTTAATGGCATAAAATTAGCATTCCCTATACCTTGTAAGAAAATCATTACGTCTTAGAGAGGCCAGAGGTCCACATCATAAACAGTCATGGGCATGTGTATTGCCTATATGTGCCTCTGTTTATTGTATCTCATAAATCTCCAGACTTGTCTTTGTTATATAACAATTGGATAGGGCGGCATTACAGCTATATGTTGTACCACCTGTGCCTCTGAAAATTGTTTGCAAATTTTTGCGTAAAAGCATTTATTTTGCATATAAAATATTTATTTCTTGTAATTAATATCATCAGCATTAAATAATAATTATTATCATTATAAATTTGTTCTTTGAAGAACTTAAAAATATAATTTTTCCATTTATATCCAATATGCAGGGTTCGTACGCCTTCTGGAATTTGGCATAGTGGAAACTTCTTCTGCACCAGTATTTTCTCATAGAAAATCTCTCCTTAAAAGAAGGTGAAATGTTAGGCCCAGGCACTCCCCACAACATCAGTTGCTTCGTGTTGTAGAGCTTCCAAGTTAAAAGCTCAACATGAAGATTCCAACTGCTGCGACATTTTTAGATATCGCAAAAGCATTTGATAAAGTCTGGCATGAGGCCTCATATACAAATTAATTCAGCTTGGATTACCTGCCAGGCTTATATTTTTAATCTTTTCTTACCTTTGCAACCGCTCCTTCGCGTCCGCATTAACAATATTATCTCTGCCATCTTCTTAATCCTAAGTGGGATCTTTCAGGGCAGTGTCTTAGGTCCCTTATTGTTCAACCTATTCTTTAACGACATCCCACTCTCTTTACAGACTTACTTAGCTTTCTATGTAGACGACACAACAATCTATGGATCAGCGCACCACTCGTATACACTATACAGGCGCCTACAGACTCACATAGACTTGTTCATTAACTGGTGTAACTTATTGCGTGTTCGCCTCAACAGAAGTAAAACTTCAGCTATGTATTTTTCCAGAAGACTTGCCTATCCTAACAGACTCAATAACACTACCATCCCTTGGACTAATACAGCTAAGTACCTGAGGGTCACTCTTGACCAAAGATTTACTTGGAGCCATCACTTTCGAATCATCTGGGAGAAAGTCGCTGGGTCCTCTCAGGCACTCAAACCTCTCTTAAACAACTCAACACTGGCTATTTATTACAAATATCTTCTTTATAACTCTTGCATTCTACCTATAATGACTTACGCATGTCCCATTTGGGGGTTCACTCGTAACGCTTCAATGGACAATCTCAGTAGACTTCATAATAAACACCTTCGCATTGCTCGCAATGCCTCCCGCTATTTACATAATACCACTATCCGTAGAGACCTTAATGCCCCTACTTTTAGAAAAAGAATAGCTGACCTCTCTTAAAAATTTTGCAAAACCCCTTATAACCTCCCAAATTAAATACTTGCTGAGCTGCCTGATTACGACGCCTGCGAGCCTGAGCACAGAAAACCCCCCAAATTTTCCATTATTATGGATGTTGAGGGACCTTGACCTTGAGTTCCCCACTACTGTCTATTTTTTACTATTTTAAACTCTATTATCACTTACTTAACTTTTCGAAATAAAAATACTGCTTTTTGCAACAATTACGATCTCATTACACCGTTAATTTGTAAGAAAAAAATAAAAAAAATATAAAAAATATATACACACATAAAGGATGTCAAAATACGCAAAATGTTCATGATATCGTGAACAGATGTTGGGGTGCATTAGCTCTCCACCAATCCTTAAAAACAAAAAGCGCATATAAAACTTCATTTATTATTCTAATAAACATTTCAACTAAAATTATGAAAGAATTTTTTATTTTTTAAAAAAACTGCGATTAACTTGCCTTTGCTATAGCGAATAGTTGAATGGCACACTTGAGTAAAACATTTAACGAACAAAAATTTCCTATTAAACGTATACATTAGCAATATCTTAGACAAGTAATTTTCCATTCAGCCCTTTACAAAAAGAAACAAATATTCATTTCTACATGACCAAATATGTAAACAGAGTTTACAAATGGTACTTTCCCTATGATAATCTCACTGAAAAACGCCATTAAGATATTATTTAACTTACTATAAATTTTGATAAATACTTAGCTAAAAAAAAATCATCTCACAATTGTTGTTCCTTAATCATTTTTATTTATAAAGACTTCAGCTATTTAAGACAGTTTTATGATCACAGTATCAAACAATCATTTGTTGCTTTCGAAAATTTTGGAGTACTGAAAAAACTTTAACTTTATTGTAATAGTAACAATGTAAACATTTCTCAATAAGAAATAATCATATCAAAATTGGCACATCTTTAAAGAAAACGGTATCAGAAAATTTACTTAATAACATAATTCATATTATAATCAATAAAAGAATGCGATAGCTAACACTTTAGCCAGGCAACTAATCTCCGTCCCAAAAGAATATATGTCTAGACTGAACTGAGTAATAAAAGACTGGTTAGACATTCATATTTTTTCTAGACATCATGCATAGCGAAATAAGATACTTGAACTTTCCTACATTTTATCGATTTATTTTCAAGTCAATGAAAGACAAAAGTATGTACAGGACATTTAATATTTATGAAAATAATTGCTGTAATAAATAACTATTTTCCCATGTATTGCTGAATTAATATAAAATAAAGGAAATATAATTTTAAAATAAATACTATATTAAGTCTTGGAGAGAATAAACATGACTGTAGGAGGGATTTTAGATTTCGGCACTTGGATTCAAATTTAATCTGAAGCTATGCTGAAAAACTTTAAACAATATTTATTCTTAGAAGTAATTGAATAATAAACAAGTAATATAAAAATTTTGTTTTTAAAGTCAAATCCTACTTAGGTCATTAAAGAAAAATTTAATATAATTCCTTAAGCTAATATTAGTTTTTGTTGCATTAAAATATCTCAATTTGTTGATTTCCTATAAGCAAGTAGGTTTACAATGGAAGTCTATGCGAATTTGGCGAAATATTAGAGTTTTCGCCAAGTCAGTGTCACGTTTGGCGACTTATTTGGTCGCCAATTTTGGCGATATATCGCCAAGTTGGCGACAAACATGGCGGTATTTGGAGACAGAACAGGGTCCCACCTATTCTAACCCCCTTTATAGATATGAAGATGCATTAAATGCTGTTCAATAACCAATGGCCGCCATTTTGTCTCCACGTAAAACTAAAATTAATTAATTAAAATTTAATTAATGAATTAATATTTGAAAAATCTGTATTAACATCAATTGTCACCCAGTACAAGTTTAAAAATATTTATTAAAACTTGATATTGATGAATAATAAGTATTTTATTAACGATTGAAAATTTGAACAAGATATATAAATAAATAAATATAGGGAGAGTGTGAACTAATAGTAGGAATTGAATAAATCCTTTCCTCATGTTTACGCAACAAATTCTTCAAGAATTAAATCAGGAAATGATATCCTAACATTAGCTAAACTTTTTTGGACTCACTCAAACGATTCAGTAGCATTATCCAATGGATTAAACATTGACCCTTACGGAATTGTTCAACTAATTTGTATACACCCTGTATTTAAAAGGTCACTAACAACAGGTATGATTATCTCTATTCATAATATTTTTTATGACGTATCTGAGGAACCTGATTTCGTCTAAATCTCTCTACTACAGTAAAGACATACACGAAGCGAAATAGAAACAATGTTAAGAGGCGGGTTCAAAGTCGAATTGCAGTTTTGCTAATTTAGAGGTTTTAAAATATCTTCCACTATTTCCGATTAGTAATTTTCACTTTAATTAATCTGTTATTAAATAAAATAAATAACACTATATTCAAAAACAGTGTTTTTTAAATGTATAAAAAAAATCTGCTAAATTGACAACACTCGAAAGGAGAGAAGGAATTCTCATCATGATCAATTAATTCGCGTCCTAAGCAGGATTTTTTTCCCTCACGAACATTTTTCGCGTATTAAGCGGTATCGCGTAATGATCGTTCACGTATTAACCCTCTAATGTCCATGGCAGCATGTATGCTACCAACAGTGTTTCGAATTTCGTGTATTTTTTTAATTCGTATATTCCAAATTCGCACCAGAAATTTAAAATAGCAATATGTGTTCTATTCAATAAGAAACATTCTGCATTTCAATGAGACGAAATTAATTATTAGAACTGTCTTGTGTGAATTCGTATTCTCTGAACTACGGAATTTTTAGAACTTATTCAACCTTGTGAATTAGAGAGTTAAACATTTTATTTTTGCTTTAGTCTTATATGGGATCGAAAAAAAAAACCATGTATTAAGCGGGGTCGTGTATTAATGGTGAGCATCTTAACCAGTTTCTACTGCATACAAGTGTACAGGAAATGTATAAAAATGTATAAAAATAAAAGCACTGAAGTATAAAATTAAAGCCCTTTGTAATTCTTGGCTACTCCGAGAGTTAGATAAAATCTGACATGAAAGCAGTTTTTTAATTTCTTCTATCTTTACAAGAAGAAAGTATTGGATTCGTGAAAATTTTCGACTCACAGTTTTCGACGGATTTATACATTTTAGAATGTCCTGAACAAGATTTGATGGTGTTTAGAAAATGTCTGTCTGTGAGTCTGTCTCTCACTTTGTCTGTCACTTTGTGAGTCTGTATGTGACAAAACTTTTCTGGGCGCTCTATCTCAAGAACTAATGAACGGAATTTCACAAAACTTTAGATTCAGTTAGACCTTGATATAAACTGGTACTCATTAGTTTTTGGTGAAAATCGCCTAACAGGTGGTGCTGCTATGCGGCATTTTTCAGGATTTCTGCAATAGCTATATCTCAGGAACTACTGAACGGATTTTCATAAAACTGCAGATTCAGTTAGTCCAGTATATAGTTACGTGCTGATTACAATTTGATGAAAATCGCCCAACAGCTGGCGCTACTATGCTGCATTATTCATGATTATCGCAATAGCTCTAACACAAGAAAAAATGCACGAATTTGCATCAATCTTCAGATTCAGTTAGTCCCTGATATAAATTAGTGCTGTTTAATTTTTGGTGTAAATCTCCCAACAGGTGGCGCTGCTAGGATACATTTATCACGATGCCCCAATAACTGATTCGCAAGGACTAATACATGAATTTTTAATTCAACTTCAGATTCAGCTAGTCCTTGATATAAATTGGTCCTGATTAGTTTTTGGAGTAAATCGACCAACAGGTGGCGCTGCTATGTAGATTTTTTTACGATTTCCGCAATAGTTCTAGCTCAAAGACTAATGCACGGATTTCCAACAGACTTCAGATTCAGCTATAACTTGACATAAGTTGTTGCTGATTAGATTTTGGTGCTATGCGGCATTATTCATGATTATCGCAATAGTTCTATCTCAAGAACTAATGCAAAAATTTTCACCAAACTTCAGATTCAGTTAGTCCCTGATATAAATTAGTACAGTTTAGTTTTTATTGTAAATTGCCCAACAGGTGGCGCTGCTGTGCTGCATTTTTCCCGATTTCCGCTCTAGCTATATCTGAAGTACTAATGCATGAATTTTCATCAAACATCAGATTCAGTTATTTCCTGGTATAAATTGGTCCTAATTAGTTTTTGATGTAAATCGCCCAAGAGGTGGCACTGCTGTGTAGAATTTTTTACAATTTCCGTAATAGCTCTATCTGAAACACTAATGCACGGATTTTCATTAAACTTCAGATTCAGTTAGAAGTTGTCAAAGTTGTTGGTAATTAAATTTTGGTGTAAATCATGTAACAGGTGGTGCTGATATGCTGCGTTTTTCAGGAAGTATTAACATGTATGAGATAGAAAAAAGATTTGGGATTGCCACATCCGACAAGTTTTGTGTGTGTGTTTTCATATTTTAAATATTTTACTATACAGTTTTAAAAAGTTAAGACTTTTTTAAAGATTTTTTTTTTTTTTTTTTTTTTTTTATAAATAACAAATTATCTGAGAGAAAAAATAATGCCTATGTATATTAATTTTTCGTTAATGTAAGAAAAGGGGAAAAACAACTAAACTGGATATTCAAAACGAAACAAAATTATGAACAAAATAAATATTTTGTTTGAAAATTTAATTCTGAAAGTTCGGAATAAATAACAGGAAGAAAATATTACTTTTATATTTTCTCTAAAGACAAATTAGATATTTAGAAGAGTAATTAAATAAGATTTTGCCTTAAAGGTAAAAACAGGACAAATATTAAAGTACTCTGTTCATTCAGCGTAAACGTTCACTATTAATTTAATATCCTTAATAATTTAGGGGAATCAGCTCTAAGCAAAACAAACAAACATTTTCAGCCCTATCTGTTGCACAAAAAAATGTTTTTGAAAGTAAATTTTTTTTAATCAATTTCTTTGAAACTATTTTGCTCGTATTTCAAATACTGCAGAAAGTTCAGATTCATTTATTACGTTTATTTTTTTATTAAAAACTAAGAAGTTAAAAAGTAATTGGATGCATTAATTATGGTAACAACAAAAAATATCTTTGATGAGGAAATCTTCCAAAATAAATCCTCTTAGTATAATCGAAATTAATTATTTATTAAATATATATTCCTTCTAAAGGTAACTTAAGACATGTCAATTAGGGTGAAAATGCACAAAAAGCGTTCTAAAAAACGTTCTAAATGGTAGTTTCTACATAATCTCAGGAAATACCAAACCGATTTAAAAAGTAATGGTATAAAAATTATGGTGTTAGTCCAACTTAGAACATATGCTATATTTTATGTCGGTGCCAGTACCCCAAACGGGGTGCAGGAGCAAAAAACGTTCTATAAATGCGATTTTTGCGTTGCTGAACGGCCTAGAAATATGAAATTTGGAACTTTTAGTTACTTATAAGATATAAATAACGTCTAAGAACAGTTCTTAAATAATTCAAAATTTAAAAGAGGTGAAAATGCACAAAAAGCGTTCTAAAAAACGTTCTAAATGGTAGTTTCTACTTAATCTCAGGAAATACCAAACCGATTTAAAAAGTAATGGTATAAAAATGGTGGTGTTAGTCCAACTTAGAACATAGGCTATATTTTATGTCGGTGCCACTACCCCAAAGGGGGTGCAGGAGCAAAAAACGTTCTAAAAATGAGATTTTTGCGTTACTGAAGGGCCTAGAAATATGAAATTTGGAATATTAGTTACTTATAAGATATACATGATGTCTAAGAACAGTTCTTAAACAATTCTAAATTTAAAAGGGGTGAAAATGCACAAAAAGCGTTCTAAAAAACGTTCTAAATGGTAGTTTCTACATAATCTCAGGAAATACCAAACCGATTTAAAAAATATTGGTGTCAAAATGATAGTGATAACGCTTGCTCCAAGGTAGGCTATGTTTTATGTCGGTGCCACTACCCCAAAGGGGGTGTAGGAGCAAAAAACGTTCTAAAAATGCGATTTATGTGTTACTGAAGGGCCTAGAAATATGAAATTTGAAGTATCAGCTACTTATTAGATATAAAGGATTTCTAAGAACAGTTCTTAAACAATTCGAAATTTAAAAGGGGTGAAAATGCGCGAAAAGCGTTCTAGAAAACGTTCTAAATGGTGATTTCTACACAATCTCAGGAAATACTAAACCGATTAAAAAAATAATGGCGTAAAAATGATGGTGAAAACCCTTGCTCCAACATAGGCTATGTTTTATGTCGGTGCCACTACCCCAAAGGGGGTTCAGGAGAAAACGTTCTAAATTGCGGTTTTTTTGTGACGGAAGGGCCTTGAATCATGAAATATAGAATGGTAGTTAGTTATAAGATATCAATGATCTCTAAGGTAATTTCCTAAAAAAGTCGAAATTTAAAAGGGGGGGGGGGTCAAAATGCGCAAAAAGCGTTGTAAAAAACGTTCTAAATTGCGATTTCTAGCAATCTCAGGAAATACTGAACCGATTTCAAATATAATGGTGTAAAAATGATGGGGACAGGTCTTGCTCCAAGATAGGCTATATTTTATATCTGTTTCCTCTACCCCAGAGGAGATGCAGGAGCAAAATGAGCGAAAAGCGTTCTAAAAACGTTCTAAATGCCGATTTGTCACCAATATCTCAGGAAGAATCAGGGTGATTTCAAAAGTAATGGCAAGAAATTGATGCTGACAGCCTCTGCTCTAACATAGACGCTATTTTAAGTCGGTATCACTATCACCTAGACGTTGCAGGAGCAAAAAAGCGTTCCAAATTTCGATTTTTGTGATCGATAGGGGCTAGCAACTTAAAATTAGGCAAGGTACATATTTAATACATATAAATGATCTTTAAGAATATTTTCGAAAAAATTGGAAATTTAAAAAGGGGTGAAAATGCGCGAAAAGCGTTCTAAAAACGTTCTAAATTGCGATTTCTACTCAATCTCAGGAAATTCCAAAGCTATTTCAAAAGTAATGGTTGCAAATCAATGGTGACAGTCCCTGCTATAACATAGGTTATATTTTATGTTGCTGTCACTACCATCTGAGGGTTGCAAAAGCAAAACATGTTCTAATTTGCGTTTTTTGCATAACTGAAGGGTCTAACACTTTGAAGTATGGCATGGTATTTACTTACAAGATGCAACTGCTTTCTAAGAACTGTCGAAAGAAAATTTCAAATTTAAAAAGATGAAGTGAACGAAAAGCGTTATAAATTACAATTTTTATGTAATCTTATCAAATACCAAACCGATTAAAAAAATAATGATGACAAATTGTTGGTGATAGAGCCTGCTCAAACATAAGCTATATTTTATGTCTGTGCCACTACCACAGAGGGTTGCAGTAGCTAAAAACTTTCTAAATTGCGATTGCTGTGATACTGAAAGGGCTAGAAACTTTAAATATGGCATGGTAGTTACTTATAAAATATAAATGCCCTCGAAGGACTGTCGAAAATAAATTCGAATTAAAAAGGGGTGAAGTGAAGGGGAGGTGCGAAAAGCTTTCTAAAAAAGTCCTAAATTACGATTTCTACGCAATTTCAGGGAATATAAACCAAATATAAGCGTAATAGTTGCGAATCAATGGTAACAGTCTCTGATCCTACACGGGCTATATTTTATGCCGATGATTCTACCTCCTGGGGTTCACAGGAACAACAAACGCTCTAAAAAAGGCCTTTAAAAGCTTTCTAAATTACGTTTCTGTGGAATATTAGGAAATAACAAACCAATTTCAAAATTAATGTTGGCAAATAAATGGTGACAGTTCCTATATTTATGGGGGCGAGACTCCATACTTAACTCACAACTCACTTTTAGGACGAACACTGACATTTATTGAGACGAATACATACACAAAAAATACAGATATAAACACGCTTCTCGTTCTTTAATTACTTAAAGTCATAAACGTCGTTGAATACTTCTATGATTTTCTTACGTCGTGTAAATATTCAATCTTATTTCATCGAAATATCTTCTGTTCTTTAATAAAAAAAACCTTCCGTCGTAGAACTCATTTCGTTCTCTTTACCTCTTCTGTATCTTCACTTCACACAGCTTCGTAAAAGCTCGTTTCCTTTTTAATCTCGAAGCGGAAAATACGGGAGACACTCAGTCGAATGCAGGCGCTGCTTGCGAAATCTCCACAAGCGGCCGTCCTGACATCTGGAGCTGCCGCAGCGACATGTGGTAAAATAGAATCTGAAAAACAAAAAACAAAAACCAGTAACTGTTCTTAGGGGAAAAGAAAAAAAGAAAAATTAATCTGCACGTCATAGTTGAAGTAGCGTAACATCATATGGGTTGACTTATAAAATTGTTACAAACACATAAGAAGAAAAGATTAAAAAAAAATGTTTTTGAAGTTTCAGTTATCGTCAGGCCAAGGTTTCATGGATTCAGCACAGGAGCTAGTATTTATCGGTCCTTCAGTTGATGAGATTTTCGTTACGTCGTAGGTGTCATTAGACTTCACTTTGATTACTTTATACGGACCTAAGAATTTAGATTTCAACTTTAAACCTGGTCCTTGCTGGGTTCTCTTAATTGCTACAAGGTCACCAAGCTTGTATTTACGGGGTTTCTTACGTCGTAAATTATAGTGCTTGCGATTTTCTTGTTGAATTTCCAGAATATTCTTCTTGGCTTCTTTACGGAGCTCTTCTCTGTCTTTCATAAATTGTTCTTCGACTGCACTGTTTAAGAGGTCAATAATTTGTACATCTTCTTTCCGTTTCATTTTTGTACCAAATAATATTTCAAACGGTGTTCTCTTAATGCTTCTTTGGTAAATTGAATTAATGACTTGTTGAACTTTAGGAACATGTTTAAACCATTTGGTCGGTTCGTCTTTGGACATTTTAGAGATTACAGAAATTATGGTGGAATTAAGTCGCTCTACTTGACCATTGGCACGGGGAAGGCCAGTTGTAACTGTCTCGTGCTTTATATTTTCATCTTGACAATAATCAGCAAATTCTTTGCTTGTAAATGCAGGACCTTTATCGCTAATGATAATGGAAGGATTGCCAAAAGTATGACTTTGTTGTCGTAGTTTTGATATAACTTCGGTAGCAGAAGTACTTTTACATGGATGCAACCAGACGAATTTAGTAAATGCGTCTATTAAAGACAAAATATGTTTATAATTTTTGTTGGTTGTTTCAAGAGGGCCTAAATGATCAATGTGGTAGGTTTGGAGAGGAGTCTCTTCTTTAGGTAAGGGATGCAATTCACCTTCTTGTTTGCCACGTTTGCGATTATACAAAAGGCATGTTACACAATTTGCTATAATTTTATCAATTTTATTTGACATATTAGGGATGAGAAATTCTTCGTTAAGGAGTTCTTCACAGCGTTTACGGCCAAAATGTCCTTTGTCATGAACGTGTTTAATGACATTTAGCTGCATTTCATCCGGCACAACTATCAGATCGATACCTTTATGATTTTTATAGAGAACGTTATTTTTAAGGAAATAGTTGTCATATGGCTTTGTTTTCAAAATTTCTTTGATGGCCTGTATATGTTCGTCAGTGTTCTGTGATTGTATGATTTTGGTAGTAAAACTATCTTGAATGACCATACATATTGGATTTCTACTTAAAGCGTCGACATGGCGCATGCGTGTACCTTGTCTGTGTTCGATTGTATAGTTATAGTCAGCTAACATTAAAGCCCATCGAGCAATCGTGGTGCAAAGATCTTTTTTATTCATAGTAAGGGCGAATGCGTTGCAATCTGTGACTATCTTGAAAGGAATACCTAGAATTTAAACGCGAAATTTTTTAAGGGCTTCTATGACAGCTAAAACTTCTAATTCATAACTCGAATATTTACGTTCGGCATCTGTGGTTTTTTTGCTCATAAAATAGACAGGGTGAAATTGATTGTCAATAGAAGACTTTTGAAGGAGGACTGCTCCGTAACCGTCAATAGATGCATCACAGTGAACTTCTGTTTCGTTACTAGGGTTATAAATGCTTAAAACAGGACCTGAAGAAAGGATGTGTTTCAGCTGATTAAATGCATTTCGTTGCTGGTCGCCAAAGTGAAATTTAGTGTCCTTTCTAAGAAGATCTGTTAAAGGCTTAGCTATTAAAGAGTAATCTTGAATGAATTTACGAAAATATGAAGTTAATCCGACAAATGAATGTACATCTTTTTTACTTTTAGGTTCTGGGAAATTAAGAACAGCTTTAGTTTTTAAGGGGGATGGGTGCAGTTGACCATTTTTAATGTGGTAACCCAAAAAATCAATTTCTCGTTGTAGAAAGTGGCATTTTTTGAGATTCAGTTCTAAACCATATTCGGATGCAGTTGTAAGGACGCGTTGTAATTTCTGGAGTCCTTCGACTTCGTTTTCAGCTGGTATTATAAAGTCATCCATATAGACAATAAGTACTTTTTCATTAATGAGGTCTCGAAAAACGTTATAAATATATCTTTGAAACACTAACGGTGCATCACTAAGGCCATAATTCATATATAAGAATTCAAATTGACCAGAATGTGTTACGAAAGAAGTATATTTTCTACTATTTTCTTCTACTTCGACATGAAAAAAAGCATTTTTAAGGTCAAGAGTAGTAAATACTTTTGCAGAATGTAACTGATCAATAATGTCATCAATTACTGGGAGGGGAAAACGTTGTTTATGTGTTTTAGAATTTAACTTCCTATAGTCAACACACAATCTATATGAACCATCTTTCTTTTTTACTAGGACAATAGGTGATGAAAAATTACTAGTGCTTTTACGAATAATTCCTTTTTCGAGCCACTCAGAAATTTGTTTTTCGACGAAGTTTTTCTCTATTTGCGCCAAGCGCCTGGGAGGACAAGTAACAGGTTCTTCGTTTTCCAGATGAATTGATAATTTAACATCAGTTGTCTTTATTTTTTTAGGAGAATAATTTTGAATAAGTTCTGAAATTTTTAAACGTATTGTTTCATCGGTAATATGAGATAAATCAAGATTAAAATCGTCTAACACATGAGCAATATTAATCAAAAAATTATTGGACGTGTCGTCATTTTTCTCGATTTTTTGCATCGAAATATTATTTCCAGAAATTGTTAAAATACTTTGTTGAATAATATCTGTACCAATAATAAGATCAAAAGATATGGAATAATCTGGGACTACATAAACATTAGTTGTATAATTAAAATCATCTATCATAATGTTCGTAGAGAAAAAACCTAGGGGTTTGATTATAGTATTTCCTAATCCAGTTAATGTGATAGTTGAATGTTCAAGGTTCGAAATTGTAGGGAGTTTGCGATAAATACTTTCCTTTAGTAAACTTCTTTCACTACCTGTGTCTACCAATGATGTAACATTTACAGACGAAATAATGACTTGTTTGGTCATGAAAGTGTTCGACGTGACAGTGGAAACATTGGAGGGTTCTGACTTAACTCTAGGCCTCCTTGGTTGATCACATTGAGCCGATTTATGGCCAAAATTCGAACAATTAAAACAACGAGGGCCTTTATCTTTATGTCTACATTGGCTACTTTTATGATTCGACAAACCACAATTAAAGCAAAAAAGATCAGATTTTGGTCGAAAGGATTTCTCTTTCATTGGCATTTCAGGTTTGACTTTACGAAATTTAGTGTTCTCATAGTCATGTCGAATTTTGTCATAAATTTTGAGCTTTTGCTTGAATTCTACAATGGATTGGCATCCATATAACATTGATTTTCTGAAAACGGGGTCGGGTATGCCGTTTATGATGTATTGCATTAATGCGGAATCTTCGATTTTACCACGCGAGCATATTTGTTTCATGATAAGAAAATATTCTTCTATTGATTCATTTTCTTGCAATTTTCGTTTATTTAATATATCATGTAACTCGGCAGAATTATAAGTGGTGCTAAATTCTGATATTAAGAGTTGTTTAAGTTTGTCATATGAATTTATATGAAATTCTGTTTGTGTTAATAACTGGGCTTTTCCTCGTAATGATCTTTTACAAAATATGAATTTATGAAAATCAGATAAATTAAACATATTAGTAACATCCTAAAAATTATTAAACCATACGTGTATATCACTAAAAGAACTACCATCGAAAGCAGGTATTACACTTTCAATATCAGTAAAATTAATAGACAATTGCATAAAACTTTGAACTGGAAATTGCTGTTGTTTGTCAAAATTTGATAATTGAGTGTTATTACTTGAAGTCATATTATTTGAAGGCAGTTCGGGTTCCGAGTCGGTGTCACTTTCATTTTGTATAATATTATTTTGTAGTAAGGTCAAGTCCGAAAGGTATGTAACTAATCGGGTTGCGAGATCGTTTAAAGATCCCTCATTATCAATACAAAGTAGATTGCACACTGTAATCAGATCATTTACTGAAAAATCAGTTTGAACTTTAGTTATTTTATTTTTGAATTCGGTGCTGTCGGTTTGAAAACCGAAACCAGTAAAATCACGTATTCTCTTTCTATTAGAGCGATCACCGTCAGCATCAAATAGGAATTTATGCAGCAATTTAACTTTATGCGTTCGTTCGTTTTTAAACGCAACTTCCAGTTCTGGTATTTCAACTAACTTCATAATAAAATAATAGCAATGAACTCACCGTTAGAAGAATATCCGGCTTGAATATGTAGGATGAATAACTCTAATTAATCATATCGGTGGGTTAACTGTCACTTCTGACTCCAATTTATGGGGGCGAGACTCCATACTTAACTCACAACTCACTTTTAGGACGAACACTGACATTTATTGAGACGAATACATACACAAAAATACAGATATAAACACGCTTCTCGTTCTTTAATTACTTAAAGGCATAAACGTCGTTGAATACTTCTATGATTTTCTTACGTCGTGTAAATATTCAATCTTATTTCATCGAAATATCTTCTGTTCTTTAATAAAAAAAACCTTCCGTCGTAGAACTCATTTCGTTCTCTTTACCTCTTCTGTATCTTCACTTCACACAGCTTCGTAAAAGCTCGTTTCCTTTTTAATCTCGAAGCGGAAAATACGGGAGACACTCAGTCGAATGCAGGCGCTGCTTGCGAAATCTCCACATTTCAACATAGCCTTTTATGTTGAGAGAAGTGGTAGGACTTGGAATTTGACATGATGGTTAATTTTAAGATGTAAGAAGATGGTTTCTAAAAAATTCAAATCTTCAAATGAATACTGAAATGAGCGTATTAATTGAGCATAAAAGTTTCAAAATATTTTCTAAATTATTATTTAGTTAGTTTATTTCGTTTTATTAATTTAAGTCTCATTTCTGCCTTATGCAGTGTAACAATGATGTTTAATCAAACTGTGTTTTAAATAGTGATTTTTTTAATTATTCCTAAAAGTAATAAGTACCTTTTAATAAAATAAAATATTACCTTTTAATAAAAGAAAAATTTAGTTAGTACCTTTTAATAAAAATTAGACATATAAATATCACTTGCCATATTTCAAATATTACGCGAGCAAAGCCGCGGCGTTTGCTAGTATAATATATAAAAATGAAAATTTGTTTGTCTGTCTGTCTTTAATGCTATACAAATCCACAGTTTGGAAGCCAGAATTGCGAAATGTTACGTACTTGTGTATTAAAACACTACCAAGGCAACTAAAGTAATCCGGAATCGAAATAATTTATACTTAATTTTTAATTAATAAAAAAATACCAATTTAACAGCATTTTCCTACCAGATTTAAACATTTTTCGTTATAGCAATTGCCAATAATTAAAAATCTACAATAAAATTTTTGCCAGAACAATTACTTATAAATTGTAAGATTTCCACGTGAAAAATGAAAATGAAATAAATAGTTTAACGAATTTAAATAAGAGTGAATATTACGTCATAACATTTCTATTTCAAGATTTCCTCGTGAAAAATGAAAATGAAATAAATATTTTGACGAATTTAAAAAAAGGGAATATTACCTCACATTGGAAATATAAAGGACATGGTGAATATAGTATAACGTCATATGAGTGTGAAAAAACGCATTGAAGAAAGATAAAAACTCGATTATGGAAATATTGGCGTATTTTAACATTATTGCTCCATTGTTGAAATGAAATAAGTTCATTTATAGCTGTATTCTTTTGCATTTGTTCTATAAATTTATGTATTTTTATATTGGGTTTTCATTTGATTCCTGTGTACAACACTTCGACTGCTTTTTTTATTGTTTTTTTATGTTGTGTGTTGAATTTTGAAATTGATTTTTCAGAACAAACGTTCTTCAAATTCCGGGCAACGCCGGGCACTCGAGCTAGTATATAAATAAAAAAATCCGGAACACTGATGGTAGCATTTATGCTACCATGGGCATTAGAGGGTTAATCATGAATTAAAACTTGTTTATACAGTTTTCTACACGTTCAGCTAAAACACCAGTATTTTTATATGGAAAAACTCAACTTTAATAATCGCGCGATTTCAAGAGAAGTGTTTTATCTAAAAGAAAAGACTGTTGTTTATCTGACCTAAAGTCAAAAGGATTCCCTGACCAGTAGGAACCTTGCAATAATTATAAAGTTATGGTTTCTATCAGTATCGTTCTATTTTGATATGCCTTTAACTAGAATAACAAGTTAGAAATTGCTCGTCAAACGTGGCAAATGAGGTGCGTTCGTACTATAACTAGTTTTAAAATTATTTTTTGCACCCCATATTGTACTGAATGTATAATTTTTTGCGCTTCATAACGTGCATAGTCTGATACATCATTAAAATGCACTTCCAATAATTTTTTCGGAACACTTTTGACTGTCCCTGTAATTAATCTATACATCCGATTTTACTAAAATTTGAAATAGCTCAACAAAATTTTGCAACAATTATATCTTTAAAATTTCAGACCATTCGGAAGGCTGTAATATCATTAAAATGCACTTGCAATAATTTTTCCCATTGGCCGTAATGTAAAGAAAAACTTTTGGCTGTCCCTGTAATTAAACTATACATCCGATTTTCCTAAAATTTGAAATGTCTCGACAAAATTTTGCAACAATTATATCTTTAAAATTTCAGATCATTCGGAAGGCTCTAATACCATTAAAATCCACTTGCAATAATTTTTCCCATTGGCCGTAATGTAAAGAAAAACTTTTGACTGTCCTTGTAATTAAACTATACGTCCGATTTTCCTAAAATTTGAAATGGCTCGACAAAATTTTGCAACAATTATATCTTTAAAATTTCAGATCATTCGGAAGGCTCTAATATCATTAAAATCCACTTGCAATATTTTTTCCCATTGGCCGTAATGTAAAGAAAAACTTTTGACTGTCCCTGTAATTAAACTATACATCCGATTTTCATAAAATTTGAAATGGCTCGACAAAATTTTGCAACAATCACATATTTGAAATTTCAGACTATTCGGTTGGGTAGTTTTTGCTCTGTTACATGCGGACAGACGGACAGACGGACGGACAGACGGACGGACTGAACGACGACTATAGGTGCTACGTATTTATATAATTACGAACGCACCTAATAAAAATAGGATAATAATTCGTTTTCTTTTAGCCAAAACATTCCTCATAAAAGGGATTCGCATAATTATTGCACATCTACTAACGTTCCACTATTATTCCATAAAAAGTGATTTAATTTGAGCAAAGTTAATCACTTTTCGAACCAGGATTTTTTTTCTATGAAAATAAATTGAAATATATTCCGTAAACAGTGGATCTATCTAAGCATTTCATGTGCTACCTAGTTGACATGTTTTATGTTGTTATTTTGATCCCAAGAAGAGCAATGGTACATTGTTTTGCATGCTTTGGCATAATCGTCTCAGCTAACTTGTCATGGTTTTACCTTTGGCTGACTTTGAAATTCTTATATCCTTGCGAGTAATTTTCTCGTGATTATATCCATGCAGTCGCCATAATGAGGCTTTAACTTCTTTTAAAATACTTTTCTCTGAGCTATTTTTTTATAATTGTTTGAAACATTTTCATTTGATCACATTATCACATTGTGTCGTGCATTTGCAACATACTGTGTTTATACTCTCTGTAAAAAATGGAATAAAATACAGTAGAACCCCTGTTATCCGAAAATCGGCTGAACCGAAAGACCTTAAAATTACTTAAATTCATCTTTAAATGTAAAAAATTTTATTGCCAACAGTATTTTTACCGATGTGAAATGACACCTTTCAACACATTTCAATTTATGATTACTATTTTATTGGTAAATTTTAGATCAAAACGATTCCGAATCAATTTTAATACATTGAAGAGTTGTTTTAATAATTAGGTTTAAAAATTAGAAGAAAAACAAGTAAAAACCAAAACGTTGAAAGGTGTTATTGAGCTAATTCCATGAAAACTTGTCATGTCTGTCACACAGCTGAAAACCGCTATGCTTGTTGGCCAACGTTATTTTTGAAAAGTTTGCTTCGCGTTATACAATTGATGAGATATCTCCGATAAAATAAGTCACATTTTTCCGTTTTAAAATACAGGTAGCCAAAAATCGTAGTATGTGACAGACATGACAAGTTTTCATAGAATTAGCCATTGGGCACTGGTAGAAATAGTGTTAAAAAGGCACGTTTTTTATGAAATAAATAAACAGAGTCAACTTACTTATTTGGTGCATTGCAATATTTCTGAACTTTATTAGATAGATACGTACGACACTTCATTTTTTTACTAAATATGTTGTGATTTTTATTTCATTTTTGCATCGTATCAATGCTGCTTTATCACGCCATCTTTTAAATAACAACACATCTGATGCTGTTGCATCTTCTTGTACTTCAATATATGGAAGCTACGCATCTAAGATCTTAGTAGCTGCACTGTGTGTAATCCTGACATTATCAATCTGTTCAGGCTCTTCTTCTTCAGTATCAGCATCTTATCTATTTACCACAGCAACTATTTCCACATCTGTCAAATCTTGCTCATCAGTGGTTGGACCAAGACAGGTGTCAGTTTCAACTTCTGATATTTCTCCGGGAAGCTGCTTGAACATGCCCAAAAAACTTCGGTGTTAGTGTCGTCATCATATCTGTCCACGATTCCAATGACATCAGTTTCTGCAGACTCCTGTGTTTCAAAGGCTAGTGATTCAACCTTGGGCCATATCTTACGCCAAGATTTCAATAACGTTTTGCTTTGAATTTCATCCTATGAAGAAGCTACACAATACCCAACTTTCTTCATACCTGCAAGTTTCTAATATTGAACAACTTGTGCCCCATTAACCAGTCCTATGAAAAATCGTATCAGCCTTTTCTGTAATGTTTCTTAACCCCTTCGGGACGGGAGCCTTTTAAGAAATTTTTAATCTTTTGTCACCGTTTTTTAAAAACAGAAATTTGTGTCTTCTTGAATCGAGAAAATGCGATGATTAGACAAGGCAAATTTTACAGTAAAATTTTACTGGTGAGAAAATACAAGGATTCTGAGAGCTTCATATAGTATACTTGTCGCTCGTCCCCAAGTGATTAATGTTCTCAATAACTCCTTGATCCATTTGTTGAATCAGAGAAGTCACATTCGGAGGCAAGAAAATAGCTTTAATCCCATCCTTTACAAGCTCACTTTCTGATGGGTGCGATGGCGCATTATCCAACAAAAAAAAACAGCCTTCTGAGGAAGTTTCATTTTCTTTTAAAAAAAAATTACCTCTGGAACAAATTCGTTGAGAAACCATTCACTGAAAATGTCACACGTCACCGACGATTTTTTCTGTGACCGGTATTTTACTGGAAAAGATCTCATGTTAAGATTTTTGAACACTCTGGGTTTGGCCGATTGTCTAACTAACACAAGGGGAAGTTTATGCTTAGAAGTCTTTGCTTAGAAGTCTAAAAACCTAGAGCCGTATTTTCTGAATCAGAAGCCAACGTGCGGCTTGGCAATACTTTATAATTCAATCCTGTTTCATCGCAATTGTAGATTTGTTCAGGACTTCAGTTTTCATCTGCAATAATTTCCGAAAATTTCATCTGGAAACACTTTACTTGTGAAGAATCTGCTGAAAGTTTTCCACCGCAAATACCGATCTGACAAATGCTGTGCCGTCTCTTCCATCGATCTAACCATCCCAAACTAGCTGAAAATCAAGGATCTCCGCCCATTTCCTTGTTTAAAACTTTTGCTTTTTCTTAAAGAAATAGTCCCACTTAATGGCAACCCTTTTTCGCGCATTTGAGTAAACCATAAAAAAAGAGCTTCGTCCAATTTCAAATTTTCTCACTGCTTCATCGTCTTTCTGCTCGTACACCATTGTTCAATTTTTTCACGGTTTTTAATCCAGACCGAAAGTGTAGACGTTCCTACAGCTAAGTCAGAACAAATATTTTTAGTGACTCTCCATTGTCAAATCTTTTTAAAGCATTGAGTTTGTCAATCAAGCTTATAACAACCACTTTGCGTTTTAAAGTACTATCACTCATTGTAAATCAAGTTTGGAGGAAATTAAAACTTGCTGGTAATAATAAAAATGAGTTCTCTTAATTGCGTGTCTTATTTGAGTTTAATTTAGTTTTTTATAAAGCGTGTGCCAATATACCCCATAAGTATAGGAAACTTGCCCCGTGACGGGGTAGGTTAGCACACAGTTTTTCATTTACTTCAGGCTTCCGCTAAACATAAACTGCAAAAGCTACAAATTTAAAACTCCGGGTATTTATAGTCAAATGTCTGTGCTTTAAAAGTGCAGGTAAATTTTGTTAAAAATCTTAAACAAAAAATTAATAAAAATCAATAACTAAAAACTGCGCCTACTAGCTCCGGTCTCCCCTTTGTTAAAATAATTAAGTTTTAAGTATTTAAGAAATTACATTTTTTATAGAATGCCTAGTTCCCATAAGTTTCATTTATAAAAGTTCCTCCATGTTTCAACAAGTACAACAGTAAAATTTGATTCTTATATGACCGAAACTTACTGAGTTATGATACTTTGAATTTTATGAATTTTCAATGTTTTAGTCAGAGTAAATGGAAAAACAAATTTTTTGGTGCCAGAAAACACTAAAAATGATTGAAATTCATAGTGTCATAACTAGGTAAGTTTTTGTCTTGCAAAAGTAAGTTTTAATCAAAAACTAATTTAATAGTGTGGATTCATTTAAATGAAAAACAGCATCTATACTTACGTTCCAAAAGTATTTCAAGCATTTTGTTTAAATGCCTTTTAATGAAAATATCCGTTGATATCATACGCAGCGATTAGTTATATGTTACAAAAATAACAATTTGTTTTAATTTGTTACCTGTGCAAGAATGAAACGATGGAAACTGTTAACCAAAATTAACTGTATTTCCCATCTCTAATACAGATACAGCGAAATTTTAATTTCCAAAGGTCTAAAAGTGCTATATTCTGCTACCATCTAATCACTTAGAAAGAAACAAGAAAATTCACATTTAACCCTCTCGCTGCGCAACCCGAGAGTCTATCGGGCAACGTAAAAGTAGCAAAATTTGCGCAACCCGAGATTTCATCGCGGATGCATTTTTTCCGTCTAATTAACCCTCCTTTATCATTCCCACCAGTTACTTTTTATTGTAAATTTTGCGTTATCTAATCGGAGCATTTTCCCGGTTAAATCAGGCAAAAATTTTTGTTTTGAAAAACAGGTGACAAAAGAAAAAAAATTCTTAAAAGACGCTCGTCGCGAAGGAATTAAATGCGCAATTTTTGAAGCTATTTTGATAAAACCATTACGCAGCGAAAGGGTTAAAAGTTCTTTTAAAATAAAATTAAAATTTAAAAGCTGATCTTATACTAGATTGCCTCTGAAATTTTACTTGTGTGAATCCAGAAGTGTTCCCTTTGACATTTTACAGTTATTTTAAATTTGTGAATACACACTTTAAATAGATCTTTTTAAAATACTCTATAGATATTTAATAAAAAGTCCCTAAACTATAACTTTTTCCGAGCTGTCTTGATTCAAGAAACTCTATAATATTAGTATATAAAATGCGTGTTACCTTTTTATTATGTAGTCGACCCTTTTCGAAAACTACATTCACCTTCTGAAAGAAGGAAATATTCTAAGTTTAATAATTCGTTGGTGTAATTTTATCGTTAACGATCTGTGAATGAAGACAAGTTATCATTTTTATACAATGTCTGTACATTGTTGCTAAAACTCATTTTAGAAGTTCTCAGGCATTTTTATGTATCATTCATCTAATGTGAGCCTATTTGTTAGCATTTTTACATATTTGTATTATGTGATTTTGTACCTTTTAAACGCGTCGAAAATTAACTAAAATCTTCAAAGTTTGAATTAGTCTATCTTCAATACCTTTTTATGAATAAACATGGAATTTTTGGATATTGGTTAAGCAGATTGTGCTTTGTAATATGCTACCATTAGAAATTTATTAGCCTTTTACAGAATTTGTGTATTGTTGAAAGCTAAAGAGCTCTTTTTTTTACTCCATAAGTCATTGCGCGCATGATATCTTGAGAAAGTATGTATGGATTGTCATGAAATTTGGTAAAGATACTAAATAAATATGTGTGTTTAAAATAAACTACTTTTAAGTACTTACAATGGTAATATTTTTCGATATGACTATTTTTATTCATTAAAAATACAAGATTTTTATTTTTTTTTACACAAATATTTTATTTGTATAGTTAATGAAATAATTTTGGCCTAAGAGTAGTTCATTTTAAACACACATACTTGTTTAGTATCTTTACCAAATTTCCTGACAATCCATACATACATTCTCAAGATATCATGCGCGTAATGACTTCTGGAATAAAAAAAGAGCTATTTTGATTTCAACAATACACAAATTCTGTAAAAGGCTAATAAATTTCTAATGACGGCATATTACAAAGCACAATCTGTTTAATCAATATCCAAAATTTCGTGTTTATACATAAAAGGTTTTGAAGATAGACTAATTCATACTTTGTATTTTTTCGTTAAATTTCGTCGCGTTTAAAAAGTACAAGACCACTTAATTAATAAATAGCATTTGAAGACGTGATTTCAAAATACGCCTTATCCAGAAATTCAATTTTTGGGACATCCCGAAAAGCCCATGACTGCGTTCATTGGCTTTTATTTTAAACAAAGATTTTACAATGGTAGGAATCAAAGTAGGAATGCAGGATAAAAGTAGTTTCTTTGCAGGTTGCTGCATTTTTCCGGTGCAGGTTTTCGAATTAAATAGATTGATAGATAAAACACGATTTTTTAAATTTTGGATAAGTCGAGTTTTGAAATTCATGTCCTCGTTTGTATTTATTAGCATATCTATTTATTAGCATTTCTATTTGTTAGCATATATATTTGCTATTCTACTGTGTGTCTATTTGTTAGCATCATTATTACAATTTAACAAGTATTTTTCTAAATAAAATATTCTGCTTTTAAGGATTTTTGAAGTATTCTTTTAATAAATTGAAACTCATCAAAATATACACATAATATTGTTAGTTGGTATTGATATTTTGGTGTGACATCTGCTATATACTAATTACGAATACTCCTTAAAATAAAGTTCTTTAACTCTGAACCAATTCCAGAAAATAAATTGCACAAAACTCGTTATTAACTTAGCACATTATTTCTGCTTTTAAAATAGTATGTTTTGCGATGCATTTTCTTTAATTCAGAAAGATTTAAGTAATTCAGTCCTACTTTAATCTTCTTTAAAAATTAAAATTTAATGAAATATTTTTATTCAAAGCTCGCAGCGAGAAACAGAGTTAATGAAAGAAACAGAGTTAATTAAAAATAATTGAAGTGCGAAAAAGGCATTTTAATTAAATTTACTTTACATAGTGAAAAGTATTAGGAAAGTGGAACTACTTCACACATAAGTTCCAATTCAGAGGAGAAAATGCACACATAATTTCTTTTGTAATTCTTTCTAAAATATTTTTCGCCGTTCCCTGTGTGCTTTGAATGATGGTAATAAATTTCAGATTTAAACCAGTCTATTATTTATCATCTTAACTACACGGTGACCAAGAGCATAATCAACAAAAGTTAAAATTTTAGTGCGAAAATCACCTTAAATAAAATAATTAAAAATTCTCAAAATAAGTAGAAGCCAGAACTGTACTCATTTGTTTAAAGGTGCATATATATAGTATTAAAAATGCATTAAAAAATTCATTAAAACCTGTCCAGAGCTTAAAAAATTTAAAACCACAAACTTTGAGCGTTTTCAACAGACATGTTCTACATGACCATCTTCTTGGAAAAGTAAGTGCTGTTATTTTTCCTTGATCTTTTTCGAGATTCAGCTAGGACAGAACACCACCATACCAGGTCAAGTGTGACGCGGAAAATAAACGGCGATGGAAAAGGGGTATTTTATTTCGAGAAAACATGCTTTTATCTATTTTCTATCTATTCTGATAGCTTATATCCGGATAGAATTCTGGGGATTTGTGAGAGAATTGATTGAAAATAGATAAATGATTTTTTTTTTCGTTGCCATTTATATTCCGCAATACCAGTAACCTGGAACTGTCTCTTCCGGCTGAATCTCAAACAAGATTAAGGAGACATAATAGCATTTAGTTTTCCGAGAAAATGGCCGAGTGTGTTGGTTGAAAATGTTATGGGTTTGTGGTTTTAAAGCTTTTAAATCTGTAAAGCTTTTAAACCTAAAAATCATTTTTAGGGTTCCGTACTTAAAAAGTGAAAACGGAACCATTATAAGATCACTCCTGTGTCTGTCTGACTGTCTGTCATAGCCATTTTACTCTTAAACTATGGAACGTGGAAAGTTTAAATTGGGGGAAGTAATAAAGACAATTGATCCACATATTTTCAGATTATTAAACATTCATAAATATATTTAGGAAAATGTAGAGGGGCTAATTAAGCTACTTGGAAAAAGAATATTTTCTTTGTTTAGCGTGTGGGGTATCGTGTGAAAGTCTGCGTAACGCTGAACTCAAAATTACATTCCTTTTAATTTTAGGTATTATATTTTCAAAGATATCATCGAAAATGTAGCCCGAAAATATGTTCCTCCCACCCCATCTAATTCTGAATCTACTGAAATTAAAGTTATGAAAAAAAATTAGAGGTAGTAGACGTTAATTTAAACCTTGCAGGGAAATTATAGCGATTACCCTAGGTCACATAGTTTTTGAGAAAATTGCATTTTCCCCCCTCATAGCATGCATGGTCACGGTAACGTCGTTGTGACGTCACTGTAAGTCACTGTGGTCACGTCACATCTGTCACCAAAATGCCACCACTCAGTGATGTAACATTGTGATTGAGATTTGAATTTCTTAGAAAACTTAAAAAAATTGCTAAAATTCTTCAAAAAATGTTATTACTGTAAAATTATATTTTTCTAGCAATAAAAAAAAATGTGACGTCATTGTTATGTCATTGCATGTAACGTACGTCACGTCACATATGTGACAAAAAACCCACCATATTGTAAGTCGCAGTGTGACAAAAATATGAACTTTTAAAATCTTTGAAAATGACGAGAAATATTTTAAACAGTCCCGAGTTACAGCGGCATAAGGAATGAAAATATATTAGTGGATAGCAAATGGTAAATTCTGTCACGAAAGGGGGGGGGGGGGCATAATGTATAAAATGCACGATACAAGCATTAATAAACCAAATTTTCATGATATATTTTATCAATTTGATATCTAAGACAGTGAAATTATATTTTTTTCATGATTTCAATTTTATCTAGCATTGCAATTTAATACAATAATCTTTCGCTGATTGTTATTATTATAAAAGTGTTTCTCGGAAAAATGGTACTTGCTGGAGCAATTTGGATAACATATTTAGAATTTGGAGTATTAAATCTGTACACTTTACATATTTAGTTTGCAGGGAAGAATTTTTTTTATTATTTTTTTTGCCTACCAGTGGTATTTGAAACACTTCTGTGGTTTAAAACTAAACATTTTCTATTACAGTTAAGTTTGCAGCTTTTAATGAACACGTAGAGTCTTCAGAGTTTAGTCATATATGTAATTTCTTGCTTTATAATTTGCACTCAAGACATATTTTTTCCGGATAGTGTTTAACTATTTTAAGTAACTATTTTTTCAAAAATTCTACTTCTTTCAGACTTTTTAAATAAAATTAACATTTTCCGAAAATAAAAGCAATACACAAAATTTATGCAAAACCTATGATATAATTAATTATTCGTATTTCAAATTTGTATTTTAGAGATATGACTTTAAAAAAAAAGTTATTTTAGAAATTGTTTTATTTTACAGAAAATTAACATGAAAAGAATGACAGATTGACAAAGAAATTTTTTTTATCCTCGATAAGCCTTTTTTATTTGTTAGGAATATATTTTGTATTTATTACGTGCGAAACAAACTTTTCTTAAAAAAGGCTGGGGTTCATTATTATCATTAAATTTATTTTTACGCATTTTAAAATTTAAACAATATTTTATCTAATAAACTTTAATTATGAATATTATTATTATTATTTACAAAAAAGAAACTTTACAATACATTTTAACTTGAAATATTTGGTACTGATAAAAAGAAAAGGTAAAATAATTGGAAAATTTTTCAAATAGAAAATTTTAATTAAAGACACATTCATTGCGCAAAGTTCCAAATCTGTTGTATACAAAAACAAATAAGCGGTAAAGAACACCTGCTCAAATCGTCTGCTTGAGATATGACCACAGAAAAATAAATAAGGGAAGACGCGGGAAGTTACTTTACTGTTTAGAACATCACCACTTCTACAACAGTTTTTTTAAGATAAGAGAATGACGACCGCCATTTTAGGATACACGGATATTACTAATGCAACATAAATGTAAGTCTTATTTAATTTAAATCTTTTATTCCTGATTTGTATATCATGAGTTAAATAGCTTTATGTTATATTAATAAGAGACTGATCTGGGTTTGCTTTCAGAAGAAATATTTTCCTATTCGATACGGTGAAGGAAAATATCTTAATCTGCCATCGCTTGAAAAAAAAGCTGCGCAGAGACTGATTCATCCCTACATTCATAGTGAAATTTGCAGTTACTTGAGATTGGAAATGTGTTGAGACAATGATTTGGAACTTTTTTCGGTATCTTACTGTTTTCTGATTACTAACACTTATAGATTATATAGATATTCGATACTTATGATATTACGAAATTGTTTCAGATCAGAAATTAGCATTATACTGGGAAAATGTACTTTTACATATTACAGTAGTGAAACTTATGAAAAAAATTTCTTTTAGTGCTAATAATATTTAATTTTTTTTAAAATCCTAAATCTTCATACCAATGTTTTCAGATTTAACATTTGTCAAAATTATAAAATAATAGGAATTCCTTATAACATATGGAAAGATTTTTGAGATATTGTTAAATCTAATAATGCATTTAATTCATCTATTGTAGTTTGTTGTTATTAAATAGTACAACTATAAATACTAATTATTATTTTTAGTGTTTTTCAAATTCGTATATATAATTTTTTAAATTGTATGTACGCATTTTTTTCTGTTTGTGATTTTAATCAAACATTTAATTATAGAAATTTTGAATCGGTTATTAAATTTTCTTCTGTTATAAACTCATTTTCTACGTTTATGATACACGTAATTATTGGCACTAAAGAGTAAAATATAATATTTAAGCATTGAAATAAAGTGTTTTTCACGCCTGATAGGAAGATGTAGATTAAACTGCTTTAGTATATATTTTTTTAAAGTTCATATAATACAGGATACATAATATAGGACACAAAGTCGAAAAGTGCATATGGCTTCGGTTTATCTCTCCGTCTGTCTGTCTAGCAGTCTGTCCGCACTCTAACTCTCGTAAATATACTCGGATTGCCCTGAAATTTTTGGATGTTATTGACATTTACCATAGCACGGTCCCTATTTGTAATGAAGTTTGTAGCATGTTTAGTTCATTTACAGGGACAGCTAAAAGTATTCCGTCACATTATGGCCTATGGGAAAAATCGTTTCAAATGATTTTTAACGATTTTACGCACGCTTTCAAACAGAATAAAATTCATATGCATTTATGAAGCGCACTAAAATATGCAATCTGTTGACTATGCGATGCAAAGAAGCATTAAGCAATTTGAATTTTTCAACCGTAATTTAATTCGAGCGTTAAGGGGTTAAGTTTGTTAGAAAAAAATATATATTAGGATTATTTATATTTATATATAAATGCATTTAAATATACCTCTAAAAATGTTGAAGGCTTTCTTCTTGTGATTTTACATCAAACATTTTATATTCGGCGCATAATACGTACACGGAAAAATGAAGAGATTTTTTAGAGTCAAAAGCGCGTGTTATACGTCGAGATATACGGTATATATTTTATCTAATGACTTAATTAAAAATTAATCTTTGTGAATAGAGACCATAAAATTAGATATGTAAATCTGTGAAATGCCGGTGTTTCGTTACCTCATAACTTTTGATTTCGGTATATGGCGAAAAATTTTATTAGATATTCATAAATACATTTCAAAAAGTTTTTTAAACCCTTTCAAGGGCAAAACAGTTTCAATGCTAAAGTGTTGAAATAAATGAATGACACCGGAATTTATCAACAAATTTATTTGGGAATATGAAACAGCCTATATTTCAGACGCATATTAAATGGAAAATATTTTACTAAAATTCCGGTGCCAGTGTGGCGTTTGGGAATTAAAATTAAGTGGTTTCATAAACATACCATCGCCCCTGAAAGGGTTAATAACACAAATTTACATAATGCATAAAGTTGCAACTCAAAACGTTATTAATTACATAATGATTTTTTTTCATATAATACTTAAAATTAAAATTTTATCAAATTTATAAAAAGTTATTAACCCCTTAACCCTTTCAGGAGCAAGTAATAGTTTTACTGTAATGTCGAAATCACACCGGAATGTTCAAATATTTCTATCGCAAAATAAAGAAAAGCAGTTTCACAACTTTTTTCCACCAATGTTACAAAAGTGAAATTTAATAATTTTTTTCTGGTGCAAAACTTTATTAATCGTAGGTGGGGTATGATATATCCCATCGCCCCTCAAGGGGTTAAGCGTTGCGCATGATAACTGTAGGTTACTTTTTAAAAAAAAACATAAGATTGTTCGATTGTCACCACTTTTTTGAAGTAAAAATTTTCACCTTATTTAATATCAGATAAAATTATGCGAAAATAAAACCAATTACACTATTAAAAAAAAAAAAAAAACTAGTGGCAATAAAATAATCTGAATTTAAAAAAGAAGCTTACACTGCCCGGGAAAGTCACGGGCGCCAGAATTTAGGGGTTACGGTATTCTATCTATCTATCTAAACTTCCGCTCATAATTCATTAATAATTTTTTGATAAATTTGCAATATTAATTGTTACTTGATTACAGTTGTTATTTGATTCATAACGTTTGAGTTGTAACTTTATGCATATGTACAATCGTGGAAAAAAAAAGTAAACACCCCCTACTAACTCCTCAACAAATTATCGTAGAAGAAAGTTACTGGTACCGAACGATTGTAAATAAAGTCTACTTTTAAATTATGTATATAAAATTTGCTTAGGAGGCCATCTACTTATTAAAACGAACCATAACTTTGTTTTTTTTTCAATAGCAGTACACAATTCTGACAGCATAGATGAACTCTACATCCTTCAATTAGCCTAAAAACAAATTTTTATGCAATTAATTACCATAAGTTTCGAAGAAATTAATTATTTTAAAACGAGCGTATTTTAAGGGCTGTATCCAAATTGAAGTTCCATACTCGATTGTTAACTGGAAGAGCCCCCTTCTTGATAAAGGCACCTTAAGCACCACTCAAGCAGTCAATGAAGCCTGCTAGATTACACGACAGCAGATGAAAATTCAAAATATCTAGTCACTTCTATCACAGGCGGCCCCTAAAAAACATCCTTTTGCCGTTTTTTAAGCATAATTTGAAAACTACTTGGAAGAAAAATGTGAAATTTTGGATTTCCATAAAGCAGGACTTAACAAAACTAAATTCATGAAAAAAAAACTGTTGGTTGCAATTCATACTTTTTTCGAATATTAATTTCATAATTCATAATTCATGTCATAAAATTATAAAAATTGCAAATTCAACGTATTTATGTTTGGGTATAATAGTATTATTGCTACACAAAAAATTAGCACATTAGGAGCATAATTTCAGGAGATATAAATAAAAATATGAAAATGTAATTTAACATTAGAATCACTAAATTTTGAATGTTTATAATTCAAAAACTTATCATTCAAATGACTTAAAATTTGGTGTCTAGGCATAGTTTTAACCGAAGATTTGAAATATCTCGTTAAAATTGGGCATTGCCATTGAAAAAAAATGAAGTTTGGATTAGTTTTAATATGTAGATGGCACCCTAAGCACATTTTATATACATCATTTAAAAGTAGGCTTTATTTACACTCGTTCGGAACCAGTAACTTTCGTCTACGATAATTTGTTGAGGAGTTAGTAGGGGGTGTTTATTTTTTTTTCACGTTTGTAACTTTGTCTCTCTTATTAAAAACACTGTTTGAGTTTCACTGTACAAGCATGTAATAACATTTTTCGTCATGTTCTTAAATGAAAAGTTATGGGATAAGAAGATCCCAGATAAGAGACAATAATTTATGGATACCCTGCATTGCGTGAAAAGAGAAATGAGGACGACAATACATACGCAGTTCACCTTAATCAAATTTTAATCTATTCTTGTAAAAAAAATGTGGTGAAGAACTCAGAAATGCTTACAAAAGAAATTTTAGAACGTTTGAAATACATATTTTATTCAAAACTCTTTGAGAATACTTGTTTTATTTTTTAAAAAATGATTACGCTTCTCGGATTTAACCCTTTCAGGGGCAGTTCGTAAAAGGATGAAATAATTGACTGACATCGGAATGTACAAAAATTTTTTAGAAAATAAAATCCTGCTTTTCTACACTTTCATTGTAAAAGGAAAATGTATTAAAATATTCTTGGTGCCGTTTGTCAGTTTTGAAATTAAAATTAATTGGTCATGCCATGCGACAACCTTTAAAAGGGTTAAAATAACACTTGTCTTATTACGTGAGGTCCAGCACTCTACGCTTTATTTATACATGGATTTGCGTCACAATGTTTTTACATTTGTTAACAAGTTTTCGATCTAAAAAATACCAACGCCGTTTTGTATATATCCCTATTTTCACTGATGTAACCGAAAACTTTCATGGAGGTAACATCATTATGCATCATAGGAAAATGTAGTAAAGCGAGCTTTTTACTTTTTATTGTAATTCTGTCACTTTAAAACAACTTAGAAGCAGTTTTTGTTATTATTATTGTTGCAGAAATAAAAAATAATATAATTAACCAGTCTAGAGAGGTCGTTTAAAAATTTAAAAAGTGTAACTATTTAAAAGAAGCCCAGTAGCATAGTGGTGAGCACGCCTGTCTGCTGCGCTACGGGCCGAAAGTTCGACTCTCGACTCAAAGTTCATTCAAAATTTCATCCATTCGGGTCGATAAAATGGGTACCAAGCTTGCTTGGGGAAAAATATGGAAGGTCTCGCGTTAAGCTGGCCATCTGATCGGGGCATATGCTGTACAGGACCTCGGGGCCCAGGGTCAAGTAAACATGGTTGGGCACTGTAGGCCTTGATCCTTCATGGATCATATAGCCACAGTTTTAGATTTTATAGTACAGTAAAACCTTCCTGTGCGAACACCTTCATTAAGCGACCACCTCCCTGAACGACCATTTTTTCATGGAACGAAATTTATTCCCATATGTTCAATACTAATTCTACCTCTATTCAGAGACAATCTCAGTTGAACTCCCTCCATGAGCGACCCATTTCTTTGAAGAAAATTAAAGAAATTTCGTGTTTTCCTGGTTGCTTGAAGAAGGTTTTATTAGAAAAATAATTCCGGAGAGCGCATCAAACTTCTAAACTAGGTTTAGAATTTTTTTTTTATTCCGGTAACTTTTAAGTAAAGGCACCCCTTTGTGCCTCTTTAAGCCATGAATTTAACCCTGATGACAAATTAAGAATGACGGTCGGTCAATAAACTCCCCTGCTTATTGTGTCAGGAAACTCTCAAAGAAATAGATAAATTAACGAAATTGTCATTATTTGTCCCCGTCAAAAAAAATTGCACATATTTACCTTCGAGAGGACTTGGAAATAAAAGTCATAAAAGATAAAACCGTAAAATCAAAACAAACGTCAATGTATTCATTTCTTAAACTTTACAATAATTAAATTATGTAATTAACTTTTGTTTTGATACTTAAATTTTCATATTTTTTTCTTAATGTGAAAAATTAATTTTAGTAACATTAATTGTTACCTTCTTACAACAATTAACATCTAGATTTAAATATGACCTCCATTAAGAGACCGCTTCTTGGAGAGACCAATTTTTATTGGAACGGAACGTGGTCGCTTTAGGGAGGTTTCACAGTAATTATTTTAAAAATATCGAAATAATCCAAGTATATCCAGGCCAATTATATCCAGGCCAAGGTATCCAGGTTCGAGCCCTGGTATGGACATTTTTTGCTCTGTTGGAATAAACCTCAAGTGTGTTGCTCTACAATTGAATTGAATTTATCAAGTTGAAATAAAATTTACCTCTCTTTATTATGACGTAATTACATGGTATACAGGAGTTTCCGTGTTATCATACATTTCATATAATAAATGTTACAATTATAGCTCGGATGAATGAAACTACCGATGCCGTTCGCAGCCACGTTGAACAAATAAGAGGGATTTATGTCAGTCAGGTACCGTCAGGATAGCTCAAAGGGTGAAACATTGGCGCGGCAAGCCAAGGTGCCCAGGTTCGAGTTCTGGTCAGGAGATTGTTCGCTCTGTTGGAATAGACCTCACCTATGCTACTCCAACTTTGAATAGAATATATCAAAACTATTTCGTTAATACAAGCTTATTTTCTCGCTATTTTAAGGCTGTTCTCAACTGCTCTGCTCAACGAGCGCAAAACGTTTTGACACATTTACAAATTCATTTTTTAACGGAAAGATATAAAATTGGAAAGCCTGACCGTGGAAGCGATTTGGAATCGAACTGTTTTTTCCATTTTTTAATCAATAAATTAGCTATTGAGTTTTAAGCGATTTTGATCACGTGACACGGCATTTTTCTCCCCTTATTGACTGGATTTTCTTCTTTCGTTCGGAAGTTCGGTTCAAAATGCCAACTTTGACAGTATTTTCTGAAAGATCTATTGCGTTTACAAGAAAACGGAACAGCTCGATGACATAGTTTCTGAATAACAACACATTCTAGTGTCAGGCGTTTCCGAATAAAAATGAATTAAAACTTATGTCAGAAAGTTGACCCTTTGGATTTGAGAACAGTAAGTATTTTTGCAACGTACACATTTCGTACATTGCTCCAATAAAGTAAAAAGGAGCATTTTAATCTTTTTAGGACACCTTGTATATCTCGACGTCAAAAATTCCTTATTCAGAATATAATGATCCGTATCTGTTAATTTTATGAATCTTAATAATATGTGAAATTAATATACCTAGAATACTTAGGACTAATACTATATTTAGAATATTTCATTCCTTCAAGAAATTTATCCCCTCTTTTAAGTCTCGAAGCTGTTTATTATTGGATAAGTTAACAAAACAGAGAAAGCAACTTAGCAGTTTGGTGAAATTCCTCTTGAAGTGAATTTCTTTAAGCTAGTGGTGCACAACCTGTGGTCCGCAGGCCAGCAATACTACCACTATTTTTATGCAGAATAATTTTCCTAATTAATTGACAGAAACTTTGCTATTAAACAATTCAAATGTTACTTTTAAATTTTTTGTGGTGGAAAACAATTTTCTGGCAAAAAGGTTGGGCTTTAAGCCTTAAGTGCATAGTGATGCATATCTACATCACTTTGTATTTAATCCTGTAAAATTTACAAAAACTTAAACTTAAAAATCCACTTTAAAATTTGTGGTGTATAATGTTTAATATTAGAGTAAAAAACATAATTCTAAATATATAATTCATGCATTTAAGGTTAAGCTTTACAAAATAAAAAATTACATGAAATAAGTTATTTAGATTCGTACATATTAAAATATTTACTAATTTGCAATAATTTGGCTTTTACTTGTATTGCAGTTGTGCAACATAAGAAAAGATTGACGTATTGTACGAAAAATATATCTCTGATTTTTTTTTCATCATTTTTTCTGTGTTATAAACCTTTCAGGGAATCATATATAATTTTTTCGAAACAAATAAAAAATCATTCATTTAAGAGTTAATGTGCATTAATCCCTCCAGATCAAAACTGTAAATTTGCTACATCGTAAGTTAAATTGGTTTTATGACAATAGAAAGATTGTGAATTTGAAACATCATGCAAATTATTGTTGATAAAGAAAACAAATTGGATATTTTGAAAATAATTTTGGGCTACATAAAAGAACACTTTTATATGAAACAGGCAATGTTAGAAATGTAAGCAACAATTCAGTTGTTTCACAGCGTGATCCACGAAAAACTGGCGCCAATGAAATAAGATGTTGTAACATATGTAACTCAAATCTGTCACTTCTACAATCTATTTTCCCTAGTTTATTTTAATTATAATGACATCCTATTTAATCACAAATTTCTAAGATTAAAAAAAAGGGCAGATTACTATTAAAATATATGACTTAGTTCACAGGTTGCCAACTTTTAGTACCTCACACTGTAAATGTTTACAGAAGCACACAGACTGATAAAAATTAAAATCAACTAAAAAACAATAATTCTGCTTTTTCAGGATTTAGTGTCACTCCCGATAGAATATATATATATATATATATGTGTGTGTGTGTGTGTGTGTGTATGTATATATATATATATGTATATAAATAGTACAAAACATATTTCAGTTTTAAGACTTAAAACACGCGCTTTTATTTTATATAAAATGACGTCATTCCAACCCGCTGAAGAATTCCACATTTACGATCCAATCTTAAACAACATCTACAGTAAATATGCATAGAACGTCACTATCGCTGAATAATACACAAATCCACAAAAAGAGATGTCGTCATTCAAGAAACTTGACAAAAAAAAAAAAAAGGCTATCTAATTATACATATGCCGTTAATTGTAATATTAATATAGATACTTAAAATTAAATATAGTTTAGAATAGCTCCATGCCTTATAAGAAATCATTCATTTATAATTTTTCAAAATAGCCCGTATTTTAATTACATTTTTTTTTTCAATTGTTATGGGAAAATGGAAACAAAATATATAATTACTATTTTCTAACTATTTTCTCTTTATTTTATACAGAAAAGGAATACTTGAGTTGCCAACATTAAACAAATGGCGCTAAAAACTACAAAAAAAATGAATATATTAAAAATAAATTGAGATGCAGTTTTCAAACAAAATGCATTTAAAAGTTTTTTTTCCCCAATACGACGGCATAAAAATTGAAAATGTGCTATCCTTAGAAGTTAAAAAAATTCCAATAGAGTATTTAACCGTCCAATGTTACATCTGCTTTGTTTTACGTCTGGCTTATACAACGGAACGTTATTTTTTAGAGAGGACATTTTAATTGGGGGCCGAAAGAAATAGCATGTTGGGGGCTAATAATAAATATTTTACAATACTCAGTACCCAAGCAATTATATATTAAGCCTGATCAGATGAACGGAAGAAATTTTGCAATTTGAAAATAGCACACTCTCTTACGGCTGATGTTCTTTTTGCTTTCTGTAAAATGAAAAGTATACGCCAAAAAGAAAAAAAAGAAAAAAAGAAAGTGAAATTGAGAAATATTGCTTCTATTAGTAATGTAAACTAGATCAAACGTGGATCCTAGATTAAAAACTCTTGCTGCGGTAAAATGAGTGACATGAATTATTGAATCTAATAATGTTTTAACACTAAGTTTCATTTATTTTATTCACGAAATGTCTATCACTATAATAACAAAAAAGAAAAAAAAAACGCATTTAAACTTTCTGGGAAGAATTTAGAATTTCTAAAGGATAATTTAATAAATGACGCATAAATGCGTTAGCCTGCCTGTATAGTGCTACCATATAGTTTTCAAAAACCCTTTTGGGATTGTCCGGAATTATAAATTTCATTTTGAGCACCACTATTTTTGCATAGAATTAGCAACCGTGCTTTAAATTCAAAGAAATGTAGTGTGGACCTGAAAATTTATTTAATAAAATGTGCTGTGTTTTCATGTGATATTCGTTTTTACATGAAAGGAATTTTTAGTTCAAAATAAATTTATTTGACTTCAACACCCCCCTCCACCAGTAAATTAACATATATGTTAATATGCTTTGTTCAAATATAATTCTCACTGTAATAAATCCAAAAAAATTGTTGTCCAGTGTAAAATAATAAAATAAAACTACTCTCCTATACCAAATAATTGAAAAAATAGTCCTGGACATAGGCTCCTTATTTTGAAATATAATTAACATGAAAGTATGTATTGGTGTTAAAACAGAACAGTTAAAAAAAAAAAAACGAAATTGCTAAAGGAGTTTTAAAAAAATCAGCAGTGAAATTATATAATTCAACATGAAAAGTAAAATTTTTAGTTCAAAATATATTTGACTACAAAAACGTCCAGAAAGTTGGCATATATGTTAATATGCTTCGTTCAAATATAATACTGTTCGTAAGAAATCCAAAAATATGTTGTCCAGTGAAATATATCAAGTAATTGGAAAGATAGTCTTATTTTCAAAAATGTCTAACATGAAAAATATGTTTTGATGTTAAAAGAGAACAATGTACAATTCAAATTAAGCAAAATTGCAAATTTAAACAAAATTTAAATAATTCAATATTGAAATTATACAACTCAATAATTCAGTATGTAAAGTAAAGTAAATTTTTAGTTCATATTTTACTACAAAACCCCTCGGAAAGTTGGCATGTCTCTTATGTTTCGTTCATATGCAGTCCTCAGCAAAAGTTTAGACACTGGTGATTTTTAACCTTTAAATAAAAAATACGAACACTTGGGTTATACAAATGGCTGTACTTATTTTTTAATATATTTTAAACGTTTTAGGACAAAAATAACGGTTTTAATGTGGGATATTACTTAATTTAACTGAAAAAGTGAAATTTGCATATTGCAAAAGTTTAGACACTTTTGTGATTTTTAGGCAACTGTTCACGGAAAAACGCAAATTTCAAACTTATGACGTCACATGCATAAAGTATTTAAGTGTACCTCGCGATAGCATCGGTTAGTGAAGATGCCGCGAGCTAGAAATTTACAGTCAGGTGAAGTAATTAAAGCATGGAAGCTGAAATCGAAAGGGAAGACTGTTGCAGAAATTTCAGCTACTTTGAATCGCCCAACGAAGTCTGTCTATCAAGTACTTTCTAAGGGTGACACTTTCAAATCAAAACATAAATCTGGAATGCCTCGTGTGGCCAGAAAACGAGATTATAGAAGGATCCATAAACTTGTATATAGACAAATGATGACTGCTAATCGCATTAAAACTGAGTCAGAGCTTTCTGTGTCAACGGACACTTTCGTAGATGAATTACAGAAAGATGTACATTAGTTACATGAAAATGATAACTAATGCCAGTGAAATATATCAAGTAATTGGAAAGGTAGTCTTCTTATTTCAAATGAAAAACAAATTTCAAAGTGATTGCTTAAAAGGCGCAAAGGCCAACATAGTGAAAAAGATTCCAAGCGGGGATTCGAACCGGGGCCATCAGTATAGCGCACTGACGTTCTACCGACTAAACCACTTGGAACGATACCTAGCTCGGAAAATTTCTCACTATTATATGTTGGCAAGGCTACAAACGTAGCACAAGATGGAATATTTATCGTGAGCCGCCGACCTGGGGCGAGCACGAAACATAATTAAATCCAGCATCGATAGAATCTATTTTAATACATGGAAATTATTCCAGAGAGAAACATTCGCCTTGCATACAATATTTCAAATGAAAAACAAATTTCAAAGTGATTGCTTAAAAGGCGCAAAGGCCAACATAGTGAAAAAGATTCCAAGCGGGGACTCGAACCCTATACTGATGCGCTATACTGATGCGCTATACTGATGGCCCGGGTACTGATGGTCTGTTCTCGACTGGTTGGCGTGTAGCCCTTATCTGAACCCAATCGAAAACTTTTATGGTATCATTCTCATACGGTTTATGCAATTTTTCGACAATATACTCCTATGCAAATGAACTTCTAACTGCTGCTGAACGTGTTTGGTACGAAATAGACCCCCAAGTGATGCAGGATTTACTTTCTTCGATAGGAACTTACATTATTGCATTAATAACAGACAATGTAGGTGCAGTTCGATTTTAATTTATTAACCATTTGGAAAAATGGTTATTGTTCTCGTCAGGATGGGAAATCAAAAGCATATCTGAAGGTTTTTATTGGTTTAATCCGCATTTTATTCGTCTTCTGATTGGTCTATACAGTAATATGTATTTCCCTGTATTTTCAACAGAGATCTGTTGCCACTATGACAAAAAAGTAATAAAAACTACAAAAAAAAAATTAATACCTCAGAAACAAATTGAGATACAGCTTTCAAACAAATTGCATTTAAAAGTACATTTTTTTCTCTATACGACGGTGTAAAAAGTAATATTGTGGGATGTTTAGAAGTTTAAGAATGAAATTTCATTTAAAATGGGTTGTCAGATTTCTTGGAAATCTGACGATGGAAAAGCCTTTTCCCGAACAGCCAATGAAATGCTTGGATAATACATAAGTTTCAGGTGGATAATACGTACGAGTCGCAGGCGATTTCCGTCGCTTGAAATTTTTTACGTGTAATAACACTATTAATGTTTAATTCATGGCGTACGTAATGTATGATCAACTCCGTGCTATTTTTTATGTCTTAAATTTTAGTCTTTGAAAAAATCATTTTCCAAATGGACGTTGTAATTTGTTAAATTGCTTTTTTTTTTTTTTTTTGGATATTTTTCTGTTAACAGACAAATCGTCTATACTTTTGCCACAATGTTAAATTTGTTTTTTGTCATTATATATTATGTAAAGTGTATAAATTAAAATTTATTGTTTCCATATGAAAGATAAGTTCCCAGTAATATATGACAGTTGAGTTACAACAAATCGTTAGATACTTCTCAATACAGAAGCATAATTGTTCATTGTCTAAACTTTTTCTGAGGACTGTATAATACTAGCTGTAACAAATGCAAAAATTTGTAGTCCAGTGTAAAAAATAAAATAAAACTACTCTTCCATATCAAATAATTAAAAAAATAGTCTTCTTATTTAAAAAATGATTAACAGGAAAAGCATATATTGCTGTTAAAACAGAATAACTGAATGAAAACAAAATCGGTAAAAAATTTAAATAATTCAGTAGTGAAATTATATAATTCAGTATGAAAAGTAAAATAAAAATAAATTTGACTACAAAACCACCGAAAGTTTGCATAAGTTAATATTTTTCGTTCAAATATAATACTCTCAGCAAGAAATAAAAAATTTGTTGTCCAGTGTAAACTATAAAATAAAACCATATAAAACCAAATAAAATCCATAGCCCTCGTATTTAAAAAAACAAAGAAACATGGAAAGTATATATTAATGATAAAACAGAACAATTCACTTAAAACAAAATTGGCGCAACAGTTTAAATAATTTAGTATTGAATTTATATAATTCAATAATTCAGTATTAAAAGTAAAATAAACTTTTAGTTTAAAATATATTTGATTACAAAAAAGTTGGCATATATTTTAATATATTTAGTTCATATATAATACTATCTGTAAGAAATACAAAAATTGCTGTCCAGTGTAAAAAATAAAATAAAATATTTAATAATCAAATAATTGAAAATCAAATCTTCCATATCAAATAATTGAAAAAAACAGTTTTTTTATTTTAAAAAATGATTAACATGAAAATTATATATTGATGTTAAAACAGAACAATTCAAAGGAAACAAAATTGGTCAATTTATTTAAATAATTCACTAGTGAACATATAGAATTCAATAATTCAGTCTGAAAAGTAAAATAAAATTTTTAGTTCAAATAACATATTTATTTGACTACAAAACTCTCTGAAATTTGGCATCTATCGTATATGCCATACGGAACTCATTAGCATATAATATGTTAACATGATTAGTTAAATATAACACTATCTGTAAGAAATGCAAAACTCTGTTCTTCAGTGATAAAAATAATATAAAACTCCCCTTCCGTCAAACAATTGAGAAAATAGTCTTCTTATTTGAAAAAATGATTAACATGTAAAGTGTATATTGATGATAAAACCGAACAATTCAAGGAAAACAAAATTGGTAAAGGAGTTTAAATAATTCATATGGAGTGGATGATCTGCCTTGAAAACTATATTATTCTCAAGAAAATATTTTTAGCTGCCTTAAGTCTTTTCTTAAAACTTTGATGCTTGTTGCTTGAAAAGCCGATTTCTTGTCATATTAAGAACTGAGCGTAAGAATAACAACCAAAATTTTCTTTCTACGTGACAACGCAAAAGGAAGAGTCACGTTTGTACAATGGAATTTAGATAAAAGGTCAGTATATACAGTCAGTAGGTAAGGACATATATGTTTTTACTGAATTAACGTAACGAGAATAGTTTCAAAGCAGAAATAAATGTAGTTTAAATAATCAGAGAAACGGAGCATTTCGAGAAAAAAGGGTTTTCAGAAAAATACATCTGAAATTTTAAATTCGTTAATTTATAAATTGGAATTTAGAATTTAGAAGTAGTCTGATACCACTATTTAAGTTTTAAAAACTTGTATAAATTGAAATATAACCACGTTATTATAGTAGATTTTTTTTAAATAAATTTGTCTAATCACAGAGTTTGAAATATTTTTCCTCTATTAAATAACGTGAAAGAATACTGTACGTACTTTTTTTTTTTTTAACGGTTTCTAATTTTTTTCATTTTATTTACACATTATAAATGCAGTTACTAAACCAAAAAATAACAGCTAAAGTAAAATATGTTTGTCGACTTTAACTTTCAACTGCCATTTTAGAAAAATGGACATTGGCCCTTTTTGTTCCAAGGTACAGATATATTGATAGTCCTTATTTGAATAAATAAAAAGAAAAATCCCTATACAAAAATTTCTGGTGTGAATTCGGAATTTCTGAACAAAATATCTACAATATTTGGCAGCACTGAGCGTAAAGTTTTTTTTCTTCTCAGCATAAGGAGAAGTATGAGAGGATTTTTTTTTTTTATTACGGACTTCTAAAAAACATCCAAAACATAAAAAAAAATAATAATAATTTCGAAAACATATGCCATGAAGAATAACGTATCTATAATATCAACATCTAATATCTTGCACAAAAAGGAAGTACAGTCGTGGAAAAAAAGTAAACATCCCCTACTAACTCCTCAACAATTTATCGTAGAAGAAAGTTACTGGTACCGGACGATTGGAAATAACGTCTACTTTTAAATGATGTATATAAAATTTGCTTAGAGGGCTATTTACATATTAAAACGAACCATAACTTTGTTTTTTTTTCAATAGCAGTACACAATTTTGACAGCATAAATGAAGTCTACACCCTTCAATTAGTCTAAAAACAAATTTTTATGCAATTCGTACCACAAATTTCCGATAAATTAATTATTTTAAAACAAGCGTATTTTAAGGGCTGTATCCAAATTGAAGTTCGGTACTCGATTGTTAACTGAGAGAGCTCCCTTCTTGATGAAGGCACCTTAAACCATCAATTAACACTAGAACGCCCGGAAGGAGTCGATTCGACTCCGACCATATGATTAAAAGTCAATTGGAACCAGAAATTCTTTCATAAAGTAAGTTAAATCTTAAAAACGCAGATTAACGTTAAATAAATCAGTCAAATAATTTTAAATAAAAATTCTGGTATAATATATTTTTATGAAACGTGAATAAAATTTCCGGGCGTTCTAGTGTTAAGCCTGTTAGATTACAGGATAGCATAAGGAATTTCAAAATATTTAGTCACTTCTATCATAGATGGCCTCTTAAACCATCATTTTGCCGCTTTTTAAGCATAATTTGAAAACTACTTGGAAGAAAAATGTGAAATTCTGGATTTCCATAAAGCAAGAAATTAATAAATCTGAATCCATAAAAAAAATTGTAGGTTGAAATTCAAAATTTGTTTGAATATTAATTTCATAATTCATATCAGAAAACTATAAAAATTGCAAATTCAACGTATTTATGTTTGGATATATTAGTATTATTGCTACACAAAAAATTAAAGCATTAGGATCATAATTTCAAAAGTTATAAATAAAAATATGAAAATGTAATTTAACATTAGAACACTAAATTAATTTTGAATGTTCATAATTCAAAAACTTATCATTCAAATGACTTAAAATTTGGTGTCTAGGCATAGTTTGAAGATTTGAAATATCTTGGTAAAATTGGGTATTGCAATTGAAAAAAAAATGGATTCGTTTTAATATGTAGATGGCTCCCTATGCAAATTTTATATACGTCATTTAAAAGTAGACTTTATTTCCAATCGTTCGATACCAGTAACTTTCGTCTACGATAATTTGTTGAGAACTTAGTAGGGGGTGTTTACTTTTTTTTTCCCACTACTGTACATTATTGGTAACTTATGAAAAAAACCTGTCATATTGCATTTCACTGGTTACCTCAATAAACTAATGTATAAATGTTGAGGTTAATTTGTAACAGTATCAAACAAATGTTTATTAATGTAATAATGTTTGCAGCATAGGAAACAGCAGCAACCAGTTCATAAGACATAAAGAAGAGTATGCACCGAGAGGAAGAAAATTACTATAATGATAGTTAACACTGTGGTTACTATGACAAAAGCAACTCAATAATAAAATATAAGATACTGTTATTTTTAAGGGTTTTTTTTTTTTTCAATAAAGTTTTTTTTTCTGTCGGCTAGATCTTCCGTGTTTAGTTTTCTAGAAATTCATCCTCATATTGTCGAAAAAAACTTTCAGGACAGTGGAAAAAGCTCGATGTATTTTTAACTCCTCGGTTTAGAAAATATTATAGATCGGGAGCCGGCAGCCCATACAACCACCTTATCGAGTTGGAGGCTGAAATACCAGGATTAGCTAAAACTCGATTCCCATATTAAAACGCAATCGGTCTACCAAGTCATATCTTAGTGGAAAACACATAAAAATCCGATTTTAGCTGTCGACTCGAAGGTTTACAATTGCGTTTTCCTGCACCCAAAAGTATGAAAACACTGCAGACTGGGAGCAGGAAAATACAATGGTAAACCTACGAGTCAGCCGCTAAAATCGTGTTTTCAGGTGTTTTCCACCAATATATGACTTAGCAGACCGACTGCGTTTTAACATGGGAATCGAGTTTTAGGTAATTCAGGAATTTGAGCCTCCAACGCGATGATGTTACTGTCTCATGGTTCGTACGCTTCCTTGAATGTTGCAGACCAGAAAATTTGTTGGCACCAGTATTATCTTATAGAAAATCTCTTCTTAAAATAAGCGAAAATTTGTGCATTTTAAATACCCCCCCCCCCTCCCCCCAACCATCCGACCCATTGTTATTCATAATATTATAAAAAAAAAAACGTAAAACCCCTGGATATGACAAAATTACTAACACAGCTCTTAAAAACCTTCCTCCTAATTGTATTATTTATATTACATACCTTATTAACGTTATATTAAAATTTAACTATTTTCCTAAACCTTGAAAAGTTTCCATAATCTCACCTATCCTAAAACTGGAACTAATCTCTCTGACCCCACTAACTACAGGGCCATTTCTTTTTACCTTCTATCAGTAAAGTAGTGTAACGTGTCATTCGTACCCAGTTACAAGACTTTATCCAGCAAAATAACTTTCTTATGTCTGAGCAGTTCGGCTTCCGTCCAAAACACTCTACACAACATCAGCTACTCAGAGTTGTTGATTTTCTCAATGAGAATTTCAACGCGAAAACTCCTGCAGCTGCCATATTTCTTGATGTCGCAAAGGCATTTGACAAAGTTTGGCGTGAGGGCCTAATTTACAAACTAATTCAGCTCGGATTTCACCCCAGACTTATACACTTAATATGCTCGTACCTTTGCGACTGCATTTATCGCGTCCGCGTAAACAACATTCTTTGTGGGTATAGTTCAGGGGAGTGTGTTGGGCCCAGTATTGTTTAACATGTTCATTAATGACATCCTACGCTCTCTGCACACATATCTCGCTCTTTATGCGGACGACACCTCCATTTACTCCTAAGCTCACCACCCGTACACACTTTACAGGTACCTGCAGATTCACATCGACGATTTCATGAAATGGTGTATGTTATGGCGCGTCCTTATAAACGAAAATAGTACCTCAGGAGTATACATCTCTCGCAAACTGACATTTCCTAACAGATTAATAATAAATAACACAGCCATCCACTGGTCAGACGATGCAAAATATCTTGGGGTCATCCTTGACCGCCGTTTAACTTGGGGCAAGCACATTCTTTCTATCAGAGGGAAAGTCGCTGGAGCTTTCAATTCACTTAAACCTCTTCTTAATAGCAAAATCCTTTCAGTCCATAATAAACTAATGCATTATAACTCATGTATCCCATAGAAGTATTAATAAAAAGAAAGTGACATATCCTTTAACCTTAGAACTACCGGAAATTTTACTCAAGTTTTATAAAAACATTCTACACCAGAATTTTTACTTAAAACTATTTAATTTGTTTATTTAACTTATGATTGTCTGATTTATACATTTAGTTTGTTTTGAAGAAATTTCTGGTTTGAATAAATATTTTGAATGTACATGTCGGGTCCATTGGACCCTTCTGGTAGACAGAGGGTTAAATAGTGAAGCTTCAACTGTAACCGCTTTCGCAGGAGTTGATTATTGCCGGAAGTAATTTCCACCAGAAAATTTAAATTGTATTTTTTTTACGTAAAACCTTATTAACGCATAACCTCAGTCATTAATAATAATGATAGAAACATGTATTAATTTTTACTGGTGGGAGAGTATTTTGACGATAGTCAGACTCTGTGTTTCCACCATATTGTGACAACCTAGACAACCTCCTGTCAGCGTCAGTGAAATTTTTGTTTAATACCTGGGCAAACTGAGACCAGTAAAAATAAATAAAAATGTTGACCAAGTTTGTGACAAAATATTTCCATGAATCAGGATCTTAAATAAGACGAAATTTTCTATTCAAATTTAGTGGTGGGAAGTTTGCGAGAAACTGCTGATCCGATTTGTAAAAAACAGCCGCCATCTTGTGACAACCTCCTCAATTACTTCACTCACAAATGGTAGGTAGTACACTATATGTCTTCTCATCTTTATTCCTGTTATAACTCCATTATGTATCCTCCCAATAATTACCTATGCTAGTCCGGTCTGGGATTTCACCTGCAAAACTTCAGTGGATAACTTAAGTAGTCTTGAATAACAGACACCTGCGCACAGTACGAAATGCTTCTCGTTACTTGCGTAATACAACTGTCCGTAGGGATCTCAAAACCACCAACTTGCGAAAGCGCATCACTGATTTAGCTAAGAATTTCTACAGCAAAATTTATGATCTTCCCAATGAAATAGTAACGGAGCTATCGGATTACGACGTCTTCGAACCTCACTACCGTAAATGCCCAGGTTCTCCATAATTATGGACACCCAGTAATCTCTGGGTACACCACTCTAAGACTACTATTTGTCTATTATTTCCTAAAATTTAAACCTTTTTATATCTTCTTATATATAAAAATATATATATCTTCTCTATAATCACATATATAGGAAAAAAAATCTGTATGACCCTGATTAGTGCCTTTTTTTTGTTAATGTGGCTTTTGCTACCTTCTTACAGTTTTCCCTGCCCAAGCTTGGCGAGAGTAACTCTGAACAGTGCCAACTTTTTTTTCTTTTTTAATTCTTCTCTATTTATATAGTACTTTTTTAACTAAAGCTAGACCATTAAAAAATAGTTTTAAAGATCTATATCAAAATTTTACTCATCTTAAGTTTTAACTTAATTTTTAACTTTAATACCTTCTATACTTTAACTATACATTTTTATACACTTGCAAATAGCCAAGTTAATTTTATTTTATTTTATGTTTTGCAATGTTTTTCAGTATGCATGATGCCTCGTGACATTGTTTACCATGTTGTTTTTAAATTATGTGAAAATTAATCCACGCTCGCAAATAGATAATTTAATTTTTATTTTATTTTATGGTTGCAATATTTTCATTATGCTTCATGTCTCGTGACGTTGTTTACTATATTATTGTTTTTAAGTTATGCGAATATATTTTCTATCATGAATGATTTTGAAAATGTCGCCGATTGTGCGATGAAACGATCGTAAGTCTTAATAAAGATATTCTATCACTTTTTATAGCATTATTTAACTTAATTTAATATACATTTTTCTTTAAATTTCTCATATTTTTTTCTCTTAAGTAGTTCTTAACTACAGTTTAACTTCTCCCAACGGCTCACAAAACATACGATATTTCATTTCCTAGACTGGCTGTTAAGCTGATATCAGCTAGGAAACCCCACAATGCTGGTCATCTGTTCAGCGCGTTTAACGTAGATTTCTTTTTCTATAAAAATATACTGGTAGTTTTCCGGGAGAAATAACGGTATCCGTACGAACCATGTGTGTGTGTTGCCGGCTCCCGGTCTATTAGAAACATCTGAAATTGTGCAGAAATTTCTATTTTCTTTATATTTACGAATTATGTAGTAGCTGTTCGATCATCTATAAGCATAAAGATATGTGTAAATGCGGGCGTATGTGTTTGTATATAAGCCATGGATAAAGAAGTCTATAAACCTAGAACACTTATTCCTAATGGAATAAGGCAGGTCCAAATACACCTCAGCGCCAGATTTTGTTTGTTGTTAATTAGCCGAAATATTATTTAAAAAACCAGATCGAATGCCAATGAACAAGTTTCGACGCGTTCTAAGCCTGTGTACGTCACAATCTTTCCCACCACCGCCTCCTGAATACTAGGCCTGAATGCTGACACAAAAATGGCGGCTGCCGAAGGCGAATTTTTTTCAGCATGTGTACAGTCCCTTCAATTTTAGAAACAACAATTTTAAAAGATTTTTCCGCTTTAATTTTCTGAAAATTAACAACACAAAGAAACCTTTTATAAAATATTGGTGTCTAAATTAAAGGGACCGTACATTCGTTAAAAGAAGTTCTCCTTCGGCACCCGCCATTTTGGGGTCAGCGCTGAGGCCCACTATTCAGGCGGCGGTGGTTGAATCATGCTTCGATGTTACTACACATGTCCGGGGGAACACGATGGATAGCGACATATACACGATAATTTCGCAGTTTTGGCGGCACCTTTCACTTAAAAAATATGGATATTTACTATTTCTGAGGACGTTGGGGGTCCTTACGCATAAAAACAAAATTACTGGTACCTGCAAATAGATGCAAGGATGCCAGTGCAGACTATTCTTTAACTATTTCTCGAATCACTTTTTCTGAACAAAAATCTTTCATATATACTTTGACAACATGTAGAAGAGAAATATCCTAAGAATTTATTTTTTAAATATAGTGGGCCGAATTAAATGTAACAATAGTCGCCAGTGGCAGGCCTGTAGATTGTACTTTCATAGTTACGACGAAGCCTTTTATTTAAAAAAAAATTACATTTTCTATTTTTTTTTTAATTATTTTCCTAGAGCATTTTTTTCTTATTTTTTCTTCCTTCTAACGCGAACCGATCAATGTATTGCGTGGGTTGATAGCCTAACTTCTTAAAAGGTAATCCCAGACAACGGCTGGCAGGTTTTCTAGTTAACTTTAAAATGATTTAGTTAATTCTTTGTATATTAGTTAAATACCCTGTAAAGTAATATACTTAGTATTTAATAAAATAGATAAGGAAAACCAGGGAATGTATAAATAATTATTATTTGTTCTTATCATGTGCATAATAGCAAAAACTTCATAAGAAATTAAATTAACACCTGTAGACTTAAAATCACATAAATTATAACAAATTACAATGAAAAAGCGTATAGAACATACAGAATTGTTTTAAAGGTTCCTATTAAAAAAATCATATTATGATAATTCTCTTTTTCATAAAATTATATTTTACCCTTTTATGAGTCTTTAATTTTGATGCTCTAAAAATCAACTTTACCTATGAGAATAATAAAATGCTTTGTACTAAAGATATTCATAAAAATAACAGTTTTATAGTCAGGACAGTTCAGGCACAAATCTTGATTTTAAAGCAAATATAGTACTTAATGCTAAAAGTTTTATTCCCTGGTTAGATTAAAGTGTAGGATATAAAGTTTGATGAGTTCGAAATTCAATTTATTCCATTTACAAATCTGGAAACTAGAGCTTAATGGTAAGAAGTAGATTAGAATTCAAGTGGAGTTCAAGTGTTTACTTTTCCGTTACGGTTAACCGCCAAAAGAAAACTTCTCAAACTTAGTTTTCCGTCTCCTGAATCCAATCTTAGACACTTTAAACGTTCACATTTGATTTAGGCAGTAAATAAGTTAATCTAAATAACCTGAGAAAGGAAAATGAAGAATATGGAAAATTAAATTGAATTAGCTTTAACGGAGCATTATCTCATTTTTGCTTGAAGGAACAGAAGATAAATTACAGTGATAAAATGACAAAATGTGGTAAATGCCCGCAATTCTCAAAGCAAAAATAGCATTAAATTATAAATCTGTATTCCTAATGATTTAAACCGCAAGACGTAAAAGTTTATTAGTTTGGAGTTTTACTTACTTGGATTCGAAACTGATGAATTAACACTAGAACCGCCGGAAATTTTACTGAAGTGTTATAAAAATATTTTACATCGGAAATTTTAATTAATAGCCCAGTGGTTACGGGGTTGAATTCGGAATTAATTAGGGGAAAGCTGGAAATTATTTTAATCCCTTCAGTTTAGGTCTAGAATCAATATGCTATGTTTTCCCCCTCGTACTAGGTGAGCGTAGCAAATATGTATAGATTTATAATAAAAAAACACGTTTTTTTACATACCATAACAATATCTCCAAACAGCTAACTCTGTCAAAAATATTGTCAATACAAATGTTGTAGAGCTTAAACTTCTGAGTAAAATGAATACCTACACTTAATATCTTTGTTGAATATTAAGCTCACAATTTCAGTTTAAAGTTTTAGACCCGTGCTCAGGGGTTTTAACACAGAATTAATTAGGAGAAAGCTGGAAATTGTTTTATTCCCTTCAGTTTAGGTCTAAAATGAACGTACTATTTTTTCTTCCTCGTACTTGGGTGAATGTTATAAAATATGTACATATTTATTTTCGAAAAACACGTTTTTATTAATTACCTTAACAATATCTCAAAACTCCTAACTCTATAAAAAACATTGTCAATACAAATGTTGTAGAGCTTAAAACTCTGAACAAAATGAGTACCATCATTAATATTTTTGTTCAACATTAAGGTCGCAATTCTATTTCAAAAATTTTTCAAATCAAGAGCTTGAAGCCAGGAGAGACCAAGATAACTTAACAATATCTCAAAACTGCGGCCTTAATATTGAACAAAAATATTAAGTGTAGGTACTCATTTTACTCAGAATTTTAGGCTCTACATGACAATCTTTTCGATAGAGTTAGCTGTTTTGAGATATTATTAAGTTAACTTGGTCTCCGCTGGCTTCAAGCCCTTGATTAACGATTAAGGCAAAATTTTGAAATAGAATTGCGAACTTAATGTTGAACAAAAATATTAATGATGATTCTCATTTTATTCAGAATTTTAAGCTCTACAACATTTGTATTGACAATGTTTTTTATAGAGTTAGCTGTTTTGAGATATTAAGTGTAGGTACTCATTTTACTCAGAATTTTGGGCTCTACAACTTTTGTACTGACAATCTTTTTGTAGAGTTATCTGTTTTGAGATATTATTAAGTTAACTTGGTCTCTGCTGGCTTCAAGCTCTTGATTAGCGATCAAGGCTAAATTTTGAAATAGAATTGCGACCTTAATGTTGAACAAAAATATTAATGATGGTGCTCATTTTATTCAGAATTTTAAGCTCTACAACATTTGTATTGACAATGTTTTTTATAGAGTTAGCTGTTTTGAGATATTGTTAAGGTAATTAAAAAAAAACGTGTTTTTCGAAAATAAATATGTACATATTTTCTAACATTCACCCAAGTACGGGGAAGAAAATATAGTACGTTCATTTTAGACCCAAACTGAAGAGATTAAAACAATTTCCAGTTTTATCCTAAGTAATTCTGAGTTCAAACCCCTGATCACGTGTCTAAAATTTTAAACTGAAATTGTGACCTTAATGTTGAACAAAAATATTACGTGTAGGCACTCATTTCACTCAAAATTTTCAGCTCTACAACATTTGTATTGACAATATTTTTGACAGAGTTAGGTGTTTGGAGATACTGTTATGGTATGTAAAAAAACGTGTTTTTTGACCATAAATCTACACATATTTCCTAACGCTCACCTAGTAGGAGGGGGAAAACATAGCATATTCATTCTAGACCTAAACTGAAGGGATTAAAAGAATTTCCAGCTTTCCCCTAATTAATTCCGAATTCGGCCTTTTTTTGCTCCCCTACCACTGGGCTATGAAACTACTTGAGTTATTTATTTAACTTATTTCTCCGTGGTAGGGGAGACCGGGGCACATTTTCCATAGGGGCAAGTTTTCCAACTTGCTTTAGTTTTTAAATGAGCCGCTAGGTGACGCTAGTGAGAGAGCTGGCTGAAATGGCAACATCTTACACAACATCTACAAAAGTTATAGTTAATAGGTGCTGTCACTGCATCTGGAAAGCTGTTTTTTTTTCATTTTTTCAACGGTGAGTAAAATTTTAGGTCTTTATTAAAACGTAAAAAAAAAAACGTACTATTGTTAAACTTACTGTTTTGACATTGCATCCACTAAAAAAGGGTTTCTTACTTCAGGTAACTATGCGTTTGTTTTGCAAATAACTTACACCGGTATTCGTCCAGGTAGTGTAAAAGTTCAAATATGGCGACGGGGCAGGTTTTCCAACAACATACGGGGCATGTTTTCCAGCATGTTTCTCGTTTGAAAACCTCCCCCCTCCTAAATCAGCTAGTCTTATTGTGTCAAAAACGTATTTAGTGTGCTGTAAAATCGGCCAAATAACCATATATACTACGAACCCGTTTGATCATTTTGTCATTTAAGTAAAACTATCAATATAAAATGCAAGGTAAATTCAAAAATATAATAAAATGACAATTTTTTCTAAAATGGGTTCATTAAATGAATCCATTTTATGTTAATTATCCCTTTATAGTCATAAGCTAGAACACTGAGATCGCAGTGAGTACGAACCCCTCAAAAAGCACATTAACCGTGCTTAGAGCCGCTCCACTGGCGTTAATCCACAGTTAATGTTATGGCGGGTTTTAAAAGTTAGAGAATTTTCATACTGAATCCTGATATATTTACAAACTTTGCTTTTACGCCATCCCACTTTTCTGACAGGCCAGCTCCTGCCGCACCAAATCTTGAAAGCACCAACAATCCTGAAAAGATTTCAAACTTTCCTCAATAATCACCCCCCCCCCCCCCCCGCAAAACCAAAACAACAACGAAAGCATCTAATCATTCTACACCAACGCAGGCTAGCATTTCCAAAGAAGCTGTTCCTTAAGTTCTACTCAAAATTTCCCTATTGCTTATGAAACTAGTATGTTGTGGCCATCACAAAACTTTCTTCTATATAAATCACGTCAATTAAATCATTTAAATAGTATAAGAAGTTACATCAATTTAGAACCAATTCGTATCAAAGTATACCTGAATTCGAAGTTTGATGAAAATTCGTGCATTAGTTATTGAGATAGAGCTGTAGGGGAAATTCTGAAAAATTCAGCATAGCAGCGCCACCTGTTGAGCGATTTGCACCAAAACACAAACAGCACTAATTCATATTAAGGTATACCGGAATATGAAGTTTGATGAAAATCGATGCATTAGTTCTGGAGCTAGAGCTATTGTGGAAATCACAAAAAATGAAGCACAGCAGCGCCACCTGTTGAGAGATTTACAAGAAAAGGTACAAAACATCATTTCATGTCAAGGACTAACTGAATATGAAGTTTGATGAAAATCCGTGCATTAGTTCTGGACATTGAGCTATTGTGGAAATCGTGAAAAATGCTGCATAGCAGCGCCACCTGTTGAGCGATTTACACCAAAACATAAACAGCACTAATTCATATCCAGGTATACCTGAATCTGAAGTTTGTTGAAACCCAAGTATTAGTTCTTGAGATAGAGCTATTGCGGAAATCTCAAAAAATGGAGCATAGCAGCGCCACCTGTTGAGAGATTTACACCACAAGAAGCAAAACGTCAATTCATGTCAATCACTAACTGAATCTGAAGTTTGATGAAAATCCGTGCATTATTTCTTGAGATTGAGCTATTACGAAAATCGTGTAAATGCTTCAAAATGCAGCATAGCAGCGCCATCTGTTGGGCGATTTGCACCAAAACGTTACCAGCTCCAACTCATATCAAGGATTAACGGAATCTGAAGTTTTATAAAAATCCGTGCATTAGTTCTTGAGATAGAGCTTTTGCGGAAATCCTGAAAAATGCTACATAGCAGCGCCACCTGCAAGGCGATTTACACCAAAAACTAATCAGCACTAATTTATATCAGGCACTACCTTAACACTAGAACGGCGGGAAAATCTTACCTACTGGAACGGCGGGAAGGGGTCAATTTGACCCCTCGATGAAACTACTGAAATAACAACGCTAAAACAATTTTAAATTCCATACATTGGCAAAAATATGTAATTTACGTGTATTTCATAATTTATATTTAATATTACTCGATAATTTATTGAATTTTTAAAGTACTGTATATGTAACGCCTACAGGACGATTAATTGGATCATACTACGACTACTCAAAAAACTCATTAATTTGATATAAAAATCGATTTAAAATTAATGTTTTCACAAATTAAAACTAATGTTAACTAAAATAAAACACAATTTATAAAATAATATATATTTATATTTTCATCTACTTACTCGCCGAATGATTCACTCTCTAAATCCATAAATGAGAAATATGTTCTGTTGTTTCCGTTATTTCATTATAAGTGTAGCTGAATGGTTAATATGTTAAGCATTCTGTTTCAGTTTTATTTAATGCTTATAGTACTCCAAATTGTACACACGTATTACGAATTAATTCAGTTGTAACAAAAAAAAAAAAAAAAAAAAAAAAAAAAAAAAAAAAAAAAAAAAAATCCAGTACACTTTCCGCACACAGCTTTGAAACATGGTGCGTAAAATTCTTGAGATTTGTTTCCATTGCATGTCTGTACCTGACATTTTTTCTCTAGATATCTATTTTATTTTGGTTTTTTTTTTTTCTGAAGACTCAGGAAAGATCTTTGGGAGATTTGAAACCATAAGATCCATTCTGAACACATCTCCTAAATTTAATAGAAAATCTCTTTGACTGATAGGCTTGCCTGTTACACTTTTATAAATTATCCAGGCGTTTAAAGCTGCATGATCCAAAATATTGAAAAAGATATGTACAGGCCATCGTCTAGAAGCCGATTTCAGGGAGTATTTTCGGCACATCTCATCATGGATATTCACACCCTACTTCGTTGCATTGTAATATTAAGAATCGGGCAACTTCTTGAGACCGTCTTCAGTTTTTACAGTAGAATGTAATGAGCTCAGTAGAAAAACACTTTTTTTTTCTTTTGGCTTGATAGATGGTAAGTGTCATATTATCACATTGCACTATCTTCGAAGAATAACGAGTACTGCGCATATTTTTCAATGATATAGGAATTTCTCTTCTGTTCTTTTTCATTGTGCAACCAAAGTTGTATTTTTAGATTTTAACATTTCTGGTAAATTTATGTTAGTAAAATAGCTATCTGTCGTAATATTCCCCCCTTCGTTTAGATGGGGATCTGTTAATTTCATGACAACATTTTCCGATAAACGTAATTAATGACTGATTGTTTCATCCTTTTCTAGATAAATAAATTCATTCAAGAGGTGTTTAGTATCAACGTCAACAGATCACCAAAATTTTATTTCAAATTTATCCGATTTATTTGGCATATATTGCGTAAATTTATATATATCCTGAGATGGGAACAATTGTTCATCAACTGTAATATTTTGCCTGGTCGGTAGCATGTTTTGCAATTTTCAATAAATTTATTCCACATTTTAGATGCAAGAGCAAATTTATCAGTCTGTAGTCTGCTAGATCTTGCTGTCTTTTCATCAAACCTAAAAAATCTTTTTCTTTCTTTGAATCAATCTCTTGAGATAGTTTCTTTGCAAAATAGTATTTCTCATGCCTTGGAGGACAATGAATATAAATCTAAATCCTTTTTTTTTATTGCTCCTCGAACATATAGTATAGCAACAATAGCAGCTTCGAGTACAAAGGGTGTTTTACTAAAGGGGTCAAAATGACCCCCGTCCGCCGTTCTAGGAGTACAAGCCCATATTTCAAAAACTAACAAATCTAGAAAGCTGAATTTTTTTTTAGAAATATATGTTATCTATTTAGGAAAAGTCAAAAAATTTCAAACGATTTCGCCCAAGCAAACAAAAGTAATCAACGGACGAAAGTACTCAGGTGTCAAAATGACCCCTACCGCCGTTCTAGTGTTAATATAAATTTTTATTAAATTCCGTGCATCAGTTCTTGAGATAGAGCGCCCACAAAATTTGTGTCACATACAGACAAACAGACGGACGGACAGACAGACAGACAGACGGACGGACAGACAGACAGACAGACAGACAGACTCACAGACAGACATTTTGTAAAAACATGTTTTTTGGAATCTCTGATCCATAAAACGTATAAATCCGTCGAAAACTGGAATTCGAAAATTTTCATGAAACCAATACTTTCTTCTTGTCGAGATAGAAGAAAGTAAAAAGCGTTCCTTCTACACCCAAACAAGCTTTGTCTACACCAGAAGAAGTTAGGACTTTTGCGAAGGCTGCGATAAGCAGGCAAACATGGCGTGGAAAGAAAAATAGGAAGTATTGTACTGACTGATTCTCCTGTTAAAAATCAACTGAAAATGGGAAAAAAGATTCATCTAAAAAAAAAGGAAACTGCAAAAGGAATCAGATAAAAGGGGCGAGAAAAAAAAATCCAATCCCGGCCAGGGAGCTGTTTGGACCTTCGTCTTTAAATGTAAAATGGATTAAAACTGTTTTTTATGTTACTGTTATGTTACTGAGCATTTAGTTCACAATAAAAAATACTTATTAATTAACAAGCAAGATTTATTACCTATATTTTACTATTTAAAGTATAGTTGGAAAACTTGCCCCTGACAATTTTTCGTAGGCTGGAAAACTTGCCCCGCATACGGGGCACATTTTCCAACGTAACATGATTAGACTTAACTATTTTTTGTGAAAAAGTATATTTAGTTTTTTGAAAAATAATTGTGCCAGTTTGTACAGGAAGTTCTAGGGAATACAATGATATCCTGTATATGTCAAAATAGTTAAAAATAAAAAACACAAAAATAAAAATCTGAAAAGTTGGAAAACTTGCCCCGGTCTCCCCCACACTTATTTTAGAAAGACATTTCTGGTGATAATCGAAATATTTTTATTTGGTAGTGGTCAAAATGACCGCTACAGCGGTTCTAGTGTTAATCAGGGTCCGATAACACTTGAGAAAAACTCTTAACCTTTTATGAGTAATCAAATTTTATGCGCCAAAAATCCACTTTAGCTAACAGAATAATAAAATACTTTATACTAAATACTTTATAAAAGTAAAGGTTTTATAGACCTGACAGTTCAGGCGCAAATCTTGATTTTGATGTAAATATAGTTTTTGATACTAAAAGTTTTATTCCCTGGTTAGATTAAAAAGTGGAATATAAAGTTTGATGAGTTCGAAATTAAATTTATTCCATTTTAAAATCCAAGAAACGAGAGCTTAATGGTAAGAAGTAGATTAGAATTCAAATGGCGTTATAAATATTTACTTTTCCATTGTGGTTAATCACCAAAGTAAAACTTCTCAAACTTAGTTTGCAGTCCGTTGATTCCAATCGCAGATACTTTAAATGTTGATTTTTGATTTAGTCTGTAAATAATTTAATCTAAATATCATCAGAAAGGAAAATGGCGAATTTTAAAGATTAAACTAGATTATCTTTAACGGTACATTATTATCTAATTTCTGTTTGAAATAATCTTAAAGTGAATCATAGTGATAAAAAGGAAAAAATGTGGTTAATGCACACAATTCTCAAAGCAAACATAGCATTCAATTATAAATATTTATCCCTAATGATTTAAATTATATGACATAAATTTCATAAGTTTGGAGTATCACTTACATGATTTCTCAATTGATGAATTAATCAGGTGGCCTAGTTACAGTAGAGAAAATCTCTTACCCTTTTATGAGTCATTAATTTTGCTGCTGCAAAAATCAACTTTCCTTATGAGAATGTTAAAATACTTTATAAAAAAGATATTCATCAAAGTAAAAGTTTTATAGTCAGGACAGTCCATGCACAAATCTTGATTTTAATGTATTTATAGTATTTAATGCTAAAAGGTTTATTCCCTGGTTAGATTAAAGAGTGGGATATAAAGTTTGATGAGTTCGAAATTCAATTTATTCCATTTTCAAACCCAGAAGCTAGAGCTTAATGGTAAGAAGTAGATTAGAATTCAAGTGGCGTTATAAATGTTTACTTTTCCATTACGTTTAATCTCTTAAGGAAAACTTCTCAAACTTAGTTTTCCGTCCCCTGATTCCAATCATAGAGACTTTAAATGTTGATTTTTGATTTATTCAGTAAATAAGTTAATCTAAATATCCTCGGAAGGCGTAATGGCGAATTTAAAAGATAAAAATAGATTAGCTTTAACGGAGCATAATCTCATTTGTTCTTGAAGGAAGCAGGAGTTAATTCACAATGATAAAAAGGACAAAATGTGGGTAATAACCACAATGCTCAAATGAAATATAGCATTAAATTATAAAACTTTATTCCGAATGCTTTAAAGTGCGAGACGCAAAAGTTTATAAGTTTGGAATATTACTTATTTGAGATGAAAATCGATGAACAGTTTAATGGTGCATCTTAAATAAGAATTCGACTGAAAAGGTTTGTTAAAAGTCGATGTACAGGTTTGCTTTCCGTTACAATTAATCTGGGCCTGATTACTGCAGAGGAGAACTCTTACCAGTATTTTAGTATAGGAAATTTCGATTTATAGGATTTTTGTCTTAAATAAGGCGAAACGCTCTTTTATAAATTACTGGTAGGATATTGTCCTGTGGTAAAACGCCGCTGCCATTAGTCACTATCGGAAAATTTGATTTTTAGCATGCTGATTCAAACAACCTCACCAAAAGAAGATTTTAATAATTCTCCGTCCCTATGAATATCTACCAAATAATGCACAACTTCTACTAAACATTTTCTTAATGTATTGGGTTAGTAAGAAAAAAACTAATCTAAATACACAAAGTACTTCTCACTTTATGGAAACTATTTTCAGACTTACATTTTATGCAAATACACCGTAGTTTTTGCCACGTTTTAATTCTGATGCATAGCTTCGACTCTCATTATACATCTGTCTCAAAATTCTTATGCGATTACACTTTTTCTTAGTAGAATTATACCAATTGTCTACACACATCTTGGGAAGCATTAGAAACTCCTAATGTTCGTGGATAACATCTTTCTACCACCGGACACTTTAACAAACCAAGTTCACAACACTCCACAATGAAGCATGAGGTGAATAAATGTTTTTCTTATGGGCCGCAAATTATTTCTGATTCTGATTATTATTATTTCGCTGACTGGGACCTTTGTCCATATGAAACTGGACTTTATTGATATATTTCTCATGTAAATCTGGAATTTCTTATTCAGAAATGCGTTTTAAAAAAATTGGCTGATGATAGATGGAATTCATTTTAGCTTTTCTTCTTACTGATTTCGGCTTCAATTTCCCTTTATAACAAAATAAAGAATATATTATGAATACTTTTAAAATGTTTCGTTACATCTGTGCAGCTTCATTTCCCCTGAAGACTGAGTGGAAGTACGCTGGAACGTTACATACCTCTTTCCTTGACTACTTCCTCTGGGGTTACGTCCAGACACTGGTGTAAGAACCCCGCGTTAAGGGGTCTCAGGACTCTTAAAATTGGAAAAATGGAAAAAAAGACCATTTTCAACATATAATATCTTAAAATGTAATTGATTTTAAGACAAAATTTTATATTGGGATGAAAGATATAAGTATGTTCTTTCATTTCATGTATTTGAAAAATTACAAGATGCAGAATTAGAATTTACAGTGGGCTCCAAAATGTCAGACATTTGACGGGCAGAAAAACGGTATAACAGATTGTGCGCACGATTACAAAATAAATTTTGCAAGTAGAAGGAAAATTTTGGGTCCTACTTATGCTTCACATTGTAATAATTACTCTGAACCTAAATAAATTTGTATTTAAAGCATTTTTCTATTTTTAATACAAAGTTGTATTTAGTTAATGCAAAATTTAGAAATTTTCAACAGTGTAATCACCTATAAAGAATATATTTCTGAACAATAAGAAGGAAATTTTAGGTTCAGTTTATACAGACTAACATGAAACATATGTTTTGAAAATTTCATGAAAAAATATTCAGAAGTTTTTCAGATATCGTGCGCGTTATGCCCATAAACGTCATTTGGAGAAAATTGACTTCAAAGTTTCTGAAACGCCGCTTCAGCTATTGAGTGTGTATAATTCTAAAAGCCATAACTTCTGTTCTAATAGGAATTTCAAGGAAACATTTATACCAAAATGTTCAAAAAAGAAAGTAGTTTAATATATAAGAAAATTAAAATTTCGAAAATTTTAAAGCTTTAAGAGTCCTGAGATCCCTTAACAGTGCTGAGAGCCTGTTGCACGCATCGTAACAACTCATTGGTAAGTCTGAGACACGTCCGATATTTTCGAGAACATTAGAACTTCCATACGCCGGAGATGTGAGACCTGAATCACGACCTAAGGTCGTATTTTCGAGCACCTTCTTTGATGAAGATAGTTGTCCATTTTTCTTCTTATTTGTTATTTTTTGCTGTACTAAGAATAATAAGCATGTTTTCTCACCCTGTACGTTAACTCCCTTTTTACTTTCTTCTATCTTTACAAGAAGAAAGTATAGGATTCATGAAAAATTTAGACTTCCGGCTTTCGATGGATTTATACGTTTTAGAAGGTCGTGAACACGATTTGATGGTTTTTAGAAAATGTCTGTCTGTCACTCCGTGAGTCTGTATGTGACAAAAAATTTGTTGTATTTCAAGAACAAATGGGCAGAATTTCATAAACCTTTAGATTCAATTAGACCTTGATAAAAACTGGTTCTCATTACTTTTTTTGTGTAAATCGTCCAACAGGTGGCGCTGCTGTGCTGCATTTTTCACGATTTCCGCAATAGGTATATCGCAAGTACTAATGCACGGAATTTCATAAGACTTCCTATTCAGTTAGTACTTGATATAATTTGGGGCTGATTACTTTTTGGTGAAAATTGCCCATCAGGTGGCTCTGCTATGTGTTGCATTATTCGTGATTATCGTAATAGCTCTATCTCAAGAACTAATGCACGAATTTTCATCAAACTGCAGATTCAGTTAGTCCCTGATACAAATTAGTGCTGTTTAGTTTTTGGTGTAAATCGCCAGACAGGTGGCACTGTTGATCTGCATTTTTCACGATTTCCGCAATAGCTGTATCTCAAGAACTAATGCAAGAATTTTCATCAAGCTTCAGATTCAGTTAGCCCCCAGTATAAATTGGTCCTAAATAGTTTTAAGTGTAAATCGCTCAACAGGTGGCGCTGCTATGTGTATTTTTTTGTGATTTCCGCAATAGCTCTATCTCAATAACTAATATACGGATTTTCATTAAACTTCAGATTCAGTTAGAAGTTAACATAAGTTGCTGATGATTAGATGTTGTTAAAAATCGCCTAACTGGTGGCACTAGTATGCTGCATTTTGCATGATTTATACGATTTAAGCGATAGTCCTATCTTAAGAACTAATTCACGGAATTTCATATCTTTAGAATCCTCATGATAGGCATAGATTTCCATTTAATTTTGACACTGTACTATATAATTTTGAAGTATTAACATGTATGAGATAGAAGAAAGTTTTGGGACTGGCATATCCGACTAGTTTGTGTTTTATATCGTCACTACCGCTCCGGGAAAACGTTTCCGATCATGCATTGCATGCTACTATAAAAGTGAAGTAAAATTACATATATTTAACTAAACAAATAATAGTATTTTCCAGACATTAAAAATTTTGTAAAAAATATGGAATGTGTTACCTACAAATGCTGATGAGTTCCATAGCATAAAACTTATATTGGATATCATACAAGACAAGTTGGAAATTGCACGTCAAACGTGGCATATGAGGTTCGTTCTTACTGTAACTAGTTTTATAAATATTTTTTGCATTGCATATTGTACTGAATGTATATTTTAGTGTACTTCAAAAGTGCATATCAATTTCATCCTGTTCGAAAGGCTGTAACATCATTAAAATGCACTTGAAATAATTTTTTTCTAATTGGCCGTCATTTAACGGAAAACTTTTGACTATCCCTGTAATAAACTATACATCCGATTTTCATAAAATTTGAAATGAATCAGCAAAATTTTGCAACAATTATATTTTTAAATTTTCAGACTATTCGGTTGGATAGTTTTTGCTGCGTTATATGCTGACGGACAGGCAGACAGACGGACAGATAGACAGACAAACGAACTGAACGACGACTATAGATGCTACGTATTTATATAATTACGAACGCAGCTAAAAATGGAAATTAGAATGAGATTCATAGGTGAGAAGTTATTATTCTGACACATTTTTTTATTCACAAAGCTACTAACCATATTTATCGATGTTAGGGTTAAATATTCCAGATTGCTCCTGAAAAAGACCATTGCCAGGGCTACTACAGGCGACTATTTTTTAATCCTATTTCATAAAAAACAAATTTTATGCAATTTACAAAAATTATTTTTTTCAAATAGTGGTGCAAGTAGTATATAAAAATAGACTCCTGTAGCAGCCCCGCTTAACTTATAGCACAAATAAATATTTTTATAACATTATGATTCAACTGGTGCTTTAAAATAATGTCGGAACATAAAGGGTTAAGACAGTCAGTTTTAAACACCTGCGTATACCCATCGTACAGAACGCTGAGAATCCTTGCTTTTTGCTATCAGCAATTTTTAATATATACTTTTAAATCCAATCACCGAATAGGGAGTACATTAGGCAAAATTTCTAATCCAAATTACTGATGATAAAAGACTGAAAATTCTGTAAAGGATACTCGTCGTAAAGAAGTTAAAATGCAATTAATAGTCTCAATTATAAAAGTTTCTTCGTCTTATACATATTGCAGAACGAAAAGAAATGTAAGACTTGTTCCATAAATAGTCGAAAATTCTAAAATACTTATAATTCACAAATATTATAAAGAAATCTACCCTATATATAGAAAATCCTAATGAAAGGAATTTATGAAATGGATATATGAAACAAATTTATGAATCGACTGATTAAACAACTGATTATGTTTCAAGCGATATCTCCTAAAATATAGAATACTTTGCGATGAAATTAACACCAAAAATCGGCATTGATCCGCAGATCTCAAAACTGGTATTATAATTTTTAAATTCGAATTAGTTTTCGAAATATTAATTTTTTTTCTAATTTTAAATACATTTTTCTAATGATGGCAACCCAAATTTTAATCTAACATGTATTTTTTTTTCATGTTTCAGAAAAGGGTGACATGGTAACCCGGCTATTGTTGTTTATTTGATAATAAATTTTTATTTCTTTTTATAAATTATATAAATTATTTTGTTCTATAATTATTAATTTTTTTTTATATTTCCTTTAGAAAATAATAGAAAATAATTAAAAAATACAGTACTACTTAGTTATTCCGTCGACCAATTTCGCCAAATTATACAAATTGACGTAATTTTTATTTTAAATAACGAAGGAATAAATAAATTAGTATAACATTAATAAATATACAAATAAAAAGTCGAAATAAAAATCACTTGATGACGTAAACACGTGTAACTTGCTTAAAGTGAAGTGAATGTGACATTTACGATCAACCATTATTGGCATTTAATCTTATAGTTTGGCGATAGATTTTTGGTCGACGGGATAAGTAAGTAATACCAAAAATGCATATGTAACTGGTATTTGAAAACGAGGTTTTCGCCAAATTTTCGTAAAAAAAAAAAAAAAAAAAAAAAAAAAATCACGCCAAATCTGCTCTGCGTATATGACATCTGGCCAAATATTACCACCACTCGAAAAATAAAAATGCTAACTGGCGAGTTTTAAAAAAGCTATTGGCGAGATTTGCATCCGCCTAGGGTAACAGTACCAAGAATTCTTTGCAACCATGGAAATTTTATGTAGTTTTATTCGAAATTTTTTTTTTTGATTTTTAATCAAAATGGAAAACTTAGGGTCCAATATTGGCGCGATTTTTTTCTAACGCCAATGTGATATACGCAACGGGCACTTAACTGGCGCCAAAGTATCGTTATTTTGCTTGATATGGTAAGCCGGATGTTGTTGTTTATGCTGTTGATGCTTTCCCCAAATTGGTGTCGTTAAAAAATCGAGCCAATATGGGGCGTATATGACATCTGTGCCAAACTTTCATATGAACGGCGAGGATGGCCGCCCAGGGAAACCCAGCAAATGCTTTTGAGTTTTAGTGCAGTCCCTGGGGGAAGACACTTGAACCGAACCGTCCCGCTTTCCGATGCCGAAAATTTATTTTCATTTAACATTATGTACATTTCCAATCACAATTGGTTACCCAATTTTTCTGGGCGAACCGGCTCTTTACACTTTTAATACTTAAAAAAACAATAATGAAGTAATAAAATATAAATGATGTATGACAATAAATGCACCAATATTTAAACATCCAAAGATAATAAGCCATGTGAACATGCACAGATGGCACCCAGATCCATAACAAAACACAATAATGAAATAATAAAATATAAATGATGAATGATGTATGACAATAAATGCACCAATATTTAAACATCTAAAGATACATAAGCCATATGAACATCCGCAGATGGCACCCAGATCCACAACGAAACACAATAATGAAATGATAAAATATAAATGATGAATGATGTATGACAATAAATGCACCAATATTTAAACATCCAAAGATACCTAAGCCATGTGAACATCCGCAGATGGCACCCAGATCCACAACGCCAGGGAAAGAAACACACATATGAATTGGGGTACACTTAATTGCAATTATGCCCTAATAAATACAGTTTTCAAAACCACAGGACTCAATACAATTTTAATTAGAATGAGGTTCCTGCCTGGTACATCAGAGAGCAGTCCTCCCCTCAGTAGGGGTGTGGATTAGAGAAAAAGTGTTCGTTATTTTCTAGGAACTTCATGCATTCGCAAATCCGATTTAGTAGTAGCGGCCTATCCAACAGGTAGACCAGCCAATCTTTTAGATGGGATCAGACCGTATTTGTTTATGGCAGTTGATGAATTAACTATTATAATGTAGATGAAATGATGGCGATAGAATAATATTTGGCGACTTATCACCTGTGCCTGGCTAACATTAAAGTACCATAATGGCACCTAGAGTATAAAAAGCGAAGTGGTCCACTTGGAACTGTTGATGATAGTCACATGGCTTAGGCTATTGTTATATAGATTGTTTTAAAGTATCGGGAGACAAAGACTCTGTATACTTAATTTATTTTATTTTAGCGTCTTTTCAAATGTTTAACTGATCCTCTTTAATCAAAAACGAAAACAACCATTGGATGTCTTAACAGCAACCGATTCGCCTTTAAATTATTGCAATCAAAGGGAATTGAATGGAAACCCGTTTACAAGAAAGATCTGCAGAGCTTTTTTCAGTATAATTCAATTTTCTCTAATATTTTAAAACCCCATCAGATTAGCGTGTTTTTAGATTCTGCGGTGTCTGAACGGGGGTTGGCGAGCGTAGCTTGCAGGGGGCAGAGCCCCCTAGTTTTACATATAAAAATGTATAAATGTTCTGTGACATTTGCCCATGTAAATAGCAGTTGTATTTTGAAAGTTTGAAAATGAAATAGAAATCTTATTTTTTCATTTTATGTTTTTAATTTTAATATGTATATTTAATTTTCGTCTAGACTGTTATTTTTATAAAAACTATTCAGGAATGGGGTCAGAACAAATGAGGAATTGCCCCGCCCCTATGTGACGTACGTCCTATGCTGTAACCACTGAACCAGATAAAACTGTTTGTTTTTGTCTACATGCTTTCGTGTCAGTATCTCTATACAACTACCGTTAATTTGCCGAAATTCCATGTAATAAGTCGAAATTTAGACAATATCTCCTGCTGTTGGCGTTATATCCAAGTACATAAATTGCTGACCAAATATCGGCCTGGAAAGTCGATTTAGGTTCCCCAAAGAACTAAAATTTTAGGAGTTTTCCACAAGAACAAATTCTGAAATTAACCAGGCACTTAGGAAACAAACTAGGTTCTTTGAAAATATAGACGTCTTTCTCAATTAACCTAGGATGTGTATATGATGAGGCTACAATATAAATCATTCTCAAAACTAAGAAAGTTTTTTACTACAAATCTTGTTTTACAAATGAGGTTGTGCAGTTACACGAAGGTGCTGCTCGCACGAAAATATACGATATACAAATATACAACTTAATATAAAGTGTCTTACTTTATTTTTTCGTGAATTATTAAAATTATAAAATATCAGCAAAATATGCGACTGCGAGCGCGCTTAGTTGTTGCAATGTTGACTCTTTAAAATTCGAAGTTTTTTTAGAACTGCCCATCATGGTTTAGAAATAACCTACATGTCAAATAAAAATTCTTTGCACCCCGTTATTTGAGAGTAATTATAATTCTAACACGTTTAGCAATCCTTGCACTGTTTTAAATTTCTATTTTAACGGTTTTATCTCTTTTATTACCTAAAATGAAAAAAAAAAATACTCTATTTAGGAGCAGAGATAAACATCATTATAATTTTGAATGAATTTTTAACATCGGTTTTGTAGTTTCATTACAATCGTGACTTTATCAATTTCCCGCCCATTTCACCCTTTTAACACCTTAATAATCGGTCACGTCAATATCACGGGCTGAGATGTGTTCGTTATTTCTAATGCCTGTCATATTTCCAGGCAGGAGATTTAATTGCTGGAAAAACTTCTGCAACTAGAAAAAATTAACTTGCATTTCCGTTTGAAAGCTTTGAATTTTCCCGTTCGGGTTTGGTTTTTGGCACTCATTGTGTTGGACTTCGTATTGCATGTTTCGAAATATATCACACTCAAAAAAATATTAATAATCAAAATTTAAAGTATATATATATTAATTTAAATATTACTTGTAAAAAAAATTGTGTAATGATGATAAATAAAGATCTAAGATGTGACAAATAAAGGTCTTATTCGCATTAATTTGTATGGTGTAAAACAAACACTAAGACACAGAATTCGCGCATGGCGGCTTTTCTACAGATGTGAATTTGTTCTATAATATATTTTACCGCCTTAAGAAAACTAATTGTATATTTTATCAATGCAAAAACCCTTAACGGGTTAAAAGTTTGTGACGCAGCACTTTATCTTATGCTCTAAGAATTTTAAATATGGAACTTAAAAATAATGATATCAAATTTTGAGTGACGCTATGCTATTAATTATAATCTCTCTAGATATTATTTATTTCATCTTTTTATTTTTTTATAATCGCATGTGCAAAAATTATGTTCAATTTAAAAAAAATGTATAAAAGTTTATTCATTGATGCTTTAACATTTACACCTCTCATAAATTCCAAGTATGAGTTTTAAAAGATATGATATCAAAATTTTAGTGACGCTTTGATGTGGCTTTAAACGATTTGTTTTAAAATTAAATTTAAATTATTTTTGTTTTGGCTAAGATATATTCACACATCTAAATAATAGTTTTAATTTTCCAATATGCTTTAAATATGTCACTTTCACTGAATTTATATAATGCATTTAAATGTATTTATTTGAATAAATTGATTTATATTTTGTCCAATGCTATTAAAAATTTAAAATAAGATTTGCGTAAATAATTTTTTTGCCTCATAGTATCCATTTGAATACATTTCCCTTAGTTTGGATACAATGACGCAAAAAAATTATTTACGCAAATCTTATTTTAAATTTTTAATAGCATTGGACAAAGTATAAATCAATTTATTCAAATAAATACATTTAAATGCATTATATAAATTCAGTGAAAGTGACATATTTAAAGCATATTGGAAAATTAAAACTATTATTTAGATGTGTGAATATATCTTAGCCAAAACAAAAATAATTTAAATTTAATTTTAAAACAAATCGTTTAAAGCCACATCAAAGCGTCACTAAAATTTTGATATCATATCTTTTAAAACTCATACTTGGAATTTATGAGAGGTGTAAATGTTAAAGCATCAATGAATAAACTTTTATACATTTTTTTAAAATTGAACATAATTTTTGCACATGCGATTATAAAAAAATAAAAAGATGAAATAAATAATATCTAGAGAGATTATAATTAATAGCATAGCGTCACTCAAAATTTGATATCATTATTTTTAAGTTCCATATTTAAAATTCTTAGAGCATAAGATAAAGTGCTGCGTCACAAACTTTTAACCCGTTAAGGGTTTTTGCATTGATATCATTACTTTTTTGAGGTTATTGAAAAAAAAAAAAAATAAAACAATAAACACACACAAAAAAAATTAAAGACCAATACAAAGAATTCATAGTCAGGATTTCAATTCACCTTCAAACTCTCCCCCCTCCCTCCCCGCGAAAAAGGATGACCATACTTCAATTTTAAAGAGCATCGTGCAATGAGATTTTTATAAGAACTCTTTGGTAAGATATGGAAGTAATATACAACATGCATGTTTAGAGGGTATTTCTGTTGGTTTGCTTCAGAGATATAAAAAGCTATGTTAAATTTTACTATATAAAAAAATTACTTTGTTAAGAAAAATAGCAAGAAATATTACTCTTTAAACCTTTATATACATATATAACAATCATCGCTCACTTATAAAAGTAATTCCATACATGTATATTAAATCCAAAACTACAAATTTCTGCTTCTCCCTTTTCTCATTCCTAGTGCAAAAAAATTAATCATTCTTTAATTTTATATAAAATAATCTTTCACCATCCCTATTTAAAATTCTTTATCAACAATAATAATAAATCATATAAAATAATCCCCTGAGCTCCGAAGATTCCACTTCTGCTCTTGCACCCACCTCTCCAGCTTACCTAAATAATAAAATCTTTCAAAAATTAGTTTGAAAAAAAAATCTGCAACATTTGTTGCTCACTAACATAAATAAATAGATAAGATCTAACTTCCCTAATGTACAGTCATGGAAAAAAAAAAAAAGTAAACACCCCCTACTAACTCCTCAACAAATTACTGTAGAAGAAAGTTACTGGTACCGAACGATTGGAAATAAAGTCTACTTTTAAATGATGTATATAAAATTTGCTTAAGTGGTTATCTACATATTAAAACGAACCATAACTTTGTTTTTTTTTCAATAGCAGTACACAATTTTTACAGCATAAATGAATTCTACACAATTTAATTAGCCTAAAAACAAATTTTTATGCAATTCGTACAATAAGTTCCCGAGAAATTAATTATTTTAAAACAAGCTTATTTTAAGGGCTGTATCCAAATTGAAGTTCGGCACTCGATTGTTAACCGAGAGAGCCCCTTCTTGATCAAGGCACCTTAAGCGTCACTCAAGCAGTCACTGAAGTTTGCTAGATTACAGGACAGCGTAAGACATTTCAAAATATCTAGTCACTTCTATCATAGACGGCCCCTTAAACCATAATTTTGCCGTTTTTTAAGCATAATTTGAAAACTATTTGGAAGAAAAATGTGAAATTTTGGATTTCCATAAAGCAGGACTTAATAAATCTAAATCCATCAAAACATTTTAGGTTACAATTCATAATTTTTTCGAATATTAATTTCATAATTCATATCATAAAATTATAAAAATTGCAAATTCAACGTATTTATGTTTGGGTATGTTAGTATTACTGCTACACAAAAAATTAGCACATTAGGAGCATAATTTCAGGAGATATGAATAAAAATATGAAAATATAATTTAACATTAGAAGCAATAAATTTTGAATGTTTATATTTCAAAAACTTATTATTCAAATTACTTGAAATTTGGTGCCTAGGCATAGTTTGAACCGAAGATTTGAAATATCTCGTTAAAAGTGGGTATTGCCATTGAAAAAAATGAAATTTGGATTTGTTTTAATATGTAGATGGCCCCCTAAGCAAAATTTATATACATCATTTAAAAATAGACTTTATTTCCAATCGTTCGGTACCAATAACTTTTGTCTACGATAATAATTTGTTAAGGAGTTAGTAGAGGGTGTTTACTTTTTTTTTTCCACAACTGTACATTTCACCTCTTCTCCCTCCCCCTACTCCCCAACATTAAACAAATTTAAATCTTTATTTTTATACAGAAAATTCTTCTATATAAATTATCCTCCTATTCCTCAAAATTACCACTTTCCCACTCCAGCCTAGAGATTTCAATCTTTAAAGCTTTTTAGAAAATCGGATCTGCAAAGTCTGTTGCTTAATAATAAAATATATAATCATGTACACTTTTAATTATTTTTCACACAATCAATTGATGTCATGATAATAGTTGTTCTGAGCAAATATTGTGTTGGCTGGGCTGTCGTACTGATAGATCACTTGGAAGAGTACTGGCAATTAAAGCCAAGTGTTATTATAGTTCACTGTAATTCAAGATGTTTAACCCCTTCGCGACAAGAACCCTTTGGTTAATTTTTAACCTTTTACTACAGGTTTTTAAAAACAGAAAATTTTCTGTAATTGAATCACAGAAATGCTCCCATTAAAGAAGGTAAACTTTACAATTAAAAATAAGTGGTGAGAATAATGAAGGATTCTGGACACCTTAAGTGGCCAAGTATACCGGTCGCTCATTCCCAAGGGCTTAAAGATGCTTTTTTGCTATTATAACCTTTAGGATTTACAATATAAAAAAATCTTAATCACTTCTGAGGTAAATAAAGACAGTGGAAAAAATCAAGATGGCAATGTTTTGATTGGCAAATTCTAAGCTGAGTAATTTGTGCTACAGAATGAAAAAAATATAAAGTTGTAATAATGTCCTCTTACAGATACTAAATCTTTAAGGTTTTTGATGTGTGAACTACATATGAATACAGTAGGAGATCTTTATAATGCACACCTTGGTATGAGAAGTTGTGCGTATTATAGAATTTTGCATTATATAGATCATATTTCATACATCATTAAATTTACTTCGTATACATGCTTTAAATTACATTCCTTGGAACCAGAAAATGTGCAAATTATGAAATTTTACATAATAGGTATAGATCACACATTATTAAATTACCTTAAAGATATTACCTTGAAATATAACATCCAAATATGACTGGGCAAAATCATTATAAACAGTGGTAAACACTAAATGCATGGCTGGTCAATTTATTCTTTTTCACTATTTTTAATAATGAAATCTTTGCCTTATTTTTAGCAGAATTTTCTTCCATTAAATAAGGCAAAAATTTAAAATAATAAAAAAAAAACCAACAACAAAAAACTTTTGGAAAGCATGCATTTTAGTGCTGCAAGAAAAACCTGTCATGAGCTGCTCTGATTATTACACTCATTTACAAAAAATTTTAATATAATAACAATGTTTTCATTACTCCAAAATAATGTGTTAAAGGCGATAATGTATCATATTTAGTGTTCCAAGAAATAGCAATATTTGTAAAATACACGTGCTTCTTAACTGAAAAATTTATTGTTTATATCTGAGAAATACATTACATCTTCTGCATTAAAATTTTTTAGTGGCAGGCTTTTGTGATTGAACAAGGACTGCTTGCAGAGTGCTTTTAAGGATTTTACAATATAAAATTATGGCTCTTGAACTACTATTAATCAAATACAGTAATAGGGATAAAAAAAAATCATTAAATAGTTTATTTTAAAAAATTACTTGTATTTTCATCAGATATACTGATTATTACTACCATATGTTATGTGTAACATATTTATTAGAAAAGTTACAACTATTTTCATGAAGTTTTGGATTCCCCCCCCCCCCCCCTGACATACTGTCAAATTTCGCGAGGTTTTTTTTTTCTTGTGATGTTCCTCCCCCGACCGAGAATGTAGCAGGTTTTTTACAATCAACTGATTAATTTTGTTTTTCTTTTATTGCTACTTTTTTATGTTAGTGTGGTGATCTTTCAAATGCTATTGCACAACGAGGCGATAAACGCGCTATTCTGTAAGTGGCACGGCAACCCTCCAGTATACAGGTGGAATTGATAAAAAGAGTTTTTGTAGTCGGAATATGCGGAATGTTACAGAATAGTGACTGGTTTAATGAAAGCAGAATAAAAACTTAATATTTAATTTAAGATGCAAGTCAGATTAATATATTAATTGAAATGGTTACTGAGTAATAACTTTATTAGTTTATACAAAGTCTAATTATCATGACAGCTACAATGCAGCTGCTAATGAAATTTTGTGAAACCAATCTTTTCTAAATAGTAACATGTTCTGAGTTGTTCTTATTTACAATTATACTTCATTACCACAAATACCATATAAGGGAGCTGGCTACTTTTATATTTTTTTAAAGTAAATTATTTAAAGCTTTCTTTTAAGCATATTAACTTTAAAATTAAATAAAAAAAAGTATCTTACTTTTGCAAAAAAGCTGTTTTATCTTATTTATCTATAAACTTTAATTACTAAATAAGGAAAAGTATCATGATGAAAATTTTTACTTTTAGGAGCTCAAAACAACCAGTCAGGATAAAATGGTTCATTTTGAGCTAATCGTGATAATTTAAGTATATAAAGTAGAATTTACTATCAGACAAAAATATGCCCAAGACTGAAATCAGTCCTGAGACTGAAGGTCTTGCACCCATGGCTGTAATCAATTAGCCTAAAAGAAATGCTTCAGGTGTTTTTTTTTTCTGTTTTTCTTTTGTTACAGAGATAAACGGCAATAAGAATTTTTCCCCCCTTTAAGTTAAATTTTATAAAAATAAAATACTACGATGCTTTAATTTTTGAAGCTGAAAAGAGTTGTGTAAAAAAAAATAATAATAAACGAAAGATGTCATTTTAAGTCAATTTTCGTTTATAATATTATTAGAAACGATTCGCAAATGAATCATTTTATAAACGGGATTGGAAATCTTAATTTTGATTTCGTCATACCTTTTATTTAAATTGTGCGTTCTTTAAAAATGAAAGATTTTGTTTAATTTCTTTAAAAGAAAACTCAAAATTAAATTAGTAATCTATCTGTATTACACTTACATATCACAAGAAATACCTATGCCACACATGGACGTTATTTTGTAAGGAAAACAGTTATAAGTATTGTTGAAAATAAAAACAATTCAGAACATTATACTAATTAGAAAGGATCGGTTGCAAAGAATGCTGTCTGGATAATTAGAAATTGTACTCACTTTCTCCCCTTGGAATACCATTTCAAGATCTTTGATATTTCTTATTTCTTCAGTCAACTTCGCGTATCGCGTAGTGATACATGGCGAAGTCTTATGGCGAACGCGATGAATTTTCATTTCGATACGAGAATTTTCGATAAATATCGAATTTCGATACGAGAATTTTTTTTAAAATGTGAAGTATTTTCTCCTTAAAAAATGTTTACTTACTATGAATAACAATGAAATAAAATACCTATAATTACAAAATACTGCTCCATTTTAAAAAATCAGTCTAAGTATTTTAAAGCACATAATAAACTGTTTTCGTAGTTTAAAAAAAGATTTATTGCCAATATTCAGATTTTTAACTGTGACCTAAACCGCGCAAAACCGATGTGCAACGTTCTGTCTGCTAGCCCATAGAATAACATGTAATCCGCGATCCTAAGAAGTCCATTTTTTCATGCGGATTATATAAAAATTAAGAGTTTTCCTAGATACTAGGTTAGTCTTATCCACTTCGTCAAAAACAGATTCATTTTATATATTAGTGTTTTTAAAAAAATCTAGACCGTTTCGGAGAAAAAAAAAAGACAAACTTACACCATCGAAATTGCTTTCAAAATGGGTTTACAGATCTGAAAATATACTGCACGTAGAATTGTAAAAAATTCAGAATAGGATTAGACTGCAGATATAAGACTGTTTTAAAAAAATCAGAACAATAGGACCTATATTTGATGAGTTATTAACAGGCGGCTTTTCGCATTTTCTTTGATGTCGAGTTAGCTGTATATATGAGTTCCGCCATCTACGAATTCTACGATACGATTTAGGCTTAAGGCTGCGTCACTCGGAATACTACCGTCTTCCATGATTTAGAAACCTTTTAATTATTCAATTTCTGTTATAAAAAATAGGTACTTTTTTGAGGGTTTTTGCAAATACTAAGCGATTCTTAAGGGGTCAAATTTTAGAGTGTTTTTCTCTCTTGCACCTCTGAGAGGCAGGGAATGACGAGGCAAAAGTCGCGTTTTGAATAGTGTATCTATTTCAGCTTTTTTTTTAAACTTTTTTCAAAACATTCAATTTTAATTTTCAATACATGGAAGCTATATCCTCATTGAATATTAATTTTTATAAACGTCAGAGGAGATGCCGCTGTTGTGTTTTCTTTGCTGCATTTGTTGTCTTTTTCCACAAAAGTTAAAACAGTGAAGTCAAGTCAATATCGAATTTTAAATACTTTATTGTTGTATTTTTCGTAATTAATACAGGCGTTTAATTTCCAAAGTATAATTTTTTTAATGAAAAATTCAAAAAAAAAAACAAAAAAAAAACAATAGGACCGTTAAATAAAAGAAGTCAATCTGTTATTCTACATTTTGCTTGTGATCTGCATAACCAGCGATGATCTTCTTCATTTTTCTCCATTGTATCACGGGGTACACAATTATATCCAGTAGTATTTCGATCAAGTCAACCAGTGATATCAGAGATATCCCGAGCCACAGCCCCATGTATCCGCCGATGTAACTGAATAATTCTTCGCTCTAAGATATAAAAGGAAAGTATGCATATAAAAAATGTAAACTGAATTAATTATGCATTGATTGAAATAAGGTGACTGCGCCAGTAGTTGATACCCCTCCAGGAGTTGATTAAATTTTTGAAATATTGCGCCATTTCAGGAGGAAATAAATTTTACACGTGGCACTTGACAAAATAATTTTGTTTGAATGTTGGAGCACCTGTTGTCACATTGCTGTCAGCTGCCTGAAAGAGAAACCATTTTATGATTTTTTTTTTAATTAGAAAATGGAAAAATTTAGTTTTTCATAAGTTGGAAACCATTAAGGTAAGTTAAAATAATCCACTTACATCTTGCTTATTTCAAATAATAATTTTATATTAATTATTGTTAATAATAGCCCAAGCACGATATTTTAAAGAATAATTTTTAAATTTTTGACTGATTTCTTCGATTGATCAACTAATATGAAAATGGCAATTAAAGAAACTATCTATTTATAATTTTGTTGCTATTTAATTTCAGAAGATTTCATTTTTGCAAACTATAGTACTTTCATTAAGGGCTGTAGCAATTATGTTAGTTTACTTCTAAATCTTAACATTTAAATGCGTGATTTTTCATTTTGTTTCGAAAAAATTATATATGATTCTCTGAAAGATTTATTACACAAGAAAAACAATGAAAAAAAATCCTAGATACATTTTTCATATAATACGTCAATCTTTTCTTCCGTTGCACCTCTGCAATACAAGTAAAAACTACTGTCGTGTGGGTGTTTTACGCTAAAATACCCAAAATTAGTAAATATTTTAAGAAGTATGTCTCCAAAGACCTTATTTTATATAATTATTTATTTTATAAAACTTAACCTTTAACCCTTTAGTACCCATGATAGAATACGTTCTAGAAATTACGTAGTACAGAGAATCTGTCTGTACACCTGAAAGTTTCAATGGTTAATTTCGCTTTATTTAAATACGGAATGTCTGTTATTAATTAAGGCAGATATTTCTATTTTAATTTTCTGATGTGAATTAGGTGTTTACGAATAAAAAGATCTATTAAATTCAAAACACTGTTGTTTGCATATATGCAAAGCTGCGCACTAAAGGGTTAACAGAAAGGAAATATAATAAAAACCCTGTAGCACTGACCTTATTTTATCAACTACTGGCTCGGTCACCCTACGTGGTGTTCTGTCAAGACCACAAGAACTCTGTAGAGAGAAATACTTACACCAAGGATATAAAAATTGTCTACACAAGAATACATCTAAATCAAGTCTGGCAGTGGTCTCTTCTTATAGAGAATAAATCTAAATTTTACTGCTATTTCCTTTCGAAATTTTCCCATTTGCATTTTTTATCTTGGAAATGTTGTAGAAACGCGCTTCATAGTGAACATTTAATTGCGAATCTTGTAGTAATATACCATAAAAATAATTTTATAAAATTAGCAGTGGCTAAAATAATGACTGTTCTGTGCCCTGCTAAGATGATTAGTTTTAGTAAAAAGGTTTAAATAAAAGATTTAACGCGTTATTCATTGCACATAAAATGACCTTTATTTGAAGTATCAATATGCGTATTTGTATATTAGATATCACATGATGGTGACATTAGAAGATACTTAAAATATCCACAGAATAAGGAACATATCGAGGAATTTTTGAGCGCAATATGGATTAGGCGATTGAATACTATCCATCAATGAAGCATGCCAGATGCGTGTCTGTAAAATTAAATTTTGATAAACATTCATCGACGCAAGATAGTATTTTCAATACAAACAAAGTTTATTTTAAGCATTTGCTCATTTAGATATAATAGCATGATATCGTGTTTATGAGGAAGCATATTTTTCGTGCAATGGATATGACATTTTTCTCGTTTGCCGTTTTCTGGAAAACGATATATCGTAAAGACAGTTTTGGACTTTGGACAGTTTTTATGAACTCCAAGCGAAAAATATCTCTCTGCACAGTTTATGTGGTATTTCAGAACTCCATCAATGTTGCAACTCATTTAAACTGTTTCTTTAGAACGTTGAGGGTTTCTCTTTGTTGTATTAACTGTACCTTTACGATAAAATAAACGTTAACATTATAAAAGTTATTACTGTAAATATCAGAAGTTACTATTACAGTCCTCAGCAAAAGTTTAGACACCGATGATATTTAACCTTTAAATAAAAAATACGAACTCTTGGGTTATACAAATGGCTATACTTATTTTTAAATACGTTTTAAACCTTTTAGGACGGAAATAACAGTTTTAATGTAATATGATATTTAATTTAACTGAAAAAAGTGAAATGTGCATATTGCAAATGTTTAGATACTTCCATGATTTTTGACAACAGTTTCCAGAAAAATGCAAATTTCAAACTTATGACGTCATTTGCATGAAGTATTTAA